>CM061238.1:134035553-134690833 GCA_030848705.1 Heracleum sosnowskyi | reverse complement strand
TGAAAATTTCAACACAGTAGTTCCTCTTAGATCTGCCTGCTACTTCCGCAGTTGCGTAAAGAGCAGCAGGTTCAGTTTCCAAAACAGTTTTTTGTTAGATAATATCGCAGCAGAGCATATGGTGATCTGCTTCTTGAACCGCTATCAATGGAAATATATGAAATTGAAGAATGTGATTACAGTATAAGCTTGATGTATCGAATCATCAAGGTTATAGTTTACGAGAAAGGATTATGGGTTGCAAGAGGCAAAATGTGAGTTTGTTTTTAGCACTTGAGCTGCCATCTTATTAATCTTATGTTTTGATAGTAAAATAGATTAAGTATATTCTTTTAGCTGTATATTTATGACAAGATAAGCGAGCAGACAGAATTTTAGAATCTGAGTCGAAGCATCTGCAATGCAATTGGTATACGCCCCTGGTCTTGATATTTATTGTTTAGTTCTCACAAAGTTTTGTACGCTTATTTTATTCAGTAATTCCCCTGAAAAAAAACTTATTGAGAAATTCTCTTGTTATATTTAAGTAGGCCATTATACCTCTACTTAAAAAAGTTAAAAGTAAAAATACAACTAATTACAATAAAATAGGTAATTTTTTTATACTTTTTTTAGATAAACATGCATTGTAAATCATAATTACGAACAACCAATTAATATCTTTAAATAAAACTAGCCTTTAGTATTTATTTTTTTAGAAATTAAAAGTTCTGCATTAAAGAATTATGTCTAATGCCTTTAGTTTAGGAAAATTACATAAATTGAGTTAATAATTTGTAAGTTATTAATAATATTAGCTTAAATCCCGTGCGATGCACGGATTGTTAATTGTTATTTTATTATTATTATTTTAATATTTTATTCATTGTATTTTTAAAAAAAAATAAGTAAGCATGTTTAAATAGCTAAACATAATTAGCAAAAAAAAATAGCTAAACACTTTTAATTAATTAAAAACATTAACATATGTTTTAAAATAAATAAGTAAGGGTTTGCCCGTTATATTTTTGGAAAAGGAGGGTTTTAGTAAGAAAGAATAAAAAATGTAACATATATATTTAGTTAAAAAAAAAAAATGTCCGTGATATTTTTGGAAAATGAGGTTTTAAAATTTAAAAATTAAAAGTATTTAAATGTGTTATAAAATAAATAAGTAAAGGGGTTTCTCGTGATATTTTTACAAAAAGAATAGATTTTAGTGAGAAAAAATAGAAAAAGTAAGTTGAAAAAGGTAATTTCCCGTGATATATTTAGAAAATGGGGGACTTTGTTAGAAAAAATCTAAAATATATTTTAGCTGAAATGCTAATTGGTTATAAATAGGTATTTGATTATTTATATTTTAATATTTTAAGTAATTACATCTGTTAAGAAAAATAAGTAGGCATGTTAAAATAGGCAAACTTTTAAAAAATAATTATCAATACTAAAATAGGTTTAAAAATAAATAACTAAAGGTTTGTCCGTGATATTTTTTGAAAAGGAGGGGTTTTAGTAAGCAAAAGTAGAAAAACTAACTTGTTTTAGTTAAAAAGGATAATTGTCCGTGATATATTTGAAAAAGTAGGGAAATTTGTTAGAGAAAATAGAAAAAGTAATGTATTTTAGGTGAAAAGGGTAATTGATTATGAATAGGTAATATTATTATTTAATAATATATTTCTATAAATAAATAAGGTTAATTAAGTAAAAATACGAAATACAATTAAGTAAGGGCAATTAAGTAAAATCATAACGTACCATACCGACCGACCCTTTCAATGTTTCGTGTATTATATAATACTAACTTAAAACCCGTGCGATGCACGGATTGTTTATTAATAATTATTATTTTTATTATTTATGTTTTAATATTTTATTAATTTACATTTGCTAAAAAAATAAGTAGGCGTGTTAAACTTTTTTAAATAATTAAAAGTATTAAAATAAATTAATAATTGTTTATCCGTGATATTTTTGGAAAAGTATGGGTCTTAGTAAGGAAAAATAGAAAAAGTAACATGTTTTATCTCAAAAGGTAAGTGCCCGTAATTAAAAATATTTAAATATGTTTCAAAATAAAGAAGTAGGGATTTGCCCGAGATATTTTTGGAAAATGGGGTTTTTTAGTAAGGAAAAATAGAAAGAGTAACATGTTTTAGTTGAAAATGATAATTGCCGGTGATTTTTTTTAGAAAAAATAGAGGATTTTGTTAGAAAAAATAGAAAAAGTAATGTATTTTAGCTGAAAAGGTAGTTGGTTATAAAAATGTTATTATTTAATAATAATTTCTTTAGAAAATGAAAAAATTGAAAAAGTAACATGTTTCAGTCGAAAAAGTGCTCATAATTAAAAGTATTAAAATAGATTTTAATACTTTTATTTATTAAAATAAAAAAATAGTTTTTTAAAATAAATAAGTAAGGGTTTGCCCGTGATATTTTTGGAAAATGAGGGATTTTAGTAAGGCAAAATAGAAAGAGTAACATATTTTTGTTAAAAAAGATAACCGCCCGTGTTTTTTTTTAGAAAAAGAGAAGATTTTGTTAGAAAAAAATTAAAAAAAGGTAATGTATTTTAGCTGAAAATGTAATTGGTTATAAATAATGTTATTATTTAGTGATAGTTTTTTTTAAAAATAAGTAAGGGCAATTAAATAAAATCACTAAGTACCGACCGTCCGTCCATCCGACTACAAAACTTTTAATGTTTCGTCTTTAATAATACTAGGTTAAAACCCGTGCCATGCACGGATTGTTAATTGTTATTTTATTATTATTTTTTTAATATTTTTTTAATTGTATTTGTTAAAAAAATAAGTAGACATGTTAAAATAGCTAAACACTTTTAATTAATTAAAAATATTAAAATAGATTTTAAAATAAATAAGTAAGAGTTTGATCGTTCTATTTTTGGAAAATAAGGGATTTCAGTAAGAAAAAATAAAAAATTTAACATATATATTTAGTTTAAAAAAGGAAAATGCCCGTGATATTTTTGTAAAATTAGATTTTAAAATTTAATAATTAAAATTTTTTAAATACGTTTTAAAATAAATACGTAAATGGTTTGCCCGTGATATTTTTAGTAAAAGAATTGATTTTAGTGAGAAAAATAGAAAAAGTAAGTTGAAAAATGTAATTTCCCGTGATATATTTGTTAGAAAAAAAAAATCTATAATGTGTTTTAGCTTAAAACCTGTGCAATGCACGGATTGTTAATTGTTATTTTATTATTATTTTTTTAATATTTTATTAATTGTAATTGTGCAAAAAATAAGTTGACATGTTAAAATAGCTAAACACTTTTAATTAATTAAAATCATTAAAACAGATTTTAAAATAAATAAGTATGGGTTTGCCCGTTATAGTTTTGGAAATGAGGGGTTTTAGTAAGAAAAAAATAAAAAATGTAACATATATTTAGCTTAAAAAGGTAAATACACGTGATATTTTTGGAAAATGGGGTTTTAAAATTTTATAATTAAAAGTATTTAAATACGTTTTAAAATAAATAAGTAAAGGGTTTCCTATGATATTTTTGGAAAAAGAATGGATTTTAGTGAGAAAAATAGAAAAAGTAAATTATAAAAGACAATTTCTCGTGATATATTTAGAAAATGAGGGACTTTGTTAGAAAAATATATAATGTGTTTTAGCCGAAAAGGTAATTGGTTATAAATAGGTATTTGATTATTTATATTTTAATATTTTTAGTAATTGCATTTGTTAAGAAAAATAAGTAGACATGTTAAAATAGGTAAACTTTTAAAAAATAATTAGAATATTAAAATAACTTTAAAAATAAATAACTAAATGTTTGTCCGTGATATTTTTGGAAAATGAGGGATTTTAGTAAGGAAAAATAGAAAAACTAACATGTTTTAGTTAAAAAAGTAATTGCCCGTGATATATTTGAAAAAGTATGGGAATTTGTTAGAAAAAATAATGTATTTTAGGTGAAAAAGGTAATTGGTTATAAATAGGTAATATTATTATTTAATAATATATTTATATAAATAAGTAAAGTTAATTAAGTAAAAACACGAAATACAGTTAATTAAGGGCAATTAAGTAAAATCACAACGTACCGTACCGACCAACCAAACTTTTAATGTTTCGTCTATTATATAATAGTATTGATAGCTTAAAACTCGTGCGATGCACGAATTGTTTTTAATAATTGTTAATTTTATTATTTATATTTTATATCTTATTATTAATTGCATTTGTTAAAAAAATAAGTAGGCGTGTTAAATATTTTTAAATAATTAAAAGTATTAAAATAGATTTTAAAATAAATAAGTAACGGTTTGCCCATGATATTTTGGAAAAATAGGGGTTTTAGTAAAAAAATAGAAAGTAATATGTTTTCGTTGAATTTTAAAATATAAAAATCACGATTGGCCCGTGATATTTTTGAAAAAAAGAGGGGTTTTAGTAAGAAAAATTGCACGAATTGTTTTTAATAATTGTTAATTTTATTATTTATATTTTATATCTTATTAATTGCATTTGTTAAAAAAAATAAGTAGGCGTGTTAAATATTTTTAAATAATTAAAAGTATTAAAATAGATTTTAAAATAAATAAGTAACGTTTTGCCCATGATATTTTGGAAAAATAGGGGTTTTAGTAAGAAAAATAGAAAGTAACATGTTTTCGTTGAATTTTAAAATATAAAAGTCACGATTGGCCCGTGATATTTTTGAAAAAAAGAGGGGTTTTAGTAAGAAAAATACAAAATGTGACATGTTTTAGTTGAAAAAGATAATTGTCAATTAAAATTATTAAAATCAATTTTAAAGTAAATAAGCAAGGTTTGCCCGTGATATAATTGGAAAAGTATAGATTTTAGTAATTAAAATAGAAAATATAACATGTTTTAGCCGAAAAAGGTAATTGACTGTGATTTTTCTAGAAAAAGAGGGGAAATGTAATTGTCAATTAAAAATATTAAAATATGTTTTAAAATAAATAAGTAAGGGTTTGCTCGTGATATATTTTAGTAAATAGAAAAAGTAACATGTTTTAGCTGAAAAGGAAATTGCTCGTGATTTTTTAAGAAAAAAATGGTAATGCATTTTAACTGAAAGGGTAAATGATTATAATAATTTTTATAATAATTAAATAAACAATTAAATAAGGCAAGTACCGTACCAAAAAAACAGGTACCAAAACTTTCAATGTTTCGTCTTTAATAATATAGTATAGATAGATATATATATTTATAATATTAGTATTTTATGCTACTAAATGAAATAGTCCGTGATATTTTTGAGGTTTTAGTTAAGAGAAATATTAGTTATGAAATATAAAAATGAATATACGTTTTGGGAAAAAAAACTAATCGGTTAGTCATTAATAATTATAATATTATTATTTTATTTTATTAATAGATCTGTTCGTGATATTTTTGGAAAATGAGAGGTTTAGTTAGGAAAAATAGAAAAGTATAAATTTTAGTTAGAAAATATAAAAAAGAATATAGAATTTGGCTAAAAAGGTAATGAGTTAGTTATTAGCAATTATAACTTTATTATGTTATTTTAGTAAATAAAATTGTTTGCAATATTTTTGGAAAATGAGATGTTCTAGTTAGGAAAAATAGAAAAGATATTCTATATAATAATTTTAATATTTTATCTAACGGTTCCCATCGATTTGATCAAAAATATCTAACGGAATTGAGTGACCAGACTACAAAAACTTTCATGACCAGACTACAAAACTTTTAATGTTTCGTCTTTAATAATATAGTATAGATATACTAGCTTAAAACCCGTGCGATGCACGGATTGTTAATTATTATTTTATTATTATTTTTTTAAGTGTATTTTAAAAAACAATAAGTAGGCATGTAAAAATAGCTAAACACTTTTAATTAATTAAAAATATTAAAACATATTTTAAAATAAATAAGTAAGGGTTTGCTCGTTATATTTTTGGAAAAAAGGGGTTTTAGTATGGAAAAATAAAAAATGTAACATATATTTAGTTTAAAAAGGTAAATTTTCGTGATATTTTTAGAAAATGAGGTTTCAAAATTTAATAATTTAAATTATTTAAATACGTTTTAAAATAAATAAGTAAAGGGTTTGTCCGTGATATTTTTAGAAAAAGAATGAATTTTAGTGAGAAAAATAGAAAAAGTAAATTGAAAAAGGCAATTTCCCGTGATATATTTAGAAAATGAGGGACTTTGTTAGAAAAAAAATCTATAATGTGTTTTAACTGAAAGGTAATTTGTTATAAATAAGTATTTGATTATTTATATTTTAATATTTGTAGTAATTGTATTTGTTAACAAAAATAAGTAGACATGTTAAAATAGGTAAACTTTTAAAAAATAATTATAATATTAGGTTTAAAAATAAATAACTAAATGTTTGTCCGTTATATTTTTGGAAAATGAGTGGTTTTAGTAAGGTAAAATAGAAAAACTAACATGTTTTATTTAAAAAAAGTAATTGTCTATGATATATTTGAAAAAGTAGGGGAATTTGTTAGAAAAAATAAAAAAAATAATATATTTTAGGTGAAAAATGTAATTGGTTATAAATAGGTAATATTAAAAAATAAGTAAGGTTAATTAAGTAAAAACACGAATTTAAGAAATGATAATTAAGTAAAATCACAACGTATCATACCGACCGACCAAACTTTTAATGTTTCGTTTATTATATAATAGTATAGTATTGATTCATTCTTACTTAAATGTTAATATGCTAGTACATATAACATTTGTATTAGTACAGATAAAAATCAAGTTTATAAAAATAATTGTAGAGGTACAGATAGGTGTCATATTCTTGTGATTATAATCAGTTAAATATTAAGAACCCGCGTGCATTACAATATTAAATAATAAAAATATTTTAAATTAACATGTTAACAATGTTATATGTATTATTTTGTACTAATTTTTGATATTTAATTCGATGCCCCTAACATTAATTAATTTATAAATATTAACTTTATTATTAATGAATTCAAAACTAGTACATGCCAGGATAAAAGTACAAAGTTATAATATATTCAATTATAAGTTCTCTCTTCGATGTCTTCATATATAAATTTTTTAAAATTTTGGAGCAACTTTTGGTTGTCAATCATACAGTACAATTTACATAGGATTTCAGTTTACCTGACAATTCAGATAATCGATTCGGTTTTGGATTAGATCAATCTCGGATCGGATTAACTTTCGGTTATGATATATTTGGGTATAGTTCGGATCGATCGGGTCTAATTCGGTTCGGGTCTGATTCAAATTAAAATCAGATGAAATTTGGAATAAAATCGGATAAATTTGGTTCAGATCTTTTCGGATCATTACTCATTCACTTTTTTTAATTTGTGAAACTTTAAAAAAATATCTTATAATTAAATATATTATTTTTAATGTAAAATAATGTACTTGGATTACTAATTTAAAAAATAAAAATTACACGGGCATATTACTAAGTTGAACTATAAATAAATTTTAAAAAAAAAGGGTATTTGGATTAATAAATAAAATGATTATACTATCAAACAATGATTTTCGACCATGACAAACATAAAAGTTGAGCCAGTGACATGTAATCAATTGAACTATAAATATATTAATTAAAATATATAATTGAATTAAAAAATAAAACAAAATTCACTTGAACTACTACTAGTAAAGGTGTGCACTTCTATTCTACTAGGAGCGCGCTTACTTGCAAATATAATTTATAATTGGGATGCACATTTCTTCAAGTATCAATTATTCTTGTTGGTGTAGTTGTGTGGGGGCATGTTATTCACATATCCCACTCACGTTCGAACCCCAAAGCATGCATATGGAAGATTATTTTTTGTTTTTTTTTTCAGGGCAAAATTATCCCCCTCTAATTTAATAGTTTCCCGTGATTTTTGAAGCCGTGTGAATATTCAAATCGTTCCTCTCTTCACCCTCTATCAATCTGTCCTCAAATTGAAATTTGGGTAAAATTTTCAATTCGATATAAATTAGGGTTTAATAAAGGAATAGATTGGTGAGATTATAGTGTAATCATGTAAGAATATTCGAGTTTGGGTATAACTATCCTTTGCCGGAAAATTTTTAAACGGTCGGAATTTATTCTATAATTATTGTTTTGTGTTTTTACTTTTATGTATAAACTAATCAGTCACAATAATATCTCATTTATCTCCGACTTTCTTCATTTAACATATTTCGGTAATCTTCGGTAATCTGGTTCGTTTCGTCCAATAACCTATGTACATTGATAACCATATTTCAATTGATAGAATAGTTAGGATTAACTAAATAAATAATTAACGTATCACGCTCGTTTAAAATCTCTATAATGTTATCAAGTTGTTTATCCTGAGTCAGCAGTGTAGGCTAATTGTATGTTTACCTTGTTATTTTTACAATGTCTAGGAAAAGAAAAGTTTGACACCACCCCCGAGTTTACGCAGTTCCAGAATGGTAGCCGCAGAAAATATAGTTGCGAAAGCAAAGCAGAGCAACAATCAACCACAAAACTGGCTTCTCGCAAACAGTGTCCCAGTTTGATTTAGAACCAATTGTTAGCACTTCATCAATTAATTTACCGGGAAAGCTAGGAAAGCTCACTACACTAAAGAAGGTAATTCAATTGTTCCAATTTCCTGATATACGAGTTCTATTAAGCAGATTCATAGGTTTATGCTTATTTTTTTAATGTTTATGTTATAGGAAGCTGTACAACAAAGGAAAACAGCACAAAAGATTGCCCTCCAAGAGCATCTCCAAGAGCATCTCCGGTCATGAGAAGCTCTTAGCTAAAATCCTATGTGGCATGCCTTAAATAAGAAATATAAAGATTATGTAAATATGTAGGCTCTCCAACGGGTCATAACTGTTAACAAAAAATTTAGCCAACCTTTTTATATTGGCTATATTTTACCAACTTCTAGGGATCTGTAGTAAAATTCCACGTCATCTATTACCATATTGAAATGATAAATTTTATTTATAAGAACTTGAAATAATAATAACATACTATTCTTAAAATATAGTCAATCATTATAGTCAACCCCATTGGAGCAAAACACCTTACAGATTCAACAAATTTTACATAATCAGTATTTTATATCATTTTAACCAACCATTTTACCCAACCCCATTGAAGATGCTCCAAGAGATGCCTCAGCCACCGAAAATCTTGTTAGATCTCTCAGGTATAATAACAAATCCTCTTTTTTTTGTCTAGAGAATTTGCACTTATTGCACAAACTACGTGATTTTTGCTTTAAGCATCATAGCTAAGAGGCAAATCTGTTTCTTGGGTGTTTATGTTAATGCTTTTTGATGTTATTAGATCTTGGTTGATTCTTCTGATATATATTTAATGGTAAAAGAAAAAGAATTTAGCTTTTGTTAAAATAGATAAAGATCAAAGCTTTGAAACATTTAGCATAATATTTAATTTATCAAACACAAAACTGGCTTCGCAAACAGTCTCAGTGTGTTGATTCAGTACACTAAAGAAGGTAAGCAGATGTCAGGAATCAGTTTGTACCTGAGCTTTTTTGTGACTTCTTTTGGTGTTTTCTGTTTTAATCAAGTAAAATACAACTAGATATAGGAGAGAACAAGCTAATCAGAGAGATATAGATGAGAAATGAGAGAGATAGATAGGGGTGTCAATCGGATAATTAGGATACGGATTTGGCTATATCCGAATTCGTATCCGACAACTAAAAACCATATTCGTCGTATCCGTATTCGAAATTTTGGGCGAAAAACAATTCGAATCCGTATATACGGATACTATCCGGATCCGTTTTTCAAACATCAACAAAATAATATTGTAGACTAATTAAGAAATAGAATTTAAACTATTCAGCAGCATATGTTTTGAAACTTAAAGTCATAGTTTAGCTTTAGCAAGAGATATTAACACAAACATGGGCATTCAGCCAAATTTTTTTCAAACAAAATAGATAGAAATTCTATCTATTTGTAACAAATTTACAAAGAAAAGATAGCACTGGCAGCTCTGATGCACTGTAAACAATATCATTTTAGGCCAACAAAGCAGCACAATCCTTTCAAATTTGCCCAGCAATAGCAGAACCTGAAAAATGCAAAAATTATCAGGGGCAGAGCCATTTTTCTGTGTACTAAAGTTAAGATGACATATCGTCCCTGATACCCAATAATATGAATGGAACAAACTGAAAAATAACTAAAGAACTTCATACAAATTCATAAGACATAATCTGGGGAGATGCAAGTGTTTTTCAGAATATTTCACAATAGTGTGGTCAAGAAGAGGAACAAACCAGTAAGGTCCCCTGTTTAACCAAAACCTACATTATTTCAAATCTAAACAGAAACAAAATTAATTAATCCAAAGGAAATTAAAGAAAACCCAAACAATGAAACTGAAGACTCACTGAAATAATTGTCATATTTTAAGAACACGACCTTTCTTGAATAAATGAATAAAGGGAAGGCTCGGATGAAGAAATCTAAGAACTGAACACCAACACACATCTGAAATCAAAAACCCATGTGTCAAAAACAAAGCAGGGGGCAGGGGCAATAAATAAATGTAGAAATTTGAATTAAGACTTAAGAGAATGATGAGCAGAATTCACCTTCAGTTTTAGGCTTGCTCAAAAGTCTAAATCCCAGTCGCTGTAGCTTAAATCACACATCATAGATGAACCATCCTCGACAACTTTTTCAGATTTACCTATAACAAATTTAAAAAGAGTAAAAACTAAGTTATAAGAAAATGCAATTTTAACACATAAGTTATAAGAACATACCATCCTTCAAGTCAGGGAGCCAATCTTTGACACACATTAAGGTTTCAACCGATTCGTAACTTAAAGAGGAACGAGTATCCGTGATGATTCTCCGACACTTACTAAAAGAATAATTATGACTACTTTGTAAATTCATACAGTTTACTTGGCGTATGTACAACACTATTACACTTTCCAATGGATTTAAATAAATAATAAAGACCAGAACCACATGAGAAAATGCATAAAGTACCAGTAGCAAATGGTGCTTAAACTAAATGGTTTCTACACCCATTTTCAAAAGCCAAATAACTATCCAGGAATTATAATGATTCCAGTTTTCCCAATCTGGGACACCAGGCATGGTTAACCACTACTAACTTCCTAATAGCTATCTTTAATAACTTCCGTTTCTTCAACTACATAAAGTATGTAGCCTAATTACTTCATATAGTAGAACACTATGCCAGACCATAACTTCATATAGTATGTATTCTATATAGTCATATAGTCATGTTTCTAATAGAAAAAACATAGGATGAAAATTACCTTGTTCCATTGAAACTTTGAAAGCAACTCACAATTAGATCTGCAACAGCAACACAATCAAACGGATACAATTAGGGTTTTAAATTAAGAGACAAGAATATTTATCCAATTAGGAAAAGATAAAATCACATACCTTATATGAATTGATCGAAATATCGAATGTAAGAATTAGGGTTCGCCAATTATGGATTGAAATTGAAGAAGCAGTGAGTCTTGAGAGTCGATGTGCAGAATACCCCTTTGTGGTGGAATATGAATTAGGTCGACTAGTCGAGTAATTTTAGTGTTTTACTTTACTAATTTACTTTACTTCCCTAATTTCTTTATGTTTTTATGATTCTAATTTATAAAGTATATAATAAAATCTAAATAGATATAAATACAATATTAAACTTAACATATTTAATTAAATTGTAGGAAAATTATATAATATATATATATATATATTATATTTTATTTCGGATACGAATATGCCTATATCCATTTTCGTATCCGCATGTGTCGGATTCAGATACGGATAATATCCGCTTTGTTCCGGATAATTCGAACGGATATCGAATTTTACGGATTTTTTTGACAGCCCTAGAGATAGACATAGTTGGGAGATCAGATAGACAGAATTTGAGATGACAGCCTAGAGAGAGAGTTGAGAAGTTAGTTATAGAGAGAGAAAGAAGCTATAGTTATACTAAACTCTTCCCCTAACAGCAGATTCATAGGTTTGTAAATCCCGTAGCGGATCAATTCCAACTAGCCTTTCAAACTAGTACTTTTTGTAATCGACTCTATAGCTTCTTCAATAAACGCTGGTTCTTCGATCAAGTTTTGAATGACTTTCTAGATCAAGTTTTGAATGACTTTCTAGTCAGATCGTTCCTGCGTTTCGGATATGAAGTCTCATTCGAAGCTTTAGACAAAGGTGCTATTGAGATATTGGGCCCTTATGGTATCTCGTACACATTCCGACGATTGGCTGAGCGAATAAGAAAACTTCAAAGTGGATTTGTTGTGCGAAGAGTGCGTTATGACCGGTGGCCGCCTGCCTGGTGGGGGCAGCTCCTCCGTTGTGGGTAAACGGGAAACCCGACTCTACGAACCCGAGGAAGGGCTGCACACAGCAGTAGTAGGGGCGTTAAGACCGGAGCTTTTTAAGTGCTAGCAGGAATGCAAGTGAATGAATCCCATCCCCTAGCGAGTGAAGTACTTACACCCCTTTAGAGATAGGGGCGAGCAAAAGAGTGCGTTCTTCCATTTTTAGATCTTTAGCTTCGTAAGATCATGGTAGAGTCCCTATACTTGGGATTCTATTAGTCAAGCGCTAGCGCCCTACAACTAGTATAGTATAGCAGAGCAGTCAGCTTCAAAGCTGACCTTCTTCTTAGAGAAAAGGGGCAACAAGCAACGGATTGAGCTGAAAGCCGTTGCTCTAATGCCTCGTTACGTATACTTCGCTCGCTCATTAGCACATCCGTTTTCTTGCTCGTTAGCGCTTGATTAATAGAAAGGTTAGGGGGCTGAGAAGTTGTTGCTTGTTGTCTACTTCGCGAGCCTTCACTGTCCAGTTCTGTAACTTCCGTTCTTTCGTCCGTCCACGAGGCTGTAAAAAGAGAGAAAGGGGCGCCTATCTAGCGGGAGTCGTTTCGGTTGATGCAAAATAATAAAAATCGGTTATTTAGCTATTTAGCATGTTTGTTCTCTTTGTCATCTGCCTTCTACTTCGCTGCTTTAAGTACAGCCTCCTTTTCTTTTTTAATCCTTGAAATTGTTTCTGCTGTTTGGTGAATGGTGTTATCCTGCAAAAAAAATTTTATGATAATATTTAATATGTAATTATATTTACATTCAACAAAAAACTCCTGTTTTTGAGAGAGATACATTCAAGAGTCATGTAATAATTATATTTACATGATTCCTTTTATGGTATAACCAGTTTCATTGTATTAAAAAAAACTCCTCACTTATTCCCCCATTTATAACAGTCAGGAAAATGGAGGAAAATGGGGAATAAGTGAGGAGTTTTTTTTAATACAATGAAACTAGTTATACCATAAAAGGAATCATGTAAATATAATTACATGACTCTTGAATGTATTTCTCTTTTCTCTCTCAAAAACAGAAGTTTTTGTTGAATGTAAATATAATTACATATTAAATATTATCATAATTTTTTTTTTGCAGGATAACACAATTCATCAAACAGCAGAAACAATTTCAAGGATTAAAAAAGAAAAAGAGGTTGTACTTAAAGGAGCGAAGAAGAAGGCAGATGACAAAGAAAGGAAACATGCTAAATAGCTAAATAACCGATGTTTATTATTTTGCATCAACCTATGAATCTGCTGTTAGGGGAAGAATCTGAGTATAACTATATATGTAGTAGAAGTAAATGTCATTAAGGGTATTTGAGTCTTTTATGTTTAAAGTGTGTATCTAGACTATTATAAATACTGTGGTGTATTTTCATTTGGGATTATCTGAAATATATAAAAAAGAACTTGTTCCACAAGTCTCTCTCTTTCTCTCTCTATAACTAACTTCTCAACTCTTACTCTCTCTAGGTTACTTCTCTCTCATCTCAAATTCTGTCTATCTGATTTCTCAATTATGTGTATCTCTCTCATTTCTCATCTATATCTATATCTCTCTGATTAGCTTGTTCTCTCTTATATCTAGTTGTATTTTACTTGATTAAAACATAAAACACCAAAAGAAGTCACAAAAAAGCTCAACTGATTCCTGAAATCTGCTTACCTTCTTTAGTGTAATGAATCAACACACTGAGACTGTTTGCGAAGCCAGTTTTGTGTTTGATAAATTAAATATTACGCTAAATATTTCAAAGCTTTGATCTTTATCTATTTTAACAAAAGCTAAATTCTTTTTCTTTTACCATTAAATATATATCAGAAGAATCAACCAAGATCTAATAACATCAAAAAGTATTAACATAAACACCCAAGAAACAAAATTGCCTCTTAGCTATGATGCTTAAAGCAAAAATCACATAGTTTGTGCAATAAGTGCAAATTCTCTTGACAAAAAAAGAGGATTTGTAATTATATACCTGAGAGATTTACAAGATTTTCGGTGGCTTAGACATCTCTTAGAGCTTGGAGGGCAATCTTTTGTGTTGTTTCCCTTTGTTGTACAGCTTCCTATAACATAAACATTAAAAAAAATAAGCATCAACCTATGAATCTGCTTAATAGAACTCGTATATCAGGAAATTGGAACAATTGAATTACCTTCTTTAGTGTAGTGAGCTTTCCTAGCTTTCCTGGTAAATTAATTGATGAAGTGCTAACAATTGGTACTGGGACAATGTTTGCGAGAAGCCAGTTTTGTGGTTGATTGTTGCTCTGCTTTCGCAACTATATTTTCTGCGGCTACCATTCTGGAACTACCATTCTGGAACTGAGTAAACTCGGGGTGGTGTCAAACTTTTCTTTTCCTAGACATTGTAAAAATAACAAGGTCGGGATAAACATACAATTAGTCTACATTGCTGACTCGGTATAAACAACTTGAAAAGTTACTTAGATAAATTAAAATATTATGCATAAAAACAATATCCTAAGTTGTGCTTGAACTCTAAAGTAGTCAATTTAGCATTAGCATTCAGAATTGGGCAATAATAGATTAGGACAATACAGATCAGAACCAAGCTAAATGTTTCAAAGCTTTGATCTTTATCTCTTTTAACAAAAGCTAAAATCTTTTTTCTTTTACAATTAAATATTTGTTAATAAACATCACCGGAAAGCTAATAAACACATATCAACCCAAAATCTATTAAACAATTAACATCAAACATCTTACTTCTGAATCGAAAACTCAAGAATCAAAAAAGATAAGAAGACTTGAATGTTTGGATCAAAACATCAGAAGATGATAAACACATATCATTAAACAAAAGCACCCAAGAACACAAATCACTAAACACAGAAAAAACAACCTAAATATTTCAAAGCTCTGATCTTTATCTCTATACCCAAAGCTGGGATCTTTACCTCTTTTAACAAAAGCTAACATCTTTATCTTCGTAAACAACTCTGTTGTTGCATCTCCCTACAACCAACCAACAAATAACAAGATCAACTCCCCTCCCCGAAAAAAAGAGACAGGCATACCCAGATTAAGTAGCTAACAAAAACACCCAAGAATACAAATCATTAAACACAGAAAAAACAAGCTAAATATCAACCCAAAATCTAATAAACAATTAACATCAAACATCTTATTTCTGAATCGAAAACTCAAGAATCAAAAAAGTTAAGAAGACTTGAATGTTTGGATCGAAATATCAGAAGATGATAAACAATCAACAACGTAAAAAGAAGAGAGTAGTACCTTACGAATATATTAGTTGGGGATGAGAGTATAATGGTGGCGGCGGTCTTCTGTGTGTGTGTGTCTGTTTGTGGTGTGCTTTTTTAATCTCTCAAAACCGATAGAGAGAGAGAGGGAGGGAGGCGGTCTTTAATCTCAAAACCTAAACCTAAGAGAGAGAGAGAGAGAGAGAGAGAGAGAGAGATTATATTTGACTGAAATTCATCCAATACTAAATTAACAAGGTTGTAAATAAAATAAAATCGAGATGATAAAAAATCCTTTCGAAAATAAAATCGAGACGATAATTAGTTCTATACTATACTTTTATTATTTATAATCCTTTTGAATTTGGTTTGTGTTACGATAAATAAATATATATTACATGTCAAAATATATATTGTTTTTTGATTTATTATTTTCAGTTACTTATGTGACAAAAACAAATATTAATTACTTCACAAGTTGTTTATTAAGGTTAGCTCGTTTTTTGTCATAAAAATTTGAATTACGTATGGCAAATTATTCCAATTCTAATAATACGCGATTCAAAATCCAAAATTTTGTATTTATCACATCCAAAATTTTGGATTTAAATTTTAAACCCCAAATAATTTGGGTTTGGATTTGAATTTCATTTATCCCAAACCGATACCCGATCCAAAATTTAAATCCAATTCAAACTCGATCTGATCCTAAACATGACGAATTTGTATTTGCATATTGAATTTTAGATTTGGACATAGTTTTTAAACTTGAAATTTTAGGATTTGGATTTAATAAAATTTGAGCCGAACCCGACCCGCTACCATCCTTAAATCGAATATATCTTGATTCATTATTAAATTTGAACTTAAACATTTTTTTTGTACGATAAAAAGTTAAGAAAAAAATGTTAAATTCAACTCGGTTCAATTTGTTTACAGCTTTACAACTTTACAGGCGGTCTAATATCAAATTCATTCAATACTAAATTAACAAGGTTGTAAATAAATAAAATCGAGACGAATTTTGTCCAAATCAAATCATGTTTAATTTAATTCAAAAATGTGTTAAGTTTTCTAAATATTATCCTCATCCCTGACTAGGGCTGCACAACAGTCCAAACCCGAATTGGGCCGGACCGACTCGGATAGAACTGGAGATCGGAATTTTTAAAATTCATGGACTACCGACCGGACCGGTATATATCCGGTCTTAGGACCGGACCCGACGAAAAACCCGGACAGGACCGGAACCAGACTGATTTGGACCGGTTTGATTAATGTTTATATAAGATTTTAATTTTTAATTATTTGTTTTTCATTCGAATGTATACATATATATATATATATATATATATATATATGTATTAACACCTTATATATAATAAGCGTAAGGGAGATCTTATCCAAAACTTTGGTCGGTCACTGTACTGCCAAAAGTATACGATCCGTTGGATTATAAAACTATAAATATTCAAATCGATGAGGACCGTTAGATATAATATTAAAAATTGTATTTGATTAATAATAGGATAATATTTAAATACTAAAAGGTGTATTCTGATAATTTAAACCTATTATAGATGGGTTTTCTATATTGAATAGAAATTTTTATGTAAAAATTCGTAATTATCTTTTCTCTTTATTTTATGGATAGTTCCAGTTACATAATAATTATTAAACCATCATTAAACTAAAGATAATTTTGTAATCTTCGCGTGGGCTGTAAAATCGTTAAAATCTGTTGTCTAAAACTCAAGATAGAGCCCAAACAGTAAAGTTATTATCTAAATTTTAATAAATATTTTTTATTATTGTAGCACCAATTTAATTTTTTTTTCCTAATTCTTTTAAATTTATAAAATTCTATATTTATTTCAATAAAATATTAAAATCAATTTAAGAAAAAATTAAAATCGATGTCTGTGTACGATTAGTATACGACCAAATTAATAATTATAGTTAGATCTTAAATAGATCGATGAGAATTGTTAGATCTAATATTAAAAACTGTATCTGATTAATAATAAAATTATATTTAAATACTAAAAATTGTATTTTGATAATTTAAAAAATTTCTATGTAAAAATTCTTAAATATCTTTTCTCTTGAATTTATGTATAGTTCCAGTTAGATAATAATTGGTAAACCAAATATCAAGATAACAATTCATATCGATTACAATGATACCCTAAGTTTATAAGAGACTTAGGAGAACTTTTTAAACACTTTTTTTTTGAAGGAGTAAACACTTTTTTTTTGAAGGAACGTAACAATTTGATTAATCCAAATTATAATTAAATTATTTTACATATAACAAACATAAAAGGATAATATCAAAATATTATTAAAATGTTGAGGGTTTCATATTCATAAACGATAATTTTGAATATAATACTTATATTAAAATGTGTATTTGATTAAAGGTAGGATTATATTTAAATACTAAGACGCGTGCTTTGATAATTTAAACCAATTATAAATTGGTTTTATATATTGAATTGAATTCTTTGTGTAAAACTTCTTAACCATCTTTTCTTTTCAGTTTATTTTATTTTTATGGGTAGGTCAACTGGTCAAGTTTATTTTATTTTTATTTTCTCAACATTAAATTTCGTCACTTTATTCTCTTTTTAGTTTTAGAATAGTTTTTAATTGAAAAAGAACTATTAAACCACAACTAAATTAAAGATTATTTTGTGAATTTCATGTGAACTATAAAATTGACAAAATCTAATTTTTATAACTCAATATAAACAAATATTAAATTGAGCGTGTACAATATAATAAATATCAAATTTTTAACTATAATTTTTTTGGCTAAATCTTTTTTAATAATAATTTAATCATGTAAACTAATAACTTTTAAATATTAAAATATTCATAAATAAATATAATTATAAATATTAAAAAAACAATCGTTTGTTGCATGAGTAATAAAAATATATTTATAAACAAAATAATTATAAATAAAATTTAAGTAACCGTGCATCGCACAGGCTATAAGCTAGTATATATAAAGAGTATTCACGTCTATATATGGTTGTGTATTTATATATATACATATATAAATTATTTTATTGGTTGTGTATTTGAAATATAAAGAGTATTCACGTTTATATATGTACTCCGTGAATTAAAAATGACATTTGACATTTGGGATGAAATTTGGGATATATTTAAAGGTTCTTAGCACTAATCAAAATTTTAAAAGAAATGCATGTTTTATTATTTGTAAACTAATAGTAATTTGTAAACATTGAGTATCAATTTTCATTATGTGGAGTACAAAATTTAATTATTTAATTTGTAATTTTTATATCTATTGTTTCATCAAATTATTTTATATTAATTTGGATTTTTAATATACAACAAAGGTTGTCCGTGATGTTTTTGGAAAAATGAGAAATTTTAGTAAGGATAAATGGAAAATGTAACATGTTATAGTTGAAAAAATATTGCGCGTGATATTATTGAAAAAAAAGTGAATTTTGTTAGAAAAAATAAAAAAATATATGTTTTAACTATAAAAGACAATTACCTAGTTACTATTTTTATATTATTAAATTATTTTTTAATTAGAATAAAGGATTGAAAATCGAAAACAAAAATTTTCAATGTTTTGATTTTAATAATATAATATAAATATGTGTTAATATTTAATCTATCTACATGATAATTGAAGAAGTAAAATAAAGTTAAAATAACTATATACATGAATTCCGGTCCGGGTTTTTTCGGAGCTTGGACCGGACCGAAGATCGAATTTTTTTGAATTCATGAACCGGGGACCGGATCGTTTACCCAATGTACCAACTGACTCAATCCGGTCCGGTTTACGAGTCCAATTTGAAATGTTGTGCACCCCTATCCATAACCCACAAATCGTTACTCAAATTGCTTTCTAAATTCAAGTTAAAATATATAGTTTTCGATTCTAGTCCCGAGCGAAAAATGATATCCAATATTGACTCAAGAGTTGCTATTAATTTAAAATAAAAATAAATATGAATACTAGACTACTAGTATGTTTGATATAATCAAAGGGCTTTTTGACATTAATTTTTTTAATTTTAAAAATATATAAAAAAAATAATGACATTTTTTATTATTCTTTATTATGTAAACATTTAAAAAACAAAAATATGATAGTAATCTTTTGGAAAAAGAATGGTCTTCTATATATTTATAATCAAAACAACTATAGAGTTTAAAAAATAAATAAACACCCGCTCGCCGTAGGCAAAAAAGACTAGTATTAATAAATATTTTTTTGAACAACTTACAAAAATAAGTAATAAATGGATATGTTAAATAAAATGTATTAAATTAATGATTAGTACAGTGTACAATAGTATAATCATGGTTGGATTTAGGGTTAGACTCAAGAGAGAACCAATCACTAAAAAAGAACTTTAGAACTGTTATAAACCGTTGGATTATTACTAGATCAACTATTCAGATTCAACTCATTTTTATATACAAAATCTTATAAGGGTATTCCTGGAATAAAATGATTCTACCGAACCTATTTTGTTTCATAGTATAAATACAGTGTTCTGCAGCTGAATTTTAAAAATTATGCATATGGACTTCAAAGTTCTACAACTGAACTTACTTTTTTTCACAAAGTTCTACAAGTGAATTTGATTATTTTTATAATGTTCAGCTGTTGAACAATGTTATTCACATTATTTTCATACCATAACTTTCGTGTTCTACCGCTGAACATAAAAGTCATGCAATCGAATTTGAAATCAAACACATAAATTTTAAAAAACTGAACTTACTTGTATTTAAATGTTCAGCTGCTGAACACTGTTATCTGATATTGTGTATTTGTGTTTATACAATAGCTTGAATATTTTCACAAAAAATGATAAAAATAATTGGGGAAATTTTATGATGATGATGGAGAATTTTGTGATCGGTATCGATGTATGATTATTATCGTTAATAAAATATTAATTAGCTCTAAATTATATATTTTGTGTTTTTGGACAACTTTACCCATGACCTTCATATAATAAATATATATTATTTAAAAAAATAAGATAGAGTTCTAAAGGTTTTTAAGTTTTACAAGGAACATGATTTAAATTAAAAGAACTGTATTAATAAATATTTTTCTATTGATTAACGGCATAATGTGATAATATCGGGTATTATAATAAAAAATTGATATATTTTTAATATTTTTCTGCGCAAATGAAATAATTTCTCTTTTCCACTCAAAAGTAAGCTTTTGGATTATAAACCAGTTACCTTTGGGAATTTATATATATTGCAATGTTCTCTGCTGTATACAGATAGATGATGAGCAAAAAAAAATGGCCTGCACACATTTATACAATAAGATGACCTACAACAATTTGTTTGTGTTAAACGTTTTAGAAAGAAATATCATCCGTTCTCGGTCTGGAGGGTGGGATCAAGGCATTTACAGACTACTCGATGGTGTTTTCGATAGCTCATCAATTAGAGATGTTCAAAAAGCCTGAAACCCGAAATCCGATCTAACCCGATCCGAAAAAAGCCCTAAAAACCTGACCCGAAAAAAGCCCGACCCGGTTCGGCCCGCCCTGAGGGCCTTAAACATGCCTACTATTTTTCATCAAGCCCGACCCGGCCCGAAGCCCGAAAAAAGCCCGGGCTTTCAAAAAACCCGGTTCGGCCCGGATAAAAGTCCAGGCTTTTTGAGAGATCCGGATAAAAATCTGATTTTTTATAGATAAAATTTGAAAATTTATAATATTTTAAATAAATTTCATGAATATTAAACTTAGTAATAGAGGGAATATGAATAATAATGAGGTTAAGAAAAATCAACAATGTGTAAAATAAACCTTTTTTCCAGAAGATTTATTGAGTGTAGTGTATGTGATTCTTGAAATGGTCATGTACGAGGAGATTTGTATGGCTTACGGTCAGGTTAAGTTCACCGTAAAATCCAGTCACTGTAGGATATCAGCTGCAATGCATTGACTGTAAAGTTTCACACAATGCGTCTCTCACACTGTCTTACTGCTTGCGAGCCAAGCACGCGCACGCGGACACACACTCAGCGATGCCAATTATATCATGCCTACGGTTTATATATTTATTGCTTTCTGAATTACCTTTACTCTATGCAGAAAGGAAAGAAGATGCAGACCTACATCTTCTCTGCTTCAGTACACTCAGAGTCTCAAAAGTGACAACTGTTAGAATTACGCTTTTCATTTGACATAACATACTGAATGAAGTGTAAACATAGTGTAAAACCATAATTGTTATTAGATATTAAATAATAATATCAAGTATATACATGAATTTTGATGCTGATAATTACAAATTGATATACCAATAACCCAATTATATATCAGATTCTAAATTTATTAGAGTAAATTAGAGAAAGAACCTATGTTTTAAGTTGCCACTTTGGACCGTTTTACTGGGGCTTTTAGAGAGGAGATGTATTTTTCATCTGCTTTATCGATTCCAGTGAAAAGATAGTTGTGAGGTGGCATCTCAATGTACTTGCCAGACCCCGGAACAACGTTTGGAAAACCGTTTCCCCAGACAATTTTTCCACCAGCAATTGTTACCTCAATCTTTCCCTGAGAAAGAGAAAACACATAATATACATTATATACACGACAGCCTACTAGAGACCTAAGATAGCATAAAGATGTGTTCGAAGAAATTAGATACTTGCAAGTGGAAACTAATGATTGTTATGTATTAAATAGAATGTTCGAGTATGAACAAAGTAAAGTGTCCGTGGATACACATCTATTTTTCATTTTATTTGGAAATTCTATCCCGATTCCGAATCTATGAATTGTGCTAAAGATTCATAACCCCACTAAATGAATTGTGAACTGCTTTTCTACAATGCCCAATATCTTTTCTATAAAGATTCAGTGCTTTTAATCCGAACATAGTCAGTCATAGATATTTGGCCGGATTCCTATGTGACAAGTGAATTTGAAATTAACGTTGCAGTACAAGTACAGTACAGTAAATGTATCCTATTAGAAACTTGCAATTCTTGAGAACAAATCGATCACACTTACCACCATGGTATCCCAAACTAGATGCATCCTTTCCTCGATACCTATTATTCCCATGAAAAACATGAATTAAGGTGGAATAACTTATAAGTAACTTAGGAAGTAGTATAGAGGTAAAAATCACAACTTGAAAGTACCATTGATCCCATTTGGTATCTTCCTAAAATCGTCAATTCCAAGAACTTTTTGTGTGGAGTTGAAGGTACAGTGAGAAGTTCCTACTAGCTACAAAAAAACATAATTGTAAGTGTTAATACGACAGCTAGAAGTTAAAGGGTTAAGATATACATAATGGTAATTGGATTGTAAAACTCTTGAAAGCCTGTAGCGTTGATCCTTTGACTTCGATTTAATTTGAGGCACTAAATTATGTGAAATTGCTTTACAATTTGTAGGGTTTAAACTTAGCACTCTCACCCGCAAAGAAATCTAAAAGGGAATACTCAAACCACATCAAGTCAGATATAAATAAGAACTCACTTAGATCATTTAAAGACTACACGGCATGACGGCATTCAGTAACATTTTTTACTACTAACTACCTTATTGCTGCATCGTTAAAAACTAATGCAAATCTAGAATTACAGTCGGAGTAAAAGAACCTGCAAAACCCCTGTTGACAATGCTTGTTGAAGTGCTTCGACATGTCCTGATTCTCGGATAGGGGGGCTCATGACGAACCTGGAACAAGCAAAATCATTATATATTGTAAAGCGATAAATTATAAGGGTTCCAGTTCTATGAAAAAGGATAGACGCTCTTACTTAGCAGCCGAGATGAAATCAGGATCCCAAAGGCTAGAATCGTCAAGGATTAAACCTGAAACAACGGGCTCCCCAATAACTCGCTGCCCTGCCATCAGAAATGAAAGTGAAAACGGAAACTACAAATTTGGAACCCACTAAGAGAATATGTTGATTTGTTGTTTTCTTAAATACGCTTTGAAAAGAATAACATAGATTGAATGTTTTTAAAATCTAAGTAGAGGTAGTTATCACAAGACATAATTGAATATTAATTTATGAAGTGCAAAGACAAATAGTACGAAATATAACGTCAATTTTGCATTTATAAACGATCTTGCATGGAAATATAACAGTAAGCTTGTTTGACGAGTTATTCATTTGTAATTGGCAGTAACCTATCGGATATTTGTGTAGATTGTTGTACATATCATAAACTCTATTTTAACTAATATAATGTCAACATTCATATGCTCCATATAGACCTGCTATATTTCCCAAACTCGGTTGTGAGAGCAGGACACAGGATTAAATATCGGATTATCAATTGAAAACATATTTGGATTCTTGGGATGTGTATATATAGTGGCACATAGTTCTGAACCTGGCATGCAAGAGTGAATTATAGAATTTTACATATACTTTTTTTTTGAGTGAAAATTTTATAAATAATTAATCATTTAGAAAAATACTTATATTCTGGATCTGTCATTCCACAAATGACAAATCCTTGTGATATTATAAGAATTTAAAAGAAAGAAGAATTTTTTTGTAGAACTAAGCCTTATCATAGAGTATATGTTAATAAGCATTATTTAATTTCAATTTCTAATTTGTTATAAGAAACCAAGCCTTATCTTAAGAGTATATGTTACCATGCATTATTCAGTCAAGTTTCTAATTTGATTTGAAAAGATGCGTAATTATTTAACCAATTAAAAAAAACTAAAAAAGAATTATTTACATATTTATTAAGTAATGTAAAAAACCATTCTCAATACATATGCTGTAGAAAGATAACATTTCGACAAGTTCTCTCAAATCACTAACTAAGAAATATGTTGTGATGCTCAAATTATAATTTCTTTTCCTATATCCCTTCACAAGTATACTCACTAATAGTGCTCTGCATAATGTAACAGTGAGCACGGACAAATACTGTAGAGCGGACAATGGCAACATCTGGTTATGGATTCAGTTGTTATCTAAAACAACTACATTAGATTGAGGTGTTCGGTTATGATTGCAGTAGGTTAAATATGATGGGTTCGGGTATGGTTGTTGTAGGCTAAAACAAAGATGTGTCTTTACATTTTGTTCGTCATGCATCTAACTGGATTGACACTTCATGTTCGAAGTAGTTGAGTTGTATTTCTTTCCCATTAAATAAACTTAAATATGATGCTTATTATAAGAAGTTGATCTATCTTCTGCTTGTCTAGGTTGTATGCAATTCACACTTTCTAAGCCAAAACTATATATTATATGACCCACATAAACAATTTTGGCAAAGCTCGCCTAGGCCTTCCTGGTATAAATAATTATATCATTCAAGGGGACTTTTATGCTATTATCTTCCTCATTCTTAACTTTGTTTACTTTTCCTATTTGGCCATTCGTGCTAAAGAAGAGGCGAGGGACAATGAGCGAAACTACCATTTAATTATAGATGTGATCCCAAAAGCTAAGAAAAACAATTTTCTATGCACTATACGAGTAGACAACAAGTATACTAAAAATTCAATATACGCCAAAGAATTCCACGTCGGAGAAGCAAAATACTTCAGAACTAATTTCTCTATCAGCACAAGTAGCCTACTCAAATATCACTATATAACACAATTAAAAGAGGTAGAAAGAAAGGTTGGATGGCATAATCAAAAGGAAATGTGATTTTGTAAGCCTTGTAACATAATTGAGGGTTACCACTGGAGGCCTTGAAAGAGCGTGTCCCTCTGGACCCATAATACCAAGTTCAATCATTCTTTTTTGTCCTTCAAATACAGCATCTCCATTTTCAGCATGAACCATGGCCAAAGCGCCAAGAGATTTGCACTTTTTGAATCCCTCCAATAAAAGCTCATCATTGATCATAAGAGAACCCTTGTATGCCATGAAAAACTTGAACGAGTTGATACCTTTCAATCAAGAACCAAATTCTAAAAAGTTTAGCAATGATATAAGTTCATGTAGAAAAAGAAATAACTCAAATTCATGATATACAATTCAAAATGTTCGGACCTTTCTCCTTTACCATAATTTCCATATCCTTTGAAACAACATCATCCCATTTTGTGATTGCCATATGGAATCCATAATCCATGCATGAGCTCTTTGCTTTTTCGACATAGGCTTCAAAGCCTGCAGGCAAGCTCCCATTTACAGGAATAACAAAATCAATGTGCATTGTTGTTCCACCCGCTAATGCAGCATCTTGACCACTAAAGTAGTCATCAATAGTTTCGGTACCCATGAACTCCATAGCCAAGTGTGTGTAAGGATCAATTCCTCCTATCAAAATGACAACGATATTTGTAAGGATAAATACATATAAATTACATGGTTTAAATGAAATATAGTAGCATGATAATTTAAATAGTTACATATTTAGAATCTACACAACTAGTTAAAACTCAAAAAGTGGAGAAGAGATATAGGAGCTAAAGACATTGTATAGATTTTATACATTTGATGAAGCACTAATGGAAAATTCCATATAGTTAGGAATTCAACCGTCCTCATCAAAATATATAGTATCGTCCTCAAAGCATTCTTATGAAAAATCAAGAATTACCTATGATTGTAAACCAAGCATTTCTTGTTATTAAGCTATTGTTGATGCGAAATTGAGTAGTTCATAGTTAAATATTTTGCTGAAATAACTTAGCAAAAAAAAATAAAAATTTGCTGAAATAAATTATTATCAAACAATGATTATATTATCAAACAATGATTTTCGACCATGACAAATGTAAAAGTTGAGCTAGTGACATGTAATCACTTGAACTATAAATATATAATTGAATTAAAAAATAAAACAAAAATCACTTCGAACTACTACTAGTAGACTTCTACCAGGAGCGCCTACTTGCAAATATAATATATAATTGGGATGCACATTTCTTCAAGTATCAATTGTTCTTGTTCGTGTAGTGGTGTTGGAGCATGTTATTCACATATCTCACTCAGGTTCGAACCCCCAAAGCCTGCATATAGAAGATTATTTTTTGATTTTTTTTTCTAGGCAAAATTATCTCCCTGTGACTTAATAGTTACATAGGCTTTTCCTAGCCCTTTTATAGTATCATTTTATGATGTGTTTGTATTTTCATATTTTTGATTGTTGCGTACTCATGTGCGTTATATATTAACATCATCAATTTTTCTTTTGACATGTTGTATGCGGATTCTTTTTGCGAAAATAAGGTATGTTGATACAATTTAACGTTATCGTATTTTTGTTTGAAGATGAGAATAATTTTTGCATTCCAACTGTTTGATAAAACTTCCAGTAGAGTTTTCATTAATTTTTTAGGTTTTAATATTTAATTTTCAAATTTGTCTCCGTATGTACATGTGTTGAGATTATAGCAAAGCGCAATGTATACTCACAGTTAGTCATTACTATAGACACATGACACAAATAGCAGTTGTTACCTTTGATTTTATTTACCTAATATTCTGTTTTCATTATTTGCATACTATGTTGTGTTACTTTACTAATGATTTCTTTGTATTTGATTTGCAGTTCAAACTTAGTGAATGAAGTGTTTGATGGTTTGTCCAAAAGAAAAGGATTGATCAATTTGTCATTGTTTAGGTATTTTCTTAAATTTTGTTATGTTCTGATGTATTTTTAGCTATGAGAAGTTATTTGTAGTAATGTGTACAGACTGTTGTTTGTAGTTATATGTCGTTGATGTTGACCCAACAGAAGGTAATTCTTCTTTCGGTTCTATATATTTTACCAATTTAATATTTGTAATCCAAGTGTTTGATCAAAGATCTATAAGATTTTTTGTCTTTTTCCTTCATGTTTAAATGTGCGACGATTTGTATGTTCTATGTTACTTTGATGTTTAATTTCAAGAACACTTCTGATATTTTGATGTTGGAAACGTGTTGTAAGACAAAGAAGCTTGCAATATGTTACTATATCATTCAATCTCACATTGGATTGTTTTATGAGGCCCAATCGATTAAAATGAGGTATGTCAAGTTTTGATGTTCATAACTGTATATGTTCACAGGTATATATATATATATATATATGTGTGTGTGTGTGTGTATCATGTAAATCAGCAAAACAGTGATAAGAACTACATCTAGGTAGTCGCCCTCTAGATGTTTAATGTAAAAAATCTTCACGGGAAAAGAGATGATGAATTTGTTGTAATTGAAGAAAAAGATCACTACTATAAAATAATAAGGATCATAGCACAAAGTGTGTTTGAAATTGAGAAATCATTAAGATGCATTTGTACTCGGTCTTTTCATGACATTTTTGTGAATGCTACTAACTGTAATCTGTAACTTTTTTGTTTATTTATAAAATCCTTAAGTTGATAGTTATATTTGTGCAGAATTCAAAAGATGGAAATAGAGTTTAAATTAAATTTTCATTCCTTTACATCTTTAGAAGAATTAAAAAGATGAAAAGTCTTTTGGAAGATTCCACTGGAATAGACAAATTATTGCTTGAATCTTGATATGGCAAAACAAGATGGAAATAGAGGGCAGGTGGCCAAATATAATCCTCCTGTTGTGCAAGGATTCTTATGTACAATTTGTTATTACAAGTATTCATTAGTTGTATTCAGTCATATTCTCTGTTGTGTCTTTTGGTAATAATCTTTTTAGTGGTTTCAGAATGGTGGTTAAAGTTATATATTTGATGAGTTTGACACCACCTCACATCTCTTTTTAGTTGATGATGTTCTATTTTCAAACTCGGGGAAACTCTCGTTGTAAGTAATATATGTTGTCGTTTTTCTATTTTTTATATTGCGAAATTATGCTTAGTCATATATGTGTCTGTGTTAACTTATGGGGTGCTGCTTTGTGTAGGATGCATCTAATAGGCTCGAAATAGATAAGCCGGTGACAATGGAAGAGACAGAGCAAGTGACGGACGCAGAGGTTAACAATCCTCATAGGCTTGCTCATTCTGGTGGTGTTGCATCTTTCATAGCCAGCTGTTGCTAGGCTTAACCCCAAGACCTTTCTTTCTAATGTTTTACTTGCGTGATATTGTACTGGTGTGCCTCCTAATCAAAGTCATGATGCTGATGGTAGTATACCAAGTTTCTGTTATATGTAATCAACAGAGGTGTAATGATTAGTTTCAATTTATAAACTGCAAATGGGTTGACATTTTCATTACTCAAAAATTAGAAGAGCTGGAGTAGTGGTAAATTTCATATTAATATAAATTTTTGAACAAATGTAATTATAGGAAAACGAGTTACAAATTTAACCACAAACTGTCATTTTCGTAGGATACGCAAATTTTTATTGAATATACCGTGGATATAAATATTTTTTAAGATTTTATAATGTTCAATGCTTTTATACATTATTTTATATTTTTTGGGTAAGTTGAAAATGTTTTATATAAGTAGGTTTTACTTCATGATAATATCGAGTTACCCGCAAAGGTGGTGCCCAGAAGTATAATTATTAGATATTATACAATTATGGTAAAATAAAATATTTATGATTTTATTAATGACAATTTTACATTACTCATTAAATAATTATATACTATATTAACAATGATTAAAGTAAGTATTTATATATATTTATACTAATGAAATGTTAAAGAGAAAAAAGATCATGACTAAGTATTTATCTGAGATAAATCTATTTTCAAATACAAAAAAAAGTGATGGTAATTTTATAAATATGTTAATCTTTCTGAAATTACAATAATCTCTGCCTATATTTATATAAAAAAAAATTAATTTTGACATAAATCAATATAGCACTAATAAAATAATTGATAAATTACAATGCTAGGTATCGCGATGCCGAGAAATCTTTGATTATTTTTTCATTGTTTTATAATACGTATTATAATTAATTATGACTATTTCGGGAAGTTAAAAAATATAATTTAAATTGTGAAACTACCTTTGTTATTAAATATTAAATTTCACAAAAAAAACTCAAATTATATTTTTTATTGAGAAACTATTTGAATTGTCTTTACAAAAAAGATTACAATAACAACAGAGTATTTCGGAAATTAAAGATTATATTCAATGTGACTATTTGCATTATTTTAATAACACAAGTTATAATTAACTATAACATAATCGGGAAGTTGAAAAATATTTTATTCAATTCATAATCAAAACTTTCATTTCTTAAAAATACATTTTATGTTTTATACATTGAAACCGAGGCGTCGGCGGAAACTGGGCGGAAACTGGGGCCAGAAGGCCTCTTTCTAAATTTTAATTAGTAAACTTCATTTCCAAATTTAAATAAATATTTTATTTAAATAATGATTCTTTTAAAATATATATTTAAATAAATATAATAAAATCATCAATATCATTGTTAAAAGTTATATAAAAAAATTTAATATTTGCATTATAAATGAATATCAGATTTAGTTTATATTACTAATCAAAAGTCAATTATTCGATTTTGAAATAGAATATTTAAGTAACACACCTAAATTGTTAAGATTTGAAATACATGAAAATTATAATTTACTTAGACTATATTTAATCGATATATGTACATTTTTAAGATTTGGAATTTGTGTAAGTTTTTTTAATAATTTAGAAACGAAGCACCGCCCAAAGCAAAGTAGAGAAGACATCTTATTAAATAATAAATTTCAAAAAAATTACTAAAATAACTTTTCAATGTTTAACTATTTGTACTGTCTTTGCAACACAAATCATAATTACGTTTTCAACAAGTTCAATATATTCAAGTGTTCATTATATTTATTCAATACATAATCAAAACTTACATAAAAATAAAGAATATATTTTGTACTTATTAAATTTTAAATTTTGTTTATTGAACTTATTTCAAATTCAAATGAATGTTTAATATTAATAATCATTTCTTTAATATATATGTATTTAAATAAATACAACAAAATTAAGTGCAAATGTAGTTGGAGAGTAATATTATCAATGTTTTTATTCAAAGTTATATAAATTTTTTAATATTTACATTACAAATGAATATCTACTCCATTTTATAGTATAATTGAGAAATCATATATTTAAATTTGGAAAAAAATATGTATGTAACTAATTTTTTTGGTTCACACGAATTTTATTAAGAAGTCTGAAATACATCAAAATTACAACTCATTTAAAAAATATTTCATCAATATAAGTATATTTTTTAGATTTGTAATTTATATATTTTAATAATTTAAGGAGGGGCTGTTGAAAGCAAGGACGACAAAAATCTCTTATTAAAACACAGATTAAAATTAACTATGACGTATTCGCGAAGTTAAAAATTATTATTTGAGGGTTAATTATGCTTATTTAATACATCATCAAAACATGCATTTCTTAAAAATAAAGTTTATTGTAAAAGATATATATAAAAGAGAAAACAAAATGTTATAATCCGTCATGACTAATCAAAGAAATAAGCTTAACGAAATAATTTGTTTTTGTAAGTCAGCGATCAACAAAGAGATTATATATGTTAGTTTTTTATGAATTATGAAGATATCTTAGACTAAAAAAAAACTCTTTTGTACCAAATCTTAGCAAATTTCCTTCGAATAACAGGTAAGAATTAATTTTTCAACGTTAAAGAGTTAAAGATTTCATAATATCCATCAAATAGATAAAATATTAAGTATTTAAGATTAAACAATTCATTTTGGCGTTTCAAAAAAAACAATTCATTTTGAATTTATTAAAAAAATAGAAATATAAGCCCGGCGAAGCGGGCACCTAATTCTAGTATATATATAGAGAGTACCTTGCCATCTTGACAACTACCAAGAGAGTTTCGACAACCAGCAAAAAAATCAGACTATCTTGTCACTTGTCAGGACCTTCCTGGTCCAAGTTTCCCCCATTTCCGTGTCTAATTGTTGATCATCCTCACCAGCTTCCTCGTCCTGTTCAGAATCTTCACTTACAGTGTGTGCATCTGCATCAAAATTCAACCATGGGGTCAAACTTTTCTTAAAACAAGCAAAGCTGCTGATCCACTATAAACAAAAAAAAAAAAGTTCAAGCATAATATTTTATTCGATTCTTGTTTTTCCATACAATTAGAGCTTTGATCTTTTTCTTCCTTTTGCTTTATAGTTTTGATCTTTGGTGTTGAAAAAAAATAAATATAAATACACAAGAACAATATATAACACCCACACAAAATTTGGAAAATAACAAAGAACACAAACAATACAAATCATATTGAATATGAATCCAAAACCGAAGAAACATATCAGTAATCAAGGCATAAAAAACAACCCCCTCCCCTCCCCAAAAAGAAACATATAAGCTAAATATTTCAAAACTTTGATCTTTATCTCTTTTAACAAAAGCTAAAATCTTTTTATTTTACAATTAAATATATATCAGAAGAATCAACCGAGATCTAAACAAATCGCAGGATTGTAGGATTGTAAGGGGCTGAATACAATCCTTTCAGTTTCCAATTTTTTTACCGATAAAGATAAACTTAGAATAGAAATATTAAATTGCAGTAAACAAATAACTCAAGAATTAAAAATTCGGGTGAATTGATTGTTCCACCTGAGATATTTTTATTTGAAAAAATCTGTGTAGTTCTTGAACAAACTCACAGCTGTAGTTACAATGTTTTTGCTTCAGCAATTTACAAGAGAATATTGCTTAAGTTCTAGAAAACTAAATCCGATTTCTTAACTTCAAAAACATTGCTACACTTGGTTATATATCCCAAATTTACAAACTAATTTGAACTACATAAAAGTATACAATAGATAAAGTCCAAAAACTTGTTTTTTCACTCTAAGTCAAATGGTTCTTGCAATGATTTGTCTTTTAGCTGATTGTCATCTCTATTGACCATATGGAAATAGAATGCTTCTTTTTCTTCAGGGGTTTTCAAAATGCTGGTTTCCATGCTCTTTCTGTTTCATCAACCCATGTGACTTTTCAGGACTGTCCTTTTCACAATTTCAATTGTTAATATTAAACTGGCATCAGTTGAGGTTAATCATGTAGCATCCGTTGAAAGTGTTGTGGTTGCATCCGTTGAAGTTTTCCAAGGTGCATCCGTTGAAGGATGAATGAGTATCTGTTGAAATGCAATTTCACTTATGCAGAATTACAAGACATAGACTATTTACAATTAGCCTCCCTATTCTACATATCAGTTAAAAACCAACATGACTTATACAACGTAAACTATTACATTTCAACTGCTAGTACAAAACAAAAAGTGTATGTTACATATGGACTTATCAATCGATAAGCTACCTTTCAACGGATACTGTACCAACATGCTATCCATTGAAAGTTACTTTTTCACTTATACAAATTTTACTAAGTTAATTTAATTATCATAAAAAATCAACATAATTCCTAACAATGCTTAAACCTAAATAAAAGAGAGACATAATATTTAGAGTGCCTTTAGATCTATCCAACCCACCTTATATTTTTTTTTTACTAAAACAACACATGTTTGGATATAGGATAGTGACCCTTGTACCTTTTCTTATTAATTACTTCACATGTGTGTGATTTTTGTAAATTCATTCAATACTAAATTAACAAGGTTGTGAATAAATTAAATCGAGATGAATTTTGTTCAAAACAAATTATGTTTAATTTAATTCAAAAATGTGTTAAGTTTTCTAAATATTATCCTCATCCCTAACCCCAAAATCGATACTCAAATTGCTTTCTAAATTTAAGTTAAAATAAATATATTTTTCGATTCCAGTCCCAAGCGAAAAATGATATATCGAATATAGACTCAAAAGTAGCTATTATTAATGTAAAATAAACATATATATGAATATTAGACTACTAGTATACTATAATTAGAGTTGCAAATCTATGTATGTATCAAATGCAGATGATAGTACGAGCACGAGTGCTTGTGAGACCCATGCGGTTTATATTGTGTAACCCTTTTTTATATTTAATTAATAGAGAAATGAGGGACCATTACAGTACCTCCAGCTCCCATACCTGCATAGTAGGCCAAAGCAACAAAACAGACCATAGTTTAACTTACAACGCCAGAAACATAGTCAAAGCTACATAAAACAAAAGCGTCACTAAATCGTACAGCAAGACTAAGAAGAGTCATGCGAGCAATGAGCTTTGTCACCATCTGCATCACCAATATTTTCAGCAGGAGAGCCAGAAACATGGTGTTCCTGAGCAGCTTCAGAGTCCAAGCTCCGTGCATCCAACATTCCCTCATCACCAGCAACAGTAGAAGCTCTGTCCAAATCTCCATCAGTTCCCCAACCGTCCTCGGCCGCAACCACAACCCTAGGCAATTGCGTCCGAGCAGTACTGGTTTCAACATTGCCCAATGTCACATCAGGCCCAACATGTTCAATATGATCAATCCCTCGCCTGAGCGTAGACCTGTTCAAAGGAAGTACTAAATCTTTCAAATTTTCAATCATATCAGCTATGAGGTCAGCACCAGGGAAATGTTCACCAGAAAGATCACTAGGAGAGGTAGAACCTGAAAGATCCTCACATTCAGCATTAAGGAGAGTTGGGCTCTCTGTATCACTATCATCCACAGGGACGAAATCACGGTAGTGGCTAGAGCTTGGAATAAGAGTCTTGCACGGCGAGCCTTTGGCAACAAGAGACAACTCATCATCAATAGAGTAGAGAGCCGTGATAGCCGAACAATCACTAGTATGTTTAACAAAAAGACATGTCTCACAGAAGGAATAATCCCCTCATTGCACAAAGACTTTGCTTCGCGTATCAGTACCAAAATTAGCCACCAGAAAGAATGAAGGCATAGAATCAAAATTGCCCAACTCAATCAAAACCTTAGCAGAAGGCAGAGGTACATTGCGGGATGCAACATAAAAGGTTTCACTAGAAAAAACAACCAGAGTTCCTACAGCCTAGGCTACAAGGCAAATACCATCATAAGTCCAGTAGATGAAGGGAATTTTAGAGAACCTTACCCGAACTCTAAACTACTCTGAATGTTGTGTAGAGGAAAAAGTGAAAAAGGGATCAATAGGAAGACGAGAGAATAAGGCGACAGATCTTGACAACCGAGGAAATTTTGGGGAGAAGAGAGGTGAATGATGAAGAAAGAGAAGAGAGAAGAGAGAAGAGAGAAGCGCGTGGAGCGCATAGCGACTCTCATTAGCTTGGTTGTTTTTTTTTGACGAAATGCATAGAATTATATTACTCGATCCAACAACTCAATATAACAGCGGGACAAACCCCCGACTGTCAATACGACCAGGCTGAAAAACAAATAAATTGTTTTCTGATCGTTTAACAAGATGAACATAAAAGTTCTTGAAACTAAAAACAAATTCAAAAACATCTCAAGCGATCCAAATTGCGCCAAAATCCTTGAAAACAGCGTTATCACAATTGACCACATCACATAAGAACCGTTAATACCCCAGTGTTCAGAATCCTCACTCCAGCTATCTACATGCCGGATACCAGCTATAGACTTGCCGAACATGGAAACCCCCAAAGGATGAGTAACACCCCAGCTATCTACATGCCGGATACCAGCTATAGACATGCCGAAAGTGAAAACCTCCAAAATATGATGAACCATCTTTGGTTGTGAGTGGTGAGCTCTTGCAATAATCTTCACCGTCCTAACTTCGATGCAGTCCTTCCAGATCCCCCAAGACATCAACAAAATTATTCTCAGCAGATCCAACCACGAACATAGAGAAACATAATTAATTAAATACATAAAAACACTCCAAAAGGAGAGACACACGCCAAAAGGCGAGACGAAAAACCAAAAATTCAAATACCTCGGAATAACACCAAATTTTGGTACGATGTTAAGGAGGACAATTTGAATCTAAAGGTATTTTTTATTTGGGGATTCGGACTCAAAACCAATATAGATCTGAGAAATAAATTCTAAGATATTTGACTTTGATTCGATTTTTATTGAAAACTGGAAAAAGGGGAGAAGATTGGGACAGGATCGGAGAATGGAACGAGGAAGGAGGGTGGGGAAGGAGGGTGGGGAGGGAGGGAGAAAAGGAGGGCGGCGACGGAGAGGTCTTTAGTCGACTCTCATAGGGTTCCCCCCTCATTAGCTTGGTTGTTTAATTGTTAACAAACACATGGTTTTGAATGTAGATAGGCTCTTTTGATTTACGGTTTAAACAACTTTCGCTTAAATTTATTTTAAAATAAAATAACTAATCGATTTAGCCCAATTTCGGAGAGGTCTAATAATATTTTTGTAAGAAATTAACAAATTTACGTTATTATATTTCTTAAAATCACTATTACTCTTTTTTCTTCTTTCACTTTTTAGAACTCTATTCTCACTTTTAACTAATACTAGCATATAAACCGTGCGATGCACGGATGAATTTAGTATTTATTATGTTATTATTTATATTTTGATTTATACAACTTTATGTAAATAAATTATAAATAAATAAATAAAATATAACAGTACATGTATGATGTTATTCTAAGTATTTGTTTGTATTTTAATAATAAAAATTCTTAAAATGTTATTTATGGGTTCGAACCTTGAATCCGTGGGAGTAATTTAGATATTCAGAAAGTATTTTTTTAATATTATATCCAACAATTCTTTTTTATCTATCTTTAAATTGAACGATTGTTATTTGGAATAACAAATTGTTAAATAACTAAATAATGTAGAAGTCGTGCGATGCCTGGATTTTTAAATAACGTTTTTATTTATATTTTAATAATTACATATGTAATATATATATATATATACTTATATACTATATTATTAAAGACGAAACATTAAAAGTTTTGGTCGGTCGTCGGTCGGTCGGTCGGTATTTGGGCCGATTCACGGGCCTATCTATAACCAATTTATTAATAACTAATTACCTTTTTCAATACATTACCTATTTTATATATATATTTAAACTAAATCAACTAATCTTCTAAAAATAAAACGGGCAACATATATATAATATGGTAATATTATTATATATTTATAACTGATTACCCTTTTCAGCTAAAACACATATTTTTATATTTTTTTAACTAAAACAACTCATCTTCTAAATATGACACATATATGGAAACCAATTTATTAATAACCAATTACCTTTTTCACCTAAAACATATTACTTATTTCATATATCTATATAACTAAAATAAATCATTTTCTAAAAATAAAACGTGCAACATATTTATAAAATGGTAATATTATTATATATTTATTACCGACAACTAAAACACATAAACGACTCATGTTTAAATTAAAAATAACACGTGCAAAAGATAGATATATTGGTAATATTATTATATTAAACTTATGAAATTCATGTTTATTATATTTTTTTTACATTCAATTTAAATGAGATAATTAATGAAAATAAAAGTAATAGTATATTCAAATAAACTTAGTATATTGTACGAGCACATATTTTGATATTTGCACTTCAGTCCCTTTTTAGATTTTTAAGAGTATAAAAAATACAAATCATTATATATGCTATTTTAAAATATTTTATATTTTAATATCTAAAATACTACTATAGATACGTCAATAATATATTAAATTTAAATATTATATTGTTAGATTTATAAATATAATATATATATATATATATATATATATTAAAATTTTATCAAATTATATATAATAACTAAAATCTAAATAAAAAATAAAAAAATATTAAAGAAGACCGTGCATCGCACGGGATATAAGCTAGTATATATATAGGAGGAGGTTCAAAAGAGACCCTTGCTTAGCGAGAGACCGAGAGACCCTGCTTATTTACCATTGATTTGATATTGATCCTATGGTCCGGATTGTGTACAAATCTAACAGTATATATCTAGTTTTTCTATACAGGGCAATATAATATTTTAGAAAAAATACAAAATGAACATACGTATATCCCTACATTAGTTACCATATTTATAAAGATTGGATGAGATTTGTTATATTATCAGCTTTTCAATTTCCTTTTAACAGTTGTCAATTAATTTAACTTAATTGATTCTTCCAATTTCTCATAATTTTACATACTCAATTTGTAAGTATCAGTATCTCACAATTTATAATTTTGATTCGGTGTTTTAAGTTATAATATCAGTTCGTTATAATTTTTAATCCTTAAAGCTCACATAGTTCTAAACTACGATGGATAATATCATGTAGAAGGAATCTGGTATTGGTAAATTCAATACCAGAGCACTTTTAGGGTTATAACGTTTATGATCTTCATTTTTCTGTTAGGATTCTTGTTAGTGTTCTTAAGATATATCAGAGTATGCTTCTAGCTAGTTACATATTTGACTGCAATGTCTTTTCTGGTTTTAAATTTTCAAATTATTGTAGTTGTTGAAGTCAATAATACATTTGAGTTTGTTGCTATTGATGATGGTTTGAAAGTGTTAATGTCGCACCAAACCAGGGTTCTTGCTATTGTTCTTACAACATTGATCTACATTCATAATACTTCTGTTTGTAACTCTGATTCACTTTGTCCACGTCTTTAATCTTACACTGCACTAATTATCTTGCTACAATTGTTATTGTTTTCTAGTTGTTCTGATATCAAGGTTTCACCAGATTCATATTAGTGTTTACTGATATGAAAAATGCATTTAAATTGTATAACAACCATGGAAACTGAAAATCATAACCACGCCTTTCAGGCTAACAGAGTTCCACAAAAATACATTTTATATCATTGTTAATAATACATTTTTCTAAGATTCATTACCATATGTCTTTAAAAGATTTGCTAAATTTTTGTCATTTGTAAACCGTACACATGCCATATAGGAATCTCTATCAATTATTTTATTCTTACAGTTTTAGTTAATTTGATTGTAATGCACTACACTAACATTATAAATTATTTTTTAATATTTTTTGCTTCTATTCAGAAGATCAAACAAATTGATATGTGAAATTTGCAAGATGTGTAGAGATTCTATTACCTTTGTTTTAATATAGTTCAAGAAAACCAGTGCATTAACAAAACAACTCTCAATATAACAAAGATAATATAAAATAATGAAACACTTAAAAGAATCTCAATATAACAAAGATATTCTTTAAAAATATATTTTTAAAATTAGATAAAATTGATATAAAATTGGAAATTTGAAACTTCTATTAGATTATTAGATCAATAATTTGCTGAAAATTTAATTTTTTTTATTGCTTTTTTGGTAATATAAATGTCATTATAGATTTTTTAAGAAGTTATATTGAGATTTAGAAATTTGACTTTTTTATAAGTTTAGATTATTTATTTATTTAATATTTATTATAAGCTCTGTATATGAATTTCAAAATTTAAATATTATAAAAGACGTACTAAAAATATATTAAAGATTTGCTTAACCATTTCAGAGTAATTTTGAGAAAGTATCTTATTCTGAAAAAAAATAGAATTCAATATGATCATTTACATAATCAAATATATATATATAATTTTTACGAGATTCTCCTAAGTGTTTTAGCAGAATATTTAAATATTTGGAGTTTTTAATCTTTCAATTCATTAAAAAAGTTAACATATGACTTTTAATATTATTTTATAAATAGAGATTTTCATTTTTCAGTTGTTTTTAATTATAAGCCATTTTAAGATTTTCTTAAGTGTTGTAAAATCCGCTTAAGTGTTTTATAGTAGATTTTGAGAATGTATGTTATTTTTATATAGTTAAATTAACTATCAACCTTTGCAAATCACATTTTCAAAAGTGTTACTGTGAATTGAGAATTTTTTAATTCATCAAATAAGTTTACGCATGAATTTTCAATCTTGTTTATTTAATTGAAATTTTTACTTTTTATTTGTTTTCAAATACAAACATCTTAAGTGTTGTAAGATTTGATATAAGATTCTTATTTTGGAGAATGTATGTTATGTTAATAATATAATGAAATAAGTATTTTAGTATAATTTATGTTTATAGTTTGAGGTTTGAATCTTTTAATTCAACAAGTTAATGTATGACTCTTTAATATTAATTAATAAATACATATTTTATTTCTCAATTGTGGCACTTAAAGATTTTATTAACATTCTCGTAAATGTTAATATTGGCTTAAGTGTTTTAGAGTAGATTTTAAGAATAATATGTTAATAAAATATAATAAACTTTCATTATTGTTTTTTTTACAAAACATGTAATTTTTTTTTTACGAGATTCCCTTAATATCTATTTAAGAGTAATACTTTGAATAATATTTAGTTTACAATATTTGTTTTTTTTTTATAGAAATTGACGTTTTTAGTCTTAATATTACATTTAGAGATTTTACCTTTTTTTATTCAATGCTTATTATAAGATTCGTATATGAATTTTAAAATTTAGATATCATAAAAGACATACTACAAATATTTTAAAGGTTTTTGTAAGTGCTTTAGTGTAATTTTGAGAAAATAACTTATTTTGAAAAATTAAAATCTAATTGTTTATAAAAGTTGAAAAATATTATTTTTTACGAGATTCTCTTTAATATTTTAATACAATATTTTTAATATTGCGAGTTTTACACTTAAGAAAATCTTGTTTGAATAAACTTTTTAACTACCATTTTAATTTTCGTGTACCATTTCTCTTTGTAAAATATATTATTTTTTTCAACATATATGACCACATACAACACTTAATAGAATCTTGAAAGTGTTACTTTTAGTGTTTTATAAAGTATTCTTTATGACTTTATAAGATTCTCTTAATTGTTTTAGTAGAATATTTTTAATACTTTGGGGTTTTTACTATTTTTATTTATTAAATAAGTTAACATATATTACTTTCTAAGATTATTTAATATATAAAGATTATATTTTGTTTTCAATTCTTTTTAAATGTAAGGTACTTTAAGATTTTTTTAAGATTATCTAAGATTCCGTTAATTATTTTGAGGATGTATGTTATTATAATATAAAATAAAACATGCTATTGTGTTTTTGCATAATATATAAAAAATTAATTATTTTACTATTGTATATGAATTTCTCAAATCTAGATATCATAAAAAACATGCCCGTACAATATTTTAAAGATTCGCTTAAGTGTTTTAGAGTAATTTTGAAAAAATATCTTATTTTGTGATATGGTCAGAAAAGTAATTATAAAAATATAATTGACGGTCCAATGAAAAGGTGTGATATTTAATGCCCAGATCCCTAATTATTCATTAATTTCGTAATTAATGAATAGGTAAAATATACAGCTCATTAAAAGAGCCCAAATTATGGCAAATTGGTCAAAGAAGGATCCAGAATCCCAATTAAAGGCAATTAATGAGTCATAGCCTTTATCAACAAGGAAAAGACTTATCGTGCAAGCAATACAATGCTTATCCAATATCAAAAAGGAGACTTATTCGCTAAGACTCCTAAACATACCATAAATACTAGGCTCCAGACGTCTATATAAGGTCCCTGATCCTACAATCAGAACTACGTCTTTGGCTTGATTCTCAATAACGATTTGAAATACGTAGGCATCTTGTGATGACCAATTTAGTCCGGATACACGAGTGCAGCCATTAAAGCTCGAAGCTCATTAAACCTTAGCATTAATTACACAAGCACGTTTTTTAATCCATAACATTTGGTGCCGTCTGTGGGAAGACAACATCAACCATGGCAAACACACGAAGAACAGCTCGGGATACTCAAACTCCCGATGATCGCCCCATCACCTATGAGGCTGATCAGCCACCACCGACTACTGGCACGCAAGGGGCGAATATCCCCACCAACACTCAAGGACCAGAAATCCCGATTTCTGTTGAAGGGACGAATCCCCTGCAGATGGTCATTCATGGATCTAATCCACAAGAGGCGGTTCACCAGCAACCAATCACGACCTTCTCGCTGCTCATGAGTGCACCAAGGAGCCTTCAACTCCATACTACTGATCTCCCTCAATACGCGAATCAGACTTTGGGGATGCCAAGCTATGGTATGCCCCCTCGACCCATGGCGGGCGGTAGTGGAACTAATCCAATCTACCATGAGGCATATGTGCCCCCTTATATTCAAGGTCTGGGACCCCAAAATCAACAAACTCGTCAGACCCCTCTCATTCAAGATTACTCTGGCCCATACACCGAGGATGAAGGTTATACAACTGGGGAGGATGTCGCCCCAAGAAGGAGACGTTCTTCACAGACAAATCGGGAGCAACCCCAAACTACTAGGGAGAAACTTGCAGCCCATGAGGCAGAGACTGCAAGGCTCAAAAAACTCCTTGCTGAATAAGAGGCCGCTCAATCTCGGGGTCGAACGACTGAAGGAATCCCGATAATCAACTTGGATCCACCAAGAAGGACCAAGAGGGCTGAAGCCCCAAGGGGTGATCCTAGTATTCTGTTGCCCCTAGGAGATCCTGATGATCCCACACCACCGTTTACTCAAGACATCATGAAAACAGCTATATCCAGAAAGTTTAAGATGCCTTCGATCAAAGCCTATGATGGAACGGGAGATCCCGCAAATCATGTAAGGACCTTCTCCAATGCACTGTTGTTGCAGCCAACCAACGATGCGGTCAAGTGTAGGGCGTTTCCACAAACCTTGACAGGCATGGCCCAACGTTGGTATAGCCGTCTACCTCCCAACTCTATTGGGTCATTCAAGGAACTAAGCAAGGCTTTCATCAATCAGTTCATTAGTGGAAGGGTGCATGAGAAAAGTTCTGCATCACTCATGGCAATCCGGCAAGGGCAGAATGAGGCCCTAAGGGACTACATTAACCGATTCACTCGTGAGGCTCTGAAAGTCCCGGACTTAGAGGACAGAGTGGCTATGATAGCCCTACAACAAGGAACCACTGATGACCACTTCAAACGGTCGTTAGCTAAACATCCCCCCGAGAGCATGCTAAAGCTCCAAGATAGAGCCGGAAAGTATATCAAGGCTGAAGAAAGTATGAGAAGATATGAACCCACTACTGGCGGTAGTGGAAACTCAAAGAAAAGAAAAGAAACTCAGGAGTACGACGTCAAGGAAAAGTTTCCCCGAACATCAAAGAACTCCGATTCTCCCCCCAAGAGAAACAATTTTGGGCCAAAATTCACAGAATATGCAAGATTGAATACTCCCAGGAGTCAAATTCTGATGGAGATAGCCAAGGAAGAAGATATCAAATGGCCAAAGCCAATGAGGGCTGATTTGTCCAAACGGAACCAAAATCAGTTTTGTCGGTTCCACAAAGAAGTCGGTCATGACACCGACGATTGTAGGCAATTGAAAGATGAGATTGAGTTTCTGATATGAAGAGGAAAACTCAGCAAGTTCACTAAGGATGGAAGCCAAGGGAGCCAAAGGGGGAACTATGAAAGGAAGGATTATGATAGAAGGGACAACGATCAAGATCGGAATCCCAAGCCCCGAGGGCCAGTGATCAACATGATATTCGGAGGGCCAATTGCTGCTGGGTCCTCCCGAAACTCAAGAAAGGCTTATGCCCGAGAGGTAATGACTGTGGTTGGAGAAGCACCGAAGCGTGCCAGAACAGAAGTGTCAATAGGTTTTGACGATTCAGACTTAGAAGGGGTGAAGTTCCCCCATGATGATCCTCTTGTCATAATACCTGTGATAGGTAACTCCGAAACAAAAAGAGTCTTGGTTGATAATGGAGCTTCAGTGGATATCTTGTTCCACGATGCCTTTATCAAGATGGGTTACACAGACTCTCAGTTAACACCCTCAAATATGCCTATATATGGATTCAACGGGGTGGAATCAAAAGTGGAAGGCACTATCCAACTCCCAATGACTATGGGGCAAGGGATGAATACATCTACTCAAATGCTGAACTTCATAGTTATAAAAACGACTTCAACCTACAATGCAATCCTGGGAATGACTGGTCTTCATGCGTTCAAGGCCGTTGCCTCATCTTACCATCTAAAAATCAAGTTCCCAACAAGGAATGGGATTGGTGAAGAACGAGGAGACCAGAAGATGGCTAGAAGTTGTTATGTAGCCGCGCTAAGGCCTGATGGAGTCGGGGGGCAGGTTCTCCCTATTGAAGACATGAACACTAGTGATAATGAGGACCGAAGAGGGAAACCAGCTGAGGATTTAATCCCAATTCCCTTAGTCCCGGGTGAACCAGAGAAGGTGACTTATATTGGGGCACTACTGCCCGAACCATTGAAGAGCAAACTCACGTCTTTTCTTCAAGAAAACAATGACGTTTTTGCTTGGACAGCGGCCGACATGTGATAAGTGGATTTTAATCCACTTGGAATGCTTCATATCGGCTTAAATTGATGACTTGAACTCAAGTATGTGGTGTATTTAATGTGTTTTCACTAAGTTTTGCAGAACCAAGAATTGGAGGTTAATGAGATTAAAAGTCGGATTTTCCTGGTAGGTTGCGAAGCTCTCACGGTTTTGGCCATATCTGGAGTTCTACAAGTCCGATTCTGACGATTCAACAGCTCACGCGAAGCCACGGAAATGTTCTACATTGCTGGGCAAAAAAAACCAGGGAGCTGGAGGCGCTGCAGCGCCAGGTTCCTGCGCAGGAGCGCCTTACACGCGCAAGAGCGCCTTAGGTTCGCGCAAGAGCGCGGTTTGAGTTTGTTCACAGCAAAACCAGGGATCTCTAGGCGCTGCAGCGCAGAATGGAAGCGCTGTAGCGCTATTTGCCTCCTGTAGTTTTATCGAAACTGTATGTTTTTTTTGTGGAAATATTATTTCCAAACCGGGTTAATTTGTGTTGGGCCTAATTTGTTAGGGCTCGTATCTTGGGTTTATTATGTAATATCTTATACTTTAAAAACATTATTCATTAGGTTAATTTGGTAGCTAACTATCTATTAAAAAACATTATAATTCTAGGAACAAGAGATCAAAATTTCTAGGGTTCTTCAAGCTAGTGACAAGCAAGGAGGCCTATTGATTCCATCTTTTGTATTTCTTCTCTACAATTTTCCAGGATTTATTTTGCTCTCAATTTCTCTTCTATTATTCATTATTAATTGTCTGTAGATTCATGTTATCATTTGAACCCATGATGATGAGAAGTCCGATTATGGGCTAATCGTTATCATGGGGTTTTAATGGAGTTTTCCATGGATTCTAGTTATTAAATGTTTTTATGCCTTGGTGTGTGCTTGATATATGTTTAACCTAGTATGGGGGTGCTTATTCGTTATGGGTGCGTCGCGAACATCCGTAATTGTTTGTTGAATCCTAGTGATTGCGAAAGTGGATCTAGGGTTTAGAACATACCATGCTAGCGTAGGTTTTTGCATGTGAAGAACATGTATTAATTTGTGGTGTAATTCTAACCGTCTTGCACTGACTATGTGATTATTTGGGTGCTTGTGTTTAATCCGTTATGTTTTCAATTTCTATAGACATATAGAAACTAGGCATAATTGGTAGACTACTTGACTTCTATCAATTGTGGATGTTACGTAGGATGGTATGTGTACAACGAAAGTTGGCATGTATTACTTTAGTGCACCTAATCAGTTATCAACTCATTCACATGCTAGGTTGAAAAGGCATAAGATTCTAGATGAAGTAGTTAATGAAGTTGGAACCCCATGTTTGTCTCTATATAAGTTAATTGTTAAAACACTCTTGTAATCATTAGTATAACAAAACCAATTATTTGATTGTCTTAGCAGTGAGTAATAACCATACGCTGGTGTATAAGTTAACTAAAACGAACAAGTCGAGTCTCTGTGGGTACGAATTCTACTTATCTCTATATTACTTGTGACCACGTGCACTTGCGTGTTTTTGTGCGAACAACATGCCAGGGATTGATCCCCAATTGATATCTCACAAATTGAATGTGGATCCAGAAAGGAAGACAATGAAACAAAAGAAAAGAAATTTTGCTCCAGAGAGGCTTGAAGCCATTAAGCAAGAAGTGAATAAGCTTTTGGAAGCTGGGTTCATTGAGGAAATCCAATTCCCAGAATGATTAGCTAACCCCGTGATGGTCAAAAAAGCTAACGGGAAGTGGAGGATGTGCGTCGACTTCACCGACTTGAATGATGCATGTCCTAAGGATTGTTTTCCCTTACCAAAGATTGATGCTCTAATAGATGCCACTGCTGGGCATGAGATGCTAAGTTTCATGGATGGCTTCAGTGGATATAATCAAATCAAGATGCACAAAGATGACATCGCCAAGGTATCATTCATCACTGACTTTGGTGTCTTATGTTTCTTAGTCATGGCTTTTGGGCTTAAGAATGCATGAGCGACCTATCAAAGGTTGGTAAACAAAATCTTTGAGCACCTAATTGGAAAAACCATGGAGGTCTACGTGGATGACATGTTAGTCAAAAGCCTCGATAAGGCCGATCACATTAAGCACCTCCGAGAGGCATTCGAAGTGCTAAGGCACCACAAGATGATGTTGAATCCAGCTAAGTGTGCCTTTGGTGTAGGCTCGGGAAAGTTCTTAGGCCTGATGGTTTCCAAGAGAGGAATCGAGGCTAATCCCGACAAAATCAAAGCGATCCTAGACATGGAACCACCAAGGACTGTCAAAGATGTCCAGAAATTAACGGGAAGATTGGCAGCATTGGGGAGATTCATCTCCAAGTCAGGAGAGAAGTGTTTACCCTTCTTCAAAGCACTCAAAAAAGTGAAAATTTTTGAATGGACAACTGAAAGCCAAGAGGCCTTTGAGGCCCTGAAGAAATACATGGCTGAAGCACCACTATTGGCAAAACCCAAGCCAGGGGAAACTCTCTACTTGTACTTGGCAGTTTCTAACACAGCCCTTGGAACTGTACTGATAAAGGAAGAATTGAAAGTGCAGAAGCCCGTCTACTATGTGAGTAAGATTCTTCATGGGGCAGAAATAAACTACTCAACGATTGAGAAGTTTGCCTTAGCCTTGATAATGGCCTCAAGAAAGCTACGCCCGTACTTCCAGGCTCACAAGATAGAGGTCTTGACTGATCAACCTCTAAGAAACATCTTGCATAGCCCTCAAGTTAGTGGAAGATTGATCAAATGGGCTATTGAATTGGGCGAATTTGACATCAAATACAAGCCTCGAACGGCCATAAAGGCTCAGGCACTTGCTGACTTCATGGTTGAATGCACCATTGACAACCAAGAAGTCGGGGGGCAGGAAGTAATAGTGGAAGATAAGAAAGATCAAGAAATGGACTTCAAAGAATATTGGGTGCTCTATTTTGATGGAGCATCAAAAACAAAATCAAGTGGAGCCGGTTTAGTGCTACAAAGTCCTGATGGATTCCTCATTGAGTATGCACTAAAACTTGACTTCCCAACGACAAACAATGAGGCTGAGTATGAAGCTCTGATAGCTGGCTGGAGCCTTAAGGGTCAAAACTCTGAAAGTATGTGGAGACTCGAGGCTAGTGGTTTCCCAAGTAAATGGGGAATTTGAGGCCAGAGATGAAGTCATGGCCAAGTACTTGAAACTTGTCAAGGCCATCATGACTCAGTTCGACGAATGCTATGTGGAACACATTCCAAGGGAAGAAAACATAAAGGCTGATGCCCTATCTAAGTTTGCTTCTTCTGAAATTGAAAACTATGCAGGGAGTGTATACTTCCAAGTCTTGAAGACCCCAAGCATCAACGGAAAGTTGGTAGCACCCATTGATGTTGGCAGCTATTGGATGGATCCCATCAAAGCTCATCTGGAAACTGGGTGGCTACCCAACGATACTTCAGAAGCACGAAAGCTATACGTCAGAGCACTAAGGTATACCCTGATTGAGTGACTCCTATACAAGAAGTCTTTCATCATTCCATATCTGAAATGTTTGAGACCCCAAGAGGCAGAATTGGCCCTAAAGGAAGTGTATGAAGGAATCTGTGGACAACACTTGGGGGGCAGAGCCCTTGCTCATAAAGTCACCCGTCTAGGTTTCTATTGGCCAAGCATACTTGCTGATGCTAAAAGCTATGTGAAGAAATGTGAACGGTGCCAGAAACATGCACCAGTGGTTAGGCAACCACCAGAGATGATGACATCCAATGGTGGAGTTGGAGACAAAGTCCTTGTAGTCACAAGGAGTCAAAGAATGGTAGGACCACTCCACGGCATGCTTGGACACTCCCACCACAGTGTCCTTCTTCCTAAGACCCCAGTTGGGGCGCCAAACTGCACTCTTGGCCGAGGAAGGCCCCTCCACCTCATCAGTAAGGTCCACATGGGGCCTTATAAAAGCAGGAACACCAGAAGCGCGAGGGTCCTTCCCCCCTAAACGAGCCCTCTTCATTCTGGCCGTTTCACCGTCCTGAGGCTCGTTGGCCTTATTGATAAAAGCCGCAGCTACAAAAACAACAAAGAAAGAAACAATGGGTATAAGACAATCTTAGATAAATAAAGAAAGATTGGAATGAAGATTACCCTTGTCATGAACATTTGAAAGTCCCAAGGACTTAAGCAAAAACTCATCCAGGAGCGTCCAAGCTGTGGTAGCATAATCATCCTTTGATAATTTAAACCAAATATACAAAATATAAATAAGTTTTCTATATTGAATAGAATTCTCCATGTAAAAAATTTGTGACTTTCTTTCTCTTACATGGATAATTCCAGTTAGGTAAAAATTGTTAAACCATCTTTTAATTAAATATAATTTAGTTATCTACATGTGGGGTATAAAATCGTCAAAATCTGATTTTTAAAACACAAGATAAAGCCCAAATTAGTAAAGTGAATATTTAAATTCTAATAATAATTATTATGTCATCATTATTTTAATACCAATTTAATTACTTTTTTCTAAGTATTTTAAATTTAGAAATCTATGTTCAAAAATTAAAATCAATCTAAGAAAAATTCAAATCAACAAAAAATATAATAATACGAGGATAAAATTTTATAAAATTGTGCATATTTTTAATCCTATTTTATTAAGTTTTAGATCATAACTAATCTTTAAATGATCAAACAAAGCGACCAAACTTATAAGTAAGCTTTCATTATTTAGTCTTTAATATAATAACATAGATATTTATAGGATAAACTATAAAAAATGAATTTTATACAGAATTTTGATCGTCACGGTGTACTACTTTAAAAGAAAAACTATTACAAAAAAATTATATTTTAATTGATAATTTATTTTCTCAAAAGTTCAAAGTTCCCGCATCTTTAACATATTACAAAAAAAAAGTATATTATATTTTAGGAAAAAATATTTAAAAAAATTATAAATTAAAAAAATTATAAATATTAAGAAAAATTAATGATGTTATCATGGTAGTTTATTTCTAAATACCGCCAAAACATTCTCAATCGTTAGATCCAATACTTTTAAAAATAGATGATCAAAATTATATCATATAAAAAGAAGTTATTGTCTAAAAATGATATAAGTTGAAAGATATTGTATTATGATTGGATTTTCTAAAAAGTCAAAACATAAAAATAGTTGTAATTAAATAAGGAAACTCATTTAATACCAAAATAATCAAAATCATGTTAAATAGATAGGTGAAAACTGTTAGATTTAACATTAAAAACTTTATTTGGTTAATAAAGGGTATTTTAATAATCTAAACTACATATAAGTAGATTTCCTAAATCGAATAGAATTCTCAACATTAAATTTCGTCACTTTATTCTCTTTTTAGTTTTAGAATAGTTTAGCGTGTAAAATATAATAAATATCAAATTTTTAACTATATTTTTTTTGGCTAAATCTTTTTTAACAATAATTTAATCATGTAAACTAATAACTTTTAAATATTAAAATATTCATAAATAAATATAATTATAAATATTTAAAAAACAATCGTGTGTTGCATGGATAATAAAAATATAATTATAAACAGAATAATTATAAATAAAATTTAAGTATTTTATAAGTTATACAAATGGTACACACGACTTCTTTTATTTATTAAATAATTAAATACGAATATATGTTTTTATTTAGATCAAAATCACACTACAATAGTATTTTAATTGAAATAAAAATAAAAAATGAATTAGGACAATTAAATTAGAAATATAACATATTTTAAAATTTAAAATAAAATAATACATATATGCAATTTCTTTTTATGGTGTGTACACACTTGTGTTTGCAGCAGTGTCTGGTCTTGTCATTCATTTTTAGCTCTAAGTTTACTCAGATATGTTAAGATGAACCTCGATAAATAAATAAATTTGAGCTAAAAAAAATATTCATTTAGTAAAATTATTTAATTATCGATTAATGAATATTTTATTCAATTATCGATAAATAAATATTTATTCATAAATATTAACAAGATTTTTTATACATTTTATGTTAATGTACATAAAATTTATCATGATTATAATTTTTATGTAATGTTTAATTACATTAATTTTATTTTGAATTATAGATAAGTTACACATGCATGAAATATATACACTGCACTGCACGTTAGTACTATGCAAATTAGTATTGTGTATTGAGACAACACCATATAAACTCGACTACTGTGTATAAAATATTTAGAAGTAAGGTATATACAAAAATACCTATAACAAACTATATATAATTTTAAATTCTTATTTTGATTACACAATCATAAAATTACTAGATGCATTTTGGTGGAGGAAAAAAAACAAGCAATTAACTTTAGAAGTATTTTTTGAGAAGATATGAATTACAATATTATTTATTAATGTGTATGCAAATTATTATTGGATCAAATGTATTCATATATTTCATAAATATAAAAATATTATTTAAAATATAGTGATTATTCATTTATATTTACATAAGGCTTATAAAGGCTTAAAAAAAAAATTCGTTAATGCATTTAGTGAAATTATTCATTAAGCTCATTGTCCCGGGACCGGAAAAAATTATTCATTTAACGAGGTTATTCATTTATCGAACATTAATTTATCGAGGTTCTAATGTATGTTACAACTCTTTGATGCAATTTGTAGATGATTTTAAACATAAATTGTCTAAATATTCAAGTTTTGGAACATCTATCAATTAATTATTTTTTTGAGCATTTGCTGCTATATATTCATGAGAAAGTTATGAGAGTTTTGTTCTTGCATTGGGTTTATTACGATATTATAAAGGGTAGGGGCGTAGCCATGCAACCGACTCTACTGAAATTTTAAAAAAAGAATTTTTATATGTATAAATATTTTAAAAAAAAAACATTTATAGTAGAGAAATTTAAAGTTGACCCCACTAAAAAATTATTTTTGTAGTAATAAATCTGAATTTGACCCCATTAATTTATGTAGATAATTATTTTTGTAAATTTTTTTGATCACACTGATTCTAAATTCTGACTATGCTCGCGATAAAGGGTGTTGAAAACCAAATGGGTTCTCTCATCTCTTTTCAGTTAGAAAATGGGTTCTGTTCTGTGTTCGAGTTTTTGTTTTGAATTTTCTGTAATAGCTGTGTCTTTCTAAAAAAAAATTTAAGCTGGATAGTAGAATTTGAAATTCCCATGCTTACCAAAACCAATGCGGCCTCCCCATCCCCACTGCGTAAACAGCGAATTTTAAATTTGAAATACTAGATTTCAAGTACAAGATTTGAAATGAAATCAATCCAAACAACACCTAAGATATTAAATTCCGAATCCATTTTGATAACTAGGACCAGTGTTCCTCTTGTACTCAGTTTTTTCATCAAAAAAAGTATTCCTAAATTATTTTTATAAGCCCGGCCATTCGATTTCTTAAAAAGATTACTAATCCTTAACGAACCGAGCTACTCGTTAGGTTCGAATCGACTCGTTTAACTCAACTCGACTCGACTCAATAAAAATTCGAGCTCAAATTCATACAAAAATCTATATTCGATAAACTTAATGAGTCAATTCGAGTTTTATGAGTGTTCGACTCAAACTCGACTCGAGGACTCGAGATTAGACTTGACAATTCGTTCGTGTCGTGTACTTTCGTGTTTCGTGTACCTAAATGCTAAATCCAAAGTCACTCATTTAGGGTTCATGTACTTTCGTTTCGTGTATTTTTCGTGTCGTATTTTTGTGTAATTCTAATTAATAATACGAATAAAAAATAAATAAGTAAATGTATTAAAATATTAAAATTTTTGGTAATATTTTTACAAATATGTATTAAAAAAATATATATTTACATAATATTTACAAATAATATTATAAATTTATGTATAATCACATAAATAAATGTTAAATATCTAATAAAAATATAAAATATAAAATATTAATATTAATTTATTTATTTCGTGTACTTCGTGTCGTGTCGTGTCGTGTACTTGAAGGGTAAACACAAACCCGACACTAAGGAGCCATTTGGCAAATCTGAATAATTTATATCTGAGTGATTAATATTTCTGAATGTAAAATAATATATTTATTTTGTTAATATTTCATAAATATATTTTTCAATTTAAATGCATGATATAAGTAAAATATATTTGGTTGACGTTAAATTAGTTGATTATTTTTTACACTTTTATTTGAGTTTTTATTTCTATTATCCAAAGAAAAAGATATAATCATAACTTAAATGAATATGTAAATAATTTTACAAAAACTAATCTAAACTAACCTCGGTAGTTGAAATTTTAAAGTGAAAGTCCTTGTCATATTGTCGATTGAGGATGTTGTATGAAGCGCTCAGTTAGAATTTTTTAAAAAAATGATTCAGTTGTTTATGATTTATTTTACCTCAACAAAAATGCACCCAAACGTTTTGAATAAATTGACCGATTCATATCCACCTCATTCAGCACCAATCAGTTGAAAACAAATGTCCCTTAAATCTCAATCGTGTACTTTCGTTTCGTGTACTAAAAATACAAACTCAAACATTAAATTTGTGTGTCATTTCGTGTCGTGTCAAAAATTGTCTGGTCTACTCGAGATATAACATAAGACCAATAAGTTGGTTCGAAATAAAGTTAATTTCTCTCTTCTTTTTTTTCTTGATTTGTTTTATTAGCCGCCTACATATTACATACATTGGTATTAGTACAGATAAAATAATCAAATTTATGAATACTAAAATTGAAATTAATGAAATCAAAACTAGTGTACATGCTAGGATAAAAGTACAAAGTACAATAATATAATAAGCTCCGTTGATGACATAAAAATCCACTCACAAGAAAGTGGAAGAAAACAAAAGCAATCCTACACCACATATTCCACAAAAAGATTATTGCACAAACCAATATACATACATACATACATCCCCATTACAATACATATAAGCCTAGTTTATTACAGATTTCTTGTAGTAATACAAAAACAAAAACAAAAAATCAGAATCAGAATCAGAATCTTCATAATAATAAAGAAATAAAACAAGAAAAAAGGCGGGAGGGAGGAAGGAGATTCCCAGGAACACTTTGCCTGCCTTCCTGAATCCTGCCTGGTAATAATATTCATTGTATTTATATGTTTTTAGTCCTTATATATTTTTATTAATATTTATTTTCTAATAAAAAAATTAAATTGATATTGTAAAATTCAAAGGCAGGCTGGCTGGGGTTGACTTTCAGACAGCTAATAACTCATTTTATTACAGCCCCCCTTCCAGATTGCTGTAATGTTGTTTGTGTTAAGTTGATTGTTTCCTTTTCAAATTCTACCTCTCCTTCCTGGAACCTCATATATTTTTTTTTATGTATAGGATTATTGTTTCATCTTTTTTTAGCTGATCAAGAATAAAGGTTTGTTCATCCTTTAACTCATATTTGATCCTGTTTGTTGCTTTTTTTTATGTGTTTTATTGGATTGTTGGTAAAGATCGCATCTTTTTCTTGCTTTGTTTATACCCTTTTGATTTCTTGCTTTTTAGTTGTGTGTGCATCTGCTTTTTTTGACTTTATTTCTGCTTTTTTTCTTGTGGGCTTCATGAAATTGTATGGATAGTGATTCTTGCTGCTTGTTTTTGAGATTGTTTTAGTTGGATCTTGAGCTATGTAGCTAAATCTTTAAGATAGTGGTTTTGAATTTGTGTTGAATTTGTGGATTTGAGACCAAATTTGTAGCTAAATCTTTAGGATATGTTGGTGAATTTGAGGTTGTTTTTTATGGTGGTGGTGTTATCTTGTTTTTGTGTAACAGAAGCCCAGAGGGTCTATTGAATTAATCGAAAAAAAAGAGTTATGGATGAGAATAGAGATGGTTCAACTGGATTCTGGTGTCATATGTGTAACCAAATGGTTGATCCAGTTATGGAGGTTGAGAGCATCAAATGCCCCTTTTGTCAAGGTGGTTTTGTGGAGGAAATCGAGACTGCCCCTGCTGTGAATCCGTTCCGTGGCGGCAACAACAACCATTCAGCTGAATTTGGAGGGGTTGAAGGTTTGGATTCTGATCGCTCACTTTCCTTATGGGCTCCTATTTTGCTTGGTATGATGAATAATCCTCGTCGTAGGCGTAGAATTAGGCGTTTACCTGAGGATGATGATGATGAGGAAGTACGAGGTGGAGATGAAGAACAGGAACACCATGATCGTCATCAGCATCATCATCCGGAAGGGGAGAGTGAACTAGATCGAGAATTGGAGTCTATTATTCGTAGGAGGAGGAGGAGCTCAGCTACTATTCTTCAACTCCTTCAAGGCATCCGAGCTGGAATACAATCCGAGTCTGAAAATAACGGTGAACCGGATAATGAGAACAACAGGGATCGCAGTAATAATCGAGATCGAGAAAGGGAGCGCGTCATTCTGATCAACCCGTTCAATCAGACAATTATTGTTCAGAGTTCATATGGCTCGGGCAACAACACTGGAAGTCAGAATCCGGTTGGATCTTTGGGTGATTACTTCATAGGCCCTGGGTTAGACTTGCTTCTGCAGCATTTAGCCGAAAATGACCCTAACAGGTATGGCACTCCACCTGCAAAGAAAGAAGCGGTGGAAGCATTGCCTACTGTCAAAGTTGATGGGAATCTGCAATGTTCAGTTTGTTTGGAGGACTTTGAAGTTGGGGCTGAAGCAAAGGAAATGCCTTGCAAACATAGGTTCCATAGCGAGTGTATTTTCCCATGGCTCGAGCTGCACAGTTCATGTCCTGTTTGCAGGCATCAGTTACCTTCTGACGAGTCAAAGCTCGATAATACCAGCAGCCGCGGCATGGGTGACACCAATAATGGAAACAATAGTAGTGAAGGTGATGTGGAGGGGACAAATGGAACCCCGAGACGATTTAACGTCCCTTGGCCGTTTAGTAACTTGTTCTCATCCTCAGGGTCCCCAGCGGCAAACGCAAACTCATCTTCAACAGGGTCGTCAACAAATGCATCTGGAAATTCCACCCAAACAGAGGAAAATTGAGTATGTTAGTGCCAATTATGAGCCTCTTGTCTTCTCTACATACCTTTTAGCTTGTGTATAAGTACTCCAGTTGCAAAGTTGATATATTGCAATGAATTTGATATGTGTAATCTGCATCTATATTTGTGTCGAGGCTCGTTTGCCTTCTCAGCAGAATCACTGCTCGAGTAAACTTTTCGTTACAGAATGTACAGTTGCCCTTCAGTTTATAACATATCTACTTCCTTAATTTGTGTTGGCTCTTCTGCTGGTTATTGAAAGCGAGTGCACAGCTGTCCTATTTATGAATGTTGTCCATATTAAGTTTGCAACCAATGACAAGATGTATACTTTTGATAATTTCCGATGCAAATGTGCAGGTACCTTTATTTTTTGTTCCTAGAAAAGACTTAAATTTTTAAGTCAAGTTTGATCAGTTGGTGTTTCTTACTATAATGGAGGGACTATTGAATTTAGATGTAAGGGAGTGTTTAAGTGTGGAGAAAAATTCGGTGGTTTGGTTCTGGATCTGTGTCTTCATGCCATTGCTGTAAGATTTATCGATCCTTGAACCAAACACGATATATTAGAGTAAAAATAGTTGCGAGTTTTGGGTAGAAGAATATGGCTGGATTGAGTAATACTAATACTAGATTTAACCAGAATGTGTACTTAAACCCAGGACAGAGAAGCCGCTAGTATTGATAGATTGCCGAAGCATTGGCTTATTCACAAGCGTACATTTCAGGTCGGTCTCGTCTTCTCTAAGCTATGTACTCCACTGTCTGGTAAGTTAGAGTGCAGTATTACTGCTGAAGCTTTTCTTTGCATAATGTATGGTATAGGCTCCTTGACAGAGATAGATTTTTAGTGGTTATTATGGATGTTGTATCTGGACTCTAAGAGCTTTCACAATCATGTAAATTTTGTTGAATGTTCTAGTCAAATATGAATGCATCAATAGTTCTATGTTTCTACAAAACACACCCAAATTAGATTCAAGGCTCTGCTTCCCCACCTCTCATGGCCAAATGTCGCAAGTTTGAATCACATATTTCTTTTTAGAGTTAATTGCACTTTGCATCCCCCAACTTTACTCCAATTTCAATTATGTATATGTAGTTTCATAAATTGCACTTTGCATCCCCAAACTTTAAAATATAAGTCGAATCACAACCCCTTATACGTTTTCTATCAAAAATAATATTGTTTTTAACGAATATATTGACAAATGCGATATAAAATTATTACAGTGATGATAGAAATTTTAGATTCTAAATATGTAACTAATTTTAAATCATAATTTAATATTATTTTATGACCATTAATCAATTATAATTTATTTATAAAAAATTGAACTAATATGTTTTCATTAAATAAAGTTGTGACTACTATGATATATGATACGTATAAAATCATTAAAAAATATTTGTACCATCTTAAAATATAAATAATTTGATATCGCATTTGTCAATATATTCGTTAAAAACAATATTATTTTTGATAGAAAACGTATAAGGGGTTGTGATTCGATCTATGATTTAAAGTGTGAGATGCAAAAAATAATATTAAATTATGATTTAAAATTTTTAAAATTGTAAAATTAATTACATGTTTAAAATCTAAAATTTATATCATCAGTGCAATAATTTATATCGCATTTGTCAATATATTCGTTAAAAACAATATTATTTTTGATAGAAACATATAAGGGGTTGTGATTCGACTTATATTTTAAAGTTTAGGGATGCAAAATGCAATTTATGAAACTACATATACATAATTGAAATTGGAGTAAAGTTGGGGGATGCAAAGTGCAATTAACTCTTCTTTTTATGTACTTAAAACATATGCCGGACTTCTTCTTTGATTGGATTTTTTACCAACTCCGTCTCCAAGCCTTCGGGTGGCGAAAATGTTTTTGTTTGCGGTAGTACATCATTGTCATAACATTATGAAATTCTCCGGCATTGTGTAACGTGTATTAGCCAATTCAAGACTTGCAACTGACCCGTCATATTCATTCAAGTCGGCAGACAGGATTATGCAAATACTGAGCATTCCAGTATTTGGAAGTTACAACCAGACAACAAGATATTCGGACAAAACATCCATCTTTTAAATAAAATAACTTCTGGTACATTAGTGCAAGTACATTTTAAGGTTTTAGATGCGAATAAGTAGGACTCTAATCACAAAGTCGGGTTAGTGATGGGTAGAGAGCAAATTGTATTTATCAGGTTATTGTAAAAGAAAAATGTGCCAGGCCAACTAATACAACCACGCTTGCATGAATTAGTACTTGCAGAGAGTCTAGTTATAGAGAACTTTTTCCTGTTTCCACTTCAATGGGACGTCTCCCATGAATTAGAACTAATCTAATGGTCATTATTCCCAACATTTTCCTAAACATATCTGGCATGTGGTGGGTGTGTGAGTAGCACCACAGAGTTGCACATCTGTGCAGGTAATAGATGATTTTGTCACTAAATAGAAACAGCAGACTTAAAAATCTCGTCACAGTAATGGAAACTTGTCAACACATGGAAGACATTCCTAAATGCCTCATTTTTCATAATAAATATAATAAAGCTACTGATGTGCCAGCTAGAGGTAAGGAGTATAATTGATTTCATCATTAGCACATAATATTTTTCTAGCAATTTAGATTTGGAGTCGTTCTTCCTTTAGCCGGACTTCCACATCTTCTCAATACCAACAACCATGCTACACTACTTCTTTTGTTATTCCTTCAAAAAAATTCACTTAACATCGCAACTAGGATTTTTTGATCCGAGTTAAAGGAAGCTCTATAACTGATACATAAAAGTGAGTCACCTCATATATTGCTAAATTTTGCAGACAGCAGCAGACAATGGTTGTTGTTGGTGGACAACACTGAAGATGATCGAAATGTTCCCAGAGTAAAAAAGGACAATCACAAAGGGCGGTCAGCAAATTATGAGGCATCTTTTCATAAATTTTAAAGTTCATCACGACCTTGAGGTTGTTCCTTGTTCATCAAATCCAGTTTATCTTGCAATTCCTATCACAGAACAAAATGCAAAACACTGTTATAAGATCCGCGACATAAAGAACAGATTACAAGACTCAAACACAGAACAAAATATAAATAAAGTTTACCTTGAGTCTTTCTTCTCGGCAAAGAACCGGAGTTGATAATAGTGCTTCATATCTACCAAAAAAAAGAGAAAGACTAAAGTTACAGCGACTGCAGAGAGAGAGGGGGAGAGAGGGGGAGGGGGGGCGACAGAGAGAGAGGGAGAGGGGGGGAGGGGGGGGGGAGGGGGGGGGGGAGAGAGAGAGAGAGGGAGAGAGAGAGAGAGAGAGAGAGAGAGAGAGAGAGAGAGAGAGTTTTACTCGCAACGGCTGGGCTCATCTACATCACTAATCTCATTTTTTAATCCACATCTTAACCTTACCTGTATTGAGGAAAAAATTAAGAGCTTCACATTTATAAATCTTTTATGCTAGTTGAATATACTTATAGCAATAAAGTTACAACTCTTTAATAGCTATCACCAGAAACATAGACATGTAAAAAATAGATGCAGCATGCACTCTGCTAAATTACTTCTGCTTCAGTGAATATATTCTTTTATTCCAGGAACAAAGAGGAAGAGGCTACAGGCATATTTTCGCAAAAGCCTTTCCAGGGATAACCCGGTCCCGGTTTCACTTGGACACCGGAGCAAAGTTGTGAATTAATAGGTGACAGATAATTGAAAAGGGAGCCTTGAGATGTAGACCAATGCATGACTTTGAGTTGTAACTAGAAGGGAGGCTCAAATACCGTTAAACTTCTGTCAGGCCCATTCCAGCATTTCTCACCATTCGAAAAGCGCATGATTCTGTACGAATCCTCAAACTTGTCCCAGCTCCTAATGTTAAACATTTTAGGAATAGTGAGCTCTATTATATAATACATGAAAGAAAATTACAAATTCACATCATGAGTGAGCACCTGGGCACGGAAGACTACATTGAGATAATTATAGTGTACAAACCAATCTAATGGCATAACTTTACAATATTGCACGTACCCCAAACGAGTTGAGCTGTGTCCCTCATCCTGACTAGCTTGTTTAAAAGGGCATACTTTATAAACATATCTGAGGCACGGAAGTAAAAAAAAAAATCAGAAGCAAAAATGGAAAAAGAAGAATACACTTGAGAAATATATTAACTGCTAAAAGCAAGTATAGGATGTGGAATGGCTGTAACTTGTTCTGCTTCATCTCTAAACATTGGCCATATAATGAGTAGAACTCCTTCTCGCTTCCTGTAATTATGATAAAATGATTTTAACATAGGATTTAAACAGTTATGTGCTGAATGAAAATGAAAACCACAGAAATAGAATATTAAGCATGTACCATGTGAACTTACCGAAATCATGTTTTACTTTCTGTGTCAAGCTTGATACCCTTGACTGTATCTTAGATAACTTGGCATTTAACTCATCGTATTCTTTTCGTACACGTGCAGCCTCTACAGATGTTGAATGCAACAAATAACCAACTCAGGTTCATTTATATTCATCTTATTTGTTACAAGAACTGAAAAACGTATGACCTTAGTTCGCACCTGATTTATCAACTGGAGTCTTGAACAAATTAACAGCCTGAAGAATGTTTCGAACAGTTCGTTGTATCTTTTGCAACCAAGATGGGTTACTTCTGCCTGAAATATCTTTATATAATTCAATGTAAATTAAAATTATCAGCCCATACACGAGCAACCAACACATACACGATATATATTATATTCCTAGGGCAACTAAAAGCAGCAGTTGACTTTTAAAAAACACCCCGAGGAAGAGAGAGCACCCACGATCCCAGGTTGTCTAGCTAGAACTCATTTATTTTTTAAAATATATAAATGGCATACAGATTTTAGGATCGGAAATTGTTTAATAAAAGGTACAACTTGTTCACTGGAAAAAATTCCATATGATAGTGAAATGATATATCTAATTTGATATTCAGTGCATTTATACACAATTTATCTAATTTGATAATTAGCTATACACATGGAACTTCGGTAAAAGGATCTACAGACCTGTAAAGTCGGTATCATCATCTGATTCATATTTGTACGAAGAACTAGTAGCTTCATTAGCATCCTCTTCAAGATCTTCCACATGGTCTTCTGCTTCATCATCATCATATGTAGAGTGCTCATCCTCGGTATCTGACTCATAGCTGTTATATTCTTCATCCTGTGTATTCTTTGTCTGCTCTTCATGATACTCATCATCAGCAGCAGAGTCAGCTTCAACACTTTCCTGATCACTTTTTTTTCCAGTCCATCGAGAACCAACAATGCGACCTAGCTCTTCCTTTGACAAAGACTCAGTTTCATCAGATGGACCATCTCCCTGCAAACTCCAAATAAAGCACCAGGAATCGACTTGATATAAGATAAAATCATACAACTAATATCAATATTTAAGAATGCCAAGCAGCCTATACATCATTAAAATTCTAACTGGTACATAAGACTTAACATGATGGTTATCAAGAGGAAACAAGTCTTCAACTATGGCACACCCATGACTAGGTTTAATAAGATTAACTCAGTAAGTTAAAGAGAAATGTGTGTTGTGTGTGTGCGAGAAGGGGAGAGAGAGAGAGAGAGAGAGAGAATTCAGACAGTTGGACTGTGTTGAACTTTTATATAAACCTATTTTCAGACTAGAATTTAATGTATGTAAAAGAATAAAACATGTATATGTAGCCCTCGGCTTATACCAACAAGAGGATTGAAGCCTTATAGAGGGCGCAAATATGGGAGCAATTGCAAGGCTTGAAAAAACTATATCAAAAAAAACATATGTATGCGTGGAAATAAGATTCAACATCTAAGAACTTATATCTGAATAAATATCACATTTCCAGCTTATGTTAGGTACAATGAATTCATGACAAGTAGGACACATTATTCACGCAAATAAGACTATAAACTTCCGCATGCTCAGAAAATACCTTGCCACCAGTTTCGATGCCAGGTTCAGATGCAACTGCAGAAGCTTCCTCCATTGCAGTGTGCTAAATTTAAGTGAAATATTACATGCAAAAAAACATGTCAATTACCTAGTCCCATCATTTACAATCCAAGTAATAGAGTAAATTCTAAGCTAAGAGAGAAGTTCACCTCTTCTCCTTTGCTTGAAGACTGTGGCTCTCCATGATCATCACTATGTGGAAGTTCATCTACAGGTTTTCCATGTACTGTCACATCCTAATTGAAAGGATGGGATTTAGTGAGCTAGAGAGAGTCAACAAAAGGAATTTGCAGTAAAAGAACTTGATATTTATGTCCAATTCGCTATCAATTAGTGTTGGCATTTAGTAACTATAATTTCCCTTGCAGTGAATTGTCTAGAAAATGCCATATATTAGACATACAATGTGCAGATGCTCGAACAAACATTCTCGAATCACACAAAGGATGACAGAAGGGGACAAGTTGGGGTCATGGCTCACATGTTTGTACCAACAATGTAATACTCGCAAATAAAAATCATTGCTATACATTTGATATAAACTCATCAATTATTGCTGCTAAATCAAGCATATGCATCCATCAACGTATTTGACTAATAACTAACACTTGTTTTGGTTCCATTACTGAAGGAGGTATAATACTTGTGTGCTTTTTTCCCCAACAGAAACTACTAAAAGCGTACCAGTGGCCTGTATTCCACCGCCCCAAGTACCCCTCGCATACTAACTTACTAGAGTAAAGATTGAGGATTCAAGACTTAATTAAAATTCATGTAATTACCATCTCCGAAAAACACAGTGAAACCTCAATTTAATCTATTATAAAATAAAGGAAAACAACGAAAATAAATAAAGAACCATAATTGTTTCACCACAGTTTTTTTTTATGCTAATAACCTTTCAAGGTATAGCAGATTCCTCACTCAAACCCCTTTTTCTCATCCAACTTTTTAACTTTGCTTCTATTTTCTTCTGTTCTCAGACTCTATAAAAACTCCGCATATAAATCACAACCTTTAAGGCTAGGTATAGCATTATTACCTAGACATCATTGTGTGAAGATGCAACATAAGAACACTGCAAACCAAGAGGGCAATGTGCCACTAAATAGTCCAAAATAATGTCCTAAAGAAGTAGCTACTAATTTTCTCAACGTATATAAAATTAATCAATGCCCTGACCGGAAATAAATGAATGATGACTTAAAAGTTTGGTATTTTGTTTCAATACTAAATACATTAATCTATGTTGTCGCAATCGGAATCACTCAAGTAAAACCATAATGTTGAAATAATATGGGGGATGAGGGCAAAACTGTGTTCAGTATGAGACAATATTCAAAGAAACCTAACATTTAAAAAAACACATTATCGGTTCCATTTCCATCAGATCAGTCTTGCAACCTACGACAAACTAGATCTTAATAATCCAGCAATACAAAAGGTTTAGGAAGAAGTGATGTAGGACAAGTTCTAGAAAAGGGTCGACATGAAGGGATAAAAACCCTATTTCCGCAGAGAATTGGCAAGGATACAAACAAATTCTTGGATTTATCTAACAATAATCAATTCATAATCTCCAAATATAAGTATTAATATTAATTAATTATATAAAAACCTAAAATTTGGAGAAGAAGCAAACTCGGAGAATTACTAAAATCCTAGATAAAAGAAATTAATCCTTTTATTACAACTAATACCTAGGGTGATGGCCAAAAATACCCGTTTTAATATAAAATTAACATGGATACCTATTTTACAAAAATTCAGCCAAAAATACCAACACGATACGCATATATAAAATGGGTATCACTGATATGCATCTGACAAATGGGTATCACCAAAATAATTTTAGAACATGATAGTTGCGTATCGCATGAAAAAAAATTAAAATAATAATTTATGAAAAATAATTTTTCTACCCAAAGAAAAAACTGGGATACCCCTTTGAGAAATGCGTATCCATTTGGTAAAAAAGGCCAGAAAATTGTAAATGAGTATTCTTACTACTTCGTCTAAAAAAAGTAATAATTTTGTCATTTTTCCTACCTCATACTTATCTACTGCCATATATCTAAATTCTAGAATATCCATATTTAGTTTGTATAAATATTACAATAGTTAACAAATTTACATATTTTCTTCTCCGCATCATTCTCCTCTCTTTTGGATAAAACTCGACCACGAGTTTTGTCATATGGAAGAATCCATAATATCCTCGAACGGGACTCGAGTGAACTAGACATAAACTTTTAAAAACCATTAAAATATACCACTTGCATATTTGACTTCATAAAACCAATTAGGAATAATGAAAACAATGTAGAGGATTTGTAATGTCTCTTTAGAATCTTCAATGGAAAACATATATGATATCCGAATTGAGTTCTCTGCAACATCTCAGGAGAAACATATTCATCAATTTGTATACCAGGATCATCTCCAAAACCGTTACCTTATTCATAGTCAACAATGTACGAATAGTTCCTTGGTACAACAATAGACTTTAAAGGGCATATGGGATTCGTTTGATGCATAAATCACCAAATAGCTTCATTTGAAACATTTTGTAAATGTCATAGTTGCATCTTCAATTCTTCATATCTACCAACGGCTTATCAATACAACGTGGATGAAATTGTTTAAGCATGCCATTAAGACCACATAGTAGTTCATCAAGTTGAGTACAGGATGACATATTTTGTAAATTTACGAATACGCAACAATGATTTTTCCTACAAATCATGCTTCTGTCACCGTTGAGTGTTAATTCTTCAACAAACATTGACAAATGGGCGGGGACGGTAATAACTTAGGCTACTACTTAGGCAGGAAGTAGAAAGTTAAATAAAAAAGTATCAGGAGTTTAGCTCTTCAGACTTGATGAAGTGCAGTGATCGGTGGGGTTGCAAATAAATCCTCAGATTTATCAATAGTTATCAATTCGTAATATTCATAATTATTTAAGATTTCAATTGTTTAAATAATAATCATAGAACTTAGAGATTCAGTAAATAGATAAAGAGAAAAAAGATCCTGAGGTTACCTCAGGAAAATTACCCGAGGTTAGAGCTTTTATTAGTACAAAAAAGTGATGGCAATTTTGTAAATATGTAAATCACTGTGAAATTACAATAATACAATTTATATGGAAAAATCGTTATAATCTCAGGTAACTCCCTGAGGTGATTTCAGGAACATGATACTAATAGAAAAAATGAAACAAATTCTTCTCTATTAACTAATGCTTAAAAATATTCCTAATTAAATAAAAAATATATATATATATATATTTAAACATACACTTATATCTAAATAATATTACAAAACAATTAACTAATTTATATATCTTTTTCTCCACGTCACGAAGACTGTGAGGCCTGCACTAACGTAGAACTATCACTGTTAGTGTATAGGTAGGTCCAACACAGCACACGTAATGGAGGATTGCTTAATGGTTATGAAAAATGATGTGACATGCTTTCCTCCATAGTACACACGACAGAGTTTTTGACTTACCTTGAGAATTATAAAGCTGAATCTAATTATTGTGTATGCCCTTGTGAGAACTGAATCTGTTATAGGGTCGCTGCGGTAAATGAAATTTAGGACTGAAGAACTCCCTATTCTAATAATCGTTACTTGGTGAGTCAATGTCTCAAAGTAGGCATATATTTTTCATCTAAACATGTATATATTAAAATTTAAACGCAACTTGTAACTTTGTTTCTTCTAGGATGCTTAGGCATGGTAACAACTAACGAGGGACAGGCTCAATTAGGATTTAGGATTATTCTCTCACAGCAACGATATAACAAATCTGAAATAAGAATCTCCGGTGAATTGTAAAGAATAAACTCCTATTTATAACCAACCTAATATACTATCCGAACTGAAATTACTACTATCCTAGTTTCCAAAGCCATCACACATTGCTCCCATATTGTTTCACGTTTCTCTTGTACTACATCACAAGGTATGCATGGCTTTAGATGGGTTAGGGACAAGCTAAAACTGTAAATAATGAACCAAATCATAAATCTATACTTGCTGGATTATCAATTATTGGTACGCGGATAAAACAGACTCTAGAATGTAGAATATGCAAGAATACCAAGGCTATTAGTTATTTTCCTTTAATACTGATGACATAATCTTTCTATCATAAATTAAAGTGATGTATCATGGTTAGAAAGTATGATGATTGAAAGCTGCAAGCTCATTTGGACCTCAATTTTAGGGCCTATCTCTTCGCAGCCTCCTATTGCAACTCTTCTTATCCCAATTTTGCTTGAAATTTTTATGTTGATTGTTACCATTGGTGTGTGTTACCCGGACTCTTCATTCTGTCTCATGTACCCGTGTTGTACATTCAACAATCAACAAAGGGTATGGACACTTGGACACTTGCTTTAGGCCAAAACATGAAAAAAATTCAAAACGCAGAACTTTGGCTTGACAAGCTCTGGCACATCCAAGATGTTGAATGAATCTTGTCAAACTCTGGCTTTATGCATATTTATATTACTAAGCTGCTGTCGATTCTTTCAGGCCATAACAAATTCTATTAGCAAGAGACAACAAAAGGTTGATATTATTAATTAACAATTAAGGAATCAAGCTAACACCAGTTTTGAAATCCTCGCCTTTGAACTCATATTCTTGAGTAACCAGCAGAGGCTTTTGGTTAGTCTTTGTTTTATAGTTCGATGCTCTAAATATAATCTACTTAATTAATTATCTTACATAAAATGATTCCTAGGGATTCTATTGCTAGGTCAAAAATAACCATTTCCCTGTGATGTCTAATTTTCAATATTAACCGCTTACAAATATGCATATATATAAATACTAGTTACCCTACTTGTACCATTAAAACTACATCACTGACCTGTATCGGAGGAGAATCTTCTAATACCCCAATATGTTCATCATCTGTACTCTCCGTAGTTTGTCCTCCGGTGTAACCTGTATCCTGAGCATTGTTATCACTTTCTTTATCTTCCAAATCTTTTTTCTCCTTATCTTCTTTCTCTTTTTGCAAACGTTCATTTTCCTTTTGCACACGTTCTTTCTCTTCTGCCTTCTCAATTTGCTCTTTGCGGTCTAAATTATATGAGTTAGAAATGTCAGCAACCAGAAATTCAGCTTTGCAAAATAATACCACTCAATATCTTGATCTTCATCTGTACTAATGCAGTATTAAAGTTTGATGCGAACATACACAAGTACTTTAGAATAACCTATCTTATTCAATTTTTTAAGAATAAAAACTGAATTATATCAATACAAATATTTTCAGGAAGAAAATGCTCAAATGAAACTAATTACGGTGCAAATTAAGAAAACAATTGATTAGAGTCGATAGTCAAGTTCACAAAAGATAAAGCATTTGAGGAAGGCACCAAGTACAAAGCATTAACTACATATATGACTGTCAAAAGCTGCTTACCATATGCGGCTTAATCGATACACCGCTTCACCAATTGTGGTCTCAATAGTTGAACTATTTCAATTTCTCTTAACATTCTTGTTTATTCTCATTATGGATTGCAGCCAAATTTTAGCTTCTTTAACGAGCTTGTATATGATACATGAGTTAAACGTGGACGCTTTCATACAACCTTATTTCCGAGTTCCAGTGAACATAAACCACCAGTACATAAGAAGAGCCGCATAATACATATTTTATTTGGTTGGTGTCTGTTACCACTTACATTTTAATGTTGTTCAGTAATTAATTTATGCTTGTCCTGTTGTACATTAGAGTTGTGGTAGTAACTTAAGGAAGATTGGGTAGTTTACATGTCGGCACCAAATTAGTGGCCTTAAGTTTAGAAGGAAGTGGTTTACTGTAATCTATTTAAGACGGGATTTATGACAGAAATCAAATCTGTGGCTATTCTCACCCTCACTAGAGAAATAAATATTAAGAACTTCCAGTTACTCGCCTGGGACCTAAAACTGGTATCAAAGCAAGGTTACATGCAACCAACAAAGAGAGATTGAAGCGTTAGATGCTGCAGCTAATACAGTTCTAACTGGAATTCCTTAGTGACTGCAGTTTCTGGGAATAAACGAAACCATCAATAGGCTATCTGAAGTCGTATTTTTTAATGCCGAAAGTTCCAACAAAACTAATAGTTTCTAGTGGCAATCGACGAACGTTTTCATCTAAAATGGGTCCGCAGTTTCCAAAGTACTCTGGTGACCATCCAAAAGAATGATTTGAACGTGTCACACTAGAAAATCAAAAAGTTTCTCTATCTTCCGTTCAGCTCAAAGGCGGACCTAAATGGGAATGACATGAAAAGTCTTATTCAAAACTTAGCATTAAGGGTGTTACGACAATATACGAGAGGAATAGAGAAAAACTCGTGATTGGTGTGGAGGGGAAGATCTGTTTATGATATAGTGAAAGAAAGAGTCGTCTCATTTCCTTGCTTCTTCGATCTTTCTAATTCATTCACTTCAAGACTGGTTCTGAACGCCGCATAACATCATCTTCAACCAACCTCTGCCTAGAAACCTACGAGCCCTTCTCCTTGCATCACTGCCAGCACGTCGACCGCATATGCAAAAGCATAAGACATTAGTCCGTCAGAGACCAAATCGTGATCAAACCAAAGCAGCTCCTCATACCCATGACCCGAATTTACCATCACATCTATAATAGTGTCGAGCCCCTCGGGTAAGGGACACCTGATCTGTCGCAAAGGACCGAGTTTCTGAGCTATACCTTCTATCAGGACGTCGTCCAAGATGTCCATGATAGATTCAACCGCAGCCTCCATATCGAGAGCGGTAAGCCGCAAAAGTTTAGCTGCGAAAGCGTCTGAAATGCCGTGGTGGCGGTTAGGCATAAGCCCAAAATGACAAACGCTGTGATTTCAGGAAGCAAACAATGGTGGCAATGATTGTGCCGCACTTATGAAGAAGGACATACAATACATGGAAATCATTTGAGAAAGAACTTTGGGCTTGTTTTGGACACTGAAGACTTCGATGAGGCAGGCATTATCAAAGGTGGCACACGTAGGGCCCCTACGAGACTACCAATGAGAGTACAAGAAACTCGGTACTTAGGTGCATGGATGAAAAAGGAAAGGCGCTAGATGGTACATTTATGGGTGGTTCCTGAAAATGCTGATGGAATTCAAATGTTTAAGCCTATGACATTGAAAGATACTATTAGTTTGGCTCGAATGAGAAACAAACAACTTATTCGACAAGGTGAATCTAAGAGACCTACTGAAATGGACAATCATCACTGAGACTGTATTACGCCAACCAGATCTGATATTAAGATGTCGTCATTGGGAGGAAAGAAACGCAAAAAGCGTGCTCAAGTTTTGTGTTTCAACTGCGATGATAAATTTGTCTGGTTATAAATGTGGAGGACCAATACCACAACTAATGATGCTTGGTACCTCCAATAAGATCATCTCTGGCAGCACAAACGAGGAGCTTGAATATGGACCTTCAGGACAAAAATCCAGTAAAAGAGGCGGTTATAAATAAACCACAGGTATATAAGAAGAGCCATGCAATATATATCTTAGTTGGTTAACATCTGCTACTATTTACATTCATAATAGCTATGTATTTGCTAATAGTTCTTGTGCACGATAGTTGAGGAAGTAAATTTAGAAACAGCGGGTCATTATATGTCAGAGCCAATACTACAAGTAATGATGATTAATACCTCTGTTATATCATCTCTGGAAGCACAAAGGAGGAGTTTGAACATGGACCTTGAGGACAAGGATCCAGTAAAAGAGGTGTTAACTGTTAAGTAACTAGTCGCTCTAAAACCGTAAGTTGTGAGAGGAAGGCCTGCCCCAACAGGATCTTATGCTATTCAACACTCCCCCTCAATCGTACGACACGTTTGGTACCGATTGACCCGACACACAACAGACAAACAAACATTCAAATCAAATAAATGGAGGTGGGAAGACTCGAACCTGAGAGCCTCCCTAAAACGAGCTCTGATATCATGTTAAGTAACCAGTGTTTCTAGTCGCTCTAAAACCTTAAGAGCATCTCCCATGGGGGTTGCCAACGTTAACGTGGCATGGCACTCTTGGTTGCCTACCTATTGGAGTTGGTAGGTTACCCAAAGGTTGCCAACTTTTGGAAACTTCCCAAAATGGTTAAAACACATATATAAGTACAAAAGGTATACACTTTGAATACTTATTTTAGATTAAGAGTTATTTACAATGCATATATAGGACCACATAGGCAACATTTAAAGGTTGCTAACTATTGAAGTGTTTTTGAATAAATGTTGCCAAAGTTGATATGGAAGAGAAATAAAATAAAAAATGAATTTATGCAATGATGTGGCAAGGGTTGGCAACTATCTTGGCAACCCTTATTGGAGATGCTCTAAGGTGTCGGAGGAAGGCACGAAAGATCATGCTATTCAACAAGAGGCAGGTATTAACAAGCCACCAGTACATAAAAAAGGCTACACAAAACTTAACTCGGTTGGTTGATGTCTATTACTATTTACATTAATCATAGTTGTGTATTTGCTAATAGTTGTAAAGTGTTTAGGTTATGCTCGTGCATGATTGTTGTGGAAGTCAAGTTAGGAAGAGTGCAGGGACGAAGCTAGGACTTAAGTAGAAGGGGGCCAATATTAAACTTAAAACAAAAACATTATAATACAATCGAGAAAATAATGTGTATATCATTAATATAATATAAAAAATGTGTCATTATCAATCATTAATTGGGCTTTTTGTTCGAGATAAAGACATAAGTTTTCTTTTTGATTAAATTAATATAGTAAGAATATGATATTTTTAAAAATTTATTGATACTAAAAAATTATCTAGTGATTTATTTAATTATAATCTTTCAAATAGATACATAAATATTATGAATGAAGCTATTTATATGTATCTAATGAACCAATTTTACATTTGATAGGGGCCAAAAATATAAAATTATGACAAAATGTAGTAAAAATAACAAATATTATTAAGAAATATACTATATATAAGTTATATATTAGGACAATCCTAAGGGGGGCCATGGCCACCTCTGGCCCCTATGTAGCCTCATGCCTGGAAGAGTGGGTAGTTTATATGCACAATAGTAGTGGCCTTAAGTTTAGGAGGAACGATTTTACTGAAATCTATATAAGACACGGGAATTAATGAGTAGAATCAAATATGTGGTTATTCTCGCCCAGAGAGAAAAAAATATCAAGCATTATTATTTACTCTTGACTGGGACCTACCAAACACTATAATATAAAACCTGAATGAGCTATATACAGTTTCTAAGAGAACTAAGCATATTGTGTTGAACAAAGGCTTTGTTTTCAGACAAATGGTTCAAGCTTGATCAACAGATGGACACGTCACACTGCTTAAGCTCAACTTGTTCACAAATAAGTTCAATACATGCATAACATAACATAAACTACAATAAACTACAATATAGTTTTTTGACACACTGATCAAGAGTTTGTATAGATTACATTAAATTTGTACAACTGGAGTAGAGTCAAATTAACTATAACCCAAATTAGGAATGTCGTAATCTTGCTAACACCCAGAATCTTCTGCAATTTAGTTACACCTACTTTTTCGTTAGAAAGGTAATAAAAAGATCCAGTTAATAGTTACAGTCACGAGGATAATTATGGTTGACAATACTTGACATTATATAGACAAGTCCTGTGTTCAGAGAAAAGAACTCATTGAGCTTCTGTTAATCACATTCTAGTTCTACAAAGGAGTTCCAAAATTACTTATGAAACAAAGACCTTACACAAATATACAAGAACCCATGCAACATAATAGGATCTTCGGCACCAATTACTTAAATGATTCAGCTTTTACAATATATTTAGAACATTGTGTCAAAAATTATGTTCAGTAGGGCAATCACGCAGTAGAACCAAGTAATCAAAAATCTTAAACCTGGTTAAAAACCTGAATATTCTTAGTTTCTATGAACATCCAATGATATAATTCCTTTCAAAAGTCCTATTTAGGTCAAAATTTTGAAGATATTAATTCTGCAATTTTGGCAATTTCAACAAAATAGTATCAGTTAACTGAACAAAGAGCTTACCCTGAAGTTGCTGCACAAGCCCCTTCAGTATTTTCTCCTCATTTTTCAGTTTTGAAAGTTCTGCCTCATCCTTTGCTGCAGCCAATTTTGATTGTTCAATTTCCTTTCTCCTTAAACTGACACCTTCGTTGTACGTTTTGATCTTATTCTTCAACCTATCTCTAGCCATTTTTCCAGCCTCCCAACAAGTATTTGAGCACTTAATCTTACCATCATACTCATCACTCCCATCACAACAATCTGGAACAATTATAACGATTTTAAAAATTCAGGAATAACTAATGTGCAAAAACTTATATAGGATGTGTGTGTGTGCATATTAAATCTTCCGACTATGCCTATGCACTGGTGTCCATTTTATACACCACCAACATAGATTTAATACGAATTAGGAAAAATAAAAGTCAGAGAGCAACCATAAAATGAATTGAGCAACATATTCACGGGAATGCAATGAAACTATACAATAGCATAATGCTTGCAATTAATCCATTTTTTAACAAAATAACATGAGCAAGCCCACAATCTTCATTAGAGTTTAACTTCTCTATTGAAGAGAAAATGTGAAGGCGTTTAGATTGCTATCAGTAGGCTCATCATCGAAAGAATATGAAGATATTAGCATTGTAAGCAATAGCTTCTGAGAGTATATACCACTACTGCCCAACATTTTCTCCATCTACAAGAACCAATAATTTATCACAACTATTATAAATCAATATTCCTTTCAACAAATTAATAACTACATAGGTTCCCTGGTTAATCTGGTAATAATAATTTAAACTAGTAATTGAAAGACGTCGTCTATTTTCAACCTAATTTTGGAAAAAAAAAATGTTTATTATGGTGATAAATATGGAATACCTAACACACCTCCACATAAATACTAGATTAATTTACTGGTGAAGTTAACCAGAGAAACATATCACCTCACCAAAAAAAGGCATATTTGGAGAAATATCAAGGATGAGCGAGTTTTCGAATTTTTAAGGCGTTGCCTAAGCTAGGCAAATGTGCTAAAAAGGGCCCCACTTAATTTTTCTCATCAGGTTTATATGTTAAACAAAAGGATTATGGTTTTCGAATATATTTGGCATATCTTATATCTAACAAATCTGATGAAAAGTACAAGAACAAAATGTACAAAAACATAATATAAATAATATTACTCTAACATAAAATCTTAATTCCGTCACTGCATGCAGTGACGTAGGAGCCTGTTGTGTGGGAGTCGTTTCTCTTGCAACCTCACAGGAAAGGATGATTCATAAATAGACAAGAACATGATGTGAAACATGAGTTTATGAACCATACAAATTTAGAGAGAAAGAAAAAATATATAAATATAGGGCCATGACCATCGCCCAATAAAATCGTCTTACTTAAATCCTTTAAGTTATAGCAGTTCCTACATGTAGTCTTCTACCTTGTATATATTGCGGAAAGTAAATAGGAAAAAGGGAAAAAGTAAACTTTAGTGTCAACACCCACATTTAATAAGTTTGGAACGCGCGATGTGGAGTGTGAAAACTGCGAAAACTGGAGAAATTTAATTAATCTTATTCTATTAAATCGTCAAAAATTCTTTGATTATGTATACATATACCATAATTAGTCAAGGCATTTCTGATCCTAATTTTCGTCACGAGACTCTACCGTCTCTCAATCCAACATTTCATTTGTGTCTACTTCAAATATCACTCTGTACACTTCTCCAAAATACGAAATCCAATTTCTATTCACATAATTCAAAAACAACCAAACAAAGGAAACAAGCAAGACAACAAGAAATAAAGGGAGAAAAAAAACGGCGCCTCACCACAGATGCCATCATTGACTCTAGAAGAATACAGAATAACAGGAACATGACCCGCATTCCCACAGTAAAACTTTCCGTTCGGACATGCCGATGTTCCTGCACAAAAAACCCCAAAACTCGTCTCATCAAACACACAACCACAAATAAACATAACTATCACAAAACTCGAAAAAACCGCAAGACCTGGCTCATCAGTGCCATCACCAGGACAATCACAGAAATCATCATTAATCTTCGCCTTATCAAACTTCTTAGATCCATCTCTACACTTAATAACCGACGACCCACCCGAGAAATAACTCAAATCTATTACAAACACATACAAAATCAGCATTTCACACTAATAAACCTAAACATAAAGACAAAATTTCAGTGAGGCATTTCATCAAACACCTTGCGGAGAAACACCGAGGAGATTAATCGAAGACGAAGACATCGATCTACCGATGAAAAACAACAAATGAACCATTAACAACACAAACAACGATGATTTGTTGCTCTTATACATCATCATCATCACCATCGCTATTAGGATTCAATTGGATTATGTGAAATGTAGCTGAGCTTAAACTAGTGTGTGTTTTTAGTGTGTGTTTTGTGATTTAAACCCTAATAACTAATTTGATGTTGTGATCAGCTACAAACAGAAGCAACAGTTGAAATTACTAGTCTAGTAGTATAGGGTTTTAACAGCAATGTGTGAAAATTGATGGATGATTTGGTTTTGTTGTGGTTGAGTAATCAATTACATTGACTCTTGAGTCTTGTCCCTATTTCTTTACCAATTTCATCTTTTTACTGTATTTATTATTTATAAAAAAAATTGTTTTCCAAAACAAAAGTTATTTATTTAATATTTATATATTTGCAACGTTTGTCAAAAAAAACAATTATATTTGTAACGAGTGAGGGCCAAACTTACCCCAATTTGGGATCAAAATATCATATTTAGAAAGTCTTGTCAAAAATATTATCGAAATACGCATTCCTCAATTGTGTATCTCGAGATACGTTTTAGAAGATTGGGTAATCAGATATACGCTATTAGAGATTGGTTGTTTATTCCTATACAAATTTCAGGATCAGGTATTTCATCCAATTTTTTGTAATAAATCATGTTTTAACAAAAAAAATGAAGAAATAATATATTTGAAGATACCTAATTCAAAAATAAGTATTTGATCGGCAAAAGTCATTAAAAATTTGGGAATGGGTATTTTTGTCACTTAATCTAGTTAAAGTTATATGCTTGTAAATTTAATTTATCAAGCTCACACGTGTGGGAAAAATAAATATAAAAAATCAATTTAAAAATACTTAAAATAATTTTAAAAAAAGGTTACATTTTAGTTCAATTCAACATTCTTCATTTATATTTTAGAAAGAATTTTTATTAATTTTACTAAAGTTGTAAACGGCCGACATCAACTTACAATTACAACGCATTCATTTAGAAATTAAGAATTTTTCGGGAATGAATTCATTTTCTTAAAAATTTGAAAATTTCCCTCCATGTTCCATGCTATTATTTTAATATATATCATGTAATTTCACACACAAAACTGTTTTTACAAATATGGCTTTCTATTAATTAACTTCTACAAAATTAAATAAAAATCAAACTCAAAACTACATTAAATTCCGGTTAATAATCTAGTTGTTCACTGAAGTTAGCTTAATGTATCAAATTGATCACTAAACTGAAATTGGACTCAAACAGATCACTAACTCGAATCAATTGTTAACTCCGTCAAATAGGTTGACTTTTTTAAACAGAAATTGATATATACTCTACAATTAATATGTAATACACAATCAATATTCAATCGCTATATGATATGTAATCGATAGTAATGTGTTAATACATACCTTACCAATTGATATGCACCCGAATATATTCGAGATGAATAGTCAATTTCTAATTTTGGAGTTAGGGTTTTACTTCCCCAATTCAATTGCAACTGTAATACGTATGTTTTATTTTTGTACGTATATTTTATTCAATTGATTAAACTTAGTTAACTAATTATAGTTAAGTTAATAGTTGCCCTGTGGATGACAGACTTATCAGGTCAGCAATTTCCGTTTAAAAAAGTCAACTCATTTAACGGAGTAAACAATTGAATCGAGTTAATGACTTGTTTGAGTCCAATTTCAATTCAGTGACCAACTTGATACATTAAACTAACTTTAGTAACCAACTAGATCATTAACCCCATTAAATTCTTTACTATACAAAAATCTTAGAGAAAATGATCAAGCAGATATCTTATATTTAAATATATTTTTTCAATTGTTTGATAAAAGTATTTTGTAAAAAATGAAACATGCATCACAACTCACAAGATGTACAAGTCCATGTTTTTGAAAAAAGAATAAGTATTCATGAGCTTTTGAGCAATTATTTATCAACATTGTGTAGATAATGACGACCTCTGATCAGTAGTTTTATATGTTCACAGGGAACCAAACTGAATACGAGATACAAGGAACATGAATCCAATTGAAAAGTTGCAACACAACACTCAGTAGTTCTGTCAAAAGCACGAAGAACAAGTGCAAGTGCAATGCAAAGGGCTCGAGGTTCGTCGATACATAGCCACTTGTTTCTGGTTATATGTCTGAAAGAGACTTCCTAAGAACTTAAGAAGCTAGCAGCAGCATACAACAAGCTCCTAGGTACAAAAATGAAAGCTCGTATACATATCTGGGCACTTGAAACCATTAATGAAATGAAAGCTTGACAATCACTTGCGCATCTAAGGCAACAAGAATAAAACCTAGATGATCATCAAATAAATTCCAACATGCTACCAACTTCCCTGAGTTATCAGTAGCAGATTGAGGCAATACACCTCTGTCAATAGCAATAGTTTTTAATATCGAGAGTAGATTGTTTTTTCTATTAATTCATGTTATCATAACACCAGGAGATATCACATGGTTCGATAGCAAAAGTTTCCACCTGCAAAGACTCTACAGTCCCCGTCAACAGACTCCGTCAAGACCCCATCAAGACCCCGTCAAGACTGACTTCTATGGACTTGTATTATTACAACAGGGGCATAATGAAAGAGGAACTAACGCAGAACATTGACATTTTCAACTGCAAATTGTGCAACAAAGAGTAAGAAAAAAACAAATACATTATTAAAATCTATGTGCTAGAGACTTCTGTCTTCTTGTCGGACTACCAAACAGTTGACGACCACACTCAGCAAAGACAAACATAGTTTTACAAGAAAGTGCTCACAAGCACAATTCCTCAATATATATATATATTTCAAGATGAAACAATACAGCATTATGCTTAGCAAAAGAAAAAAAAGTACACCATTTACATACAGACTGTACATATTTTTGCACATGAACATACGACTTCAGATAGAAATCAAGATCTACGAACAATGATATACAGCGAGATCAGGAATTCAAATCTTACAGATGAAATTCACAGATACCATGAGAAGAAATCAATGGAAAATAATAGAATATATATATTGGACGGTGAAGAAACCCTGGATAGGCTCTGACAAAAGAAGACGGAGAAAGATAGAATGCGAATGACGGGAAAGAAAATGTAATCCCATGGTTAGTCTGGGTTTATGATACCTGGTTAACAGGACACAAATTCTCATCCCTGTTATCACGTTTAAAAAAACACCTTATCACATTAATCACCATCCCATCCCTGTTAGCCAACCTAAAATTTTCCCAACTAAACACCTTCCAAATAGAAGTGGCATCATGTCAGATCTAGCTAGAACTCAATCACAATACAACTTTTTATCCTACCTAATTATAAGGACTTTCAGAAAATTAATTAAGTTAAATAACCCATGCAATACACTCTTAACAACACTCGATAAGAAAAAAACTCGGAAATATAGAAGCCACAGCACCACATTAGACTAGGAAAGAAAAGGAACTCCAAAATAAAATTGAAATGGTCTGTCACAGAGACAAAATCTTTTCTATAAATGAAAAAAAAAGGAAGAAAGATACTTGTACTAGTGATATATCATAAGAAGTCACCCTACGGCACAAAAACAACCATACTTTCACCGGCCTCTTGCACACTCTATATGTTGCTAAATCATAAAGCTACAAAAACAGCAGACTACATATGTCTCTCATAGTAACAGTGAGTTCTCTGCTCCACAGTTACTTTAGCAGTGTAGCCTGACCATCTTTGGGCACAGCTAAACCATTAGCAACCCCATTAGACACCAATTCCTTTGCTGCTACTGTTACTGGTTTACTAACCTCTTGAGCTTTAACAGTTGCAACATTCTCCAACACCTTAGCATCCCCATTAGTTAAAACGGCCGGGGCTGCATTTTTGTTTATAGTTGCAGGAACATCTATAGACTTCTGGTTAGTCACTTCTACATTTGCTTCTTTGGTAGCGTCATCAGTAGGCTTTCCTCCTTCCCGCAACTGAAAATACAAGAACATACACATGGTCAAGAGGTCAGAGATTGAAATAGAGAAGACCAACTTAAAAAGAAATTAGATGCAATTAAATGGAATAAATGTATACATGTATAAGTCATACCTGTTTCTGAATTAGCTGTTGCTTAGCTTTTTTATCCTGGATCTTCTTCTGACGGTCCTCATAAAATTCAAAATCATCCAGCATGGATTGCTCACTGGAATAGTCCTTAAATATTTTGAGCAATTGAAGCCCCTGCTCCAATTTTACCTGTACACATAAATCATTTACATAAATACCACAACTACAGTAAATTCATTAAAGAAGAGAACTACAAACACCACCCACCTCTTGAGTGTCCCTGCTGTTGGTGACAGGTTTGTTCTCATTGTTTTCAAGAATAATGTGCTTTAACACACTGTTGGGCACATCCTTCACAATGTGCCACTTTACAGTGAAACAGCCAAGCCACTTGTCTTGTTGCCAATACTCGAGATTCTTTTCAAAATCAACTGGCCCTGACATCTCCGCAACACCAACAAATTGACCACTAGTATTGACCTGGACAGTTCAAAAGCAAATTAAAGACAAAAAAGATAAAATTACAAAACATGTACCACTGTCAAGTAAGTTCGCATGTAGAGAACTCACTGAGAAAAGCAGAAAGATGGGGCAGTTGCCAGAACACTTCTGTGCTTCAAGGTACGCTGCATCAAGCTTCTTGTTTCCATTTTGCGTACTTGACCACACACTGTACTTGATACTCTTATGAACGTCATCTTCACTGTATGACTTTATTACAAAAAACTTGGCATCAGCATATGTTTCAGGAAAATCAGCTCTGTTATATTGTGAGTTGTCTTTATCCACACTAGAGTTGTCCTCGGTACTTCCATTGGTCCCGGTGACAAGGTTGTCCTGTCCCTTTATAGCAGCTGGTGCAACACATTTTTGATTCTTGAAGCTCTTCGCTCTTGGGCCCCTGCTCAGTTCATTTAATCCGTCAATATTCCCATTTCCATAATTCCCGAAACCATTGCCTCGTCCCCTAGGTTTGTACTTGTTATCAACAGGAAACCACCCGCTTCCCATAGTCCGGGAATCATAAACATTAGACCCATAAAAACCAGATCTGTAAGAGATACTATTCTGATTGTAGAACTTGTTCGAATACATCCTGTTCATATAGCCATTCCCTGTATTAAGACCAGATAATGGCCTTTGATTGTTATATCCCTGAAGTGGAGAAGACATTACAAATTCTTAGTGCAACTCAGAAACATGGAAATGATAACTTGTAACATAGAAATAGAAGGAACCCAGAAATAAAGTATTCCCGGGTAACTTGGGTTGAAATTTTTACGAACCAGACAGAAATTAGAATATAAAACTTTATTACCCATAAAAATGCACAAACAAAAACCCTATTGGTCCGTAGATAGGCAAAGTAACAAAGCAAAACAACCTACAACAAGATTGCAAACAGCTATTCTTTGTAGGACAGAAACCTTCTTTATTTCCTAAAATGGACAAGCATAATTTAAAGCCTTAAAATTTGTATTTTGTATTACTTCAGACTACTTCAGATTTGAAGTCACTCTTCACTTCTTTCAACCAGAAATCAGATACATCGTGGATATCTAAATACCAAGACTTTCTAACATTCACAAGTGATTTAAAAATGTAACATACCATGAACTGGGAATGAGAACGAGCATTCCGATTCTTTGACATTGGTAACCCATTAATGGAAGCACTATTCAACGGCCTAGTCTTTGCATCGGAGTAAAAAGAAGCATCGGTCCAAGGGAAAGAAGATCGCGAAACATCATAAACATATCCAGAAGCAGGAATTCCTCCTGGGTACACACCCCCTCCATTGGAGCTATTTGCATTGTAAGATGAATTCTGATATGTAGGTTTCAATGCAGTTGCACCTTGGTTTCCTTTTATACTACTGGCATTCACAATGCCATTAGACTTCCCATTAGGAGTTTCAATAGACAAAATTGGTTGGTCGGCAGGTGCAACGGTTGAAATATCACCTTTTGCAGGGGCAACTGGAGGCTGATAATAAGAGGCTGGGTACTGGTACTGTTGAGCTCCATAGAGCTGGCCATCATGCCCAAGTGTCGGAACAGGTGTACCGGCAGGTGAGTAAGGACCATAAGGTGCATAACCATAACCACCATAAACTCCCTAATAATATGCAACATTGAAATATATAACATGAAACAAGAATTTAGAACAGGTTTGCAATTTGTTAGTTTATATTAGTAATAATTCTTTGTAGGGTTTAGGCTGTTCAGTTGATGTCAGACTGGACAGGTTACGTCGTAAGATACTAAACGATAAGAGCATATAGAGCGACGACAGAAATGAAAATCCTTACATGAGGCATCTCGACTCCATCCACCTTCAAGTACTTGGAGTAATCTTCCCACCCAGTAGCAGTCCCATCAAACCCTGTAACAAAAACGATTTATTTTAACCAATTTTCACTATAGGAATATACACACACTTTAATTAGTATAAAAATGTACAAACACTTTATTCTAAACATTTCTACGTGTAAACAAAAGTTGAAAAGAAGATTAATTGCATTACCTCCATAATAATATGGAGCATAACCGTTAGCATACCACATTGTAGGATCCATGGGATCAGGTAACAACGGTGTCGCAGACCGATCAGATGATTGAATCTGACCATTTGACACGTTACCTGAATCTGCAACAGGCTGTGAGTAAATAAGGTTAGACACATAGGTAAAAAAACACATAAGCAACTACACGTATTAAAAAACATAACATGATACAACTCCAAATAACCTTCTTAGTGGGCTGCGAATTCTCCGTCTTGGTCTGAGAATCCAGCGATAGCTTTTGCAGCATATCTACAGCTTCTATTGTACAAAACGTGAAGCTACACATTAGCTTACATTTTTATACACAAAAAAATATGCAAAACAATTAACAGCAAGCAATCTAGATTCAAATTGAAATTAAAACATCCCGAGCAAAAATGCCTATCAAAGGAGGAACAACAATTATAAAAGAAACCATTTCACTGAGAAAACCACACCTATAAGCACACAAACACAAATAAACCTTCTATAACTAATATCGCAATTATCATCTACAAAACAAACACATAAAAAACAAGAAACCAACAAATCTATACGAGCAAAATCGCGAAAAAAACACGTACCAACACAAAACCCTGAATCACAATAAAAAGATCTAAACAATACCCAAATCAACATTTTTTAACAAAAATCAAACATTTTTTAACATAAAATCACAAAAAGACAATCCAAGATTACCAAACACATCAAATCTTGAAACCCCACATCAAAAACCATAAAATCAAACAAAACCCACATCAAAAATCCCACCTTTACAAGATTATACACACAGAGATCTGTATCTACACAAAACCCACATCAAGAATAGTGTAAAAACACACAGAAAAGCTTAAATATTGCAAGAAAATAAAGATAAGAGAGAAAAAAAGCTTACTTTCTGAGGGAGAAGAGACAGTGGCCATGGAGGATATGAAGAATTGAGAGGGTTTTAGAAAGAGAAAAACCCTAGAGAGAGAAAGAGAGAGGTTGGGCGTATTGGGTTTTTGAGATTTTGACTTGATATATAAAAGTTAAAGCCACCTGTATAAACGAGAAAAATAGAATCCCAATATATTTACTCTCTTTGTGAGAATAAAATACTACTTTTTGTTTGTTTTTTTTTGGAAGAATTTTTATTACTTTTGGTTTGGCTTTATTTTGAGGTTTTTTATGGGAATGGAATATGCAATAAAAATTGAATACTTTTTGGTGAATATATAATTATAAAAAAGTACTCCCTCCGTCCCCTCAATTCTTTACATTGAGGGAACGACACGAAATTTAAGAAAAAATGTAAATTTATAGGAAAAAGTAAGAAAAATGAGTAAAGTTGTGGGACCAATCAATATTTAATGTATAAAGTGGGTATAAAGTGAGTATAGTATGTATAGTGGAGGAAAATAGTGAATGTGATTGAATTTTATATTATAAAATTTTACTATTTTTGGTATGTAAAGAAATGAGAGGGACATACCAAAAAGGAAAATGTAAAGAAATGAGAGGGACATAGAGTAATTGTTTTAGCAATTATTTATTGAATATTTGAGATATTAGATTTTAATCTAAAAAATTATTATTATTATTTAATAGTATTCACTTTATTCCTATAATAATTCATGGAATCTATCTACCTTTTTTATATATTAAAATAGAAGCATGTGGAAAGATAGACAACAAAATTATTATAAAGTTACAATAAAATTGCTGCAAAGTTACAATTTTACCTTTATATATAAAAAAAAGTTACAAAAGTTCTACCATTCTATTAATTATGTAAAAAAATAGATAAATATGTGTATATTTAACAACTAATGTCAAATTTATTAAATTACATTGATTTTTGAATTCACTTTAAAAAAAAATTATTAAATTACAATGACTTTTGAATTCACTTTAAAAAAACTATTGTTAGATAACTCATTTTATCTCTCTATCTTATATTCTTTTTATTTTATTATAATTATAAAAAGTTTGTGTGATTTTTAAATTTATTAATTTGTTTGTGTGTTAATATTTTATTTTATAATTTTTTATAGGAAAAAATAGCATTAATAAGCCAGACGACAAATACAACATGGACCTAAGTCACACAAAACTAAACAACCAAAAGTAATCGGTAACGAAAGACTAACAAACTGGGCAATTGGAATACCCCGACAAACTAAATGAAATTAAACAGCTAAATGCATACTGATCAATCATCTAAAATAATGACTTGTTGTGATTATCACCAACATTCGAACGACCTCCTACTTCAAAAGTTGTAGAAGATAAACCATTTGGAACAACCATAACTTGATTAAATTGATTGTTATGATTGTTCCGGTACTGAATATTCGTTTGAAAGTCACTAAATAGGGACTAAGATAAATGTATTCCACTACCAATATTCATTTTCTTTTATATATAAGGTCATACTTCATAATGACATCTTGGACCTCGTGCATATAGATGAATCTTTGATAACCAATCATCTTCCAGTCTGTCCGTTTAATGCATTTATTGTTACAACGAAGGGATCAGCCCATACATGGTGATACGAGTTGATCCATGAGAAATAACAGGTCTCTAACAGATGTGTGGCTGAATCCAACTGAGTAAGAGAAAATTGATCATCAACAAGCTATGCATTTATCACTATAGAATTGTCAAGAGGCAAATTTTGTCTAGGAATCGGAGGTGAATGAACAACTTTTGATTGAGCAAACCAGTGTTCAGAATATGTGATTGAGGGTCATTCAACACCTCACCAAAACCAAAGTTCAGAAGTATTTCAAACACAAGTAAATGATGACCTAAACCGTTATTAACATCCAATATCTCAAATAGTTGACCATATTGATGGTAACCTCAATTAAATAAGTGCAGTTAAGCAAGCGAAATTCAGTCATGTATTTTGGATCTCTGTTTCTAGTGGAATATACGAATTGAATTCTGTAGTTTTTCTAGAGAGCATCATCTTCTCTTAGCTTCTTATATTTTGCGTACATTGTGTTGATTTGATGAGTAACCACTATCAACCTTTCTTCTTCTAGCACCTCTTCATTTTGATTAACAAGCATGTCAAAAGTCATAATATTGTCACCTTCGATTTGCACGTGTTGTAACCTCTTCTCATAAGTGATCTTCATGGCTAAATGAATAGCCCAAACCTAATAATGGAAGCCTCTCATACGCTGTAAAGGTCTCATGATACCCCACATAAAACCACCATCTTGGTCCCCAAGACCCCAACAATGATTCCAATATTATTCATGTTGCCATTAGTATGCGACAATTCCTTGAGCACTCAATGAACATTGATCTTAACAACATTTTGCGGAGAAGGATGCCATAAGTTATTCTTGATAAAAGAAAATAACCAAAGTGAGTAATGCAGATGAAGAATTATGCCAAAATATCTATCGAATATAACCCTTAACACCCAATAAGCGTACTGCAAGGATATGATTACACAATCGCAATGATGTTCCTTTTTTTGCTAATTCATCTGCCTCGTGATTATAGACTTTTGATACGTGTAGGAAACATACAGAGAATATAGAAAAATTGGTCAAGAAACAATAAGTCAATAAGGTTGAAAATAAATGTCTTTTTTGCATGAAAAAAGGTAAAATCTTCACTTACGCTTTATATGCTTTGCAATATTTAGAAATATAGTCTGTTAAGGGTATACTGAACACTGCACCACTATGTAGTTACAAGATTTATAGAAATATGGTGTCAAATTGTCAGTAATAATATACCAATACAAAAATATCACAAATATAGCTAGCAGACTTTACACTCTCCATCTCTTTTCTTTTCTTCCCTATATTTACTTTACCAAGATACACTGTACACTAACACTTCTTCTTCCTTCTTCAATGGTTGCAACGGCTGCTGCTATTGGAAATCTATTTCTGAGCACAAGTGTAAACGATGACCTTTATTCAGATTTTTCAAAAGACCTGTTAGTTCTCATTATAAAAAGGTTCTTATTTGAGTAGTTATATATATATGTATATATATTATGGATACCACTATTTCATTGGTGATTTGGAGATCATATATGTCCTGCAATAAAAAATTGCAAAATTGATTATATTTTGTAATCAAAAAATTACAAAACAAATTATTTTGCAAAAAATATTCTATTAAAATCATTATTTCATTGGAAATCTTTATAATCATGTATGCTCTCCAAACTCAATATGTTTTACATAATAATATATTTTGCAATGTTCTGCTTGTAAAACATATATAACTAGTTTACTAAGTCGTGCTTCGTAGCGGTCTTATAATAATTTATCTATTTTTTTCTAGAAACATTCTACAAATTATTTTTAAAAATGAAATAAATTATGATATTTCGAACAAAAGGTTTTTTTTGGATTTTTCGTGTCGTATTGATCATTCACGTAAATTCTGAATAAATATAGAAAAAATCCATTATTTTTTTTATTTTTACATTATGTTGAATTTTATTATATTTATAATAATTTATATTTTTTAAAAATCTAAAATTCCAACTTATATTTTAAAATTTATAATATAATATCAATATTTAATTGTAGCATATAACACGCTGCTCCTAATGAACCGCCCTAACTGTAAAGATGTTGCATTTCAATGAGCCACTCTCTCGTTATAATAAAATTTAACAAATAACACATCAATCTATTAAATGACTTTCATGATTTCCAAATTTATTTTATATTCTTGACATGTAATATAATAGATACAAAAAAAACCTTTATAGCCTTGAAAATAAGTTTTTAAAATTTTCTTTTTACGAAATTTTAAACTAAAAGCTACATTCAATAATGATGAGATGTACTACATTGAAGAACCAGAGTAAATCCAAATAACACACAAAAATGATAAATCTACCAAAACTTTTATCAAAATATAAAAAACTAAATTAAATTGATTACGTAAAATCTCCACCTTGTATAGTAGGGTCCGAGGAGAGTGGATTCGTGTGAATCAAAACTGATATATGCAAAATATCATGATACATGCATCCACTTTTTCAATTCGATAATACAACAAATGTCATCGATCAGATTCTTTTTCTTTGTAGTAGAACAAAACTTTTGTCTCGGTTCATCTAGCTTCCTAAAAACAAAAACAATCAAAATCAACAGTAAGTAAGAAAAAGTTCGGTATGAGAATATAAATATTCTAAAAGCAAACACAAATATGAGCTCGATGAAACAGAGAACAAAAACTTTTGGACTCTATATAGTTGTTTATATAATCGTGTGAATTCTTAATAAAAGAAAGTTGTTCTTGATTTTTATAATTTTTTATATAAATTAGATAATGTAATTAAGTTTGCAATAGTAGGATTATAGACATTGTCAATTGATTGTAAAATGTGATTAGATATATAATTTTTAGAGTACTTATCTTTTATAAGTATTATCTTTTCTATAACTTAGGAGCTAAAAAAAGAAAATTTCAATTTTTAATATTTTAAAATAAAGGTTGATCTACAAAAATAGATAAATAGGATTAGGACGATCCATGGGAATTTTCCTATATATGATATAATAATAAAAGATAAAAATAAAAATAAAGATAATAAAATAGTAACGAAGATATTGATTAGAAGTATATTGATAAATAAAAAAAATTAGGAGAATATTAACATTATATATTTAGTTTTTTCTACTAGTAAAGATTTTAAAGATGAGAATATTAAAATTGTTTATTTAATTTCTTCCATTATGAAATATTTAAAAGGCAATTGATATATTTGCTAATCAAAAATTTTGTAGGATATTTACATTGTATATTTACTTTCTTCCATTAATAAATATTTTAAATGCAAGAATATTAAAATTGTATATTTAGTTTCCTCTATTAGTAAAGATTTAAAAGGCAATTGAGATTTTTTCTAATATTTGTTATTATTAAATAAAAATATTTAGGAGAATATTAACATTATATATTTAATTTTCTCCATTATTAAAGATTTTAAAGATAAGAATATTAAATTGTATATTTAGTTCCCTCAATTAAGAAAGATTTAAAAGACAATTGATATATTTTCTAATAAAAAAATTCGTAGAATATTTAAATTATATATTTACTTTCTTCTACTAGTAAAGATTTTAAAAACAAAAATATTAAAATTGCATATTTAGTTTCCTCTATCAGTAAATATTTAAAAGACAATTGAGATATTTACTAATATTTGTTATTATTAAAATTTAGTAGGATATTTAAATTATATTTATTTTCTTCCATTAGTAAAGATTTTAAAGACATGAATATTAAAATTCTATATTTCATTTCCTCCATTAGTAAAGATTTAAAAGACAATTGAGATTTTTTCTGATTTGTAGTATTATTTATACAAAAATTTGAAAAAATTAGAAAAATGGATCGAAACGATCTGAGATGCGCCACTTCACCACCCTTGTCTTCTCCTTTATATAAGTACTAGTTTACTAGGTCGCTGTAATATGCGTGATTTTTAAATAATAATAATAATAATAATAATAATAATAATAATAATAATAATAATAATAATAATAATAAAAGATAAGGGCTAGAATTGTGTTTGTAATAGTTTTGTAATTCTGATCGTACTAATATTCATCATATTATGATATATCATATAAATAGTCGAATCCATATTATATTTATTCCCACATATCACATAACCCTAGCATACTAATATTTTCGGAGAGAGAGCCGCAGTACGAGACCAAATAGAACAAGAGTACATGGGCGAACAATCTTTTCTTCCTCTCTCTGTATTGTCATATGGTACACTGCTTTTAATTCATTAATTGCGTACTATCACCAAACTATGTTTGATTCTATATATTAGTTTAATAGTTTGATTTGCCTGCCTGTGACGTTTGTCTGATTTGATAAGTTGAATATGTTATTTAATTAATTTATGTATAAATCATTATTTAATAAGCTAATATGACCGTGTGTGGTACAAGGTGTGTTCTTGTAAATCAAGTCAGGCATGAATTCTTTCCTTTATGGTTATTAACGTGGTGACTATTTCATATTCAATTTCATAATTAATAATAAAGCTATTGTTTTATAGTCTCTGTTAGTGTACCATGTTCAAACAACTGGAGGCTAGGCTTGATATTACCATTGTTAATGGTTATCTGAACTCATTATGTTTGGTTAATTTATTTATATGTTTGGATTTCGTAATTTAGTTATTAATATTTTGATGATTGAATACAGGTTATCTAATGTATTTTTTATTTTTTTGTAAGCTAAAGTTGAATTTATGAGACAATTGTTATTATTTATTGGTGTTATATTAAATTATTATTTAAGTTTTGTTGTACATTTAAAGATATGAACCGGACTATTATGATTTTTGTAAAAGTATAATAATGACAATATATTAGTTGTCCTCGTCCGCTTTTAAAACCCAATCAGCTACTGTATGAACTTTACTTATATTAATCTCTGAATTGATAAGATGCACAGGAGGCTAGTGTTGGTAAATTTACTATACTAATTAAGTGAACTACTGAAGGAGTCATTTGGTTATTTTGCGGAAGTGTCAAATTAGTTATATTAAAAGATTGGCATGTCCAGTAATTATTTTGTTTAACTAGCGTGTATATATAATCGGGAAAGAATGAATGATTAATAATAAATTATATTTTGTAATTAGATCAGGATCAGGGAAATTAGCGGATAATTTGCGAGTTTCTTTAGTGTTTGCGGTAGCTATTTACGAGGTATAGATTCTCTCCTCTTTTATTCAGCGCTACTCTTCAAATGAATATTTAAATTAAATTCGTTTTGTCATCAAATCTGTTCGTTTGATTTTTAATTGTTTGAAATCTGAAAATTGTTTTGACTTTGAAAAGTATTTTTATATCTGTTTCGAAATATTTAAATATCCGTTTCTGTAATTTTCTGATACTGCGTATATTTTATATCTGTTGGAAATATTGAAAATATCTATTTCTGTGATTTTAAAGGTTTTGCGAAATTTGTTATTTGAACCCTTAGTGATATAGGGTATACCGAGTTAACCAGCTGCAGGGGTACTACAACCATGTCATTGTGGCACAAGTGACATGACACTTCCGTGACAGTGTGATTGGTCATGGCGTATCCTTCTGATAGCTCAGGAGGCGAGATTTTGTGCATTTGATATTTGTTTCAGGATACGTGGGTGCACCCAGAGTTTATGATTTGTGATTTGATTTGATGGTGACGTTGTATATGCCGTACACGTTATCCGATTTGTTGCACACATTAGGTACCCTATGATGTGTGTATTTGTATATGTTCTGTTCTGATCTCGGTATGAAATATCCTAACCCCTCGTTGCTTCAGCCATACTTATATTTAAATAAATGTTTTATTATAAACTATCAAATATGAATATCTATTTTCTGTTTTATAAACTGTATTCCAAATCCGTACTAGGCGGTTGGCTCATGCCGTATTCTTTTTCTGGCAGGTGCTTAGGGGGATCTGAGATTGTGTGACGAAGAGCTACCCTTTATATCATTGATTAGGATTTGCAGACTTCTATCACTATTTAGACTTGAATATTATTTTAGAGATTTTGGTTTTTCATATTTATTGCTTGGAACCGTTTTGGAGGTTTAATATTATCTTATAGATTATTAGACTGTTTAATTATATTTAGAGATTATTTTAGTGCTCTGTTTGCAGGTTTAAGGTTTAATAAGTAGCCCCTCATTTAGATATAGATGGGGGTGTTACAAAGATGGTATCAGAGCTTAGGTTCTTTCTTGTAGAAAACCTAATTAGGTTGACCTGTGAGATGGGGTAGACGTTAGGATGGGTGCTCTATTTCAAGCTCATTTCATTTTACTCTATACTTTTGACTTCTGTTTTTAAATCGCTTCTGCTTATCTATTCTTGTTATCTTCATTCGTTCGTTATCTTATATTGTAGATGCCTCCTAGACGTAATCGAACTACTATCAGACTAACTTGGGTGTTAGCCAAGCTGAGTTAGCTGCGATGATAGGTCAAGCAGTGGCTCAGGGCATACAGCAAGCTATGGCAAATCAGAATAATCAGGATAATCAGAACGGTCAAGGGAATCAAGATGGTCAGAATAATTAGAATGGTCAAGGACATTAGCAAAATCCGAAGGGTCAGGGTAATCCGTTGGAACCATTTGTATGGTTAGAGAGATTTGTTAAACAGAAACCAAAATCTTTTCACGCACCACAGACTCCTATTGATGCTGAGAATTGGATTGTTCATCTTGAGAAGATTTTTTATGCTTTGGGTTGCGATGAGATCCAGAAGGTCAGATTAGCTGTGTTTAAGTTAGAGGGGGATTCTCAGCGATGGTGGAGAGGTGTGAAGGCTACTAGGGGTGAGGAGTTTACAGAGACATTGATTTGGTAGGGATTTAAGGAAGTTTTCTATGAGCAGTGCTTTTCTAATGCAGACAAGGAGGCATATTTGAGGGAGTTTCATTCTATCTCGCAGAACTTCGATGAGAGCCTTACTGACTATATGGCGAGGTTTATCAGGTTAGCTGGATTTGTTGGGACAGTTGCAGGGACTGCTACACAGCAAGCTGAAAAATTTAAATGGGGACTGAGGCCTAATCTGATGGGTTCTATCATTTCACTGAAGTTTCCTAATGTGGCGGAGGTGGCAGATGCAGCTAAGGATATTGAGAAGGAGCGTAATGAGTATAGAGCTTCCAGGTTTCAGAATGATCGTAAAAGGTCTAGAGATGATCAGAGTTCTGTACAGGGTAAACAGTGGAATGGAGGTCAAGGTAATCAGCAGGGATAGTGGCGTGGAAGATACCAGAATATGAGAACTCAATCGACTTACGGTTAGAATCAGTATGGTGGTCAGAAGCAAAATCAGAATCAGTTTCAGCGGTTTCAGCAGCAACAGCCTAGGCAGTGGCAGAATCGTCAACAAGGGCAGAATCGTCAACAGGGGCATAATCGTTATTCAGTGTATGGGGGCAACCCCAATATGATTTCGGTGGCTCCTTGTGCTACATGTGGTGGACATCACCCAGGGAGAGCTTGTTATAAACAGTATGGGGCATGTTTTTTATGTGGTTCGATGCAGTATAGGGCTAAGGATTGTCCGACATCGCGGAACACTAGTGGTGGAGGTAATGGTAGTGGTGGTCAGTAGAATCAGCAGAATCCTTCAGGCAGAGTGTTTGCATTGACTGCTAATCAGGTAGCAACTCATTCAGGTACCGTTTCAGGAACACTTCTTGTTGGTAGACGTGATGCTTATGTGTTATTTGATACTGGTTCGACTCATTCTGTTGTGTCTTTATCGTTTGTTCGTCATCTTGGTGTTCTTCCATCATTATTATATCCTCGTATGTCTATTGCTACCCCAATGGGGAATTCTGTTATTATTTCTGATGTGTACCGAGAGTGTCCGATAGCTGTTGGGGATAGAAATTGTAAGGTTAACTTGCTTCCGATGGAGATGCATGACTTTGACATTATTTTGGGTATGGATTGGTTGAGTGAACATCGAGCTACAATTGACTGTCAGGGGAAAAGGGTGATCTTTGGGGATGCAGATAAACCAGAATTTGTATATCAGGGATCTCAACCGAAAGGAGAGGTTAAAATGATTTCGGCTCTAAAGGCGAGTAAACTTTTGTCTAAGGGTTGTGATGGCTATCTTGCTTTCGTGAAGGATATGTCTAATGTTGAACCTCACATAGAGGATTATCCAGTTGTGAATGAATTTGCAGACGTGTTTCCCGATGAGCTACCAGGTTTGCCACCACAGAGAGAGGTGAAGTTTACTATTGAACTTGTCCCAGGTGCAGAACCTATTTCTAAGGCGTCGTACCGAATGTCACCATTAGAGTTGCAGGAATTGAAAGAGCAGTTGCAAGAGTTATTGGATAGAGGATTTATCAGGCCAAGTGTATCTCCGTGGGGTGCTCCAGTGTTGTTTGTGAAGAAGAAGGATGGTTCTATGAGGTTGTGTATTGACTACGGGGAGTTGAATAAGGTGACTATCAGAAACAGGTATCCTTTGCCACACATTGATGACTTGTTCGATCAGTTGCACGGGGTGAAGTACTTTTCGAAGATAGATTTGAGATCGAGTTACCACCGGTTGCGAGTAAGGGATGAAGATATTCCGAAGACAGCGTTTCATACTCGTTACGGGCATTATGAGTTTCTTGTGATGTCCTTTGGGTTGACGAATGCTCCAGCGTTATTTATGGATTTGATGAATCGTGTCTTTCATGATTATTTGGATAAGTTTGTTGTCGTCTTTATCGATGATATATTGATATACTCTAGGAGTAAGGAAGAGCATGAGGAGCACTTACGTACTGTACTTGAGATCTTGAGACAGAAGAAATTGTTTGCAAAATTTTCAAAATGTGACTTCTGGTTAGAGCAGGTGGCATTTTTAGGGCATGTTGTGTCTGCTAGAGGGATTGAGTTGGATCCTGCGAAAGTTGAGGCTATCACTAATTGGCCGAGACCTAGCAATGTGACAGAGGTGAGTAGTTTCTTGGGTTTGGCAGGTTACTATAGGCGCTTTGTGGAGGGTTTCTCGTCTATAGATTTGCCGATGACTCAACTGATGAGAAAGGGTGTTAAGTTTGAGTGGAATGATGATCGTGAGAAGAGTTTCCAAGAGTTGAAGAAGAGATTGGTGACGGCTCCTATACTTGTGTTGCCATCAAGGAGTGGAGGATATCAGGTTTATAGTGATGCCTCTTAGAGAGGATTGGGTTGTGTTCTTATGCAACATAGAAAGGTGATTTCTTACGCTTCTAGACAGCTTAAACCCTATGAGGTAAATTATCCTACGCATGACTTGGAGTTAGCAGCAGTGGTCTTTGCTTTGAAGATCTGGAGGCATTATCTGTATGGAGAGACTTGTGATATCTTCACTGATCACAAGAGTCTCAAGTATATTTTTACTCAGAAGGAGCTTAACATGAGACAACGGAGGTGGCTTGAACTTCTTAAGGATTATGATGCTAATATTCAGTACCATCCAGGGAGGGCAAATGTTGTGGCAGACGCTCTTAGTAGGAAGAACTTGGGGAGTGTTGCATCTCTAATTACTCAGCCGCATCTTATTTCAGACATGGAGCGCTTTGAAATTGAGTTGTATGTTAGAGGATCAGGTGGTAACATTGCTAGTTTGAGAGTGGAACCAAATCTGGTTTCAAGGGTCAAGGAAGCTCAAAAGAAAGATACATGATTGGATGTTATTAGATCGGAGGTGGCAGCTGGCAAACAAAAACATTTTCGTGTTGATGATGAAGGTGTGTTATGGTTGGGTAGTAAATCGTGTGTGCCTGCAGACTTGGCGATTCGTGAAGAAATTTTGACCGAGGCTCATAGCTCTTCATTCTCTATTCATCCAGGTTCCACTAAGATGTATAGAGATTTGAAGGAGCACTTTTGGTGGAGTAAAATGAAAGGAGATATAGTAGAATTTATGGGGAATTGTCTAATATGTCAACAGGTGAAGATAGATCATCAGGGGCCTATTGGATTGTTGCAGCAGTTAGATATTTCAGTTTGGAAGTGGGAGAACATTACTATGGATTTTGTGACTCATTTGCCGAGAACCTTCAGGAAGAACGATGTTATATGGGTGGTGGTTGATAGACTTACTAAATCAGCTTATTTCTTGCCTATTAGAGAGACTACTCCTATTCATGAGTTAGCAGAAATTTTTCAGCGAGATATTGTTATACTTCATGGTGTACCGGTGTCGATAGTTTCTGACAGGGATACGAGGTTTACATCGCGTTTTTGGAAGGGATTTCAGCAGGCTTGGGGTACGAGGCTTAATTTTAGTACGGCTTTTCATCCGCAGACTGATGGACAGTCGGAAAGGACAATTCAGACATTGGAGGATATGTTGAGGGCTTGTGCTTTGGAGTGGACATGTGATTGGGATAAGTATTTGTATCTTGTTGAGTTTGCGTATAATAATAGTTGGCATGCGAGCATTGGTATGCCATCATTTGAGGCTTTGTATGGTAGGAGGTGTAGAGCGCCGTCTTGTTGGGATGAGGTTGGTGAGAGAGTTATTGAAGGACCAGAGTTAGTTAGAGTCACTAATGACAAGGTGGAGCAGGCTAAGGCAAGTTTGAAGGAGGTCCGGTCACGTCAAAAGAGTTATGCGGATCAACATAGGAAGTTTAGTGGGTTTGAACCTGGTGATCATGTGTTCTTGAAGGTGTCGCCTTGGAAGGGTGTTAAACGTTTTGGCATGAAAGGGAAGCTTAGTCCGAGATATGTTGGTCCTTTTGATATTATAGAGAAAGTGGGCGAAGTGTCTTGTAGGGTTGCGTTACCACCGCAATTATCTCATGTCCATAATGTGTTTCATGTGTCTGTTTTGAGGGGCTATAAATATCATCCACTTCATGTAGTCCAGTATCCACTGCATACGATTAGAGAGGATCTTACTTGTGAGGAGGAAGCGGAAGCTATCCTAGCTCGAGAGGAACGAGTTATGAGAAAGAGTACTATTCCGTTTGTGAAAGTCTTGTGGAAAAATCATTCTGAGAGAGAGGCTACTTGGGAATTAGAAGGATCTATTCGTGAGAGATATCCACACTTATTTAATTCAGGTACGAGTTTTAGTTTCGTTTGATTCCGGGGACGGAATCCTTTTTAAGAGCGTATATATGTAATATATGTGATTTTTAAATAATACTAATAATAATAATAATAATAATAATAATAATAATAATAATAATAATAATAATAATAATAATAATAAAAGATAAGGGCTAGAATTGTGTTTGCAATAGTTTTGTAATTCTGATCGTACTAATATTCATCATATTATGATATATCATATAAATAGTCGAATCCATATTATATTTATTCCCACATATTACATAACCCTAGCATACTAATATTTTCGGAGAGAGAGCCGCAGTACGAGACCAAAGAGAATAAGAGTACATGGGCGAACAATCTTTTCTTCCTCTCTTTGTATTGTCATATGGTACACTGCTTTTAATTCATTAATTGCGTACTATCACCAAACTATGTTTGATTCTATATATTAGTTTAATAGTTTGATTTGCCTGCCTGTGACGTTTGTCTGATTTGATAAGTTGAATATGCTATTTAATTAATTTATGTATAAATCATTATTTAATAAGCTAATATGACCGTGTGTGGTACAAGGTGTGTTCTTGTAAATCAAGTCAGGCATGAATTCTTTCCTTTATGGTTACTAACGTGGTGACTATTTCATATTCAATTTAATAATTAATAATAAAGCTATTGTTTTATAGTCTCTGTTAGCGTACCATGTTCAAACAACTGGAGGCTAGGCTTGATATTACCATTGTTAATGGTTATTTGAACTCGTTATGTTTGGTTAATTTATTTATATGTTTGGATTTCGTAATTTAGTTATTAATATTTTGATGATTAAATACAGGTTATCTAATGTATTTTTTTGTAAGCTACAGTTGAATTTATGAGACAATTGTTATTATTTATTGGTGTTATATTAAATTATTATTTAAGTTTTGTTGTACATTTAAAGATATGAACCGGGCTATTATGATTTTTGGAAAAGTACAATAATGATAATATATTAGTTGTCCTAGTCCGCTTTTAAAACCCAAACAGCTACTGTATGAACTTTACTTATATTAATCTCTGAATTGATAAGATGCACAAGAGGCTAGTGTTGGTAAATTTACTATACTAATTAAGTGAACTACTGAAGGAGTCATTTGGTTACTTTGCGGAAGTGTCAAATTAGTTATATTAAAATATTGGCATGTCCAATAATTATTTTGTTTAACAAGCGTGTATATATAATCGGGAAAGAATGAATGATTAGTAATAAATTATATTTTGTAATCAGATCAGGATCAGGGAAATTAGCGGATCATTTGTGAGTTTCTTTAGTGTCTGCGGTAGCTATTTACGAGGTACGAATTCTCTCCTCTTTTATTCAGCGCTACTCTTCAAATGAATATTTAAATTAAATTCGTTTTGTCATCAAATCTGTTCGTTTGATTTTTAATTGTTTGAAATCTGAAAATTGTTTTGACTTTGAAAAGTATTTTTATATCTGTTTCGAAATATTTAAATATCTGTTTCTGTAATTTTCTGATACTGCGTATATTTTATATCTGTTGGAAATATTGAAAATATCTATTTCTGTGATTTTAAAGGTTTTGCGAAATTTGTTATTTGAACCCTTAGTGATATAGGGTATACCGAGTTAACCAGCTGTAGGGGTACTACAACCATGTCATTGCGGCACCAGTGACATGACACTTCCGTGACAGTGTGATTGGTCACGGCGTATCCTTCTGATAGCTCAGGAGGCGAACTTTTGCGCATTTGATATTTGTTTCAGGATACGTGGGTGCACCCAGAGTTTATGATTTGTGATTTGTGATTTGATTTGACGGTAACGTTGTATATGCTGTACACGTTATCCGATTTGTTGCACACATTAGGTACCCTATGATGTGTGTATTTGTATCTGTTCTGTTCTGATCTCGGTATGAAATATCATAACCCCTCGTTGCTTCAGCCATACTTATATTTAAATAAATGTTTTATTATAAACTATCAAATATGAATATCTATTTTCTGTTTTATAAACTGTAATCCAAATCCGTACTGGGCAGTTGACTCATTCCGTATTTTTTTCTGGCAGGTGCTTAGGGGGATCTGGGACTATGTGACGGAGAGCTACCCTTTACATCATTGATTAGGATTCGCAGACTTTTATCACTATTTAGATTTGAATATTATTTTAGAGATTTTGGTTTTTCATATTTATTGCTTGGAACCGTTTTGGAGGTTTAATATTATCTTGGAGATTATTAGATTGTTTAATTATATTTATTATTCAGAGATTATTTTAGTGCTCTGTTCGGAGGTTTAAGGTTTAATAAGTAGCCCCTCATTTAGATATAGAGGGGGGTGTTACAGTCGCGCTTCGCAGCGACCTTATAATAATTTCTCTTTTTTAGAAATATTTTTCAAATTTTTAAATGAAAATAATTACATTTCTAACATAAGGTTTCTTTTAGATTTTTCATGTCGTCTTGATCATTCACGAAAATTCTGAATAAATATACAAAAAAACAATTATTAAATATTTTTATTATTATAATATTATGTTGAATATTATTATACTGATTACCATTTATACTTTTTTTTTAAAATTTAAATTATATCTTATATTTTAAAATACATAATAGAATATCAATATTTAATTCTAACATATAATACACGACTAATGAACCCCTTTTCCTTTAAATATGTTCCATCCCAATGAGCCGCTATATCGTTATTACCAAAATTAACAAATAACACATTAATTCACTAAATAAATTACATGATTTTTAAATTTAAAACTTTTTTCAAAATATAAAAACTAGATTATGTGGCGTAAAATCTCCGTCTTTTAGTCTATAGTAAGGTGTGAAGAGAGAGGAGATTCGTGTGAATCACAATTAATATATGCAAAAAGTTATGATACATGCATCCACTTTCTTAAATCGATAATACAACTAATATCATCAAATTACTCTTCTTTGTTGTACAATAGAACTTTGGTCTCGGTTCCAAAATTTTCCTAAAAACAAAAAAAAATCAAAACCAAATGTGTTAAAAGTTCGGGTATGAGAATATAAATATTCCCCATATGTATATTTGGTTTTCTCCATTAGTAAAGATTTTAAAGGCAACAACAATAAAATTGTATATTTAGTTTGCTCAATTAGGAAAGATTTAAAAGACAAATGAGATATTTCCAAATCAAAAATTTCTTAATTCGATAATACAACTAATATCATAAAATTCTTTTTCTTTGTAGTACAACAAAACTTCGACCTCGGTTCCTGTATTTTCCTAAAAACAAAAAGAATCAAAACTACGTGAGTAAAAGTTCGGGTATGAGAATATTTGTATTCTCCATGTGTATATTTAGTTTCTCCATTATTAAAGATTTTAAAGGCAAGAACATTAAAATTGTATATTTGATTTTCTCCCTTAGAAAAGATTTAAAAGACAACTGTGACATTTTCTAATAAAAAATTTAGTATAATATTTAAACTGTATATTTACTTTTCTGCAATAACAAAGATTTTAAAGGCAAGAATATTAAAATTGTATATTTAGCACTATTACTAAAGATTTAAAAGGTAATTGAGATTTTTTTTTCAAATCCACCTTGTAGTGCATAACGTCAATATATTACGGAAATTTTATTTTATTAAATTAAAATAGAGAAACTCTGGAAAAAATGATAAATATTTTTCCAGACGATTTGAGAGTTCATGGGAGTCTTCCTTTATATATATAATAAATATGCTGATTTTCTGTTATGTTTTCTTGAGCCGACGCCCGTTACAGTAAATACATATAAATAAAAAATACTAAAAATATGTAGTAATAAAAATTTAAGTATTAACCACCGTTTCAAATTTCAACCATTAGTATTATAACAAAAAATACAAATTTGTTAAATATCCCTAGACTTTATATGCCGATTTTGTGTCATATTTTTTTTGAGTCGACGACCATTGCACTGAATACATATAAATTAAAAATACTAAAAATAAGCAATAATAAAATTCAAGTATTAACCACCGCGTCAAACTTCAATGATTCGTATTATCACCAAAATTACAAATTTCATTAATATCCCTATACGTTATAATAATTTTTTTTAAGTACGTACATGTGCATAATTATAACATCAAAAGTTCATTATGAAAACATAATTGATATTTATATAATTATTTTATTAAAATCTGAAGTACGTAAATAAAGCCATAAATACAACTACACAACCGGTTGTAGTATGTTCTGAAAAAAGAATTCAATTACAGTCTCACCTTTAATGATTCAGATATACAACACGGTTGTGATAACCTTTAAATTCAATTACGGTCTCACCTTTAATGATTCAGATATACAACACGGTTGCAATAACCTTTTGCTTGAAAACCCATTAGATGTATAGATGTGTGTATTGCATGACTTGCTCCTCCAAACTTACTTGATGCAAAACCTAAACAAACAAAAAACATGCATTAGCAATTTAGCACGCTTAGAAACTGGATATTAAAAATTAAAAACAAAACATGAAATTGAAAATTTGAAGTCATATCATAATACATAATTACATATGTAGACTTATGGTTGAATACCCCTATTATTTAGGACTTTGAATTCGCTTGATATAAGATTCTAGATTTTAGACTTTGAATAAGATTGGCGGCAAGTCAAATATTTAACAATTTATTTCCTTAATTATAAACTTAATAATAAAAGAAGTTGATTTTTTTTAATTTTAACATGAAAACTCTAGAAAAATAGATAAATAAGACGAATCCCGAATATTTTTCTTTAAAAATAAAGATAAAGATTTTAAAAGGTTTTGATTTTTGTTTCCGAAAAATATGACTTAGAGAAGGATGTTTTAATTTTAAATTTTCTTTATACAATTTAAATAAGGTTTTGATTTTTTTTTTCTCTAAAAAATAGGACTTAAATAAGTAATTTCTTTTATACAATTTTAAAAAGAATTTGATTTTATTCTCATTTTATGCAATTGTTTCTTTTATACTTTAAGAGTTCCCGGGGGTTTCCTTTATATATATAAAGATTTTAAAAAGATTTCCTTTTATACAATTGTTTCTTTTATACATTTTTAAAATGGTTTTGATTTTCTTCTAAAAATTAGATAAATATGAATCGAGCGATTGTACATGAATGCTAAACACAAAACCGACTCGTTTAGGTTCGTGTATATTTTGTGTCGTGTACCTTTCGTGTCGCGTACTTTTCGTGTCGTGTTTCGTGTAATTTTAAATAAAAATAAATAAATAAATAAATTTAAATATTAAAATTTTCAGTTAAAATTTTACAAATATGTATTGAAAATATGTTTTTACATCATATTTAGAAATGACATTATAAATTCTGTATAAACATATAATAAATATTAATTTATCTAATGTAAATATAAAAATATCTAATATTAATATTAATATATAAATATTTATTTATTTATTTATTTATTTCGTGTACTTCGTGTCGTGTCGTGTACCCAAAGGGTAAACACAAAATCGACACTAAATCTCGGTCGTGTACTTTCGTGTTCGTGCATTTTCGTGTCGTGTACTGAAAATGCAAACACAAACATTAAATTTGCGTGTCGTGTCATAAATTGCCGGGTCTAAGCGATTCTGGAGCTCTTGGGGTTTTCCTTTATATATATATAAAGATATTGATTGATTGATTTTAATTTTTTTTAATGAAATAATGATTTTTATACAACATAATTGACAAAATATTACATTTTGCAAGTTTTTACTTGCACAACATATATGGTCTTCATGCTCTCCAATGAAATGAGATTTCCAAAAAAGATACAAAGTCAACGTGTTTTAAAATATCTATTTATCAATCAATACTATTATATAATAGACGAAACATTAAAAGTTTGGTTGGTCGGTATGGTACGTTGTGATTTTACTTAATTGCCCTTACTTAACTATACTTCGTATTTTTACTTAATTAACCTTACTTATTTATAGAAATATATTATTAAATAATAATATTACCTATTTATAACCAATTACTTTTTTCATCTAAAATACATTATTTTTTCTAACAAATTTCCCTACTTTTTCAAATATATCATGGACAATTACCTTTTCTAACTAAAACATGTTAGTTTTTCTATTTTTCCTTAGTAAAACCCCTTCTTTTCCAAAAATATCACGAACAAACCTTGTTAGGCTGAATACACAATATAATCAAGTATGTATAAGAATAACAATCAAGAACACAGGTTTGTAAATCAACAAACTGTAATTATATTAACAGTTTCTCTCTTAGTGATGTTAATGAATCACAAAGAGCTACTAGGTTACAAGAATAATATATTCAATGTTCGCGTGTCCCTTCTAGGGATAACCTATCTGTGTTTATATAGTACACAGCTACTTACAATCCATCTCTCATTGATATTCCTATAAGTTAGCTATACAATTCATATCAATCAAGGATTGCTTCAGTCTTCTATTCCGTTTCCTTAGCTGTATCAATATATTCTGCTTCTTTCCATCTTCAGAATATATTGCTTCCAGAATCTTTATCTTTGCACCGATAGCTAAGTCAACTATCACCACGTCAGACTTTATCAAACTCTGACTGGCTTCAATGTGAACTCTTCACCCAGTCAGACTTTATCAAACTCTGACCGGCTTCTAGATAAACTCTGATATGTACCTGGTACTTAAACACTGATGAACAAACGTCAGCAATTATATCTAACAATCTCCCCCAACTTGTTCATAATAAAAATGTACAAGTTAAATAGATAATTGATGATGTCAAAACATATAACAAATGCAGTGTTTAAAATATGTCAGAGTTTAATTTTAAAACAAAGTTTAAATTTAACTTAGAACAGAAAACATAAAAACTTACAGTCAGACTTTACTTGACTTCTTCAATATCAGGTACTGTTCTGAGATAATCAATCAGCAGTCTTCTTTCAGCCTTCTCTAGCTCATTCATTATAATCTCTTTTAGCTCTTTAAGTTCTGAATCACTCTCCCCCATTTGGTAGATAGCAGCTCTTAGAGAATATATGCTGTTTCTTCTCATATCATTTCCTAGCTGAATAAAATAAGACTTGTCTGACTCCAAGTTAAATTCCAAAACTTTTATTCCAAGTGCAGTTCTAAATCTAGCACTATTTTTCTTCATCTCCACTAACTTTCCAGTATGATCCCTATACTTTGGAATATAAACACTTGATACTCCTCCTCCAAGCATAGCTTTAGATCTCAGCATCTTTTCTCTCAAAACTTGAGCAACATTATGAGTATGTCTGTTTTTGACTTTTAGAAGATAAAGTACATATTCCAGTTCTTCCCATGATTTGAGATTAACATTAGATTCTCCAACTTTATAAACTCTTCCATCACTCATGAAGTATAACAAAAACTGCTTCTTCAATACTTTGTGAAAAATCAACTGAACAGATTCTAACTTATCAAGGTTTTCTTGTGTAACCCCAATACCAGGTTCTGCCAGTGAAATGTTATCTTGAGATCTGTTATTTGTTATTCTCTCTCTGTGTGATCCCAGTCCAGATTTATCAAAAGCTTCTTTTCCCAATACAGTTCTGGTTTCTGAGAAATTCACAGCTTCAAGCTTTAATTCTTCAAGAATTTTAGGTTTGCTGAATCCTGGAAGTTGTGTAGATTTCTGTACAACTTGAGCAACGTCAGAGGTTGTCATAACTTTAGTAGAAACATCAACTTGAGCAGCGTCAGAGGTTGATTTAGCTAATCTTGTTTCAACTTGAGCAATGTCAGAGGTTGAATAAATCTTCTTAGGTAACTGTTCTTCTTCTACCAGTTTACCTTTTCCTTTGTCAGCATTTTTAATCACAGGCCTCCTTGAGTACTGTAAACTCTGATCAGAGTTTACATTCTCTTTGATAACAATTCCTTTTTCTTTCTTTCTAGGAGCCTTGATTTCCTTCTTCTTGTAGATTCCAGTTTCAAGATTCTTCATGTGTTCCTCAGCAAGCATTTGCTCTTCAGCTTGGATATCTTCAATTGTAACATCTTTTCCATGTTCTGCCATAAACACCTTGGAAGCAATTTCCTCATCTTTAGTAGGCTTATCAGAGATTATCAAACTTTTAAATCTTGAACCACTGGCAGAGTTTGCATGTCCCTTTCCAGAGTTTGATCTTTTATCAGAGTTTGATCTTCTTGAAAGTAGTCTGCTATCAGCATTTAATCTTAAGCTCTTTCCATCTCCCTTGTTTCCACCATCATTACCATCATCCCTCCGTCTCAGAGTTTGAGTGTCTTTGCATTTGTCACTTGGTACACTCTCCCCCTTTTTGACATCATCAGAAAGTAGTACTGATGTCAATAACTCAATTGCATTAGAAATCGAAGTCAGTTGGGCAGACATAGCAGTCTGGTTATCCTCAACTTTCCCAAGCCTCTTCTAAATGTCATCAGAGTCCTTAGCTTGCTTCTTGAACATGGAATTGTAATAAGTTCTATCATTCCTCAGAGTGAGATCTCGCAGACCAACTTCATTCCTCAAAGCAGTGACTTCCTTATGAGACTCATCAAATCTGTTGTGGAGAGATTTAATTTGAATCACAGTAGCCTTCAGACTTGTAAGAATATCAGGAGTTGAAATCGTCTTCACAGAATCACCAAGAAAATCAGCAGCCCTCTGTGCTGAAAAGATACAATCTGCAGCAGCCCATCTATTGTAGTACATATCTTGAAAATGCTCAGCCGTAACTCGATTGACCTCTCTTAGCTCATCAGAGTTTACTTGACTACCAAATAACTCCTCTTGGGAATGATCAGAACTATCATTATCATTATCATTATCATTCTTTGCTGTATTCTCTGCAGGAATATTCTCAGCATCAGGTTCTGGAATCTCAGAGTTTGTAACAAACTCTACTTCTATGTGAACATTTTCTGTTGCATCCTTGTCAGCAACATCAGAATTTGCAGCAACAGCTTCTTTAGTAGGAGCAATATTCTCAGGAGCATCAGTATTTAAGGTCTGATCAACTTCCTCACCCTTTTCAATTACCTGGTGAGTAACAGAGAGAATCTCTGTATGAGTAGCCATAGATTCTTCAAGAACAACCGTGGCATGATCAGCTTCCACACCCTCTGTTTCATCAAAATCTTCAAGATGGTCAGAGTTTACAGAGTTGTGTGCTTCAACATCCATATCAAATCCTTGTGGCTCAAAAATCTCAGCCTCAATATTTTCTGTAGCCTCCTGAACAAGAATTTCAGGAGCTTCATCTGCATCTTCATGTGCAGCTTCCTCAACTACATCATCAGCGTTTGATGTAGGAGCTTCATTTTGAAGAACAGTCTCCATAAAAACTCTATTCTCAGGAACAACATCATCATTTGGAATCTCAAGATCATCAACAACAGTTGAAGAAATATTCTCAGCACCAAACAAATGTGCTGCTACCAATCTTCTTTTTCTCTGTTTCAGTCTCTTCATCAGTTTCAGTCTCTTCATCAATAGCATCAGACTTTTCCCTATTTGCTCTTCTTTTCTTCATTCTTCTTTTCTGAGGCATATTATCAGCATTTGATGCCCCAGCTTCAGTGTTTATCCTGACAGACTTAACAGCCCTCACTTTAGATTTCTTTGACCTCTGTGGTTGAGACACAGAAGGTCCAGCTTCAGTGTTTATCAGTTGTTGTTGTTGTAGGTTGACTAGGAATTGTTGCACAGATTCAGGCAACATTAACACACCAACATCTCCTTTCTTGTTATCCTTGTTAGTGAGATCAGAGAATATACGTTTATGCAGTTTAAATGAGAGGATAACATCATCCTCTAAGATCTCAACATTAGGACAGCAAAAATTGAATATTAACTGACAAAATCTAGAGAAATAAACAACATTTCTATTCTCTAGCATCTTCTCACCAATATTAGTTAAAACTAATCTAGCAACATCAAAATGACTGCCATAGAGAAGAGAATACCCGATCTGTAGACTATCCGTGGGAATTGCATCCCAATTGGTGCACTTCTTTCCAAAGGCCCGAGTAATGCAATCGAAAAAGAAACTCCATTCCTTGCGCAAAAGTGGCCTTTTGAGTTGACCTATCTTTGTCAAAGGTCCAGAGTAGCCTATCTCCCTCATCATTCTGACTAACTCAGAATCTCCAACAGAGATTGTGAATGCATTGAAATCTTCAAGACCCAAAGCATCGCGAACAGTAGTAGGAGTAACAGTAAATTCATCTCCTTGAAACTCAAAAATGATAGATGGAGAACCAGTCTCTCCTCCATTATCATAAGTACCTGTCTGCCAAAAAGTCCGAATTTGAGTTGCAGACAGCTTCGAGGGTGCGGTGAGAGCAGTGCCGATATCAGAGTTTGACAAGAAACTCTGAATCAAATGAAACGCCTCCGGTGCGTTCTCATTTGCTAAAGGAGCTGAGTAGTTGTTAGGAACAAATTCTAACCCAGAAGCAGTAAACATTGTTGTAGCCATTAGAACAGTTTAGAAGAAAACAAACAGAGAATAGATTATAGTGTATGCAGTGAAAGTGTTTGAGACAATGTGTGTGAGTAAAAGCTTATGAAAAATTGAGGTGTGGAAAAGAATGAACCGTTTATGTGTAGTAAATTTAAATAATAGCAGTGAAAATTAAAACCCAATCGTTTTAATCATTACTACACACAGCAGGCATCTTTGAAAAATGTGTGAGTGGGACAGATGTCAAACATGTATTCGCTGACAGCTGTATGTAACAACTTCCAATACACACGCGCAGTAAAAATAGCCATAATTACCGCTTTTCACACTGTTCAAAACACTCAACTTCTCTCTCCTCTGTTTAATACAAAAATGAACCGTTTGTACTCATACTCTTTCGAATTTCTAAACAAATGTCTAATCTCAAAATTATAAAATGTCTGAAACCAATAAAATTTATTTTAATCATCAGAGATTAAAATTAAATTACCTCGGCATATTTCACACAATACATCAGTGTTTACCATTTATCCTTCTTTGTCAATAAACTCTTTTCTCAAACTGTACAGGTGTGCAGAATTGTGTGTGCAATAGCAGAGTTTACCGAAATCAATATTTAAATCATCTCAAAGTGCATAAAATTCACAAACTAAAGTAGTAAAAACTGGTTGCCTAAACTCTCATGTAAAACATAAAATCTGATTTTTATATCTAAACTCTGTAATACTGATATCCTTTCATTTGGATATATTTTTTATTTTTCACCCCCTTTATAGATATATTTTTATTTATATATATATATTTTTTATTTATTAATTTTCCAGTAATCAGTGGTTGGCACTAGTCACCAAAAATCAAAGATTTTAGCCCTTATTTCATACAATAAGTTCCTGGATCTTCCTAGGCACAACATGATCTCAAAGGAATTTGTGCTCTGTTTGGCATCTTTTGATTTGAGGGTGAATTATTTGCAATTAATAATCAGAGTTTAGACTTGTCATCAGTTAATACAATTAATTTATGAGAGAAAATGCAAACAACTAATACAAACTCAGTGTATAGGATCAATAAACTAAGAGATTCTATAAATACAGAGACAGTATCATGCTGTGTTAACTTACTGCACATATTTGAGATCAGAATCTATACAACTCTTAAGGATTCATAATTACTTACTGAGAATTATGCTTCATACAAATTTCTTCATTGGTCCTTGTGTTTCAGACAAAATTACAATCAGAGTATAACTTAGACTATAACTATCAGAGTATGACCAACACTTTTATGATTATCAGAGTTTAGCATCAGAGTTTACGTTCAGAGTTTATGACACTGGTACTCATATCAGTTAATACATGCAAGGAATCATGAGCATAAAAATCAAACATGTATAGCTTTTGAGTCTAACCCGTTTCTCTAGTCAGAACCAGAGATCATTCCAAGTTCATTTACCAATCTTGTAAAAGTAGCTTCACTCAAAGGTTTGGTGAAGATATCTGCAAGTTGTTGGTCTGTAGACACAAAATGAAGCTCAATGTTTCCTTCTTCCACATGTTCTCTGATAAAATGATACCTTATGCTGATGTGCTTTGTCATGGAGTGCTGTACTGGATTACCTGTCATAGCAATAGCACTTTGGTTATCACAGAAAATAGGTATTTTAGAGTACTTCAAACCATAATCCAGCAACTGATTCTTCATCCATAGAATCTGTGCACAACAGCTACCAGCAAGCTCATAATTATCTCTTATTGTGGTTGTCTTTAAATCCCACTTTTCAGGTAGAGATAACAGAAACTTGAGATTAGACTCTTCAAGCTCATATTCTTTATCAACCAGAGACAAATCATTCAATAGTTTGCAAAATATGTCATAAGTCTCAGTCAAGGTTTCATTAGGTCTTGAATCAAAGTGCTCATACTCCTGAGTTAGTATGGTCCTCCTATTCTTCTTGATAGCACCTGTTCCTTGGCATCTGACTTCTAGAGCATCACATATCTCTTTGGCAGTCTTGCAGCCAATTACTCTGTTAGACATAACATTATCTAAAGCACTGTGGAGAAGATGTCTAACCTTTGCATCTTTTGCAATTGATGAGATGTCCTCAGGAGTCATATCTTTCTTTTCCTTTGGAACAGTCTTTTGTTCTTGACCATCAACAACAGGGGCTAGTTTGGTTGGATTATGAGGACCATCATAAATTCTGTCAAGATATTCTGGATCTGTAGCCTCCAGAAACATGGTCATCTTCACCTTCCAAATTGGATACTCTACTGGCCTGAGAATTGGAACCCTGATTGTTTCATATCGACTCACAGAATTAGGCTTAACCTGTTCAGCCTTGGGAGCAGTTTGATTTTCTTCAGACATGATTATTATTGTGTTTGAATCGTAAAACTGTATATATTAAACAACCTTGGCTCTGATACCAATTGTTAGGCCGAATACACAATATAATCAAGTATGTATAAGAATAACAATCAAGAACACAGGTTTGTAAATCAACAAACTGTAATTATATTAACAGTTTCTCTCTTAGTGATGTTAATGAATCACAAAGAGCTACTAGGTTACAAGAATAATATATTCAATGTTCGCGTGTCCCTTCTAGGGATAACCTATCTGTGTTTATATAGTACACAGCTACTTACAATCCATCTCTAATTGATATTCCTATAAGTTAGCTATACAATTCATATCAATCAAGGATTGCTTCAGTCTTCTATTCCGTTTCCTTAGCTGTATCAATATATTCTGCTTCTTTCCATCTTCAGAATATATTGCTTCTAGAATCTTTATCTTTGCACCGACAGCTAAGTCAACTATCACCACGTCAGACTTTATCAAACTCTGACTGGCTTCAATGTGAACTCTTCACCCAGTCAGACTTTATCAAACTCTGACCGGCTTCTAGATAAACTTTGATATGTACCTGGTACTTAAACACTGATGAACAAACGTCAGCAATTATATCTAACAAACCTTTAATTATTTATTTTTAAATTTATTTTTATATTATAATTATTTTTTAAAAGTTTACATATTTTAACATGTCTACTTATTTTAATATTTTTAATTAATTAAAAGTGTTTAGCTATTTTAAAATGCCTACTTATTTTTTTAACAAATAAAATTAAAAAAATAATAATAAAATAACAATTAACAATCCGTGCATTGCACGGGTTTTAAGCTAGTACTATCTTATAATAGAAGAAACATTAAAAGTTTGATCGGTTTGTTGGTAATTAGTGATTTTACTTAATTAATTTTACTTATTTTTTTAAGTGTTATTAAATAATAAATTATTTATAATCAATTAACTTTTCAACTATAATACATTACTTTTTTTATTTTTTCTAACAAAATCTCCTCATTTTCTAAAAACAATCATAGACAATTACATTTTTCAACTAAAACATGTTACATTTTCTATTTTTTTCTTACTAAAATCCAACATTTGCCAAAAATATCACGGGCAAACCCTTATTTATTTATTTTAAAACTTATTTTAATACTTATAAGTAGGCGCAATTACCTTTTTCAACTAAAATATGGTACTTTTTCTATTTTTCCTTTGTAAACACCCCCTTTTCCAAAAATATCACGGGAAAATCGTTACATATTTATTTTAAAACATATTTAAATTTTTTTAATTATTTAGAAAAGTTTAACATGCCTACTTATTTTTTTCAACAAATGCTATTAATAAAATAATAAAACATAAATAATAAAAATAACAATTATTAAAAAAAATATGTGCATCACACGGATTTTAAGCTAGTATTATTAAAAACGAAACATTAAAAGTTTTGGTACATGTTTTTTGGTAGTACTTGACTTATCTAATTGTTTACTCCCTCCGTCCCAGTGAATTGTATACACTGGGATTGGGCACGTAGACTAAGAAAAGGTATAAAAAATGAGTAAAATTAGATGAAAAGTGAGTAAAGTGGTGGGACCTATCAATATTTAATAATAGATTTGAGATAGTGGAGGAAGTAGTGGGTGTAATAGTGATTTATATTGTTATAGAATAGAGATAGTGGAGAAAGTAGTGGGTGTAATAGTGTTTTATATTATTAAAAGTTACTATTTTTGGAATGTATAGAAATGAATGGGACATTTTGGAAAGTGTATAGAAATTAATGAGACGGAGAGTACTTAATTACCGTTATTCATCTATAAAAAAACATTACTAAATAATAACATTATTTATTTATAACAAATTAGACAATTAACTTTTTGAACTAAAAAATGTTATTTTTTTTATTTTTCCTTACGAAAATCACTCATTCTCCAAAAATATTAGAGAAACATGTTAGTTTTTCTATTTTTTTTCTTACTAAAACCATTCTTTTTCCAAAAATATAATGGGCAAACTCTTACATATTTATTTAAAAACCTTTTTCAATGCTTTTAATTATTTAAAAAAGTTTACCTATTTTAACATGTTTACTTATTTTTTTTTAACAAATATAATTAATAAAATATTAAAACATAAATAATAAAATAACACGTATTAAAAATAATTTGTGCATCGCACATGTTTAGGCTAGTAACTATAAAAAATATAAATATCTAATTTTTTTAGTTAAAAAAGTTAATTGATTGATTTTTATTAATTATAATATATATATAATTTATATAGTATTATACTTTTCCCTCAAAAAAATATTGTAGTATAGGTATAGGTAACTAGATTGAACATCCACTAAAAATTAAATTGATTTTTTAAATATTTTAGGAAACCTGATCGCATCTACCGAGGCTGGGTCCTCGGGAAAATCGAAAGCCAACTTGCACATGCACGATTCACGCAACTATGAATCTCAACCGTTTCGCCGCTTTTACCATTTTACCCCTCTTTCCTTTTTGATTTTTGAATAATAAAATTTTAAGGAGTCGATTTGAATTTTCCCTTTTCTTTGAGTAAAAGACAATCAAAGTGACAAAATAATTACATTGGTTGGCGTCCATATATTTAAGGAAATAATACATATTTCAGATCTTACTTTAATCACAATTAGGAAAATTCCTATTAAATAGACTAATTTTTATTAAAACATTCCATCTTATTTGAAAAACTAAAAAGCAATAACGGAAAGTAATATAATAAAGAAATGACTTTTATGTATTATAATTCATATTTTATTTAAATATGAAAACATAATTAAACCCAAAATCTGACCTGTTTAACTAAAAATAATTTAAAAGTTAAATATCTCGGACCCTTTTTAATTTTGTCATGTAATTGAAGAAATGTCAAATTCGTATAAATGAATCCAATTATTATTACTAATAATGTATATCATAAAAATGTTTAAAGTCAATTAAAAATATTGGTGGAATTGATAAATTAGTTTGTTATTTTTATGTTAGAAATTAATTTTTTTAGGAAATATTTTATTTCATAAATGAATTGTATCGAATACAAAATTTGGAGAAAAATGTTTCCTTCATTCAAGAAAATTTATTATCTAATCGAAAGATAAGTAAGTTGTCCTCGAACATTTAGACAATAAAGTTTTAATGTTTGAAAAAAAAAAACACCCAAAAAAAAAGAAGAAGTTACAAGTATATCCGAAAATTGATAATAATGTATGAGATAGAGAAAGTTGTTATACTGAGAATTGATTGTTATGATACAAAAAGACCACCAACACAAAACCTAATAAAAAAAGTACGAAACAAATAATAATACAATATTTATACAAAAATAATTCAAAAGTTTAAAAATTAGAGATTTTTTGAATAATAAAAGCCTTTTATCTTATGATAAAACAAAAAGAAAGTCACAATAATAAGACATAACCGATTATTAACGACAAATAAATACCATACTAATGGTTAAACAACCATAATAAATGACACTATTCATATAAGACACAAAAGACCCTCATTTATAAAATTGAAAACATTTAAGAAAAAAGATTCAAAATTCAAATTTAAAGACCCAATTATGAAATTAATTTGTTTTTAATTCAGCCGATTTCCACAAGAGTAATGCTATGGACCATAAAAACTTCCCATAAAAATTTCTATAATAATGTGAATTGGTTAAAAAATATATTTTAATTAAAGAGATTCATATGAATACACACCAATTTCATATTATTAAATACCAGATCAACCAAGTGAAGGATGACACATAATTTATGAAAAAATTTATGATTCCCTAATATTTTTCTTTCCATAAACATCGTAAGGGTAATTTGGTAACAACACCTACAAAGGGGTTGATGTAGAAATAAAAAGAAAGTGGTGGGGTGAAAAACAAAGATTCCAACGAACCTAGTTAAGACCTGTCTGTCATAATAAAAATATGGTTATGTAATTAAATTAAATTTTATATATGTGGTGTGTATATATTCACACACAACCCTTATTGTAAACCCTCTAGGCCTCTACTCTGTTTATTAATTGCTCACACCCCTTTTTTATTTTTCTAAAATCTTGAAGAAAAAAGAGAAAAATGGGTGAAAAAGCACAATCTTCTTATGGGGTGTGGCCTGTTGTTAAGCCATTTGTTAATGGTGGTGCTTCTGGGATGTTGGCGACTTGTGTTATTCAACCTATTGATATGATCAAGGTACACTTTTACTCATCTTTGTGTGTGTTTTTTCACTGTTTAGCATCTTTTTGTGTGTGTATATGTGGGTTTTTAAAGATTGTGTTTTGGGGTTTTAGATCTTGGTTTAGATGGGTTTTTAGTTGTAAAATTGTGTTTTTGTTGTGTTTGTGATGTGGGTTTTTTTGGGTAGTTGTGAAATTTGTGGTTCTTGATCTCGAAGTGACTTTTTTGAAGTGATTTGGATCTTGGATTAAGTGGGGGTTGTGTTAAATCTGTAGATGTAGTTAAAGATTTGAGCTTTTTTTGATTTTTGAAGTAGTTTTTGTTGTTTTAGCTGAAAATTACTGTTTTGGGTTTGTGGTTGTTTATTTGTTTATTTTGATGTTCTTGTAGATCTGATGCTGTTGAAGTAATTTGTTGTTTTGGTTCAGATTTGGTAATTTTTGGGGATGTTTATGGGGTTTGATTTGGTTTATTTTCTTGACAATTTTACAGGTGAGAATTCAGTTGGGTCAGGGATCTGCTGCGAGTATTACAAGGGAAATGCTTAAGAATGAGGGGTTCGGTGCCTTTTACAAGGTTCGGTTGCTTTTTATGACTTATTTAGGTACTTTAAGCTAGCTGAAGATCATACATTGTATACGGTTTAGACTTTCAACATAGCGTTGAAGGCTTTGAGGTTTTCCCTGAAAAAAATTGTGGGATTCTTAATATTTCTTTGTTTATTATCCATCCATCTACGATCTTATCAAATTTTAGAAAGATGTTGGCCCAATATTATCAAATTATTTCTAACCCTTCTTGACTGCTGTGGATGAACTTGAGCAGGGATTATCTGCTGGTCTTCTTAGGCAAGCTACCTATACAACTGCCCGACTTGGATCATTCAGGTATAGTCCTAAACGTTTCCAACTGAAGCAATTCTTCGTAAATGTCTCACCAATTTTCATTGTGTGTTTGTATCCTCTTATATTATAATAGTAGATTAAAATTTACTTGTTACTTCATATGTAATGCCATATTTGCCAAATAACGGTGGTTCTTATTTCCTATAAATGATGGCCCAGTTGTGGTTACTACACTTTTGAACTATTAGCTTCTGAAGTTTGACCATTTAATAATCTTTAATTCTACATGAATATTCCTTGGGGCTGGGGCTGGTGGGCGTTTTCCTGCAAAGGGCTCAAGTTCTGTGAAAATTTAAACAGTTATTGTTACCATATTAGAAATTACTGATCTGGACGGCACATCAGAAGGGGATGTGCTGGGTGACTTGGGGGGGGGGGGGGGGTTGATATCTGCAAAGGTATTTTTGAGTGAATTTTTCAGAATTTGATACAGAGTATATTAGACTTTTGTCACCTGCTTAAATGGCCATTGGGGTTTCACTTCATCCTATTAAGCCTAAGCTGTGTTTTTGTGATCTATGCTCAGACCACTTGACACCTAACTGTCCATACATTTAACTTGTTTTTGTTAAAATTTTCATGTAAGGACTGGCATGTGCTTGTTTTAAATTTTATAAACCCCTGATCTATGCTCAGGCCACTTGTTTTTCTGTTCACGTTCCTGCCTCTGAGTGACATGTACTTCTCATCTGTTCTTGTGCCTGCCTCGACTGGCGGCAAGTGACATAATTCACCGGTATTGGACATGTAATATAAAATGTAGAAGAATTACGAAGTTAAAAGTTTTCCTTTATCGGTCTAACCTTTGATTATTGCGCATTCACTTCGTTTCGGCCCTTTCGCAGTTTAAAAAATATAAACAATTAAATGTCTGTAAAAAGAATCAAGTCATAATACATATGCCTACACTTCATAGCTAATGATGTATTTAATTTTCTTCTGGGAAACTATTTACACAATTATTAGTGTAGCACATATATGAATACAGAGATGATCTAGATGCACCCAATTCATTTGCAATCATTATTGGGACTGTTTAAGTTGGAGGATGTATCATTTAAAGTTTCAAGCTAGACAAATATTAACATTGTTGATCCCAGTATAACAAAAACTGAGACATTTTGGGTTCTATAATGTGAGAGAATTTTAAGTCATCACGTGGTATGTTAAGTCAGGATACTCTATATGGAAAAGCAGATATAGACCTATAGTATATAATGCTGAAGCATTTATTCTTATATTATGGTTTAATTTTATGATTGTTCTTTATTATGAATTTCTATTTTTACAGTTATTGTATTTTTTAATGTATATATCGATCCAATAGATGTCTATGGATATGTGTGTATATATTGTTAGCTGACTAAAATGGGTCACTTCTGTATTCTAAAATTTGATTTTTACCAGTATTGCTTTAAGTTTACCTTACGTATGAATGTATTATTGATTTAATAGATAAATGTATAGTCCTCCTTGTCTCAATATATATAAGAGAAATAATGATATTGATGTACTCCGACTCTTGAGAGTTTGTTAGCTGATTTTTAATGTGTATCACATCTAATGTAGTATGAGTTGTATAATAATTTTATAAGTACAAGTAACTTTATTTAAGGCAAGTCAACTGGCCATAAATCTACTAAAATTTTGTACCTAAGTACAAATTTCTCCAAGGAACAGGGACACACCAACCTTTTAAATTTACATATACTAGAGTCAAATAGGCCAGGGATAATTGGGTCTTCTGACAGAAGAAGGGTATAACGGTGAAGTGGCAGAAAAAAGGAGTATAGATAAGGTGGGGAAAAAAGGGTGAAAAGAATTGAGTGAGTGGTAGCATCTGTAGAGTCCTTAACCTCTCGAAAGTTAAGGGCAGTTATGAATTAGGGTTCTTACAACAGATCTGTCATTTCTATTTCAATAATTATTCAACTCGTTTACTCTGTTATTAGTAGTATCTGTATGTGTTGTTAACTGCAGCTGTAGTGAACTCTAGCAATTTTTCCATTTGTCCTTCAGGATCTTGACAAACAAGGCAATCGAAGCTAATGATGGCAAGCCCCTGCCTTTGTATCAAAAAGCTTTGTGTGGACTAACTGCTGGAGCCATTGGAGCAACTGTTGGTAGTCCAGCAGATCTAGCACTGATCCGTATGCAGGCTGATGCAACCTTACCTGCCGCTCAGCGTCGCCATTATACCAATGCATTCCATGCTCTGACTCGAATCACTGCAGATGAAGGTTTTTTTGCACTTTGGAAAGGTGCTGGGCCAACTGTAGTAAGAGCAATGGCATTGAACATGGGAATGCTTGCATCTTATGATCAAAGTGTGGAATTCTGCAAAGATCAACTCGGTTTTGGAGAAGGTGCTACAGTTCTAGGTATGCAACTTGTCAAATTCAATTTAGCTGCCTTTTGCATTTTATGCAGCAAAAAAGTCCGAGAATGCATCGTAAATTTGAAATTTCAGTTTCTCTTGTCTGGTGCAGCTTTGTTTCTTTTCATTATTCTTGTATGTCAATCTGCAACCTGTGGCAACTGAAATTGAAATCATCTTCATATATCTATTGCTTTATTTCTATTTCATTTTATATTTAATAGGAGACTTCACAAAAGAACTTGTATATGAAGTCATCAAGTAAGCTATTTGTAGCAAGTGCTCACCTCGTACATTATTTCTGTGATGTGTATACATGATGACCAAACTACTGTCTTATTGATTTTACTTTTGAACCTATCACATTTTTTTTCCCATCCTCTCCACCAGCAACATGTCTTAACGTTAATAGATCAGATATCTGTTTTCTATTATGTTTACAATGTGGTGTTCCATCAAGTATCTGTTTTTATAGAGCAACCCCGTACTAGTCACGTACGTGTAAATCAGTACTACTAATAGTATACAATTTTCATATTAACTACAATTTTATATAATAATCTTTCTGTCTCATCCAGGAGCTAGTGCGGTATCAGGGTTCTTTGCTGCGGCTTGCAGTTTGCCATTCGATTATGTCAAAACTCAAATACAGAAGATGCAGCCTGATGCGCAGGGGAAATATCCATACACCGGATCATTAGATTGTGTTATGAAGACACTGAAAGCTGGAGGGCCCTTCAAATTCTACACAGGATTCCCTGTGTATTGTGTTAGGATCGCACCTCATGTCATGGTATCCTCTTTTTCTCCTCCTCTTTCCCTTGTAATTTGTAGTTATCTCCATAGTGTGCATGTGCTTGACTGTATTCTATACTTTGCAGATGACATGGCTGTTCCTCAACCATATCCAAAAGTTGGAGAAAAAAGCTGGTTTTTAGAATGGTTACCGGAGCTGAGCTATATTAAAATAATACCTCATTTTCGTGTTCTTGTTGGTTTCCGACAACTAAGAACAGTTGAAATACTGTTGATTCAGATATTCTTTTGTAGCAGACTATTAGAACTATTATACTGATCTGAATCAGAAACTATTAGGGCAAGAAAGAGTTCATTTGAAAATTTACTGCTATTATAATCCCAAATTCTTGACTGGCTAGTTCCTTTGGAATTTGGATTCTGCCAGAGGTTTGTTTTGAGCTATACAATTTTCCTATTATGAATGACTGATTGTGAGTTGGTAACATTATTGTCTCTTGAGTTTCCGAAAATAACTTTAATGTTTTGGAGTTAATAGGATGATTGTGATTCTCGAATTGGAGTTGTTAGCCAAAATCATTTATTGGCAAGTGTATCCTGGTTTGTGTTGCTTGTAAATTGTTTCTCAGACATTTGAATCTGATGTAGCTTGGGTTTCCAACTTACAATACATTCCAGTGAAGTCCTACACAGGCCGGGTAGCTAAAAGTTCACTTCTGAGTTCCGGCTTTCTAGTTTCTACCGGTACCTTTTGTCAGAATATATGGACGCATTTACGTGTTATGAATCCTAGAATCTCTTCAACTAAATCTAGTTTATCTGACAATTTTAAATCTATCGTTCACATGAGTGTTCGAACCTTATCAAAGACGCGGTGAGTGTGTCGGATTATATAAAAAAAAACTTCTAAACTTAAAAAAGAGAGGGGCAAAATTTACTGTAAGGTCCAGCAAAATAGACTTGATGTTAAATCATTATTTTTATTCAGAAAAGGAGAAATCTACATAATTTGGTTGGTCATATTGCTCAACGAAGTCCAACCAACCCACCCCAGAAAAAGCCACGTTTCAGACAATCGGATAAATCTTAGCAAGTATTTGGAACCACTAGTCCCTGTAAGGCCATGCATTCAATCTTTTTTCTTTGCTAGAAAAATAAAAAAAAAGGCAACAATTCTTGAACTCTCTTTCTCACTGCAAGATCATCTTTTAAATTTGTGTGGATTAAAAACCAACAATCATCATGTCCACAGTTCCAAGAAACAACCCATCTCTCTGTTCATCTCCACCATTGCCAAGATCAAGAAACCTAACAAATAAGCTTAGTTCTTTAGTATCACTGTCTAGTAACAATACCCAAGTCAAGAATCATGGCATTTCAGCTTGTTATTGTAAAAAAGCTGCTCATTTGGCAAGAGCTTGTGTGCGGAGAGTCAAGGCATTGGATGAGAAACAGACTGCAGAGTCATCAGAAAGTAAGGAGGAAGGGAAAGAAGAAGATGAAGAGTATGAAGTGGAGATTGTGCAGCCTTATGGTCTTAAGTTTGTTAAAGGTAGAGATGGTGGGACTTATATTGATGCTATTGCCCCTGGTGGTTTTGCTGACCAGACTAAAATGTTTACTGTTGGAGATAAAGTCATTGCAACCAGGTTTGTTTATGATCCAACTCATATGCTTATGCTGTGTGTGTGTGTGTACCATTTTGATGTTCCTGTTAGAGGTTTAAGTCATTGCTCTAATATGTTATGATGTGTCTAAGTGTAAGAGTTTGTGTCCCACTTTATTAATTCTCCCTGTTGAAGATGAGTCATTGCAAAGGGTTATTCATAGTGAAATGCTGGAAAAATGCTCCTGCCACAAATTAGATGCATGTCTGGGAATCTTCCCTGGACCATGCATGGGGAACCTAAGGGACTAATGAAGTGGATCCTTGCAAGAACCACAAAGCATTAGCAGAAGATTAAGAACTTGTGCTGTGAGGCCTCCATAAAATCCGATCCTAACCAGTTGGGATAACTACGAGAGGATCATTAAGAGTCGATCTTTGGGGCAATAATCAACCTTAGTGTCCAAATTAAATAAATGAGAATATAGGGGACAGGGAGGGTTCAAACTCGAAACTTTTGAACCTTGATATGTCCCCGGCTATTCTACAACCAAGGCATTAGTATTAGGGCTTAATTAATTGGATTGTAGAATATATATTAGGCAGACTCAATAAAACATACGAGTGTTATAAACTGTAACTTGCCCTATGAAATATCTTAGTGCTTGTTTGCTTCGAAATAGAAAGTTATTTCATATGGAAGTAATATTTTTCATGGAAATTGCAATACCTAGGAAGTCAAAAATTGTGTTTGGTTGGCATATAGGAATCAATTTCCATGGAAAACGCAACATGGATAGTCAAACTTCCAAGGAAGTTACACTTCTGTGCTAACCAAATAACTTAGTAACATACCAGTTCCTAGGAATTTTAACTACCTGGATATATTAGATGTCGAATTACCTCTTACTTAATCCAATTTTATGCTCTCATTTACATAAATGGATTAACATGTAATTGGCAAGCCTTTATCTACCAAATTGATACATACAATTAAATTGGTATCCTTTACATAAATGGATTAACATGTAAATTTGTATACTAACAGAAGACCCTAAACTCAAAATGGGACAATGAATAAACCGAGTATCAAGAGAAAGCACATCAACAACAACCAAGTCTGTGAAGGCTGGGTTTAGTTTCGGTTCATATGCCATTTTTTGGGTTTTCCGGAAGTTCAGGACCCCTTTAGGAGACTTTGGAAGACCTAATAACTGGATTGTTTTTTCAAGGCCCCCTGAGAAAATTTCAGGACCTTGGAAATGTGATATTGTAGTAGCTGAAGGCCCTGATCTGAAAAGTCCAATATTGAACCAAGGCCAGCGATGTTTAGATATGTAAACAAGATGTAAATTTGTTAGCTTTTTTGTGACTGTAATACTTTGTATACACAAAATGTATCAATCTGTACAAGAAAGAAAGGCTCTTTTACTTGGCCAACAAAATCCGTCTTCTTTGTGTTTTTCCGCTTACTATATACTTTGACTATTGCTTGTAGTACGTATAGCTTATTACTTGTGGTGGTGGAACTCAGTGTGAGTTCTACATCAAAGGTTTTCTTTTTGGGTATTTTTAAACTGCGTTAAGGTTTGTCCCTCGATTGGGATTTGACAGAATCCCAACTAGTCCAACTCTTACTCGAGCCACTGTAATAAACTATGAACCACTGCCACGAACCATGTACAAGAGAATAGGCTAATGAAGAATTCCCAGCAGCAACTTTTGTCTGATGCAATTCAACTGGGTGAAAATGAAAGTCAACAATCACCTCCCCAACCAAGTTCCGGTGGTCTCGGTTATGGCTGCGAACATTTGACAACGAACGTGGGTCATAAACCCCTGCAAGGCGGGAAGCATCGGTGATACAGTCCGAGGAGGTGACAGATTTTACAGATTATCATGAAGCAGAAGACCTGAGAGCTGATCCCTTTTAGGCAATTTTTTCGTAACAAACACCGCAATAGGACTAGCCTAAGTTTTTTGGACTGAGTCGATCCTTACATAGAGATGCGTCATCTACTCATATTCAACTGTAAGCCTGCACTAACCAACCTTCTCACCATCCCAAGGCGGGAGAACCATGAAGAGAGAGCGCACCAGCTCTACATTTTCGCCCAAAGGTTCACAAACTCTAGCGTAGTCTAACTTAGATAATTAATGATTAAACACATTATATTATCACGGTTCACCAACAATATTAGCCACAAACCTAAGCCCTTCGCCAGTCCAATGCTCCAAAGGGACATTCCGAAGCCTCGTCCATACCGGAATCTGTTTAGGCTTAAGCCTTCTCAAGACATATCATTTATCCATCTAATGTGAAATATAGGCTGATCCTGCTGTAACTATGGACCTCCCTGTAGTGTGTCTTCAAAAGATATTTTGGGCCCTTTCTTGAGGATGGTGGTATTTGGATTTTGGGCCATTCTTAATAAAATTATGGTATTTTGGGCATTAGTTCCTGTGGAAACACTGTTGTGGGAACATGGAGTATCATCGTATCAAACTATAGATTTTATGCATACATCTTACTCCATATGAACATAGGTTACCTTTGTGTTTGAATCACAATCACACTGCAACTGTATTTGATTTCTGAGTTATCAAACTATATATGCAGTGCAGTATTTGGAACAGAAATGTGGCCTGCAGCTGAATATGGAAGGACTATGTATACCATTAGACAGAGAATTGGTCCTTTACTAATGAAGATGCAGAAGAGATATGGTTTATTCTAACTCCTTAATCACCTGCTTTTCATTTTGCATCAGTTTGCCATGTGATTTTTCTATAGTTTTCAGCATGCAAAATTAAACCCGCATGTTTTCTGGCGTAATTTGATGGCCAAATTTGTTTTGAATTAATATCAATAATCATAAATTTTGTATCTGTTGCCAGGTAAGATTGAGACTGGTGGCGAACCAACAGAAAGAGAAATTATTAGAGCTGAGAGAAACTCTGGTGTCGTTAGTGATAAAGTGAGGGAAATCCAGGTGAGTAACAATTTCTAATTTTTCTTTCACTAGCTTTATATGTCTACATGTTAAATGTTGACCTGCATAAATGTTACGTGCTGTTTGAAAACTAAAATCTGGTGTTAGATGCAAAATTACATCCGGAAAAAAGAGCAGAAAGAACAGAGAGAAAGAGAACTACGTGAAGGACTACAATTATACAAGTAAGCACTGTACTTTTAAATTTACTGATAACAATATCCTGGTTTTGGCCTGTTGGCATGCATCCATTTTACATTGTTACTGGATATATTCTTAGAGCACAGTTCATCTTCTTCTTGGGATTTTTTTTCCTGTTAAGTAATAATTGTATCGACCCAGCAGAAATAATACATGATACTAGGGCATACCCTAGAGCACAAGAGAGAAACAAGCTCACTCTAAAAAATTCTTGGTTTACCAGAACTTAAATAAAATTTTGTTGATCTGCTCTGAGTCCCTTCCTCTTCAACCTCTGATGTTTCATTTTTGAACTATGTAAAAGTATTAACATATATTATGGGCCTTGAACGTAAATTTATTATACTCCCTCCATGTCTTCCAAATTAGAGATCTTTGCTTGACAAAATTGTTTTTAAGTAAATTTCCACCATTATTTAGCTTGCGGTAGTAGTCTCATGTAGTAATCGATCTTCTAAAATAATATAGCTAGTCTCATAGTCATTATATGCAAGGCATTCCTAATCTTAAACCAGCCAAAAAGCATCTTTTAGTTTGGTTAGAGACTGGCTGCTGATATATGTGTAACTCGTGCATATTCTGTTGTATTTCTCTTATGTCGCTGGTGATGCCAAATGATAACTTTTTAATAGCATTATTCACAAATGTTTTGTTCATTTACTTGGTTAGCAAAGTGGAATTGAATTCCATATATTATTATACTGTTTTTCTGCTCCCTTGTGAACTATACGAGCATCCCTGCCCATCAAAGGACATCTGAACCATGGGTGTGGCCATTCGTAAATATCTTACTAGAGAAAATACATAGATACACAATACATCCACATGACTGACACATTACTTTTGTTTTATTACTGATGAAGGATTGGTAAATATGAAGAAGCACTGGAGAAATTTGAGTCTGTTTTGGGATCAAAACCAGAATATAACGAAGCTTCTGTAGCAAGCTATAATGTTGCATGCTGTTACTCCAAACTTAATCAGGTATTGCTCAACTTTCATGTGAAGGGAACGTACAGAAAAAGGAAGAGAGTATTAGGTTTAGTTTAATAAAATACATTGATCAGTTATACTATATATCAACTATTTTTTTTCGTTGAATCCTTAAACACCTGGGGGGTGGGGTATTTCTTTTTATCGAGAAATTTGTTAGCATAGAAATTGATTTTGTCTTCATAGTATATATGAGTTATACACCTTTTCATGTGAAATTGAAAGATACAAGCTGGACTATCTGCTCTTGAAGATGCCCTGAAATCAGGATTTGAAGACTTCAAGGCAAGTCAATGTCTTCATAATTTGGTTTCGATTATTTACCTGGTTTAAAATCATCTTAACACAATCTAAACTGACATGACAGAGAATCCGAACTGACCCTGATCTAGAGAATGTGAGAAAATCAGAAAATTTTGATCCTCTTCTAAAAAGGTTTGACGAGTCATTTATTAATGAAAATGCCATCAATGCTATTAAATCGCTGTTTGGATTTGGTAAGAAATAGTGATGAAGCATGTCAATATTTTATTCTATGTCTGGGCTTACAAAGGGATGGACATATCGGTTGCCAGCTTTATTTTGTATCTTGATATCAAAAGCTTATACCATCCGGTTTTGTTGATACTTGAGTTCAGGACGCGCTTTTGCAAAGCCCAAAATTTTCTTCTGTGATTCTTAGTTCAATTTTCCTCAGTTGAAATTTGTTGTATTTGTAATTATACGATATTTATACTGGGAGTAAAATTACACTCCATACTTGTTTTAATATCATGGTTCTGGTTATATATCGAGCAAGGATAGCTTGTGAAAGTGTCTCCTAGTCCCTGATATTTTAGCATCTGGAATTCTGGACAACAGAAGATTATACTGGTTTAATATAGTGATTTTGACGAACGACTTAGTCACATTTGGAGTAAAGTAAGACACCTATTGCATAATAGTACTCGGGTGGCGAAACTATGCACTGAAACTGAGTTACAAATCGTGTGATACTTGATCAGAAATTTACCTTAAGATAGATAATATACGATCATACAAGTCTACATAGATCTTTCTATAAAAGCTGTAGACAAACTTTACCAATTACCATTATAATCAATCTAAAGGAGCTACTCTTTATCTACGTATGGACATCCGGTTATGATCAATGACAGTAATATAATTACTCACACACACACACACAACTCCACAGTGTGGAGCGGACATGGTTTATTCTTATCTCAACTCTAGTTGTTGGAGGTCCGTCAATTATATTGAGCCTGCAGTTGCTAATTTAACTTTATCAGGCAACCGCGTCTGCTAGTTGTAGCGGTCTGCTTGTTCTGAAAGCCTATTGAGCCGGTTATTCTATTATCCTGACTACTACATCACCCAATATATTTGAGCAACTCAAACACTGTGAGGATGAAGAGAGATAGGCAGTCCTTTTACCGGGGTAGGCATAGGATCATATTCAATTTTCTCACCAGCAATCAGTAAATCCCACTTAAACCTCTTCACCACATTGTGCAGAAATACGAGTATTTCCATCCGAGCAAACTCTTTGCCTAAGCACATTCTAGGCCCCCCTCCGAAAGGAACATAGGAATATGGAGTTGGTCCTGCTCCTTCAAAACGTGAAGCATCAAATTCTGTGGGATCTGGAAAGTACTTCTCATCCTTGTTGGTTGAAACAGTACTCCAATATATCTGCTAATAGCAAAACATCTTGTAAGAAACTATGGAAGTTTAGTTTGTTACTTGTTTGTTCCTTGGCCATAGCCATGAAAAAATGGTAAGTTACCAAGTAAAATTACCTTCCACCCTCGCGGAATGGCATATCCTGCATAGGTAAAATCCACTAAGGCCTCTCTAAAAGCTCCGATAACAGGCGGCGTTAATCTCATAACTTCACTCACAACATTCCATGTGTATTTCATCTTCTGTATGTCATCCCATTGTAGCAACTCCTCATGTCCTTTAGCTGCTGCTATATCCATTTGTTCTATTACCCCATCGACGTAATCATAACACAAATACAATGTATTAGTTTTATCAGTACAGATAATTTCAAATAAATTAAGTAGAGAACCAGGCAGAAGTGTACACTGACCATCATAAACCTTTTGATAGGCTTGAGGCTTTTCAGCAAGAGTCTTCATGACTAAGGTTATCGACACACTTGAGGTGTCGTGTCCAGCAAAAAGTAATGTCAGTATATTGTTTACAATCTCTGCTTCAGTCAAGAACCTCCCATGTTCATCTGAAGAAACTAGCAGATGAGACAATAGGTCTTGGGAAGGGGAAGCTGTTTTGAGCTCCAAGTCTAGTTTTCTCTGTCTTGTTATCGCTTGAAGGTCTTTTCTTATAGCATTTGCGGACCTCATTGCATTGTAAAATCGCGTGCCAGGCACATTAAGTGGGATCTGTATGATCCCTTTTAAGAATATATTGAAATGGGAGGCTAGGTTCTTGATATGCTCTGGGTCTTCAAGGCTCATGAATAAACGACAAGCAAGCTCGAATGTATATAACTTGATGGTGTTGTAGACTTTCACTTCTTGTTTACCTTCAGATAGCCGTTATGCAATTAGTTCAGAAACAGTTAGAAAAATCCTCAAAGAAATGTCTGATGTACTTTAATCTTAAAACATAAAATAGTATTGCTTGTATCCATTCTCCAATAATTCTCGGGGATGAGCAGGAATCGAACTGCCTATCTTTTGATGTTCATCAAATCACTAAGTATATTTATCTCGTAGAAACTTACCTAAGTTAAAAGTCATGTATATGTTGAACGTGAGGTACACAAGTAAATTATTTAAATTACATTTGTAATTTAATCTGACAAAAATTATTATTTAAACATATAATTTGAAATGCGAGAGCGACAAAATTGATTGCATTTGAGTGGATTGTGAGGTATATTGGTGGTGTGATAAGACTCCAATATGAAATAATGCAGACACCTAAGGTTCCTGATGGTGGTGTCAGTGGTTAAGAGCAAGTCTAATCATTTTATCTGAGGGCTTCAGTTTAAACTTTTAAACCACAGAAAACGTGTGCCCCTCGGCCCTCACACACAGAGATCGGAAAAAGACACAGATTTTATTATTGTTGAGATCGGAAAAAATTATTCCTTTAACGAGGTTATAGTGTATCGAATATTCATTTATCGAGCTTCTGCTACATATTCATTTATAGTTAAAAGTCATACTACTATTCAGGTAAGATCCCCAACATGTAGCTAGTAATCAGACAGCAACTAGACTTGTTTGCGCCATCACAGGTCCCTCCTTATGTATATTGTCCCAAGACATGCACAAGTCCTACCTAAACCTTCTGATTTTCGGAAACATTAGACCATTCATGATTCAACACTTACTTAACAATGATCCGATTATATGATAGTAAGGATGTAAGACTCAGACATACCTTGCCAATGAGTGTCGATATGTTTTTGAGTAACCAGATCCATGATATTGATATAAAGTCTAGAGAAAGCATCGGGGGACAGAAACGAGTGCAGCATTTTCCTCATCCACTTAGCTTCTTCTCCACTACTAGTAATCAAGCAACTTCCAAACAACTGGTTTACTGATTTAGGCCACCATAGTGCCACAGTCTTGCCCTCATTTCCAAACAAGAACTTGTTTCCAGCCACCCCTGAAAACACTACTATCGAATCTCCCAGCAAACTCGTCTTGAATACATTCCCATGTTTCTCAACTCTCTCCCTAATGAACTTCTCCGGAGTCCCCTTCCAGCCTGCTTGAAGAAGTGACAGTGTTTCTCCTACGATTGGCCATCCGTAGCTTCCTGGTGGGAGATTTTTGTTGCCTTTTTTCGCGACTTTTGTGGTTATGAACAGGATTGTTACGAGGGTCGATATGATTATAAGGCTAGTTACTAGCAAGGAGGAAAAAGATGGTGAAGTGGAGAGCCAAACTATCTCCATGATTACTACCTAGCTTCTACTTCTAACAGTAATAACTAACTAACGTGTGTTTATATATGTTCTAGCCCTTGATCTATCACTCCATCACACTGCATGATCTCGACAAATGAATAAACTCGACAAATGAATAATTTTGTATTATCTGAGTTGGTCAAAAAAGGAAGTTCAGCCACTTTTCATTTCTAGATGCTAAAGAGTTCCAGGCCTGATGGCAATTGAAAAGAAGTTATCACTTCTGATTGTCTGCCAACTAAATTGCCACTACATTTTCACAATGACAATCTCCGTGTAGCTTTTTTTTTCAACTCATTACATTTTAGAACTTTTTTGACACATGTTTTAGTTTACATAGATAAATTATGAACACGAATTTAAATAATAATAATAATTTGAATCAAGTCGAGCAAATTTATACTCGTCACTTGGATATGGAGTTCAAATCTTTTCAAACTTAAATCAAGTTAGAACTGAAGTTCGTTGGAGCTCGAATACTAAAGTTTCATATATAAGTAATTAAGTGTAACACATTCATGCATGTCAGCATGCGTGGGCATGTCTACGACAAAAAAAATATCGAGTTTGATCAGATTTGAATTCGAGTTAAATTCGATCAAAAGTAGATCATAATTGAGTGTTTTTTTATATAATTAACATATGCATGCATCTGATTTTTGACAAAAATCGAACTCTCAACATCTCGTAAAGAGAGCAAGGGTGATACCAGTAGATCACCAAGGGTGATACCAGTAGATCACCGGTTTAATCGAGTTTTTGTGGTACAATTGGCCTAAATAACTCGGAGTCAATTTGATTCACATAATCAAGTTCTCGGTCATTGCATTTGGTGTAAATTAAAACCTTTGATTGAAATGACTACAATTTCTTAATCATCCATTTCCATGGTATACAACATGTGTATAACCACTCTCTATCAACGCTATTAGATTATTAAGATCGTTCGGCAATTAAAACTTACGATAATTGGTGTAAATTTAACTGAGTTTAATTTGTTGAAATGGGGACACGAAAACTGTTGATATTTTTGCGTTCAAGAATCGGATGCAGTGAGACGGCAAGAAGTATATTTTTTTAGGAAAATTGAAACCGAATGGTAACATCTTACATGACAATCTACAAATCAAACAATTTTAAAAGTTGTAATTGCCTTTGCAACTGTGAGCCGTGAAAATAGTTAACAAGAAAATTTCTGAACAAATATCGAAAACCATATAAGCCACCTTTTCATCGAGAATTGCTCTTTGTTGGCACAATTTCTTAACCAAACTTGTTGGCACTTTTAAAGTAAGATATAGTGCTAATGTGTTGTCTTCCACATCTTCCTCTTGTGACTGTTTGATGAAAACGAAATCTTAAACAGGGTCTGATGACTGAAAAAAATGGTGGACGAAGTAGCAGGTAGCCGGCTGGCAACGAATGGTATTAAAGGCTGCAAAGGAATACTTAATCACTAGAGCATAGAAAACTAGAGACGAAGACAGGGGAGAGTCTCTAATCCTACTTATCATTACAATCTTTAGTTTAAAATTTAAACACACAGAAACAAGTTTCATACTAGTGCGGATTTACTAATGTAAAAATTTCAAGTCTATCATTTATATTATACAACTGAAGGAATACCTAATTACCAAACAGGAGGTTCTTTTACTTGTTTCAACTTCCATCATCATTCCTTCCTCAAAACCAGCACTAACATTTCACTATCATCCATTATAACGATGTCTCAAATGATGAAATCTCTGCATGTTTAAGTTGTTATCTACAAAAGTTCTTTGCCAACAGAGTAATGCAGCTGAACCTGCAACAAAGTAATAATAGCAAGCCCGTCATTTTCGGTAGAAGCTGAAACAACAAGAAGTATTAGTATTGACCAATTAATGACCATGCAACACCTGGGTTTTCTTTCACATGTAATGTTTTAGTTCTATTCAATAAATAAATTGTTCATCGCATTTACTGCATAACTTCTACCCTAATCTATGACAACCTCCTTTTTAATTCTTCAGGTGCAGTGAGTGTGCAAGTGACAACTAGTTTCATCATCTTATCACATAGATCTGCTTACATACGCACTAATCAGGAACAACACCAAGTAGGTAATTGTGCTGTACTGCAAAAAGATATTGCAACAGTCATTACATATTATGAACAGGTTGCATGCAAGCGTTGCATAGTTGTAATGAAACATCATCAGATGTTAAATGTACATAATTGATACCCATTATTATGTGTGCAAGATTAGCACCAGTGAAATAATCCATTCAGTCTCTATGAAAATCTCCATACCCGTCCAACCTCGTATTTGGTCCTGACAAAGTAGGACCTTTTCAGTACTTATGTTTTTGCATTTGTGACGAACTTCTAAAGCTCGGAAAATTACCTTGATTATCTCCCCTACTATGCAAATCAAGGAAACCGTCTTGAGTTGTCTCTAGGAAGGGAGACCTGTAGTTATCCATTATATCTGAAAATAGAAAGAATATACATATTATATACCAGTTACAATAGACAAGGAGTTATGAATTCTATATCAAGTGATACAACACATTTATTTGCATTAGCTTACTCCAAATTATCTACCAGTACCAAAGATTTTTTGTCAAGTTTGTAGTTCAAAACTCAAGCTTTAGGACCATTATATATATGAACTTGCAAGACACACATACACAACCAATGAGCTCTAAGCCTAGCAACATCCACTCAGCCAAGTATGTATTGGTTCATCTCTTGTCAAGAGTAACAACACGCTCCTGGGTTTTTTAGAATGAAAGCAGAGGGAAGTAGATCAGGTAAAGTGAAATAATTTTACGAGCGTGTCACCTCTTCATAAGGAGAGGAAGTACGAGGGACATGGGTTTTGAATGGGAAAAAAAATCAATTAAAAGATAGTGTTATATTTGGAATTATAGAAACGTTTTAAAAGTATTTCACTCCATTTACTCTCGTTTCACTTTGAAGTGTGGAAGTTAAATTATATTTACTCTCTCCTAAATAAAAGTTAGGAAGCACTGTTGGGAGTAAAAGTTTGATCCTTCAATTTCTCTTGCTTTCCTCCCTATTTGAAATTGAAGGCCGTGGTGTAGCTAAAGAACTCCATATCCTATCGTATAAAACACTTTAGTTCCTATATATACCCAATAGGCTGTCTTTCTTTTAAGGAGTGTTAAGTTAGATATTATGTCAGCACTCAGCACTGACCTTAACAGCAAGCAAATATTTAGCATTCCATGCAACCAGGAAAATACACACAGAGATGGACAGAGAGGGAAGAGGGGGGGGGGGGGGGGGGGGTCGTCAGCATTGACTGTGTTCATGTGCATATGTGTGTGTACATGTGTGTATATATATAGAGAGAGAGAAAGGCAGAACTGATGGGAGAAGAAGCAAACCAGAACTATTGGAAAACTCCGTTGTCAAGTCTGATATACCATAGTTCCCCAATAATCCAAAATTAGTTGTATCAGCTGCATCCAACATTGCTTCATTTAGGGGGGCTAGTGTGTGTGACTCGACATCACTGTATAATAAATTGGATGCATCACTACTGAGTGGATGTGTTTCCATGATATTGTTGTCACCCCCATAGATGAACTGAGACATGCCGGAATATCCAGCTTCTCTTTTCAGCATCCCGCCATTTAGTCCCTGTGCCATACCGACATTTTGATTCTGAGCTAGCATGACGTTTGAGGTTTCACTTTTTCTTGACTGACCAGACATATCAACAGGTATTTGCATGCATGGCACTGACAAACCACGATTATTGTATTCATTTGGTATGTTAGTGGTAATGAGCTGCCGCATGCTCTCTGTCATTAAAGCATGTCCTGCATTTTCTGCGGGATAACTTGACGAGTTACGCTGCACTGCTAATGTAACACGAGATCAAGTTAATGCGATGGAATATCATGATGTCAGTCTAGAAGTACGTAATGGAACTGTACAAAAAATGGTCCCAATCTAAGTAACATATTGTCAGAATCTTCAGTCATACATTCACGACTACAGTTAAATATCAGAATGGAGATAATATATGTGAGCAAATTAAGTTACATGACCAGGTGCGGGTGAAGGACTAGGAGTATCCTGAAAGAAAGCCAAATAAAAGCAAATATAACAAGGGAGGGGGAATTCACGGTGAATTTTTCAGAAGCAAAGCCCTTGTGAAGATCTGGGGAGGATGCATTTCTCAAAGAGAAGACATTAAAAAAGGTAAGCCATCACATACTGAACAGGAAGAGGACCGACTTAACCTTGGACCTCATCATACACCAGATACTTGCATAATCTAAACCTCCAACACATTGTATTTAATATTAATGTTACACTTAATAAGAATTATACTCACGGAAAAAGAATTTCAAATACAAAAAAGTTTGTAAAATACAACAGTATGTGAAGTAAAGAACAAGAGAAGAGTCCTGTAGATCTAAAAAGGCAAGGATGTTTCGTAAAGAACTGTAAAACAAAGCTACAACATGACTGTAGGACCACTACTAACAGATTTACAACAAAAAGATGCTGCATAGATGCTTTACTTTTTAAACAATTTTGAGAGCTTAGGTGTTTGACGACTACAAGAAATAACATACTAACTTATTATTGAGAGATGAAATTAGAGGTTAGATCTCCTAGTGACGACAATAAATCAAATGATATAATTATTAAGAGAAGAAAGCAAGCGTTGGATTACTAAGCAATCACAAAAAATAACAAAAAACCTACTCACAGTTGAGAGATTATTAAAAAAATTATTAGATGTGGATAAACTAAAAATTCATATAATTCTTATTTATTAGTTAAATAATTTATAGGAATAAATTTGGCAACTATAAAAAAAATATTATATTTATCTACTGGCATTTTGTAGTTGCCACATAACCAAAAAAGATCTAACATCAATACTTGCTGAACAAGACAATTTATTTTACAATCAAAATACATTTTACAAATTGTTATGTATATCTATTATGTTAAAAAAATATTTTAATACATATTTAAAGAAAAACTTAATATAACTAAAACACATAAAGTTTTATATAAATATTTAATTAACAATTATTAAAAAACATTGAATGGCACAAATTGTAAACTTGTTTATATATGAACGTGAAACACATCATACGTTTTAATTTTCTTTATTAAGAAAACACTTTTTGAATATTAGTTACATCGTTTATAAGAGATTGTTCATCGTTGTAACACCGTAATGCATATTGATCGTAATGCATAGAACATTTAAAAAGTGGTTCAGTATTTCAAGCCTAAATATTTGCTATTTATGTAAACAACCCATCTATGTACTACTCATTGCCTAACGACACTCATTGTGCACATAAATAACAAAACATACAAATGTGACAAAATGAAGACTCATAACATCCACTTTACCACTTTGAGACAATCCCACAACAGGTTAGACACTATAAAGAGTCCACATTGAAATCATGTTAAAAGATGTCTTACTTGGTGAGACATGAGATGCGCTAACAGGTCTGTAAGAGACTCCTGGTGTATCTGCATGATGCATCATCTTAACTTGTCTATCTAGCAACTGATTGAATTCCGCTATTTGCTCTTTCAACGTCAACCTCAAATTGTATGCATTGAAAAATTCTTGATTTTCTTGTTCGAGTTTCTGCCAGACTATAAGAACGAAATATGTTTAGTCTTGATAAGAATAAGCATGCATTACAGATGCCACATATAGAATCAAGAGATATCAATTAAAATAAGATGCACTTTCAAAATGGTTTTGCAACTAGCTTTCTTTCTACCTATGCATGCAAGGCACCTAAAAACAGGTACAAATTTTGGCAGAAAGATCCATACCTCTCAGCCAATCTAACTATTTTTAGGACATCTACAGATTGGTGCTCTCTCATTAAAAAACTTTGGAAAAATAAGAAAATTAGTAGACTCCAAACAAGCAGGACACAAGCATGATAAAGAAGCAAAACAACAGTTCACGGCACTATCATCTACTTGCCAGCGAAATTATTAGAGAGCGGACTAGTAAAATGGAAGCAAAAGCCACACAACAAAACGAATTATAAGAGAGCGGGCCAGTAAAATGAAAGCAAAAGCCACACAACCAAACGAGATGAATTAAATTTTAGCCTAAACAAAACTACATTTGTTTTCCTCTCAACATCCGTGTATCAAATAGTATCTACAAAGAGAAAACTGGAATGATGCTTAACCAACCGATAAATTTTGAAGTAAAAAGATAAACCTGATAAAAAATATGAAGGCTTTTAGAGCTTAAAATTAAAAGACATTCTAAATTCCGGTACTTATTTTGATATTGTTTAATATTTTACTTAATTTTACTTGTTACTGTTGGAGCCAAGTTAATAAATTGACACATTAAAAACAAAGAGATAAAGGTTTTGTAATTTGATCCACCCCAGTTCAACTTGAAATGTCCTATACCAGAAATATGTATGAAAAATATAATACAAACTCTAAACAAATGTTAGGTGATTTCTTTCCTTTTTTAATAATAGGCTTTTTCACATTTTAAAAGAAAACAAAAAACCTTTGTTCAGTAAAAACTGTACTGCTATAAAATTTATTGTCAAAACAGTAGCATAAAGAGATAATTCCCCCGAAAACTGATCTATTAAAATTTTTAGCTACACCAACAATAGACCGAGGAAACCACAACAAAAAAAGAAGGAAATAAGATGTTATCGTAGTTCTTCCCAGAGAGAATCTGATATGATATGAAGTTAAGATAACAGAAGAGACCTTATTATGGCCCCATTTGGGTTACTTAAAAATAGCTAATTTGCATTCAAAGTTAAAAAGTGGAATATAAGTTATAGGTAAAGTTTTACTTATTAGTTAATTTGTGTTTGGATGATTTTACTTACAAGTTCACATAAGTGTTTGGTAAATTTTTACGTGTAAGTTAAAATAATAAGGATCCAAAAAATAAAAACATAAAAGTTTTTACATAAAAAAACAGACACTCCAAAAAAAAGCAACTCTACTCCACCCACTATCCCCTTTTTCACATTTTTATCTTCCTTGTAGCATCATGGATGTGTACTATATCAGCGTATATCTGCCTCGATCAATCTTCCCAACACATATCATCTTCCTCAGAACAATTCACTCTACATCTATTTACACCCACAAAACAATTACTACCATTTCTGTAAACATAATTTCCAGAAAACTCCTCACTCTTCTTCACAAATCAAACAAAAAGTTAAAAAAAAAAATTGAAACATTTTAGTAAAGTTTCTGTGCTGATCACCAACTATTCGGCGGCGAATTGATAGAACAATGTTTATACTTTATATTGTTGATGTCAGTGAATAGTGTTAACTGAATAGAAGAAATTGTAATAGTAATATCTCAATCAAATACCATAACGGGGGATCCTTATATAGCCTTACACAAAGACTAATAAGGAAATTCTAAAATCAGGAAATTACTGATATTAAGGCTATAACATGTATATCTTAAGAAATTATATATTATATGGAATTAAAAATTAGTGGTTTTAATTGATGCATCATGCATGTTTGTGATGGAGAAGAGATAGGGTTGCAAATTTTAACAGAGATGGGTTGCTTTCTGTTGGGTTGGATAATATACGTAAGTACACCTATTACATTTAACTTATCAACATATAAGTTATGTAAGGGCCATATAAGTTCATATGGCTTAAAACAGGTATTGATTAGTTCATATGGCTTATGGCCCATATAAATTACTTAAATGATACCCTTAAAAATTAAAATAAAAAAGTTCAATGATAACCCCAACACCCACTATATTATGAAGTTTTACTAATTTCAATATCGATATATTTCATGTTTTCTGCTATCTTATTTCCAAGCAAATCTAAAATATTATTAATTAAAAATTGAAGCTAACATAGAAGTAGATGTATAAATCAGACTGGCTGTTTCTATTAGTAGCCATTAAGCTCCTGCCTGGTATTGTCGTTGCAGACTATGGCTTTTTGTCTAGAAGTGGGCATGGATTTGCTTAATCTAAAGCAGCTTTTCAGAAAATCAGTTTTGGCCTAAAATTTGTTTATGCTTTTGGAAAAGCTGCTTTACAATATTTGTGGGCAACAACTCTTTTAAATAAAAGTCAAGGGTTCAAACCCTAACAAAAACATACAAAGACACAAATACATAACGATAATGGAAAATGGTTTCAAAAGTTTACTAAAGAGTATTGTTCGTCTGTTCTGCTAGTCAGCCTTATATTGTATACAGCATTCATTTTTTCAATAATCGAAATTCGAACCAGACTCTGTAGATTTTGCTATATATAAATAGTGATTTAACGTTTACCCAATATGTAATGAAAGTTTACCCTTACTCTGTAGATTTTACTATATATAAATAGTAATGTACCTTCACGTCATTATGATATTTATAGATGAATATACTTTACTTCATTGGTTGTAATCAATAAAATCACCTCACATTTTGCAGCTTACAAGACATAAAATTTAACATACTAAATTGCTGCAATTCATTTACCCCTGTTCTGATTTTCATCCTACATAGGAAGTAGGAACCATCAATATAATGAGATCTTTAATGCGTCCAACTTAATATGTAGTGCTTAAAATTTTGATACATAGAAAGATCCTTCTTTAAAAAGTTTAAATGAGATTTAACAGGAAAAAAAGTAATTGAAGGTTTCAGAACTGTTTTAAGCCCTCTACCTGCGAGAAAGATCTAGTCTATATGTTCTAGTTCTGAGTTGCTTGGGTACATTTTATCGATGGTCGTTTAAGTAGGAAAATCAATTTTAAAATTGAAAATAGTTCTCTCTACAAACCTAGCGCTTAACAAAGTTCTTGGTCACTTTTTCCCTGTTTGGGCTCCAGGAATGCTCATTTTCTATCAAAAAGTAAACATCAACTATAGAACATAGAACATACAGCAGATTATGACAAACAAAAAACTGGACGAATTTAGTAACAAAATCTATTCCACGGATATACATCAAATTAAAGATGTATGACAGACCAAAGAAAAAGATAATAACATTAAAGATCTAAAGTAAAGAGGATATAACAATACCAAGTTCGGTAACAGCAGGTTCTATTTTCTTCTTTACTGAGAGAAAATTCATAACTTCTTTCCGAGTCATGTAACGGACCAGACATTGTTCAATGAGATTTTGCACCTAAAAAACAGTCAACGATCAAAAAATTGTGTATTAAAGCTGTTATTTTCAATGTAAGTTCCAACATGTTTTTTTCAGCAAAAAAAATAGTATAACTTTCACACCACGTATTCAACAAGCCTGATATGTGATGCAGTTTTCAAGATTTACTAAACTCGCTGCTGATGTGCGTTAAACCAGCTATGTGTTTTGGACTGGCCTGTCGAAGGTTGAACAATCCAGTACACATTGGGCCAGTCACGGATCCAGAATTTTCTTCTGGTGGGGCACTATATACTTAAATGAGTTATGCAACGAGTTATGGAGTGGAATATCACAACCTCAAATTGTTTTTGGTAATTTTAGCATATATTTATACATTTTTTATATTTAAGTGCTAAAAATTTAGTTTTCCAATAATTTACTCTCTAACTTTTGACCATATAACTATAAATTAAATAGAAAACAACTCAAATTATGATATGATTACTAACATTATAGGGGCATTTAATAAAAAGTGCTAGTTTTTGTTTCTCTGGGGGCACGTGTCCCCTTAGGCCCCTATATGAATCCGCCCTTGGGGCTGGAGAAATTTGAAAGTGTGAATTGAGGTGGTATAAATGGTATTATATACACAACTCACTTAAAAGTGTGGAAATTTAGTTAAATGCTAAACTGAAGTGTCGTAGACAGGTAGACACACCCACAGAACCGGTAGAAGTGACTTGTAGGAATCATGGGAGTTGCAATGTCAATCCAGGTAGTTTACGAACTCCGGCAGAAACTTCAAGTCATACAATGCAAAGTTTATTACATCCCACACGAAAAAACAGATAAATCTGGAAGCCCTTGTAGACAAAAACTCACTACTAAACTAATTTGATGATATCATTTACTGGTCATATATCACCTTTCTTATCTTTATCCCGAGTGAGAAACAATGTATAAATAGTTATGAAGTAGCAGTAAAAGGAATTAGTTGAACTTGATAGCATACCACTTGTATATCTTGGCCCGAAACCTTTCTGGACTCGTCGGTAGACATTTTATAAGAGTTCAAATTTTTAAAAATGCCTCAAAGGATCCCGCTTCCAATCTTAGAAATAATGTATTGCCCACCAAAAGTTAGATATCATGTGACCCTGTATATCACTTGCAAATAAATTCAAGACAAGTGATGCAGTATACCACCTGTCGAAAAATTGAAGATGTTACCACATCAGCTATTGAGAACAGATTAAAGGCAACAAAACACATATACTATCCACATGTAACGTATAATTGACCTGTGATTAGCAAAATGTGCTCAACTATGAAAAATCAATAAGAGATGTTTATCATTACTACAACATTTAATTACGTAACATTCAAATAACAACAGAACATGACGGAACCACAATCTAGTTGGTTCTGAACAACATATTTAGTATCACAAAGATATCTCAATTCTCAACTACTGAAAAACTTGAGCATAACCGCATAAGTGTATAATTATTATTATCCTCGAAAAATATCTAAACAAGCTCTAGGACTTAATGCACACAATTTACGAAACCTTGGACATACATACTCTTGTAGGACAACCGTGTAACACGGAATTCACAGAACACATAACGAATCCGTAGACTTACTACAAAATAATCAATTCTATCAAATAATGAAGCTCACAACCGTTAATTATCGACATCCTGTAACTTGGTAACCAAGCAAAATCTAATATCAAAGTCTAACAACAAGATTTTTACACATACAGGCTATCCATATATGAATTGAATAAGCATCTGCTGGATATGAATTGATTCAAGCAAACAAAACAGAACCCGAAAATTTCGGAAACTTACGAGAACAGAATCAAACAAATTGGGAACAATTGATGCAGAGGATCAAAGAAAACATGAATTATAATTACAAGTGTAATGTAAGTATTATACCTGATGATGAGGGGGGGGGGGGGGATAGTGGATCAACTTTAATAAAGCAGCATCACCTCTGAGAACTATCACCACTGCCACTCGCACAGCTCACTCCTTTTTTTTATATATTAAATACACCCAATTTTGTTTTGAGTGGCGTTACGGAAATAAAAAAATATCTTCCAAAATTTGTATAAAATAATACGGAAGATATTTGACGTGTTTTAATTTGTGAACGTATATTTATGTATACATGTGTTTAATTTGTGGACGCATATATATACGTGGATTGTATATTTGTATTTGAAAAGTTAGCAATTATAGGAAGACACGTAAGTATTTTTGGGGCAAATTTTTGGATTGTCTGACGATTTTCATTTTTTTATTTTTTAAACGAATGGAGAATCTTTAGGGTTGTAATCTAAACCAGATATTTTGACCTAATTAACTAACAATTAACAACTTACGGATAGTAATATCAGGAAGGCAAATTTTTGTTTTAAACATATATGTAAACTCCCCGTCACTTTGTTTGGAAAGTTACTACACAATAGTATTTTGCCAAATTTTAGAGTAGTTTTTATACTTTCAAACAATTTTTTTTATTAGTTTAAAACTGTGCGATGTACGTATTATTATTAATAATTCTTATTTTTATTATTTATGTTTTAATATTTTATTAATTTGCATTTGCTAAAAAAAATAAGTAGACATGTTAAACTTTTTTAAATAATTAAAAGTATTGAAATAGATTTTAAAATAAATTAATAATTGTTTACACGTGATATTTTTGGAAAAGTAGAGGTATTAGTAAGGAAAAATAGAAAAAGTAACATGTTTTAGCTGAAAATGTAAGTGTCCGTAATTAAAAGTATTTAAAAATAAATAAGTAAGGATTTGTCCGGGATATTTTTGGAAAATGAGGGGTTTTAGTAAGGAAAAATAGAAAGAGTAACATGTTTTAGTTGAAAAGTGTAATTGCCCGTGATTTTTTTAGAAAAAGAGAGAATTTTGTTAGAAAAAATAGAAAAGGTAATGTATTTTAGCTGAAAAGGTAGTTGGTTATAAAAATGTTATTATTTAATAATAATTTCTTTAGAAAATGAAAAAATAGAAAAAGTAACACGTTTTAGCTGTAAAAGTGCTCATAATTAAAATTATTAAAATAGATTTTAAAATAAATAAGTAAGGATTTGCTCGTGATATTTTTGGAAAAATGAGGGGTTTTAGTAAGGAAAAATAGAAAGAGTAACATGTTTTTGTTAAAAAAAATAATCGCCAGTGTTTTTTTTAGAAAAAAAAATAATTTTATTTGGAAAAAATAAAAAAAAGTAATGTATTTTAGCTAAATATGTAATTGGTTATAAATAATATTATTATTTAGTGATAGTTTTTAAAAAAAATAAGTAAGGGTAATTAAGTAAAATCACTAAGTACCAACCGTTTGTCCGACTACCAATCTTTTAATGTTTCGTCTTTAATAATATAGATTAAAACCCGTGCGATTCACGGATTGTTTTTAATAATTGTTAATTTTATTATTTAGATTTTATATTTTATTAATTGTATTTATTTAAAAAAAAGTAGGCGTGTTAAACATTTTTAAATAATTAAAAGTATTAAAATAGATTTTAAAATAAAAAAGTAACGGTTTGCCCGAAAGGTTAAAGTGTATGAGTTACCAAAAGGTTTCATCTCAGAGAATATAGAGAATATATTAAAGAGTGTGGGGAATTTTATAGGAACTTTTGTGAAGTTAGACCGTGTAAATCTGGACAGAGTGTGGAAGCAGTTTGTTCGTATAAGAGTCGGGATGAATATATTGAAGCCATTAAAGAGAAGAATGAAGATTAGAAGGAAAGGAGGGGATTAGAGCTGGATTAATTTTAAGTACGAGCGTTTGGGAACATTCTGTTTTGTGTGTGGCACGCTAGGACATACAGAGAGGGATTATAGCATTGTATATGCAAATCCAGAAAAAGATGTTGAACGTGCTTATGGTACATGGCTGCGTGCACCGAACCGAAATAGTAAAGTAAATACTGGAGCAAGGTGGCTGAGGAATGTGGATGTCGGAGAACATGGACATGGTGGTGGAGCTAGCTCGTCGGTGGCAAGGGATGGTAGGGTGGAAGGAACGGCGGATTTTGAGGAAAGAGATGGAATTATACGCGAAATAAAAGGAGGGTATGGGGTGGTTACAGTGTCTGCGCGTATCATTATCCCCTTCTCTGTATCCCTGATTACGCGCAGGGATACAGAGAAGGGGATAATGATATTCCAGTTTTAAAAAATGTGGAGAAAATAGCTAATAAGCGGGAAACTTTTGTTATTGATCCAAAGTGTAGACGGGTTGAACATGAGTTGGGTAATAATGAAATTGGGCCTGTTAGGATGCAAATTGATGGGATTGACCTAAATATAATTCAAGGCAATGTGGTTCCAAAAAACTTGCTAGTGGCGGGCTCTAGAGACCAGACCCGCCTATCATTATGAGTCTTCTTGTGTGGAATTGTCGTGGGCTGGCCAACCCACGGGCAATTAGGTTTCTAAAAGAAATCTTGAATAAGTTTAGGCCAAGTTTAGTTTTTCTGTCTAAGACTTTAGTAAAACAAAAAAAAAGTAGAGAGTGTGTGTAAGTTGATTAATTTTGCTGGTTGTTTAGTGGTTGATGCTCAAGGCCATGGTGGCGGTCTTGCTCTTATGTGGAAGAACGAATGAGGTGTTGACATCATAGGGAGTTGTAACCATTTCATTGACTTTGAAGTGGAGTGTAAGTAAGTGGGTCGATGGAGATATACGGGATTTTATGGGTGCCCGAAAAGGTGGATGATGAGGGAATCTTGGGATTTGATTCGAGGTTTGGCGTCGCGATCCTCAATACCTTGGTGTATAATCGGAGATTTTAACGATATGATGTTTTATCATGAAAAAGTTGGGGGGCGAAGACATCCGAGAGGGCTATTGGAGGGGTTTATGGAGACTGTAAATGATTGTAGTTTGGTGGATTTAGGGTATGTAGGTAGTAAGTTCATATGGGAAAAATCACGAGGATGTGATATGTGGGTTCAAGAGAAACTAGATAGGGGATTGGCTAATCAGGGGTGAAAGAGCTTGTTTCCTTTGGCTGAAATATCGGTGTTAGATGTGTCTACTTCAGACCATTTCCCGTTATTTCTTCAGTTTAATAAACAGGTGTACGTTCCGAAGAGAAAGAGGTTCCGTTTTGAGAATGTGTGGATTCGGGAGATGGATTGCTTTAATCTAATCAAGGATAGTTGGGGGAATGGAGATGCAAGAAATATTATGGAAAAATTTAGTTATTGTGGGTTGAAGCTAGAGGAGTGGGGCGGAGGGAAGGTGAATGAATTGCGTAAGAAGATAAATCAGTGTAGGTGGGAGATGAGAAAGTTCAGATCGAGGCGTGATAACATTGGAGTGCATAAGTATAAAACGGTGAGGGAGGAGTTTTTAAATTTGTTGGAGAAGCATTAGGTGTACTGGAAATAGCGGGCAAAACAGTTTTGGTTGAGGGAAGGAGATCAAAATACTCGGTTCTTTCATAAATTTGCTTCGGGACGAAGAAGGAATAATCAAGTGAAGGGTTTGATGGACAAGCATGATGAATGGAAGGATAATGATGAGGATGTTCAGGGGATTATTGTGGAATATTTTTCTGATTTGTTCAAGATACAAACAGTTGCAAATGGCCTAACCGAGCGAGAGAGAGTTCATGTTCTCACAGACGAGCAAAATAGTAACCTTGGGGTACCAATAACCAGTGAAGAAGTGAAGGTAGCAGTCTTTTCGATGCATCCTGAAAATTCACCAGGAATCGATGGTTTGAATCTAGTTTTTTTCCAAACTTACTGGAGTATTGTGGGGCAGGATGACAGATATGAGACCAATTTCGTTGTGTAATGTGCTAATGAGAATACTATCTAAAGTTATGGCTAATAGATTACGGGGATGTTTGCCGGACTTGATATCCAATAAGCAAAGTGCGTTCGTGGAAGGTCGTTTACTCACGGATAATGCACTAATCGCTTTTGAGCTAAATCATTATATTAAAACGCGTAGGCAGGGCAGGGATGGTGTGGTTGGGATGAAGATTGACGTGTCCAAGGCCTATGATCGGTTGGAGTGGGGTTTTATGGAGAGAATGATGTACAAGTTTGGTTTTAATCAGATATGGGTTGATAGAATAATGGCTTGTATTAGAACGGTGACATACATGTTTCTGCATAATGAAGTTGATTTTGGGGATGTTTGTCCAGAGCGAGGAATCCTACAAGGGGATCCTATATCCCCATATTTATACATTCTCTGTACAGAAGGGTTAAGCTCGATGATTCGACGTCATAAAGAGGTTGGGCTTTTACGTGGGTGTAAAATTGCTCGAGGCGCCCCGACTGTATCTCACTTACTCTTCGCGGACTATTGTTATTTTTTCTTTCGTGCAACGGAAGCAAAGGCAGGGACTATGATGAACATAATTCAAAGGTATGAAGATCTGTATGGATAGGCGATTAATTTTCATAAGTCCAATATCATATTTAGTTCCAATATAAACGCTGTTAGTAGGACGTGAGTCTATGAAATTCTGGGGGTTAAAGAAGTGTTTGATCCAGGAAAATATTTGGGAATGCCAATGCGGGTTGGGAGAAATAAAAATGTGGTGTTTAATTTCTTAAAAGTTAGAGTTAGCCAAAAGCTTCAGGGTCGGAGGAATAAGCCTATATCGAAAGCTGGAAAAGTCACTTTATTGAAGACGGCAATCCAATTGATTCTGAATTTTTGGACGAATCTTCTATTGTTACCAAATGATGTAAGCAGTGGGATTCAACGCCAAATGAATGGGTTCTGGTGGGAAAATGGAGGTAGTACGAAGGGGATTCGGTGGATGGGGTGGGAAAAGATGTGTTCGAATAAAACAGGTGGAGGGTTGGTGTTTAGAGAGCTTAGTAAATTTAATTTGGCAATGCTAGCTAAGCAAAGGTGGAGACTGTTGAATAATGAGAATCCACTTGTAACTAGTTTGATGAAAGCTCGTTATTTCCCAAACAGTGATTTTCTTAATGCAAAGTTGGGGGATAATCCTAGTTATATGTGTCGAAGTATTTTTGCAGCCCATGATTTAATGAGACAATGATGCATAAAAAAGATCAAGAATAGGGATAGTACAAGGGTTTGGAAGGTTCCGTGGCTTTCGTGTATTGAAAATGGATGTGTAATGATAGATATGTCGGCTGAGTTTGAGAATATCACAGTTAAAAGTCTGATGGTGCCTGGTGAGAACAAGTGGGATGAGGAAGTTTTAAATGACATCTGTAATGAGAGAGATGTGGAGCTTATACGTAGAATCCCATTACCTGCAATTGAAAGGAAGGTTTATTGGTTTTGGATTTTGGATGAGAAGGGTATATTCACAGTTAAGAGCTGTTATCGGAGGTTGCAAGGTGAACATAGCTCGTCTCACTCCAGTTTCTTGAAGAAGCTATGGTCGGCGAAATTGTCTGGAAAAGTCATTAATTTTGTATAGCGAGTTTGTAATTCGTGTCTTCCGACAGCAGTTGCGTTATCAGTAAAAAAAGTGCAGATGGATATAAGGTGCCCCTGGTGTCGTATGGAACATGAAGATGCAATTCATGTGTTGTTTAATTGCTCGTTTACAAAATCAGCGTGGATAGCTAGTAGTCTTCAGAATCTAATCCAAATTCTGCCAACTGACAAGTGCTTTTATGTATTTCTGTGAATTTTTGCTAATGACATAACTTATGTCACATAAGGGAACAATTAGTGTCGATAATGTTGTTGTCTTGGAGCATTTGGAACCGTAGGAATAAATGGGTGTGGGATAAGATTAATATGTCGGTTTTTGATGTTCGAGAGGGAGCGATGAACATGTTCTCAGATTGGATTAAGGCACAACAGGAGGTGTGTAGACAGACAACAAAGTTGAGTTCGAGTGCCAGACATTGGAGTAAGCCATCACATGGTTGGTTTAAAGTTAATGTTGATGCGGCCATGTTTGAAGAGATTCATTGCTTAGGAGTGGGAGAAGTTATTAGAAATGATCAGGGTGCGCTTGTGCAAGCTCGTAGTCGAAGGGTGGGAGGATTGTTGCATCCAAGATATGCAGATGCTTTAAGTTTAAATGAGGCGTTGTCTTTGGCTAAATAGTTGGGGATTAAGAAGTCTGTCTTCGAAACTGATGCGCAACAGTTGACAGATGCTTTCCAGAGAGTACATCGAAACTGATACGCAATAGTTGGCAGATGCTTGCTAGAGAGTACAAGCAGAGTCATATTTTCATACGATTGTCTTGGATTGTGTTGATTACTCTAAGCACTTTGAAAACGTGCTAGTTAAGTTTATTCATAGGTATGCGAATGTTGTAGCTCATATGTTATCACGAGCGACGCGTTCTGTGTTAGATGTTCAGGAGTGGATTAGTACCCCTCCCGAGTTTGTGTTTAAGAGTCTTGTTTATGATTCTATTTGAGTAATGCAAATACTTATTTCGTCAAAAAAAATTCAATAATGGATTAATTAAGCAATCAATAAAAAATTTGTAAGTGATAAGCTAATCTTTAGATATTCATCTTTTTACTAAATTAACAAATTTAGGTGCTTAACTTACCCCAATATATGAGAATTCGCAAATCGCAAGCATATATAAGTTTAAATATTCAAAAGACACAATTATAACATAAACCTTGAAGTATGATTCTTTGTACACATAAAACCCTAAATAAAAATGTTGTACACATCAAACTTTTAAGTACCAATTATGTATATACATTCCCCTGCTTCAAAAAACACTACTGAATAACCATATTTCATGTTCTTTCATAGGAAATATTATCTCTGAATAAGCCTTTCTGTAACTTGTAGTCGAATAACAAAGATATACATAATTATTGACATCTCTTATTCAAGCAAGAGATGATATGGTGCCATGAAAAACCACTCAAATCTCACCTTATTCAGTAGTGTTTTTTGAAACAGGGGTCTGTATATACATAATCGGTATTTAAAGGTTTGATGTGAACGACATTTTTCTTTAAAATTTTATGTGTACAGAGAGTTATATTTCAAGATTTATGAAATAATTAAGCCTTTTAAAAAAAATGTATAAAGAACGAAATACATTATCTATTGTCCCAATGGATTAGGTTTTAAATAATTCCCTATTTGATTACATTACACGGACACCAAATACCATTATATACCAGCACAAGTAAAAATATAGTTCCCTGTTTGTACATGTACCTAATTTTTTGTTCGTGATACTTACGCAGATGTTTTTTTTATTTCTCTCCTTTTATTATATCTATACTATATTATTAAAGACGAAACATTGAAAGTTTTGTAGTCTGGTCACTCAATTCATAGCCGTTAGATATTTTTGATCAAATCGATGAGAACCGTTAGATAAAATATTAAAATTATTATATAGAATATCTTTTCTATTTTTCCTAACAAAAATATCTCATTTTCCAAAAATATTGCAAACAGTTTCATTTACTAAAATAACATAATAAAGTTATAATTGCTAATAACTAACTCATTACCTTTTTTAGCCAAATTGTATATTCTTTTTTATATTTTCTAACTAAAATTTCTACTTTTCTATTTTTCCTAACTAAAACCTCTCATTTTCCAAAAATATCACGAACAGATCTATTTAATAAAATAAAATAATAATATTATAATTATTAATGACTAACTGATTAGTTTTTTTTTTCCAAAACGTATATCTATCTATCTATACTATATTATTAAAGATGAAACATTGAAAGTTTTGGTACCTATTTTTTTGGTACGGTACTTGCCTTATTTAATTGTTTATTTAATTATTATAAAAATTATTATAATCATTTACCCTTTCAGTTAAAATGCATTACCATTTTGTTTCTAAAAAAATCACGAGCAATTTCCTTTTCAGCTAAAACATGTTACTTTTTCTATATACTTTACTAAAATCCATCATTTCCCAAATATATCACGAGTAAACCCTTACTTATTTATTTTAAAACATATTTTAATATTTTTAATTGGCAATTACATTTCCCCTCTTTTTCTAGAAAAATCACGGGCAATTACCTTTTTCGGCTAAAACATGTTATATTTTCTATTTTACTTACTAAAATCTCTACTTTTCCAATTATATCATGGACAAACCCTTGCTTATTTACTTTAAAATCTATTTTAATAATTTTAATTGACAATTATCTTTTTCAACTAAAACATGTCACCTTTTGTATTTTTCTTACTAAAACCCCTCTTTTTTTCAAAAATATCACGGGAAATCGTGACTTTTATATTTTAAAATTCAACAAAAACATGTTACTTTAGTTACAAAAAAAACCCTAATGAGAGTCGTCTGAGCCGCCTCCCCCCTCCCCCCTCTCTTCCCTCCGCCTCTCTCCTCCTTCCTCCCTCATTTTCTTCCGATCTTGTTTTTCCAGATTCAATAAAATCGATTAGCTTTGCTTTTGTCTCGCTTTATGCGTGTTTTGTTTTTTGTCTCGCTTTATGTGTGTTTTGTTTTCGTCTCGCTTTATGTGTGTTTTCTCGCTTTATGCGAGTTTGTGTGTTATCAATGAGAATGATTTGGATGGGGTTTTGGGAGATCTGGATTACCACATCAGTTATACTTTCGTCATGTCTATAGCTGGATTCTGGCACGTAGATAGCTGGGGTATGCTTGGAACTTTCGGCATGTCTATAGCTGGATCCCGACATGTAGATAGCTGGGGTATGCTTGGAATGGTTGTGACCGCATGTGCTCACCTTTCACAAATTATAGTTGTTCATTATTCGAGAACTATTGTTCCTCATTGCTTAGTTTTTGTAACTGAGTCGCCTGAACACCGCAACAGCCATGGAACTATTGTGAAGGTCAATTGTGAAGCTACCATTTTCGGGACCGATGTTGGCTGGATTACTCGAGAAGCCTTTGTATTCATTTTCAATTTCAAGAATCCATGGATTCAGTGTGTTAAGCAGTCTGGAAACAATGCGACTATTTGTTTAGCTCGCTTTATTGTTTATCAACCTGATTGCATTGTCAGTTGGTGATTTGTCCCGGCTAGACTTGTTTTAATTTAATGATATGAATTTGCATTTTGTCAAAAAAAAACATGTTAATTTCTATTTTCTTACTAAAACCCCTCTTTTTCCAAAATATCATGGGCAAAACGTTACTTATTTATTTTAAAATCTATTTTAATACTTTTAATTATTGAAAAATATTTAATACACATACTTATTTTTTTAACAAATGCAATTAATAAAATATAAAATATAAATAATAAAATTAACAATTATTAAAAACAATTCGTGCATCGCACGAGTTTTAAGCTATATTATTAAAGACGAAACATTATAAGTTTGGTAGTCGGATGGACGGACGGTCGGTACTTAGTGATTTTATTTAATTGCACTTACTTATTTTTTTTAAAACTATCACTAAATAATAACATTATTTATAACCAATTGCATTTTCAGCTAAAATACATTACCTTTTTTTATTATTTTTTTCTAACAAAATCTTCTCTTTTTCTAAAAAAAACACGGACGGTTATCTTTTTTAACAAAAAGATGTTACTCTTTCTATTTTTCCTTACTAAAACCCCTCATTTTTCAAAAATATCACGGTCGAGCAAACCCTTACTTATTTATTTTTAAAAATCTATTTTTTTATTTTAATAATTAAAAGTATTAAAATCTATTTTAATACTTTTAATTATGAGCACTTTTTCAGCTTAAACATGTTACTTTTTCAATTTTTTCATTTTTTAAAGAAATTATTATTAAATAATAACATTTTTATAACCAACTGCCTTTTCAGCTAAAATACATTACTTTTTCTATTTTTCCTAACAAATCCTCTATTTTTCTAAAAAAATCACCGGCAATTATCATTTTCAACTAAAACATTTTACTATTTCTATTTTTCCTTACTAAAAACCCTCATTTTCCAAAAATATCTCAGGCAAATCCCTACTTATTTATTTTGAAACCTATTAAAATACTTTTAATTACAGACACTTACCTTTTCACATAAAACATGTTAATTTTTCTATTTTTCCTTACTAAGACCCTTACTTTTCCAAAAATATCACGGATAAACAGTTATTAATTTATTTTAAAATTTATTTTAATACTTTTAATTATTTAAAAAAGTTTAACACGCCTACTTATTTTTTTAACAAATGCAAATTAATAAAATATTAAAATATAAATAATACAAATAATAATTATTAATAACAATCCGTGCATCACACGGGTTTTAAGCTAGTAATGAATTAAGCACATATAAATAAAAGTACTTGGATAAGCCCCTATTTTAAGAAAGAGCATAGACGGCTGATAACTTTGCTGCCTCATAATATGTACGCAGTCTTTCACAATTCATATCGGACTACAAGCACCCGTATGAACTACTGATTGCCAAGTACTAGCACCTGCAGAGTACAGGCATATCAAAACCACATATCAAGACGACGAAACCACATTATACTTGTACATCAAAACCAAATCCAATTCAACATTCATAACATCAGCATCACATACCTACCACAGAATCTAGAACTACATATAGTTTTAAAATTACACGGGAAAAAAAACTAACACTAGTTGGAAGACATGAAAGTTTAGATTGGTCGCACATATAAGCATTCTAGTTCTTAAGTTACAACCATCCAACTTCACAAACAAATCCATACTACGGCTAGAGTAATGTTATGCATAGTTTTAAGGGAAGATTTTAGTTAGCTTCCGAGCATAACACTATTCCAGGGGCCAGGACCCAGCACAGAACTCACTGACTGGGTGATCTATCCCTCCCAGGTCCCCTAGAGTAGTGCTGGGGATCTGGACTCCTGCTCCGGCTACGGCTAGGACTCCGACCTCTAGATGGGGAACGGACTACTGGAGGATTTTGGCTGGTGTTCCTTACAGGACTTTGACTGCGGATCCTTGATCCATTATAGGGTGGTGGAGAGCGCTCCCTTACAGGTGACCTCGAGTACGACCTTTCTCGACTATACCTCTTCTCTTCAGGTGAAGCAGACCTGTTAAAACAATAAGTGGCAAAAAATGAATAGCGAACAAGAAGATGCTATAACAAGCTGGCAAACCAGACTAGCAGAAAAGGTCTTCCAATTTACATTATATAGAACAATAACAGCAATCAAAATAAGGGCTGTAATTCATGATTTTAACTGAGAGGGAAAGCTAAAACTATACCAAGTGAAAAATCCTACTTAATTTTTTTATGATATATTGCATTTTAATTATTTATCCGAGAAGTGACAATAAAAAAACCAACCAGATAACCAATAATACAAACAAACAAAAATAACTAAATATTTGAATAAATAGTTAATAACTAATAAAAAGAACTGATCAAGGGAATTGATTAATAAGGCTCCGCCTTTCACTAATTACGCTCTAACTCTGGAGCTCAAAAGCAAAGTTTTGAGCTTATTTATCAATTTACATTGATGCAAAATAGTAACAAAATTTAGAACTATTAAAACAACAATTTTTTAAATAAAAAGAAACACGAAAAAGAAAAGAGACAAAAAATAGCAGATAAGTGCCAATCTGGATAAATAAAATTGTCAAAAAGGAAACTAACAAAACTTTAACAGAAATGGTTGGAAAAGATAAAATTACCAACTTTTGCATATATATCATGCAATATGAAAAGAAAAAGAAAAATAATTAGTGCACACAAAAAAATATACTATGACCACCAAGACAAGACTTTACAACAAAAGAAAAGTACAAAATCATCAAACCTAAGATAACTAAATATTTTAAGTTTTTGATAAACAGTAAACATAGCAATTTTGTTTCAAAAATAAATATCCTTTATTTCAGAATAAGCATTTTCAGATTGAATTATACCTTGAGTACTGCCTTCTCTTGTGAGGTGGTGAATAGTCACGAGATCGTGATCCGGAATAGCGAGGAGCTGGAGACGGCGAACGAGAGTAACGAGGAGGTGAACGGCGTCTATCCGAAAATCGGCCACCCCTGAAAATGTTTGGAGAATTTATATGCATACAGTTAGGGGACTGTAGATATGTTGGATATGGAAGTTACTATGTATGTATATAGGGAATATTTCTTTAGGAGCAGCTAAGTATTTGCTCCCTAATTCAGGCACAATTTTCGTTGGTGCAAACCCTTTTCCAAAAATCACTCGGACCTAATTTGCAATTCACAACTTAACTAACCTTGCCAAAGTCAACCAGATGCTCTCTCAAACTAGAGCTTTATAATGGCATTTCAACTTGTAAACAACTTTCAGATATGATAATGTAAACTGGCAGTCTGTATTTTGGCATTATCATTAAGCAAGCCGTAATGATTAACTAAGATCGAGCAAGACAGTAAGTGGTGTATAAGACAAATAATCCTCCCAAGTAATTACACTAACAAAAGTTCAAGCATCTGACCAGATCAAATAATTTTTAAAGCCCCTGCCAAATTCCCCACTCCTTCCAATCTAGAGATCTTTACAAGCTATAACTGGAACAGACAAAATTATAGTAAGGATTTCCAACTAAACATTCATGTAAAAATCCAAAACTACCTGTGTTCCCTGTGCCTCATATCAGTTGGCTTCTTCCTGTTCTCCTCAGCAAATACGACCGTAAGCTGCCGACCAAGAAGAACCTGACCATCCATCTGATACTTAGCTTCTTGGGCATCAGCAGGATCAACAAACTGCACAAAACCAAAGCCTCGTGGCTCCCTGCAATTGATGAAAAATGAAAAAGATAAAAACTGCTCTAGGAGGTAAGCAAAGATAAGACTGCTCTAGAAGGTAAGCAAGGGTGATAATCTGAGAGCATACAGACAAGACGATACACCATAGGGGCTGTTTGAAAATATCAAAATTCAATCATATGAAGGCTGGAAGAGGTTTGTTTCAAATGCGCTTTCTAAACTTATATAATGTTATCGGATCGTCATAGAGGAGCAGCTAAGGAGTTCTTTAATCCCACATACATTCTAGTAAAATGACACTCTAATGCATTCATATTTCTAAACAGCCCCAGAATATAAAACTTGCTAGAAAGAACGACGCTAATATTGCAGGCCCATGATAAGCACATAAAGCAAGCACATTGCTGCTGACCTTGCAAGTGTCAGTATTAAATGACTTGAAATTCTTCAAGACTTGATATCTTCAATATGTAATCAAACCCAATTTCGTTCCCATCTTCACTTATCATATAAATCACCTGGAACAGAACTCTTACTACTTGATTGATGTCAACAGAACTCTTACTACTTGAATGTGTCAACTCTTACTACTTGATTGAAGTCTTCGTATCTTTTGATTCACTGTTAAATCTCAACAACCTTAATTAAGAAACCCAAATTCATATAAACACTCAAATGAAAAGGTAAAGCAACCAATTAATAAATGGAGGGAATATTAGAAAAGAGAGCAAGGGAAACACAGAGATATAGCCCAGAAAATGTAAATCTCAATCTCCATGCAATTTGTCTCACCCACTATAATAGTCCCTTGGCAAATAAATGTCCTTGAGATTGCCAAACTGTTCAAATGGCCTTCGGAGATCTTCAGCCCTGGATTACACGACGACGATGTATTAGTAACACAACAGAGAAGTAAACACAAAATAATCTAATCACAAAAAAACACAAAAGAATCTAATCACAAAAACTATAATTAGTTTTTTGTTGCGTTGACAAGTAAAACGTAGCAGTAAAAGAAAAATCTACAAGTCACATGTACAGGAAAATAATAAGCCAATACATATGTTTGTCTTACCAAATAAACTACATAATTTCAAAATCATATAATATTTTTGTAATAAAATCTGTCAGTCCAATCAAATACTTGATAGTGCTAGAAACCTCCTAGTCTACTACTTTCTCAATTATTACAGACTCTTCGCTAAGGTGTCGACACTAAAAGATCTGACCACTATATTCGTCTGACACTTCAAGAATACTAGGATGGTGCTTGGTTTGGTGCATTTACTTCTTATAAAAGTAGAAAATAAATGTACAATATATGCTTGATACAGTAATTTCTTGCCAGAAGCAGAAACATTATGTAGTACTTTGTTCCATAATATAAAAATACTTTGTTCCATGATTACACAAGGCAATAAGATCACAACAATGCAGAATTCTATGATCTAAACCTTTCAATAGGAACTGTAAGTCAAAGAGAACAAAAAAACCGAGAAACGGTATACAAGAAATTACCTGCAGTCATGCCTAAGGTTGCGGACTAAAAGACTAGTAGGAAGATCTCTACTGCGACCACCACCACCACCACCACCATTGTACCTACCCCTAGGACTCGGACTCCTTCCTCTTCTGCCATAGCCCCTTGGCGGCGGTGAAGGACTGTAACTTCGTCCCCTCATGTCTTATATTATGCAAATCTGTCCATCACAAATCACATTTAAATAAGAAAAGCCTTCCAAAAAAAATTCAAAGTCGAAACAAACAAGAAAACCTAACTGATTTCAATCACATAAAGAAGTAATGCCAAGCATAATACAATCATATTAACAATTTTAACCGAAATCATATATATAATCGAACAATTTAACGCAAGTTCCGAATAAACTCAATTAAATTCAAATTCACAACAGCATCACTAAGCTAACAAGTTAAATAGACATTCAAAGTCGACACAAACAATAAAACCTAACCAATATCAATCACATAAAAAAACCGCATAAAAAAAAGTAATGCCTAGCATAATACAATCATATTAACAATTCTACCCGAAATCATATACATAATCAAACAATGTAACACAAGTTCCGAATAAACTCAATTAAATTCAAATCCACAACAGCATTACTAAGCTAATTCCAAGCATAATCCACGCATGTTAACAATTCAACCCAAAATCATATAAATAATCGAACAATCTAACACAAGTTCCAAATAAACTCAATTGAATTCAAATTCACAACAGCATTACTTAGCTAACGAGTTGAGAAGACATGATTAATACGAGGTTATCTCCGACATCATATATCCAAAAAACTAGCTAATTATTCTAAAAACCTACTTAACGCATACCACAAAATACGACTTAGATACATAGTTTGTTTAGATTTCAACAATTGAAGCTTTGAGTAGAATTAAACCTAACAAATCTGAAATTAACATGGTAAATAATTAGACAAATCTAGAGATTAAATTTGAATACATGATAAATATGTGCAGCAAACAAGTAAAAATTGAGAGGCTAATAGTTGAATTATTACGAGGAATTGTAAAGATAATTGAAGAATTAGCAGATCTGTGGGGGAGAGAGATGAATGAATTAATACCCGTAAGCTGTGGAAGGAGGATTGATTTTTGATTGGGTAAGAAAGGGGAGGAGAGGCGGCTGAGATTTAGGGCAGATGTGTGCGTGGGCGGTGTATATAAAGGGGGCTTGTAAGCCGCGGTAATTTTTACCTAGGGGTTAAAGTGTCAAGTTGTTGCCGAGAAAAAACTCTCCGCACCGGTTTTATCTGGACATTGAAAAAACCCGGTTTTCTTGAGAATCGGGATACCGTCGGATTTTTTGTTTCTAAATTAATTATGAAGATCGTCGTAGACACGTGGGTCAGGTCGGATCGGACTTTTATTATGAGGTATTTTTTAATTTATATATAATATTTTTAAAATTATTATATGTTCTTAGATATTATTTATAATAGAATGAATTTTTATCCGGATTTTTAAAAGTACGATCTTTTATCCAGACTTTTTAAACATTGAGGCTTTAATCGGGATTTTAAAATTCAAATTTTTAAACGGACTTTTCGAGTTTCATGTCAGGCTGAACTTGCAAAAAAAGGTATAAGGCTGGTAGGCCGGGCCGAATTTTTCTGAATCAAGATTTTCGAAATTTACTTCGAATCGAGTTTCATATCTTTTGAACTTCTCTAGTTGTCATCCACAAATAAGAGGAGATGTAGTTAAATTTATGTATGGCAAGATAATAATTTAGGATTTTAATTTAAATTAGGATGTTTATATATTTTCAGTTAATTAAAAGAATTTTGGAATATATGATTTTTCAAGTTTTACTTTTTAAAATAGCATTTATAACTTTACAAACTGGAATGCAAAGATAGCATATGCATTTTGATTTGGGTTGTAGAAACTGAAAATCAATTTTTTGAAAATGAAATTTAGAAGTAGTTATATCGATTTCTTTTTGAAATTACCGCCTATTCAGAATAAATTTGAAATTACTATAAAGTATCACTCACTATTGTTAAAATTTAAAATTTATTGTAGTGGATATATTAAATCACCTTAACGCTGTTCATCGTTGTAATGGTGATACGAGTTTGTCCTGATTTGAGGTAAATGTATAACTGGACATTTAAGAATATATGGAATGGGATGAGCATCAAAATGATGAAAAAATCTCTTTCTAAAACCCCAATTAGATAAACAGAGTTTTAACATCTAGTCTTGTCAATTGACATGGTGTGACTGTCGTCTGTTCATTGCCGTTCTTATTTAATCATAAGTCTTTTTGATTATCTAGTAACATGGATTCAACAAATGATCTGGCTCGTGCTATGAATAATGTTTCATTAGAAGAAGAGGAAAATGGAGGATTGACAATAGAGGGCGAGGAAATATCGAGTAATGATCAATTGTCCTTTGGATTTGATGCAAAGCTTTGTGTGGTGGCAAGATTCCTGACTCAAGGGCGTGCTAATTTTCAAGCCATGCAGCAAACCCTTGCAGCATTATGGAAACCGGGAAGGGGGGTTTATATCAAAGATCTCGACACCAACCTTTTCTTGTTCCATTTTTATCATGAAGTTGACGTTAAGAGAGTAATGGAAGGGTGCCCTTGGTCATTTAACAGGAGAGCTTTGATCATGGTTCGCCTGAAGGAGGGTGAAAACACAAGGAGCGTCGAGTTGAATCATATGGAGTTATGGGTTCAAGTTTACGATTTGAAAGCAGGGTTCAGGACAGAAAGAGTAGTCAGGGAGGTGGGTAATTATATCAGGGAATTTGTAGCATCATGTCCAAGTAACTTTATTGGTGTATGGAGAGACTTTCTTCGAGTTCGTGTTAAAGTTGATGTAAATAAACCTCTCAAACGTAGAATGAAAGTGCGAAGAACAGGGGATGCTTGGTTCTGGATCAATTTTAAATATGAAAATGTTCCCACATTTTGTTTCATTTGTGGTGTGTTAGGCCATTCTGAGAGATTTTGTAGTCGTCTCTTTGTTGTTCCAGAAAATGAAATAACGAAACCATATGGGGATTGGATGAGAGCCCCATTCAAACGGCAGATTAAGCTTATTGGTGCAAAATGGCTTCGTAACGGAAGTGAAGGTGGCAGTCGGAGCTCAGGCGAAGGCAGAATGGACGGTCGCAATCAAGATCCACAATACACTCCATCTAATCAGGGGACAGTTAATCAGGGCGGGATTTTTGGGGAGTCTCATTTTCAAAATTCAACTAAAGGCGGGATCTCAGAGATAAGAAGTTCAAATGAGATAAGGCCCACTGCAACATCAGGCAACATAAGGAAAGTAGTTACGGTCATAGAAACCAAAAAACGTAGAGCTGAAGGAGAGCTGGATCCCAATGACCCATTGGGCCCAAACACTGTTATCATGATGGACGCAGATGCAGATGAAAATTTGAATACAACACAAAAAAACCCAATTACCATCAATAGCTCAAAAAATGGAGAAGAGGCGGGTGCTCATGTGAGTGATCGCCTAGAATTATGAGTATTCTAAGATGGAATTGCCATGGGCTTGGGACCCATGGGCTTTACAATTCCTTAAGGAGATTATGCTCCAAAAGAAACCCAACTATGTTTTTTTATGTGAAACTCTCTGTAAGAAAGACACCGTAGAAAGAGTTAGTAATTCTATAGGCTTTGAAGGTTCAGTTGATGTTGATTCTCAAGGCCATAGTGGTGGAGTGGCTTTACTATGATGGTATAAGGAAGAGATAAGTCTGAATTCATTCAGCAAAAATCACATTGATGTGGAGGTGTATACGAAGGAAAGTCATAAATTTAGACTAACGGGTATATATGGCGAGCCAGACAGATCGAAGCGTAAAGAAACATGGGAGTTAATAAGGTATCTGGCTAGTTCGAATACCCTTCCATGGTGCTTAATTGGGGATATGAACAACGTTTTATCTCAGGAAGATAAAAGAGGTGGTCGGCCTTACCCTCAACATCTGTTGCAAGGCTTTCGAGATGTTTTAGCTGATTGTGATTTGATTGACATGCCTCTTTACGGATATCAGTTTACTTGGGAACGGAAGGTTGATTCAGGAAATTGTATTAAAGTGCGTCTTGATAGAGCACTTGTCACTCCAGCTTTCTTCATATTATTTAAAGATGCCAAACTTACAAACTTGGAAGTGTCTACTTCTGATCATAGTCCACTTTGGTTGGAGCCTCACATCGCCATTCAATGTACGTTCAAAAAAACTTTCAGATTTGAGAATGCATGGCTCAGAGAACCCATGTGTTATCATTTAGTGGAAGATGTTTGGAATAATTATGCAGACCGTTCTTTTTATGATAAGATTAATCAATGTTCTGAAGTGTTGTCAGTCTGGGGTCAGGAGGTAACTGGTAGTTTTAAGAAGCGGATAAATCACAGTAAGAAAGTTCTGAAAACTCTCAAAGGCAGAAGAGATGAGGAAGCTATTATAGTTGTTAGAGAAGAGAAAAAGAAGCTCTCGGAGACTTACGCGCAACATGAGGTTTTTTGGAGGCAACGGTCAAAACAACTCTGGTTAAGAGAAGGCGACCAAAACAACAAGTTTTTTCATGCTGCAACAAAAAATAGAAGAAAGGCGAATCAGATTATCTCGTTACAAGATAGTCATGGTAGAAAAAAGGAGTGGGGTTCAGGATTGGAATCTTTGATGACATGCTATTTTAATCAATTATTTGCTACCTCAGATGTCGAATGGGAAAGTGTTACTAACTGTATGTCTCAAAAAGTGAGTCAAGCTCAAAACGAAATGCTGTTAGCAGAAGTTTCTGAAGAAGAGGTTAAAGCAGCTCTGTTTAATATGCACCCTGACAAATCCCCAGGTCCCGATGGCATGAGTCCGGGATTTTATCAGAAGTGTTGGAAGATTGTAAAAAATGACATTGTGGAAATAGTGCAGCAGTTTTTCACAACAGGGGTTATCGATGATCAGCTTAAACATACTAATATTGCTCTTATTTCGAAAAAGAGTAACCCCGGTTTCATGATAGATCTCCGTCCTATCTCTCTGTATAATGTTGTCTACAAGATCATTTCCAAAGTGCTTGCTAACCGGTTGAAGCAAATCATTGATTTAATTATCTCTGACACGCAGAGCGCCTTCATCCCTGGTAGATTGATTACGGATAATATAATGGTCGCTTTTGAAGTAATGCATTATATGAAAAGAAAGGACAAAGGTAAGGAGAGCTGGATGGCCCTAAAACTAGATATGTCAAAGGCGTATGACCGAGTTGAATGGAAGTTCTTGGAGGCTGTTTTGCAGAAGCTCGGATTTTCCAGTAGAGTCACTTCTTTGTTTATGAGTTGTATTTCCTTGGTTAGTTATCAAATTGTGCATGCTGGAAGAAGGGTCAGACCAATTGTTCCAAATAGGGGTCTCAGGCAAGGAGACCCACTCTCGTCCTACTTATTTTTGATATATACAGAGGGTCTCACGGCTTTAATTCATGAGTCTGAGCAACAAAAGAAGATCACGGGTATCAAAGTGGCTCGGTCAGCCCCTCCAATCCCTCACATGTTTTTCGCGGACGACTCATACATTTTCTGTAAAGCCAATGAAGACAGCGCATCTCAGGTGTTACAGGTGCTAAAAAGCTATGAGAATGTATCCGGTCAGCAAATTAATTTTGAAAAGTCCTCGGCTTTTTTTTAGTAAAAATGCAGCTGGCTATTTAAAGCTAAAGGAAGCAAATGATAAAAGTACTTACCTGGGTCTGCCTAACATAATTGGAAGAAACAAGTCAGTATTATTTGGCTATTTGAAAGATAAGTTGCGTGATCGTATAGAAGGATGGGATAAGAAAACATTGTCCAAAGGTGGAAAAGAAATTCTGTTAAAAACAGTGGCTCAAACTCTCCCAAATTATGCAATGTCAGTGTTCCTTTTACCAGTCAATTTGTGTCATGATTTGGAGAAGTTAATGTGTAGATATTGGTGGAGGAGCAATTCAAATAAGGATAGATGCATTCATTGGTTGAGCTGGGGAAATATGTGCAAACGAAAATCTGATGGTGGGATGGGATTTAGAAACATCCGTGACTTCAATATTGCTCTACTAGGCAATCAGGGATGGAGATTGCTTTCATACCCAGATCGACTAGTCAATAGAGTCTTTAAGGCTCGTTATTATCCCCAAGGATCTTTTCTCAACGCCAAACTTGGTGGGAATCCAAGTTTTATCTGGCGTAGTGTTTTAGAATCGCAATCAATTTTTAAAAAGGGCATAAGATGTAGAGTTGGCAACAATGCAAATATTAAGATTTTAGAGGATCCATGGTTACCTTCGGATGATGATCCTTATGTCCACTCTAACAGTGTCTCTCTGCAAAATCAGTTGGTCTCATCTTTACTAGACCCAAACAGCGGACAGTGGGACGTGGATCTGATTCAAGATGTTTTTGAAAACAGAGATGTCAAAATCATCCTATCTATTCCTCTGAACATCGATGCTAATGACTCGTGGTACTGGAGACGGGAGAGGTTTGGTAATTACTCAGTTAAAAGCGCATATCTTCTCATGCAAGAGAACAATCCGGGCATTAACACTCAAGCAAATTCTGGATTCTGGCGTTCATTATGGAACCTGAAAATCCCTCCGAAAGTCAAGAATTTCCTTTGGCGTGCGGCTTCAAACTGTTTGCCAACCAAAGATATGCTCAAAGCAAGAAAGGTGCAGGTGAATGCTTTTTGTCCTTCTTGTAATATATGTCCTGAAACTGCTTTGCATGCTATTGTGTCGTGTTCTTACGCAGTCTCATGCTGGGAAAAACTCAATATAGTTTCAATTTCTGGAGACTATTTTTCTTTTGCCGAGTGGCTTCATCTGGTCTTTCAGCAGCAAAGAAGGGAAGACATGCAGATTATTGTCGTTGTCTGCTGGATGTTGTGGAAGAATCGCAATCATTTAGTCTGGAATCAATGCAGTGTAGATCCCTCCGAAGTGGTAGAGTCATCTTTCTCGGTCCTTAACCAGTGGAAAAGTGTTCAAGATAAAACATTTGATCGTTTTATGGGTTATTTGACTCATGAAGACGGCATGGAACACTGGCAACCCCCTACGCCTAATAGTGTTAAGGTAAATTGTGACACAGCCATATTCGAAGATCTAAACTGCTTCAGTCATGCATTAGTAGTTCGTAATCACGAGGGAATTCTGCTTGAAGCGCGATCAAAGTGTATGCAAGGAAATCCTAGTCCAGAGCTAGCTGAAGCTATGGGGATTAGAGAAGCCTTAAGTTGGGTAAAAGAGGCAGGGAATTTGGATGCAGTTATCGAGTCTGATTGCTTGCAAGTAGTCCAAGCTATACGGAGTTCCTTTGTCTGTTATTCCTATCTGGGGAGAGTGATAACGGAATGTCGTAATACTCTTGCAAGTTTGAGTAACAAAAACGTCATGTTTAGATTTGTTAAACGGTCTGCGAATACAATAGCTCACTATTTAGCGAGGTACAGTGATTCAGTAGCTGATCGTATGTGAAGGGTGGGAGATGTCCACTCCGAGTTTAATAATGTATTGTTAAATGATTTACGATATTAATGAAAATTTGATCTCTTTTGGCAAAAAACAAAAAAATCACCTTAACGCTGTTAGGAAGATGGAAGGTAAATTTATCTTGAATAAAATGTATTTCGTGTACTTACCGAAACTATCAGAGCATATGCAATATCAATATTCGAAAACTATCATTTACTATACCGAAATTCTAATTTTATTACATTTTGTGTGTTTTCGTTAAAAACCATTGACACTATCAATAAATAATATTTAATACAAAAGTACATTAGATTTTCCCAAACAACTTAGCAGTTTCTTCCTCATTTTTAATACATACACAAACAAGTGTATACATGACATCAACATTTTTTAATACCACATATATCGTTATCAACACTTAGTAAAGGTCATATGAGTTTTTTTTTTTACAATCTGAATACCAGACTCAATCTTGTTATATTGAAATTAACAAAACAAATTTTTATTACAATCCACAATCATCGAGTTTCATCAAACAATTCCATAACCTTATCAAAAATACCCACATTGATAATACACTTTCAAAAAAAAAAATTGAGCATTACCAAATCAATCCTCATCACCTGCTTTCACAATCCGCACATCAATCATTTACTTAATTTTTCATCTTAACCCAACTTCGAGCACAACTCCAAATCAATCGAAAATTCTAAATTATTAGGTTATAGTAACCCAAACAGCCTCATCACTAGATTTTTCATCATCAAAACCTCGACGAGCTTCATTAATTCACCACACACAGTTGAAAACACAATCTTTGATGAATTTTAAAAGTTACAAGGATGAAAAATTCGTGTATATGAACCCATTTCAATTCAGGTTCATTGTGCTGAATTGAGGAAGCAGTTGAGTGCAACATACTCGTTTCATGTTTAAAAAAGCATACATGTCCTTCAAAAAAACTTAATAGAATTAGCTAGATTTAACGGTAGTACACACATTTTTAAAAAGTTATAACTCCAGTACTGTAAGTGAGAGTTTCTGAATATAAGTATTGCAAGTGAACTGACGGTCAAAGTGTAGACACACAAACTACACTTTACTCAATTATCTTTCAATAATCATATGCTTCCTTGAACTTGTATCCACCAGTTATAAAAAAAATTCAAAACTTGAAACTTGGATAAACTATCTTGAATAGAGATATACACGGTATAACGATAATTACGATTCAAGATAATCCAATGATAATTTGTTGTTGAATATTCAAGTGATCTAACATGTACGTAAATCGCATCGTAAACTTAATTTTTAAAATGATTAAAGATGGTGTTCATGCAAGTTCAATATTTATGAGAATGAAAGTTGCAAATTTGACATTGTATATATTAAGTTATATCAAAAAGTGAAAAAAGAGCTATTAGCAAAAGTAATATTTATGTAGATGTTAAAATGTTGACAAATATTGTACCGTATAACAAGTTTAATTATGTTTTTTTGACCAAACAAGACTAGAAATGTTGACAACTGTTGTACCGTAACAATTGCAAACAATTACAGATATCGACAAATAGATATACTATCAATTATGTGGCAAACATGTGTAAACAACAATTTCGCAAAATTTAAAAATTGACAAAATTCGGTGTAACATACGTGATCGACAATCTAAATTGATTAATCATTAAATAATAAAATATAAATATCGATATTTCAACAATACTATGTCGAGTACGTTGTATCAATAGACCCTTACACAAAAAAGTTGTATATTTTAACCCTTCAACTACTACATTTGTTCACCTTAACCCTTTTTTAAAATTTCTTCCGATACTTCCCTTCAACAATTATTTTGTCTACAATTATATACTTCAATGACATCGCCAATCATTTTATTGTCATTTTTTATTTATCAAATAATATAAAAAAATAGAGTGAATTGCGTATTAAAAACAAAAATATACAAATTAGTTATTATAAGAATACATGAAGTAATGAATATTCTTGATATATTACCTTCCTTTGTAATTTTTCGATATCCTAAAAACACTTTCAAGGGGTGCGTGTTTAGGTATCTGCCCCTCTCTTACTTTATAGAATGTGGAGGATTCTAATCTTGTCAAAGATAAGATGGGTCAGTGCGTGAATTTAAATAGAAAAAAAAAAGAAAAAAAGTAAGTTTGGCCATATGCAGACTTCCAGCAAGTTGTCTCTTGCTAGTTTATTTTCTGTCCGATTTTTTTTTTTGGACAAGACTAACTTTTTTATTGATGAGTCATAACGAAATACATGTCCGGAGGAAATGAGTTTCCCACATTCATCAAGTTTCCGATTTTTGAACAACAAACTTGTTGGTAGTTAGGTGCAGAAACTATATTATGCTGTTTTATCATTCACAGGCGACAAAATTCCAGAAATTGTTAGCAGGCTTGGTAACATTGCTGTTGCTTTCCTTGTTATCCCATGTCTGGCATGTTTTAAAACAATTTAAGAGCTAGAACAATTTCAAGTTCCTCAACTTATTCCAGAAAAAAGTTATGCATGAGTGACTGACTACATAAAAGAAACCCGGGTTTCCGTTGTTAATGATCAATATTCATACTGGTTTAAATTTATTGTGTAAGAATGGTTTTGAGTTTTGCCTTCTAACCATATGTTTGCATGAACATGTCTACTGATACAGTTTAATGAATACATATAGACAAGCTAAATAGTTTCCGATATGCATGTTCTTGATGAACTCAATTTACTTGATTGTATCAATCCTTGCCCTCGTCATAGTGGAAAGGTAGTGGCACCGACTTGAAAGCACGATAGTTTTCCGAGTTATTGAGCTGTTCATTTTCTAGCCTACACCAATTACAAATCATTCAGAATTCATTAGCAACAGAAATCCAAACGAAAACAAAGATGCAAAGGCAGCATTTTATTTTACCTGAAGAAGTTCCATACACCACGACGAATGATTTCCAAGCTGGCTACAATTGTGATCAGGGTCTGTCTATGCAAGAAAGTAAATTCGACATCCAACACTGTTTGAAGCCAAGCAAGTCTCAGTACGACATTCAGCACCTGTACAGGCACTGGAACAGAGTTAGGCTCTGTTTGTGATTGCTGTTAAAAATTGTTGTGCTGTTAAAATAAGTGCTGTTGTGAAAATCAGATAACTGTTTTGGTGTATAATATAAAAAATTAATGTTTTTGGTGAGTTTTGATGTTGAAACCAGTAGCTGCTTCCCGCAAAAACTGAAAAGCAGCTTTTTTCAAAAGCATGGGAAGCTGCTGTTGCTGTCTGCAACAACAATGCCAAACGAAGCCTTAGTATCCTACGAGTAGCGGAACTTATGAGTATAAATTCTAGGCAACTAACCATGGCTCCATAGTAAACATTTTTATGGGGAACTAATAGTTTGTCTCTTAACCAAGGGTTTTTCGACTTCCGATCAAGGAGTCCCCAATCGTACACAAGGTCCCAGTATGTGCCAGAGATAGCTGCAATGGCCGAGGTAATTATGGCTACCACCTTCCACGAAATACTTGTGTCATCAAGAGAGTAAGCAGTCCTGGTAGTAACAGCTACTATTGTAGAAAAATATTTTAATCCATTCAATCCCTGCATATTATCTTTCTCTTCGAAGAAACGCCTGAGACACTGAATGATTGGAATCACATCAAATTTTTCGGATACTAGTGTAAATAATATTAGTTTACAGCTTACTACAGATATATTTTTGTAGTAGTAGTAGTACCTGAAGAAGGCGCCATGCGTATGGAATTGTAGCGACAATGAAACCGAAAGTCTTGAAAACGTCACTATTACTGCAACTGTTATCTCTGAGTTTGTAGTTTCCAGAGAAATAGTAACAGATGTAAGACTCAAAGCTTCTGAAAGCTTGGACCTAGAAAATATTATCACATTATTAGTATAAAATAGCATTAATTATTGATTGATTGGTGTAGCATAGATATACTTAGATACCTGACTAGTAAACTGATCTGCCAGTATAAAATCTGGAAGTACAACCTGCAGAGAAGAGACTGGTGAGTTAATCATGATTTTTTACTGCTAGAGGCTCGTAGCATTTTATCATACCTTGTATAGAGGAGCACAGATAGCATGAAACAGGCATGTGAGAAAGAAGAAGCGGCTAGGACGATATATAATGTTGAATGGGCAGATGAGGATGACAATTACAAACTGTAGATAGAGTGAGGATTGGATCAGTGCACTTGGTTTTACCATAGAATTTCACAAAGGCTTCATGATCTTACCACAACTAAAAAAAGAGGAAGTAGCTCAGTAAATTCTTTATAATCCTTTGTTTTAGGGTCCATTTCCATATCGAGGTTAGCTAGCACACTGCCTAATGCTAAGACTCCGAGGCCTGAACTTAGTAGAAGAACTTCTCTGTAGCCTAATGCAGTTCTTGGATTGAAGCCAAAAATGAAGGGATAATTCACTCGATATCGCCTCCAGAAGTATATATTTCCAGCATACATAAGCATATGTAGTACAATGAAGGCGAACAAGCTGCAGAGAAGCGTTACCATGTAAAATAGGTTTTATTCAAGCAACAGTATAGCCAGTTTAGAGGAGTAGTACCTATAGAGGGGAAACAGTGTTACCATGTACTGATCTGCTCCTGGCTTGTCTAAAATATGTTGGGCACGTATAATCAAAACGAGGGCGAGTACGAGAGATACTGTGCATCCAGAAAAAAATCCTAAAAGTTTTTGGCAGGAATCAGATGATTTTAAATGTAGCGAGATAGTATAAATATGGAAATCTGTTGAATATAGCTTAACCGATGACTGTTTATTCTCCCTTTTGTCAACAACATTCCTCATATACGAGGGGTGTGCTCCGATGAAAGGAAAATCTGTTAATGGAACTTTTCCCAAATGTATGTGGGGCGTGTTGTGCTCCGAATACAAGTGATTCAGTTGTTTGTACCTAACATTGCAGTTACTCTGTGCCTCTGTCTTTTAGTTGTTGGTCTTAGGATCCTCAATCCTTCCTTGCGATGCGAATTAGAAAAATGCTTAATAAATGCAGCTTCAACCTTATCCATAACTTTAGTAACCTGCAGCAATCCACAAATTAGGCACAGTAAGTTTATTGGTTGGTTTCTAGTCGATATAAATGACCAGAGCAGTATAAAGCTTCACCTCATCAGAATTGCCAAGATAGGAGTTATCAATCATTCTCAAGTACGAGGCTGAAGCATTTCGTGAAGTGATCTGTAACAGTTGAGCAACACTGAGTGTAATCCGTGATCAGGGAAATGTTAAAAAATCACTGCTAAAGACAGACACTCCAAAATATTATACCTTATCGTATTTCTTCATAATCTTTGCAAAAGCTGTGAGGTTCAAGAAACTGTTCAAATCATAAAACTTTTAGTAAAAACAATTAGCTAAGAATAATGAAGACATCACCATGTATTGAGTTTCGCGTTAGGAAAGAAATACGATGTCCCTTGCCTGTAGCTTTTAAGAAGCCGGAGCTTGTTGTAAAATTCAGTAAAAGCCCTTTTAAGCTGCTCTTCAATTTTGCTCATGTTTTCCCTACTGAATTTTAGTTCCGTCTGAATAGGAACATTGAGGAAGCCTTTGATGGTTGATCGAGGTGTCTCAATAGGTTGACGGATTGTCACATGGTCAAGTATCTCCAGTGGAGGTGGTCTACAAGATCCATCAGACTTAATCAGTGGTCTGTTTCTAATGTTCTCCTCCGCACTTGAGCTTAAAGGTTTTATTTCATTGCTATCTTCGTCATCCTCTTTCGATAATTCCCCTCTGTTTGATCCATCTTCATCTATTACATCCATGTGAGCTGCTTTCTCTGCACATAAATTAGTTTGTAGATTTTTAATTACTTTGTCTTTCAATGGCATTCGGGTTTCTTCAATGTCACTCAGACCTATACTCACTGCCATTTGGTAGATTTTCAATTTTGCGCTACTTATTCTTCATCTTCACATGTTAGCTTTTACTATTTTGAAATGATATGGTATGTCTTATATTTGGGAAATCACTGCTTGAACTCTATCACTGTAAGTGAAATGTTTTATCCATGTCATTTCTTACGAGAAAACACATCCTTCACAAATGAAAAATCAGATTCCGAAAAACCTCAGTAGCATACGCAATCTAAATAACTAACGAGTAGTGCTAGACACTCTAAAAATTGGCAAATTTTTTTTGGTAATCTGGCAGTTGCTATGTTTTAAATTTTTTCGAAACTAATCAGTCAAGTGAATCCACATATCAAAATGTTATATTATTGAAATATAAACTACGAAGGAAAGTGTGTATCTGTACTTGCTCTCGTGGTTTCAGAAGTTGAAGCTGATAATGCCGCAGCTACAGATGAAGCTTCAACCTCGGAAGCAAGACGAATCATCTCAATCGCGTCCTCAGGGCAGTCATATTGCGGATTATCAACTTTGATCCGAAAAGCAATCAACGCATTCATTTGCTTATTCAACACGTCAGCCTCCTTCATAACCTCCGCAACTTTAGCCTTATAGAACTTATTGACTTTGTTGAATTCATCATCAAGTCTTCTGAAAAAGACAAGCTCGTATTCTCCTCCTTCATCTGCCGACATGAGAAATCTAGTCTCGTAGCCTTCTTGGCCGTCTGATCTATTCAGAGAGCTTACTAAAATTGGTTGGCTTTCGGCATCTTGCATGGGGCCTGGTGACGAAATCTTGGAGGACGTTCTTTGGATCAGACCACTAAAAGCCCGATAAAGTGTTAACCTTCGCTTAAGTACTCCAGCCGGATTATTAGTAGTCACTGCTGCTGCAGGTGCTGGAGGTTTATTCCGGTTTTTGAAATGATCTATGTCTTTCAAGATAGTTTTCAGATAATTGTAGTTCATGTATGCTTCTTCCCATTCAGGTACCATTTCAGACTCTAGTTCTTTACCAAACTTCATTCTCTTGTTTTCGCTTTTTTAGTTACAGCAAAGTTTGATGGAAAGAACAGCAACAAACAAGTAAATGAAAAGAAGTTTGATTGGAACTGGTACTGAACTACTCTGATGAGATTGTAAGAAGCTATAAACAAGGTTGGTGGAGTAGTTGGATCACCTTGCATGATAATAAATGTAAGTGAAAGAAACAATCTGGACTTTTTCTACAGAAATTTACAGGCCAATAGTTCTGTTTACGAGTGTTTACTCACTACTGAACTCGAGTGGAATGCTACAGCCTACAGGGCAATAGTAAGAAATTTAGGCAGCACGTCGGATCGTGAGATTTCAATCCGATTAATCAGAATGAATTTCAATACAAGATTATAAAAGAATTTAATTTTCATTCTTGTTCATCAATTTTACAATTCAAAACAAACTCTTACAAGATTAAAGAATCAATTATGAATTGGTGGCTAGATTTCAATTAATACAAGACTTTGGTAACTGAATTTCAAACTTTTCAAATGAATAAATGATTGAGGATATTTTTTTTCCAACAAGGCACCTGCATTTTGATCTGATCAATTCAATTGTACATTTAATACTCATGGTCCCTAGGAAATGTGTTTTTCGCATAGCCACACATTTAGGTTATATGTTACGTCTTTATTTAGAGATTTTTTTTGACGTGCATGGAGGTTATATGTTACGTCTTTATTTAGAGAATTTTTTGACGTGCATGGTTATATAATAAACTAGCTTGTTATTAATAATAATAATAATTATTATTTATATTTTAATATTTTATTAATTTGCATTTACTAAAAAAAATAAGTAGACGTGTTAATTTTTTTTAAAATAATTAAAATAATTAAAATAGATTTTAAAATAAATTAATAACTTTTTACCCGTGATATTTTTGGAAAATGAGGGGTCTAAGTAAAAATAGAAAAAATAACATGTTTTAGCTGAAAAGATAAGTGCTCGTAATTAAAAATATTTAAATAGGTTTCAAAATATATAAGTAAGGATTTACCCGGAATATTTTTGGAAAATGAGGGGTTTTAGTAAGGATAAATAGAAATACTAACATGTTTTAGTTGAAAAAGATAATTGCCGTGATTTTTTTAGAAAAAAAAGGATTTTGTTAGAAAAAATAAAAAAGGTAATGTATTTTAGCTGAAAAGGTAGTTGGTTATAAAAATGTTATTATTTAATAATAATTTTTTAAAAAAAATGAAAAATTGAAAAAATTGAAAAAGTAACACGTTTCAGCGGAAAAAGTGGTCATATTTAAAAATATTAAATTAGATTTTAAAATAAATAAGTAATTGTTTGCCCGTGATATTTTTGGAAAATGAAGGATTTTAGTAAGGAAAAATAGAAAGAATAACATGTTTTTGTTAAAAAGGATAATCACCCGTGCTTTTTTAGAAAATAAGAGGATTTTGTTAGAAAAAAATAAAAAAGTAAAGTATTTTAGCTGAAAAGGTAATTGGTTATAAATAATGTTATTATTTAGTGATAGTTTAAAAAAAAAATAAGTAAGGGTAATTAAGTAAAATCACTAAGTATCGACCGTCCGTCCATCCGAATACCAAACTTTTAATGTTTCGTATTTAATAATATAGCTTAAAACCCGTGCGATACACATATTGTTTTTAATAATTGTTAATTTTATTATTTATATTTTATAAATTGGATTGATTAAAAAAATAAGTAGGCGTGTTAAACATTTTTAAATAATTAAAAATATTAAAATAGATTTTAAAATAAATAAATAACGGTTTGCCCGTGATATTTTGGAAAAATAGGGGTTTTAGTAAGAAAAAATAAAAAGTAACATGTTTTCGTTGAATTTTAAAATATAAAAGTAACGATTTGCCCGTAACATTTTTGAAAAAAACGGGTTTTAGTAAGAAAAATAGAAAATGTGACATGTATTAATTGAAAAAGGTAATTGTCAATTAAAAGTATTAAAATAGATTTTAAAGTAAATAAGTAAGAGTTTGCCCGTGATATATTTGCCCGTAACATTAAAAAAATCCTAAAAGTTTTTGGCAGGAATCAGATGATTTTAAATGTAGCGAGATAGTATAAATATGGAAATCTGTTGAACATTGTGGCCCTAAAATTTAAGATGTGCCTACGACACTGGCCATATAGCTTAACCGATGACTGTTTATTCTCCCTTTTGTCAACAACATTCCTCATATATGAGGGGTGTGCTCCGATGAAAGGAAAATCTGTTACTGGAACTTTTCCGAAATATATGTGGGGTTTACCCGGAATATTTTTAAATAGGTTTCAAAATAAAAAAGTAAGGATTTACCCGGAATATTTTTGGAAAATGAGGGGTTTTAATAAGGATAAATAAAAAGACTAACATGTTTTAGTTGAAAAAGATAATTGCCGTGATTTTTTTAGAAAAAAAAGAGCATTTTGTTAGAAAAAATAAAAAAGGTAATGTATTTTAGCTGAAAAGGTAGTTGGTTATAAAAATGTTATTATTTAATAAAATTTTTTTAAAAAAATGAAAAAATAGAAAAAGTAACACGTTTCAGCGGAAAAAGTGCTCATATTTAAAAGTATTAAATAAGATTTTAAAATAAATAAGTAATGATTTTTGGGAAATGAGGGGTTTTAGTAAGGAAAAATAGAAAGAATAACATGTTTTTGTTAAAAAGGATAATTACCCGTGTTTTTTTAGAAAATAAGAGGATTTTGTTAGAAAAAAAATAAAAAAGGGAATGTATTTTAGCTGAAAAGGTAATTGGTTATAAATAATGTAATTATTTAGTGATAGTTTTTTAAAAAAAATAAGTAAGTGTAATTAAGTAAAATCACTAAGTATCGACCGTTCGTCCGTCCGAATACCAAACTTTTAATGTTTCATCTTTAATAATATAGCTTAAAACCCGTGCGATGCACATATTATTTTTAATAATTGTTAATTTTATTATTTATATTTTATAAATTGCATTTATTAAAAAAATAAGTAGGCGTGTTAAACATTTTTAAATAATTAAAAATATTAAAACAAATTTTAAAATAAATAAATAACGGTTTGCCCGTGATATTTTGGAAAAAAAAAAGGTTTTAGTAAGAAAAAATAAAAAGTAACATGTTTTCGTTGAATTTTAAAATATAAAAGTAACGATTTGCCCGTAATATTTTTGAAAAAAAAACGGGTTTTAGCAAGAAAAATAGAAAATGTGACATGTATTAGTTGAAAAAGGTAATTGTCAATTAAAAGTATTAAAATAGATTTTAAAGTAAATAAGTAAGAGTTTGCCCGTGATATATTTGGAAAATGAGGGATTTAATAAGGAAAATAGAAAATATAACATGTACTAGGGATGTACTAAGGGTAACTGATTATAATAATTTTTATAATAATTAAATAAACAATTAAATAAGGCAAGTACTGTACCAAAAAACATGTACCAAAACTTTCAATGTTTCATCTTTAATAATATAGTATAGTATAGATAGATAGATTTACGATATTAGTATTTTATGCTACTAAATGAAATAGCCCTTGATATTTTTGAGTTTTTAGTTAGGAGAAATATTAGTTAAAAAATATAAAAAAAATATACATTTTGGAAAAAAAAGCTAACCGGTTAGTCATTAATAATTATAATATTCTAATTTTATTTTATTAAATTGTTCGTGATATTTTTGGAAAATGTGAGTTTTTATTTAGGAAAAATAGAAAAGTAAAAATTTTAGTTAAAAAATATAAAAAAGAATATACACTTTGGCTAAAAATGATAATGAGTTAATTATTAGCAATTATAACTTTATTATGTTATTTTATTAAATGAAACTGCCTGCGATATTTTTGGAAAATGAGATGTTTTAGTTAAAAAAAATAGAAAAGATATTCTATATAATAATTTTAATATTTTATCTATCTAACGGTTATGAAAAACTTTCAGGACCAGACTACAAAACTTTCAATGTTTCGTCTATTATTAGATTATTATTATAAGGATTTACTCCTGTTTACACAGAAGTGGACCATATTCTTGTATGCCAGAACAACCTAAGATCCTAATCTCAAAATCAATTGCAGTACTTTTGCCGCCGCAGGGCTGGCTAATCATACGCAGAAGGCTCGAAGACCCCGGGTTCCGGAAGGCACATGAGTCCGAACGCTATGTTGAATGTGCGTCCGACACTACGTAGGTACCTGTGCAGGTGAGGAGTCAACGCCCGAATGTGCTGCAACCTAGGGATCACCAGGCAGCTCTTTCCCTCTATGGGGATCGGGGGGACTTGGCACAATTCTTCTTGGAGGAGGGTTGGTTTGCCCGGGTGACTGATCCTGCCATAATGTACTCCTACATGCCATATCTATATATTGCAGTAACATCTTTAGCCTGTCAGCTTCAAGACAGACACCGGATTCAAGGGGCCAACTTCATCATCATGTCACGCTAGCACCTAAGCTTGTTATGGCGAATTTCTTTTTCTTGTTTTTTAAACTTGCAGAAAAGAGTTGTTCGGGCAAAAAGATGGAATCTGATAACCCTTTTTGCAGCAGCAGAGTCTTTTCTGCTTTCTCAGTAATTATGCATATCTTTTCCCAGTTCTAATCAAACCTAGTTACCTAGCACATTCTCTTCTGTCCACTCTTCTCCAGCCATTTCTAATTTCTATTTAGGCCGTGTCGAGTAGGGTCCCCCCTGCCTAGTTTTGACAACTCTCTTTCTCCAATGGTTCCGTCTTCACTCTTATATCATACATTATATAACCGAATAATCTGTAATATTTTATGTGACACATTACTTATATAGTACTAGTGTATTCGTGTATACATGTTATACAAAACGAAATATGAAATGTAAGTACTAATGCTATATGCTAGAATATTTACTTTTTATTTATCTAATTATGCACTATTGTTCTAAATTTTACTTGTGTTAAAAATGAAATATGAATCGATGTCGGGCATTAATCTGCACTAATCAACTTAATTATCAATTAATTCTTACAGACCTATTGATTTTGTACTCTAAATTCAACATTTTGCTTAAATTATTAAAATACGCCAACGGTCCTTATCTGATTATGCTAATGTGCGATAGCCACTAACTGTGCTTAATATGCTTAAATTATCTAAATTATGTATTTACTCTCATACTCTGGTTCACTAAAACTTCATATTATATTAATTACTGCAATAAGCTTATATGCTAGTAGTTTCTTAATGACATGGTGACTGAAAATGTTTTAAATTTTATTGTTAATATATTATTTGTACCTAGTTACTACAACAATATTATTTTGATGCATTTCTAAGTGTAAACACCACGGACATCATTGTAACATTTCTCTGAGCATGCTAGCAACAGATAGCTTTGAACAAAAGCTTTTAAAGAAGATTAATGCTACTTCTATTTGAAGTGTAAACTTCATACATTTTTGTGGCCATGAAGTTTCATGTTCAACAGCCATCTCCCTTGACAAGGCTGCAATGCTCATTAGGTACTAACCTAGGAATTGATATTGCACGAATTAAGTAGTGGAACATTTATAGTGATGTTTAGATTATTGCAGCTTCCGGTTTTCCCAGTTTTTAGCAGACCAGAACATTTAATCACGTGGACATTTCTATAACGACTCAAGAGAGGCATAATAAAATTCATCCTAACCTCCTCTTTGTTATATCTATGCCATCTAGAACATATTAAATTCACTGACCATTGTTGCTAATGCTATTCCATGTACGAATTTAGCAAGTATTCTCCAACTATTGGTTGAGCTACATCATTAAGCTTTTAGCTCACGATAAAAAAGGAATTTGCAAGTCACAATGTTTTTAAATATAACTTGAGCACTCAATGGAAGTTTACACTTGCAACAAAAGCAATTTTACACAGAGGTGTAATTTGAACTAGTACTAATTTACTGTCGCACGTAGCAAGTTCTCATGAGCAAAATAATATATAGCAAATATCATTTCATGTGTTAAATTTACAATTAACATCTACCATCATGTAGATAATTACTCTATGATTATAATTATTAAGTTGCAGAGACAAGGAATAGAGCAGGACATGATCAAGTAAGTATCAAAGCTTTTTTTTATTGATATTCAGATATTTTACACAATTCTAATTCATACAGAGAGTAAAAACAACATTACACAAACAAGTAAAAACCAGTATGCAACAACCTATACATTGAACAATACATAAAACGAGAAGCACACAAACTTCAAGCTTGCACAACGGTAACAATATGTGGTACCTTTTCATCATCAAAAGGCAAACTAAAATAATCACGTGCAAACTCCTCCGCAATCTCCGAAGCCAGTTCACCATGTAAAGCCTTGCAATACATATACAACACAGCATTCGTCGAAATACAAATAAGCATAAACAACGTCACAAAACTCGAACTCAACACTGTCTGCGCAACAAACCCCGCACTCTTCCAAAAATCAAAACCACCCTCAAACCTCACCAATGGCACCGAATTCAACCACAACGGAAACACAACCGTAACACAACCAAACAACAACAACCACAACGAAACCAATCTCATTCCCTTAATCAAAACCCCACTCCGTCTCAACGCCTCAAACCCCCATTTCGACTCAACCACCACAACAACACACGCTAACGTACAATGCACTTGCACATAAACCAAAACCAACACCAAACCAATCACAAACACCAACATGAACCAATTATACCAAACACTACCATACTCAACATTAACACCGAAACACGAAACAATTAACCCAAAACAAAACATAAAAAACCCGATAACCGCAACCACCAAAAACACAAATAACACCTCACAAAACACAGTAAAAACAACAGGAACAACATTCCATATCAAACATTTCATACTCGAAATTAAACGAACCGGGCGCCCGTAAAACCCATGAAAAGTACTGTAAGTAATACTTGAAACACCACAAATGAAAAGAAAAGCAATGAAAATGGAGAATATAATGGGGGCAATTAGGGGAAGTGGAGAATTAGGGTTAGGGGTGGAGAGTAGAATTAGGGTTTTGGGGTAAGGGAGATTGTTATTGAAGAGAGATTGCAATTGGAGAAGAAGGGTGGGATAAATAGTGATCGAGAAAGAGATGGGGAGGAGAGAGATGAGAGCGAGAGCTAAGAAGTGGCGAGAGTGAGCGTTGATTATGCGTTTTGTTTCGTAGAGGATTCCTGTTAGGTTTATGGGTTCAGCTGAAGAAGAAGCCATGGCGATGATGATGAGTTGCAGGAGAAGATAGACACAACAGGTAAGGATAGAGACGACATACTTGTAGTTTCCTTTTATTTATTTATTATTATTGATAGGAATATTATTATTTTTATAGGTAGAAACCAATTTAAAAACTGAATTTTTTTAATAATTTGCAAATTATATTCCGTAACCAAAACAATTAAATGCAACTTGTTTTTACATTTTTTAACCGGTTCAACTTGTCAAGCAACATCTTACATAATTAATGATAATTTTAATTATTAAATCTTTTAAAATTATATTTGTAATTAATTTTGATTAACATTGATTGCAAAAGTAACAAACTGTATTTTTATAAATATTTTTTAAAAATTGGGATTTTCTCAGTTTTTTTTAATTAAAAACACGGTGTTTTTGTAATTTTTTTTCTTCTAAATTTAGATATTTTTGAAAAAATTCCAAAAAAATAATGTCAATTGGAGGATCTCAAACTTTCATAATATTTGAAACTTTAACAAAAATTAACTTTCATAATATTTGAAACTTAATTAATTCATGATTAAAAGAAAAACTGTTCTAAAATTGCAAAATCTACGTGAATTTGGTGAAATTTTATTTAATTATAAATAAAATTAAATAAAGAATAGTTTTGAAAATTTATATACATTACTACTAAATTCATCAAGATCTTGTAAAATCTAAAATAAATATACATGTAATCTGCAAACGAGAACGAGAGTATCGTAGAAAGTAGATTACGCGTTAGAAATGAAGATCACTAGATCCCAAATTGGGGTATAAAGTGAATACACCAAGCAGCAATCACGTCTCTCCCTCTCATAAGTTACGAATCAAAACCCAATCAATCAATCGTTTTCTCCCTCCCTAATCTCTCTCTCTCTCTCTCTCTCTCTCTCTCTCTCTCTCTCTCTCTCTCTCTCTCTCTCTCTCTCTCTCTCTCTCTCTCTCTCTCTCTCTCTCTCTCTCTCTCCCTCTCTCCCTCTCTCATTACCATCTCCCTCATCAAGCCTCCAAATTCTTCACGTTTCAGATCCACATCTCATATATATAGGTAATCTATACATCACATTTCACTCAGATCTCATTTAAATTCTATTTCTATACTTACATATAAACACATATATTGTTATTGATTGATAATTGTAATGGAACTCTCTAGTGGACCTAGCCCTAGACTCAATTCTATATCTGTACACAACAATGACATATTTGATAGCTCTGATGTTCAATTAGACAAGAATGCTTTTGATCATAATCATCACCATTTCGCCTCGAAAAGTGCTTTAGAAATTCTTCGAGAAACTGTCAGAATTCTTCGGTACAATTTATCGGGGTTTATGGCGATCACAGCTGTTTTAATTTGCCCTGTTTCGGCATTGTTACTGTCGAATTTTTTAGTTGATCATCGTCTTGTTAAGAGAATTACGATTAGGCTTTTGTTAGTTGTTAAGTCGAGTGGGCTTCCGTTAAAGCCTTTTGTTAGACAGTCTTGTCAGAAGTTCTCTGAAATGGCTATTTCGTCTACTGTGTGTTTTCCGTTGTTTATTACGTTGTTGTTGATGTCGAAAGCTGCTGTTGTTTATTCGGTTGATTGTACGTATGCGAGGAAAATGTTTGATGCAAATAAGTGTTATGTCATTATGACGAAGATTTGGAAGAGGATTGTTTTTACGTATCTGTGGGCGTGTACTGTAATGGTCGGTAGCCTCACATTGTTTCTTGTGTTTCTTGTTACCGTTAGCAGCTTGCTTTCGTTGATTGGGTTTCCGCCTGATTTTAATGTGTATTTCGCAATTATAATCGGGCTTTTCTTTTCTATCTTCTTGGCTAATGCTATTATAATTTGTAATATTGCTACTGTGATCTCGGTGTTGGAGGATGTAGCAGGGCCTCAGGCATTGATAAGGTCTAGTATACTTATTAGGGGTCAGACGCAAGTTGGACTGTTGATATTTCTCGGTTCCACCATTGGGATGTCATTTGTGGAGGGTTTGTTTGAGCATAGAGTGAAGACGCTAAGCTACGGAGACGGGTCTTCCAGGATATGGGAAGGACCACTTTTGGTGCTCATGTATTCATTTGCAGTGCTTATTGATATAATGATGAGTACAGTTTTTTACTTCAGTTGCAAGTCCTACAGTTTGGAATCTTCACATGAAGAATGTCAACCAGTTTTAGAAGCCCGGAATATTTCCCCAGCAGCACCTGAAGTACAATAATATCATTAATGATTTTGCCAAGATTATTTGGCATACAAATAGAATGTCAGGAGCAGCTTTGCAAAGTCGAATGTTCTTTTGCTTGTAGCTCGTTTTTGAGAACTGAGAAGAAAAAAGTGTGTTGTTTTAAAATACCTTTTCATTGGTAGGGTATGATTGGTGAAGGGGAAGCTTTTATAGCAGTGAACTTGTCATTTAGCTTGAGATTCTGCGACTCCACGACAAGTCAAAGATATGATGAAAACTCTGCTTAGTAAGTACAACTCTGATGGAAGATATTTTGTTTTTGGAACTGGTTAAGAAATCACAGTTCACCTTGTACCATATTTACTATTTATAGTAATACAAACGAATTAAAGTTTCTGTCCGTTCATTGTCTTGTGTATCCTTATATGCTAGTATTACTTATGGAAGTTGGCCCTTGGTACGGACCATAGATGAAATGTGATTAAGCAATCACCTGGAACGTCGATAATGATCTACAATGGATGCTTTAAGGATGTATATCGTATGAATTGGTCAAGTGCTAAAGGGGCATAATTTTTCAAAAATGATTTTCATTTGTTTTATTGATTGTTTCAACTGAATTGCCTTTGTAACTAGCATATGAATGTAGAGTTAGAAGTAGTAAATGAAAGTTTCCTAGTGAAGTGGAAGTGAAGTATTGCTGTTTTAAGGCCATCATAGCTGATCACCAGCCATACAACATTCGATCTGAGTAGTTGCTTGTAGAAAACTTGAATAACTAGTCTGAACTCTCCCTACCAGTTTTGTTATTTATCGGTCAGTTATCAACTCTTATACAAATCGAGAAAAAGAGCAGTAATTGATTCTTGATTAGAATTAGCAATTAAGTTAACTAGCAAGTGTAGTCTCTTGATACTTGCATTATGTGTTGTGTGCTTGTCAACTAGGCGTTTTACGCAGGCAATCTGCAGAAATTGTTGGCACCAAATTGCAACTTGCAAGCCATGATCTCTCTTCCTACGATCTGTACAGGAGTTGAAGGGCTTCTGGGCGATCACCCTGGTGGTAATAATGGAGGCGAGGGAAGTTTGTCTTGAATTAGAGTTCAAGGGGAGGAGGTGAGGGAAGGCGGATGACGGATATACTGTAGTTAGGGGATTAAAAAATTGGGAGCACCAGGAAACCAAATTTAGAGCTGGCTTGAACTTGATAGCATTTCCTATTTAGTTTTTTTGTTAAGTTAAATAATTAGACTTGTGTGCTTTGGAAAATGAGTATCTGTTTTAACAAATTTCAAGTAAGAGATCCGGGGGACGATAATAGATTTTAAAACTACAATAATATATAACATTTTTAATGAATATGATTATTTAATCTTAATTTCCAAAATATAAGCCACAAATTTTTGAATCTAAAAAATATTTTTTAATATTTTTCCTTCTTTAATTAATTTTAAAATAAATTTGGGTTTTAACTAGATGTCAACCAATGTAACATGTATTAATATTAAGAGTAAATTTTATTTTGCATTCTATTATTTTTGTTTCAAAATAGATTGAATTTAACATTTTTAACAAATGCACTTTGTTAAAAATGTTAATATGCACATAATAAAACCTGTGACGGTGGAGCTATATTGAGCTAGTGAGAATTATAATTTCATTAGAATTAGAGTAAATTTGTAATTTATAATGTTAATCTTTTTTAGTCTTACTGCATTTAAAGATAATAGTCAGTTATACTTACTCATTTATACTCGATTATTGTAAATGTTTAATTACATGTTTTAATTTTCTATTGTAAACATATATATTTTCTTTGAATTCAAAAGGGTTTAATATAATCTAATTAGTTCCACATTATCACAAATTTTTGAATTTTTATACAATATACTTTTATCTTTTTTATTATATTTGAACATGTATGGATCATATTCAATCACAATTTTTACTTGTAAATTATTTAATCTCACATTAAAAGTATTAAAAATTATATAAATTTATTTGCATTAAGTAATCTTTCTAACTAATAAATATATACCTTTAAAAATTTTCACCTAAACAATAAATTATAGTTACTAGTGTATTAGTATTGTGTGCTCTTTTTTGTCTTGTCAAGTTGTACATTTTATATTTTATCACTCTAATATTGGCTAGATATATATATTTTGTTCATCATATTTTAAAGTAATTTCTAGTATATTAAAAAATTGTGTAATAGACTAAAATTTTGTTTAGTTATATTAATGAACTCCATTATGAATTGAAATTAAATTATTATTATGTAATATTTCAATAAATATAGTATATAAAAATTTTAGTTTAAAATTTTGTTTTGGTATATTAATAAACTCCATATATATGCATTTCCCTGTATATAAACTTGGATACATTTATATAGCCTTCCAATTATATTTCCGTAATTACCTTTTAACTTCTCAATGATCACGTATGTGATCAGATTGATTTTCACGGAAATGGTGTAAAATGCATCAGAAAACATTGTTGTGCGATGCAAAATGCATTGGTTGAAAGTATTCAATCCAATCTATTTTCAAACGAAAATAATACGACGCAAAGTGAAATTTAATCTAATATTAAAGTTAGCATTTACAAAAATAAAAACAAAAACTATATTTTAACTAGTAAGTTTTAGAAATAATACCTAGGTCGCAATTAAACAACAAATTCTTCTCTTCCTCTCTGTAAAAGGTCGTCGTCCTCCCCCCTTTCTCCTTTTCTTCTTTAACGTAACCGGTGGGGGCTTCCATCAGTTTATCTCCGGTGAAAAGTCTTTCTTTTCTTTTTTTAGTTTGTTTTTTAATAATATTCTTTTTTGGGTAAGATTTTCTACCTATTTAGTTTGTTTTGGTTTGTTTTTTTTAGATCCAAATCTTTGTAGCTTTCAGTTTTATTTCTTATTCGATTCAAGCAGGGTTTATTGAATTCGAGAGTGGATCGATTATCTATTATCGTGTGTTCGTTTTTTTAGATCTAAGATATTTTCATTTGGATTTTTAGTTTGTAATTTCAGTATTGTTTTTCTCTACATTGTGAGTGGGTGTTGTTTTCTCTCCTTTATTGTTAGTGCTGATTTTGATTTAGTGATAAAAATTTGTATGAAATTGCAATCATGGTCGATAGCCCAAACAAGTTACGATGAAGCGGACGAAGTGAGTAAAGCGGATATATGTAAATACATCATCTTCAACAAATTGCTAGACTATCTTTTCACGATAATAGACAATTATTTCTATTTTATGTTTATTCGACTCGACTATTTTTATAGATAAAAAAAACTATATTTTAACTTGTAAAAGTTACATTATGTTACGAAATTTTGCGAATCCAAACAATCCGAACACAACTTAGTGCGTATGATGTTTAACATAAAAAAAATAAATAAAACTGAGAAAGATCGTATTCTTTTTTCTCAAACTAAATAAAAAGATCGTATTTCTTAAAATTTATTTCAAATATTTTTAAATTTATGTGTAAATCATTATTTTTTTATTATTATCACAGAATAAAGATCTGGTACATCTGTTCTGAATCACGGAAAGAGAGAGGAGAGAGAGGAAGGAGGGAGAGAGAGAGAGAGAGAGAGAGAGTAGAGAGAGAGAGACTCTTCCTCCTCTTGATCAATTCTTCTCCAATGCTTCCAGATTCTTCTACTCATTTCTGTAAGTCCTTCACTTTCACACTCTAATTTATCCTTCATTCATTTTAATTCTCCTATATTTACTTTTGTATTGTTTGTATTGTTCTTCGATTTCTCCGCATCTGCTTCATTTCTGTTAGTTCTTCAATCTTATAAGCATCGATGCTATATCTACCATGTATATAGAATTTTAATTTGAATTTGATTATAAAATATTCTATTCATGATTCGATTATTTGGTTATTGTTAGTCAGCATGATATTTGATTCAATCTATCTATAGTCTAAAAATTAGTGTGATGAATCTAGATTATACATAGAAACTTAGGAGGTTCTCTCGTTCTCATTTCGAAACAGGCTCTTAGATATGTAGTCTACTAGTCCGATAAATTTTGACAGGAGCACAATTTTTTCGATACAGTGTTGTTGCTACTGATTCTGAAAGGCGCTTGGCGTATTTTTCTTCGTTGTTGTTACTTTTTTGTTTCTGAAGTTATTATACTTCCCACGGCATTTAAAACTTGTGTAGTAAACTGATTTTCGAAACTTCTGTTGTACTACCTGATTTTGAAAATTATGAAGTGTTACGGTGTCCTGAAAGTGTTCAGCTACCGAATGAGCTTCTAGGGCTTAATACTTCTAAATAGAGGCTTAAACAGACACGTGGATGATCTAGGTAGCTTAAAAGCGTAAATTGCAAATCGGTAGATGATATTACAGTGCTCGGAGATTTATACAACACACTAATAACCCTAATGTAACTTAACTTTTCAAAATCATAATTCATATGTAGTTAGTACGTAGTAATTTAGATGATAAATAAACGTACCCACTCCACTAGTTAGTCAGTTAGTCTAGATACATTATTGGACTGTACATTGCTGAGTGAGAAATATATGGATTTTTACTTGAAACCTAAAGAACTAAAAAATTGTCTTTATTTTATATAAAAAAAAGCCCATTTCAGTGTCTAGTTATATTTAATTACACTATATGTTAATATGTATATAGTTTTGGCATTTTCAGTTTATATGATCCGCTAACTGAACCCATGTCTACACAGAAGCATATCTGCATTTTTATGCTATGTTCCTTTCTGTTTTGTATCTTCATATGCAAGTGATACATTTAGAACCACTTGCTGACTATTGAACATTGCTTCAGGTTCAGTTTGAGGAATTATCTAAGGTCCCATGGAAGTCAGGAATTTAGCCGTAGAAATTGCGTGGACCAGCTGTGTGTATGATATATTATTAAAAATGAGTCAGAAATACCCAGAATACTTCAGTTGACCAATTCTATTTGATTAACATTTTCTCTGTCACCATGTGGGGTTTCATCTCAAAGGCAATTGGAAGCATCGGAGGAATCAACAAAAATTCTTTGGACCAAAGTCAAGCTTCTTTAGATATCTCAGACGATGAAACCTGCTCGAATGACAGTTCTGATGATGGACTGGAATGTCCAATATGCTGTGAATCTTTTAATATTGTCGAGAACGTGCCCTACGTCTTATGGTGTGGCCACACACTCTGCAAAAATTGTGTCCTAGGGCTTCAGTTAGCTGTTTATAAGTTCTCGAACCAAAAAATCCAGATTCCATTCTTTATCTCATGCCCTTGGTGCCACTTGTTAACTTTACGACTGGTTTACAAGGGTAACCTCAAATTTCCTTGCAAGAATTACTTTCTCCTTTGGATGGTAGAGAGCTTAAATGGTGACAGACTGAAGTCCCATTCCTTGATTGCTGGGGACTCTCAACCACTTTGGTCTCCAAAGAGCACTTCATGTACTGTAAATCATTCCACCAGTGTAAATTCAAGGAGGTCTCATCGTTCAGGACACTCAGGGTCCAGTAGTGATAATAGTAATGGTGTCAGCGGTTCTGTTGGTCTGGAGAGAACCCATTCGTTTCATAAATCTTTGGATTTCTTCATCAACTTAACAGCCAAGATCCCATTGGTAGTCTTGCTTCTTCTGATTGTTCTTTTCGGGATCCCTGCCAGTGTTGCCATCTTAGCCTTGTATTTTCTTATTACTGTTCTATTTGCACTCCCATCTTTCTTGGTATTGTATTTTGCATATCCTGCGTTGGAGTGGCTGGCAAGAGAATTGGCCACATGATTGGTTTCTTTTCAAGTTTTTGGAAGATGTAGCCACAACACACTACTTCCGGTAACTACGTATTTAAATGCCTAATCTTCTTGTAACAAGTTGCGTGTTGTATATGAGACTGTGGTTTCCTTTGGATAATAAATTAGTTTTGATACTTATTAATTACTTTTTTTTTTGAAAAAAAATAATTACATGTTTTTATTTACTGTTGTCATTAGTTTTTGAGTTGATGGAAATTGTAATGCTTTTGAATGTCTTAAAGTTTTGATATTAAGTCTCGACATTACGAGTTCTAATTCTAGGGACTTGTCATTACTTAACTGTATAATGTACCTTGATCCTTAGAAATTCTAATCAAAATTATGTTGTTCTCTAGAAGTTTGAAATCTTTGTGCAGGTGATTACATGTTTTTTTTCGTTCTGTCCTCTTCCAGCGAGTTGGGTCTAATGTATTTTTAGACAATCGATAAAGAGAAGAGTTAAGTCTAATATAAGCTGATTTTGCTTATATTTCTAGACCATTGATTAGAGAATACAATTGTCTATTGTGGACTTGGCATGTAACCTCTGCTTATTGATACCGGACCATTTTTAAGACCATGCCAGCAACTGCAGGCGCAGGTGGGAAAAGCGCAAAACATAACTTTTGACAAAATACAATGGTAATCACGAAACAGGCAAACAGTCGAATAGGGTTTTTTAAGAATAACCCAGTCTCTCTATTGTAAATGCAGTTGAATATAACCTAAAACCTAATTACCTGCTCAAAGTCTCACTATACTCTTGATTTTATATTTGAAAATCAAGACTTTGTTCTACCACTTATGAAGAAGAACAAGCAGGAGCACCGAAACTTCTCAAGACGGCAAAGACAAAAGAATCAGGCGCGACTTTGATAGGATCAAGGGGAGACGCAAATGCAGGATTCAAATTTGGGATATCCAGTGACTTTGTCAGCTTCAGTGGTGTATCGTTCAATAACACTACTTCGCTTTGAATGTTCCCGCCTTCTGGTGTCAGATGGTACTCTTCTCTCGGTGGGAGGCCATCGAGTGTACTCGGGTATAGATTTAGATCGTTCCGAATATTCACTATAAAAGTTGTAGAGTTTGACATGTTTATTAGAAGCACCGTTATGTCACCTGTTTTCTGCATACAGGAAACATACATTACAAAATTAGATTTCCTTAAAAGCTGCTTTCACCCCGAACGTATAAAAAGTAGAATGGTAGGAATAAGCTCACGGTATGTTTGGAACAATGTGCATATGTCCGTAAATAAGGAGATGCATCTTGACTGACTTGAAGAACTCTAGTTCCCATAAGGCGATGCCACAACAGCGCGCTGTTAGAAGAAAAATAAGAACTAATTAAGCAGGAAAATGTTGCGAGGATGAAAATGAAAACATTTATGTCTGTATTGACTGCTAACCCATAGTAATCAGGATTAGGGGCAAATGTAGTTGTATTAAGAAGACCATAGTTCCCTCCGATCAAAGCTTGTCTGCAGTAAACCTTATGATCAAAAGTAGATGTCATGCCCAGCTGATCCAAATACCAAAAACCATCAGCAAAGGTATTGGAGACGTGTTTGCCACCGCTGTTATAGGCACCCCCCGATTCCCCAACCCAGGCACCGGTCCATGGTCCATATAGCTTAACCGATTCTGAAACATCTTTGAATGTTTGTGCTACCTGGTCTAGGAAAAACGGGTCTTGAACTTTATTTATAAGGTCTGCATCAACACCTGCATACATTACACAGTTAAAATTTAGAACAAAGTAGGCTACTATTAGTACTATACATGTAAAAGCATGTTAAGATATGTAAATAGTAGATACCTGCACCAAGATTGTAGATATGGTGGGTTAAACCATGGACAGTTCCTGGTCCGGAAACCTGGAGGAATTCATTGAACCAGTCTTCGTCGTAGAAGCCACCAGGACCCAATATCTTAGGCTGCTCCGAAGAGTTAGTATACAGCTTCTTCACAAGATTACTCAGAACAATAATGTCTTTTCCGTACTGTGCTGCCCCAACCTTTGCAGATACCCCAGGCCCAGATAGCTCATTTCCTAATTACAATTTACATAAATTAACATAATTACAAGTATTTAAAAACTGATCAGGAACATATATACTCTGCAATGAAATAGTTAAGATTGGAATTCTGTTTTCACTGACCAAGTTCGTAGGAATCAATCTTGTAACCTTTTGCGATAGTGTACTTCATGAACTCCTGGGCATTTAATTTGTTCCAGTTACCTACCCAAAGAGTGCTGTTCTTCTTCTCTAATTTCCTTCCTCGAAGAGCATTCAGACTGAATGTCACTTTCGCCCTGCAACGATTATCAAGCCAATCACTCGTATAGACTAGATTTCATGCATTACCGTGAAAGAACACACAGAAGAATTTTTGTTTTACCCAGTTTCGTTGAAGAGATGGTTGAGCTGATCCCATCTTTCCATGGTAATGCAACCATTGGAGAATCCAAAACGTCGAATGTTCTTTCTGTTTTTGAAGTGTGGACATTTGGTGACCAATCCAACTTTGTAAACAGTCTGATCTTCCAATGATCCTCCAATTCTTATCCTCATTGGGTTAAATGCTTCATCATGTCAATTAAGTTTCAAGAGTTAGAGAAACCAACAAAACTAAGTAGTTCAAACAATTGTGCATCACATTAAAATCTATTTAACTAGTGAACGGAGGCTAACAAAAGATAAAAAATGATGTATTGCAGTATGTCACCGGTAAACTTAAAGTTACATATGTACGAGATAAACGAGTAACAAGCTGCACCGCAACACCTCGTTAAATACATAGTTGGACATACCTTTAATGGCATTAGCAAGAACCTTATTCTTCAAATCCTGAAAGTTACACAAACTCTGTCACTACACAACATAAAATCTACAACACAAAGTGCCATAAAAAGAGTAGCCAGATACTCAAATGTACCAAATCAAGGAGGCCAACTTTAGGCCAAGGACACTGATTGTAATCACACTTAGTAGAAGGCCATAAATCAAGAGTTGCACAGATAAAATCTTCATCAGTTTTTGCTATAGATGTGACACTTCTGATTTCAACTTCAACTCTCTCACTCACACAGAACAAGCCACTCCATGTCAAAAAAACAAATAAAACTAATGCCTTCATGCATGAACTCATTTTTTTTACTCTGTTTCTTTCTTCACTGTCTCTGTAACTTAAATGATCAGTTTATGTCTAATATAAATACAATTTTTGTATTTTAGATAACTCAAAACTCATGTGACTATTGTTTTGCTATTTAAACACTTCATGACAAATTTTATCTTGATGTTGGTAAATTTATCTTATTTTTATTTTATTTTTATACACTTAAGTATTACTCCCTCCGTCCCGCTCATTTCTTTACAGCTTTTTTACACTGCTTAACACGCATTTTAAGGCTCCTATAAAGTATAGCTCTATAACTTATTTGTAAAACTTTTTTTTTCTAAATAAAAGTTTAAATATTATATTTTTATTCAGAAGAAGAAAAAATTTAAAATAATTTATCGAAATATATATTAAAGGAGTTTTAAAATGCGTGTCGAGCCCCCGTCCCTCAATGTAAAGAATTGAGGAGGACGGAGGGAGTATTAAGTATCAGCAATAAAATAAAAAATCATAATTATTCATAATATTTCTGAAAATTTAGTGTGTGGGACCCATTGTCGTTATCTATTTTTTCTCTCTTCAAAAGATGATCCATTGTCCTATATCGAATATAATTGCATGTTAAAAAGAACTCAATTATGGCTAGAAGTGTAACCAAAGTTAATATCACATTTAATTAAATACCATTTTTTCCCTTTTTTCATAAGTAACTCAAGAATTACCGGATAAATTAATGAATGAATTAATTAATAGTGAAGATTATTTTCCTCGTGAGTTAAGATCGAGTTACCTTCTTTTCCATTTAAATCATTTCAATCAAAATTGCCATGTGAAATACGTGATATACTCCAGAACACATCAAACCATTTAACTAAAATGTCGGAGATTTTAGAGTGCCTGATTACGGGAAAAAAATATAAGAGGATTCTTATTACTTTGTAAAAAGGAATTTAACTTTTAGGATTAAAAGATCGTAAAATAATAAAATCGTAAATAGTCATTACTCATCTATGTTCTCGGAGACGTTGGATTAGAGTAGATTTTTCGGAAAATAAACATAGATTAGAGTGCAAGGCGGGGGTATAAGTTCTATAAAATTTGAGTAGAGTGTCTTGCCTATGTTGAAGTTAAATGTTCTCTTGGTGTACAACGTTCTTTTTTAAAAAATCAAGTATAGTTGAGTTGAACCTCGATTAAGTAATAATCGATAAAGTAATAATCTCGTTAAAATAATATTTTTTTTCCGGTCCCAACATAATAGAGGCAGTGTATTTTTACTCTCGATAAAATAATAATCTCGATGAAGTAATATTTTCTTCCGGTCTCGAGGCTATTACTTTCGAGAGGTCTGACTGTAATTTATCTTGGAAAAGTTGTATCAGATCATAGCATAAGGCAAGAAGCTCTGTTTTGTTGGTGGGTGGCAAAGGCATATGCAAACAGATGCAACCGTTTGGTATGCAAACAGATGTCTGCAAAAATTGTCTGAAAACAGAGGGATGAGTCTGAAGGCATATGGAATGAATTCAGTCATAGCAAGGATTTGCACAGTTATTCTATCATTCGGAACAACCCCAGAATGTGCAGAATTTCAAATACGATTTAAATGAATCTGTCTGGTGCATCCTGTGTCATAGGCACGAATCTAATGAGGAGATGTTACATTTAACATTGTTTTGCAGACTGTAAGCTTGACATTTCTAGCACAAAAGATTTGCAGATCTGTTTAAAGTTCAGTAAGAAAGTGTAAAAATGCAAAGTAACAACTGTTGCTTGAACGACCCTTATACTGCATTCTACCAATATCAATGCAATCATAATTTGCCTCAAATGATTAGATGAAAACGATGGGAAATAATAGTCCAAAGCAAAATGTAGAATCCATCAACGCAACTCCGGATGTCGTACAAAAGATTTCAGTTGAAAAATGATAAATGAACTTGCAAAAATGTAAACATATTCTGGGAACATGTGGAAGGAAATTAACCGAAAAACAGAGGCAAATGGTTCATATAAGCAACAGTTGCTTATTATTACCTTTATAATCTCCTTGAACTGCAGCAGAACTAATGAGGGTATATCGAGACAAATTATTAACTGATTGTTCTTTACAAACAACCATATAATAAGACCATCAACCAGCTATGCTGACAAGCAACTCGTGTGGCATGAGTCATGCCTTGTTCAATCCTGGTAAATGAACTGGTTGTTGTCATCGAACTCATCATGCTCCTCAGGTGCTGGAAGATTAAGATCGATTAGATTACGTGTAGTTGCAGGTGAACTGCCAGAGTCTTCAGGATCATATATAAAATGAGTTCTTTTGTGACTCCCTAAAGCCTGACCAGACTTGAACGTTTTGGAACAAAATGGACACTGATGTGCCTTATACTTCTTTGCTCTGTCTTTCTTTTTAGCATCAACAGAAAAATCTCTAGAAACTGCTTTCCTGTCACAAGGACGCTGACCAAGATTCCGAATGGGTGTGGAGATGGGAGTTATGTCGTCCTCTAGGCTGTTCTCAATAGGGTCATACTCGTACTGAATGGTTGGCTCAGCCTTCTTGTGGCATGGTCTATGTCCTCCAAGTGCTTGGAATGAATCGAAGCTTCTGTTACAGTTTACACAGTCATATTTTTTTCTGCTGTGAACATTCTTATTCCCTTGAACACTATCATACCGATCTCTAGATCTTTTCTTTGAATCAAACTTCTGTAACTTTGGACTTGTGCCAACATAACCAAACTCGTTCTCCTTCAAGCCCTTCCTTTCATCGGCTGAAAAATGTTTTACCCTGTCGTAAATCTTTGCCAATTCAGCATCTTTATATTCACCATTATTGAAAAGCTCATCAGTTGAAATGCCAGATTCCGCCTTTTTTAGATAACCAGAAGCATGAAAACTCTTGGTAACTAAAGCACTAGACTTTGGCTTCCTCTCACCTAGTTTCTTCAGGTGAAGAATCTCATCTGCCAAGTAGATACCATCATCGCTAGGGGTTTTCATTTCAACCGAAGATGATTTAGTTTCTAAATCAGTCGATTGATTATCCAAAGACTTCACTATCGAACTGACACCACTCCATTTCCTAGAATCCCTTGACAACATCATCAAACACGCAGCAACATCTACCGTATCTTCCTCTTCAGAATCACAAACAGATGAAGAACCATTATTATTCCCAAAATCAAAAGTTTTAACAGCAGATTTCTTGTACCTCTTTGCTTTGGACCTTGTTTGCCTCGACGGATTCTCCTCCGTATCAAAATGACCGTCCACTAGCTCAGAACTTTCACTCTTTCGGTAACATTTGTACTCCTTCAAAACCCTCCCTTTCTCAGAATGACAAGCCATATGACCACACAATGCCTTGAGTGATTGAAACCCTTTACCACATTGCTTGCAAACTCTCTCTTGCGATAAACCACTTGAATTTACATCTTTCGATATTTTCTTTGAATGACTATCCAAAGATCGAAAATCTTTCATGATTTCAAGTACTTCCGCTTAAAAGAGTTCTTTAATTTTTGATCTATCTCCCAAAAATGAAAAACCCAATTAGCAGAACAAGATCAAACACTTTGTGCAACAAGCAAAAAAGATTAAATCAACAAAGTGCTACCTCTAATGAAGATCTATATTGTATAAAGAAAAATACCTAGTAATAAAAAAAAATCAACAGATCAGAACATAAACTTATAAGCTTATATTCATTCTCTACCGATTCTCGGGGTGAGCGACAGTCGAACCTAAGACGATACGACAAGCGATAAGTCCTTACCACCGGGATCAGAACATAATTCTAGTTTTTTAAAAGAAATCAAAGTTGAGATGAGACAAAACATCACCTTTGAATAACATACCTATGCAAATCTCAGTAGCTAGCAATTATGGTTAAATAGTAAAAGACTGGTGCACTTACCTAAACAAACAAAAAAAAAAGATTCATGACAGAGAAAGATCAAAGTTTTGATAAAAATGGGGATCAAAATATTCAACAGAAAAATAGGGGTGACTGATGACTATGAATTTGGAGATAAACAATAAAAACAGACGCCAGGACTCTTTCCTTTATCTGTATCTGTTTAGTAGGAAGATAATAAGTCCATGCATGGATATGAAAATATACAAAGCCCACGTGGTACAGAGCATGAATTTAATAAATTGGAATTGTAAAAGTTGAAGTTAATTATGTTAATAATAACACACAATAAAACCGATTTGACTACAAAAGTTCATGAATGACTTTAATAGCATTCTCTAAATGTTTTTAGAGTCAGTTGCATTTTTTGATTGTCAAAATTTACACCAAATTTCAAAATAATGGCTAGAATTTGAAATTTTCAAATTGGTGGGCGATGTTCTTGCCAAATTTCAAAAGAATGGCTTGATTTCGAGATTTACAAATTGGTGGACATAGTTTATCCCGAATTTTAAAAAGATGACCGTGCTTTAATAATTTAACAAATACAAAATTAAAAAAAACAAAAATTATTAAGTTAGCAATTTTAAAAATAATGTTGATTGACACGTAAACACACTAATATTCATATGGAGTAAAAAAAATGGTTACAAAGTCTATATAATTTGTTAAAAGTGTTATGATCGAATTTAATCCTGCTTATCAAATTGAGCTTGAATTGTTCTATTCGAAATACAACTTTACCTTTAATTCGATTTGAATTAAAACTCGAACTCGGTAATTTTTTTACTTTTGAAAAATAATTATGTATCAAGAAGATATTTTTCAAATTATTTAATTACTACTTGTCCCATGTATCACCGGATTTTATTTTTAAAATTTATTAAATAACTAAAATACAATCACCGTTTTGAAATTCGGGATAAACTATGGCCATCGATTTGTAAAACTCAAAGTGAAACTCAATAAAAAATTTGACCATCAATTTGCAAATTTCAAACTGTAGCCATCATTTTGAAACTCGATGTAAACTTTGGCTAGCGAAATGTAATTGACTCATGTTTTTAGGCAAAAAAGGAAAATGTCAGAGCTACTAAATTGAAATTCAATATATAAACCTTGTAGTGTCTTGTACAAGATTGAGGGTTCGATTCCCCTCCGACACATAAATTTTATTGGGAGAGGGACTTGCCCCTTAGACCGTGGTGGATATTGACCTATGCAGGTAATTGCAAGGTCCGTAACTACTCACTTTAAAATAGGTGAGTATAAATAATTTTTAATCTAAATATAAGGTGCACATTTTTGTAATTACAATATAGGATCATTTTCCCTTTCTTGTTTTAATTGGAGTAAAGTGCATTTCGTGTACTTATACTTTGGCTATCAAATCACATGCAATACTCACATTCCAAAACTACCACTTGCTATACTGAAAATTGAAAATTCTTACACATTGCTTATTTCCATTAAATTAATGTAACAGCGTTAGGTAGTCGAGGGTACATTAGTCTTTTCCTTGCATTCTTGTCATACAATAGATTATTTTACTAATTTCAATTCATACTCACTCAGTTCAATATCATTTCATGAATTTAGCATACATAGTGATAACTCCCATGGATGACTATCGACTCCAATCATCGTGTTCATTATTCCAAAAGTACCTCCATCTAGGTTGGGACCCTGCAAAACAATTGTCTGCCCGTGGGTGGTGGCCGTCAAGCACCTACGGTGTGAAAGTACGTAATCAGACAAGTAGTAGTAATTGAGAGAGATAATATTGCTATTGTGAGTAAAATTGTGACTAAAGTATAAATGTGTGGAAATAGTAGTATTTATAGGCTGGCCACCCAAGTGACTATAGCACAGATGGCGGGTCATGTAGTCATAGTGCAAGGGATGGCCTTACGTCCACAATTGTTGCTTTATGCCTTTTGCAGCGCTACAGTTGAGTAGTTGTGTTTGGCGGTTACAATTGTATGTCGTTGCAGTATGGTGTTAGGTGGTTGAGGGTGTCTTTTTTCTCTTTATGAACGGCTGCTTTATAATATAATGCTTTTGTATAAATAAGAGCTTAAATGTTTATTGTAACAATAGAATGCATAAAAGAAATGTTATTTAAAACATGTATGTCTCCATTAGAACTACAAGGAATGTGTAAATACTATGATGTGTGGGTGGCGAGTCCTACCACAATGGCGAAAATGGAGCACCACGACTGTAGTGGGTACGTGGCACGTTGTTAGGAGGCAGTGTAACCGGGTACATATCATTGCCCCCACTCCCTCTATCCACTTTAGTGGTTATGCGCAGTAGAAAAAAGCTAAAACGCAACACTTAGGAGCTAGAAATATTTTTTGAGAAAATTTGATGCCCCCCAAGTATTGGTGAACAACACTTATAAATTAAAAAAAAATTGAGAAAATTTGATGCCCCCAAGTGTTGGCGGACAACATTTAGAAGTTGGAAAAAATTTGAAAAAATTTGATACCCTCTCAAGTTTTGGCGGACAACACTTAGGAATTAAAAGAAATATGAGAAAGTTTGATGTCCTCCAAGTATTGATGGACAACACTTAGGAGTTAGAAAAAATTTGATGTCAATACTACTAGACTTTCCGGTGTCCACTACTTGGTTTACTACTACTCTTCTTCGCTTCAAGTTTAATAACATTTTCCTCCAATACAATCCTTTCTCCAACAACACTTCCTCTCCGGGCCACGCCACATCAAACAAATTCGGTTTACAAATCGAAATACAACTAAATCACATATCAGCAACAACTAAACCAAAAACTAAAATCAAACAACAAAATGATACAACAGAAAACAACTAATCAAGTATTTCCAAAGTCAAATCAATCATATACAGATATATACACATACACAGATATATAATTATCCAAGTTTACAAGCTAAACCAATTGCATTTCACAACTTAATACACTTCCAAAAATCATTCAATTTTCGCGGTAAATTCCCCTCCACACTGCCACAAAATCTACTAACAAATCAAAACACATAAAAATATTCAGTAAATCAAACGATCAAACCAAAAACCAAAACCAAGGAATCTTAAAAATTTTCCATAAACATTATCATAATGATGTAGCATTGCTGATATTGCAAAAAACAATTTAATTGGTGAAGTTATTGTGAATGCATGTGCCATTTTAGTCCCAGCAGGTAACAGTAACAGTGAAATACTAACCCTGTGGTGTTCTTCTTTGTGGTCCAGGAGTCCTGATGCAGTGGCGCATAGGGTTATGCAGAAATCACATTCGATTTTGGGTTTGAGGGAAAGCAAACCATTGTGCCTATCATAGTTGTGTGTGTTAATTGCTGTGTGGCTGTTGAAGGTCTTCTTACAGGTGTAACAGTGAAACTCCTTGGGCGCCATGTCCTGTGAGCAATTTATTCTCTGGTCAGAAAGGAGTTGCATATTACACAATCAAGGCAGATTGATCATGTTATAGTATTTTCAGTTCCGGGGTATGCCCTAAAAACAGTATAGTAAAGTTATCAAGAGACTTGAATCTCAGTCTCAGTGTGTATATGATGTGTATATATCATAACACATCACAACACAATACTCTCACAACACAAAAAAACCAATCAACTAAATTCAAAAGTCAAATCAATCAGACACAAACAAACATAAATATAAAGATTGAAGTGAAATGAAAGGGGGCAAGGATATACCAAATTGCTATTACGGCGATCTAATAATATAATACACATAAAATCTAAAATAATAATGTATAAAAATCCGATTCTTCCCAAAAGCCTAATTAGCTACCTCACCCTAAAACTGTAAACGAAAAAAGATTAGTTAACCTAACCTCCACTAGTATAATACAAAATTTGTCTTTACCTTAATCATAAACATGTGCTAATTCAAATCTTGAAACTTTTTCTCTAAGTCGTATTCATATTCTTCAAGATACTTATCAGCTCTTTCGACCTCCATATTACCGTACTTTAAAGTCAAAAACATATATTCCATTTCCTCTTCACTCAAGAACTCCTCATCGATTTTAATTTTGTATTGTATCTGACGTGAACCAGCTTCAAATCTCGATCTTAAAACTTTAGAAACAAAACTTCAAGCCAAATAGGCGAAGAGTAACCGGCTTCTCACGGTTGTGGTGAAAATTCAAAGCAATATCTTTTGCTTGATTGTACAGCCGCACCGATTCTGAAATATAAACAATTGTAAATAAAACACAATATGTTGATATTGATTCCTGAGGATTAATCGTAAATTCAGCATTCGCTCGAAAATGCAAGTCCACCCCTTCCCATCGGAATTTGACTTTTATGTCTTCTACCAGCGACTTGAAAAAAAGAATACGACTCATTAATATTGATATTCATAAAATGCGGCACGTCATAATGATTTAAAAACCTGAGCATAAGTGATTTTTTAACAGATTCTTTGGATAATCTTTTCAAAACAGCTTGCGCTACTTTTCTCGTATAACTCGCTAATGCTTCATTATTGATAAAATGTGTCATCATCAATATGAAAAGCTTGGATAAAGATATTTCCCACCTTCATCGAATATGTGATTGAATATTCGCCTCTCGTGATTCGAATGAAATAACATTGTTATTCCGCAATTTAATTATTTATTTTTAGTTAAGTACTGATTGGAATATGAGGATTATAGGAAGATGAAATAAAAAGAGTGGTACAAATAGTGGACTTTGAAAATTAAAAAAAAAACTTGGTTATGTTACCGTTGCAAGTTTTAAAAAATTTTGTACACTTGTTGGGCGTCTAATTTATTTGGCGATTACACTTCAAATTTGTCATACATGATCCATATTCTTCTTCAATTTTTACAACATCCTCGACAAAAGCATTGGAATGAAGCATTATATACAATTCATTATTTAAAAGGGGTTCTAGGTCAAGCAATCTTACTTCATTCGGATACTGAATTATCTTTGACTGATTGGTGCGTCTGTGTTGTGTGTCCTCTTACTCGACGATCTCTTACAAGTTGGTTGTATTTTTTGAGCCGTCTCTAATTTCTTGAAAGAATCAAAGGTAATTTATGATATCACTATTATTAAATCTTGGTGATCCTCACAATAAAGCTATTACTTTGTTTTGTGATAATGAGTCGACACTATATATTGGTAAAAATCCCTTTTTTTCATTAAAGTACGAAATATATTGAGGTGAATAATCATTTCGTGCGGGATGATATCTACCAATGAATTATTGACCAATAATTTTACAAAGGCTCTTGAAAATAGATAATTTAACTTTTATTTAAGTAAGTTGGGCATTTCTAATTAAATGTTTCTATTAGGGACATAAATTTAATATATATATATATATATATATATATATATATATATATATATATATATACTATATTATTAAAGACGAAACATAAAAAGTTTTGGTCGGTCGTCGGTCGGTATTTGGGCCGATTCACGGGCATATCTATAATCAATTTATTAATAACCAATTACCTTTTTTCACTACATTACCTATTTTATATTTTTTTTTAAACCAAACCAACTCATCTTCTAAAAATAAAACGGGCAACATATATATAATATGGTAATATTATTATATATTTATAATTGATTACCTTTTTCAGCTAAAACACATTATTTTTATATTTTTTACCTAAAACAACTCATCTTATAAATAGGACACATATATGGAAACCAAGTTATTGATAACCAATTACCTTTTTCAGTTAAATTATATTACATATTTCATATATCTATTTAACTAAAACAAATCATTTTCTAAAAATAAGACGAGCAATATATATATAAAATGGTAATATTATTATATATTTATAACCGACAACTAAAACACATTATGTGTTTTATATTTTCTAACTAAAACAACTTATCTTCTAAATATAATACATGCAAAATAAATATACAATGGTAATATTGTTTTATATAAATATTAATAAATAACAAGTTATTCTTTTCAGCTAAAACAAATTACCTCTTTTATATTTTATAACTTAAACAACTAATTTTCTAAAAGTAATGCAGACGTATATATAAAAAAAATTAATATAATTTTATATAATTGTTAATAAGTAACTAATTGTCTTTTTAAGGATATTACCTGTTTATATTTTTTAACTGAAACAACTCATGTTCAAATTAAAAATAACACGGGCAAAAGATAGATATATTGGTACTATTATTATATTAAACTTATGAAATTCATGTTTATTATAATTTTTTTAACATTCAATTTAAACGAGATAATTAATTAAAATAAAAGTAATAGTATATTCAAATAAACTCGGTATATTGAACAAGCACATATTTTGATATTTGCACTTGAGTCCCTTTTTAGATTTTTAAGAGTAAAAAAATACGAATCATTAGATATGTTATTTTAAAATATTTTATATTTTAATATCTAAAATACTACTATTGATTACGTCAATAATATATTAAATTTAAATATTATATTGTTAGATTTATAAATCCAATATATATATATATATTAAAATTTTATCAAATCAATATATATATATAAAGGAGGATACACGAGAGGTTAGGTGGTGTCCCTAAGATTGTTTCAATCTATTTTTCTAATTTTCTAGAATTTTTGAATTTTAAATACTGATAAATCAAAAAATATCTTTTTAACATATTAGAAGTAGAATAGGTGTTCGAATTTATTGAGGAGAAGAGTTCGAATTTATAGCTTAGACATATAAAAAAAAGGGTTATAATTAATATCAATAAGAAAAATATTTGTATACTATATAATATAAAAACTCATGAGTTTAGGTGTTGCGCTCTTATGCATTTTATTGGCTTCCATAAGATTAGAAAGTTAACAATAAATAAAGTCTCCTAATTATTTTATACCAGCGTCTTCGGTTCAGTGTTTATATTTATGGATCAATGTCATAAGTTGTTTAGCTGAATCGGTATATGTGATTCTGAAATTTAATCATGATACATTCTTTATATCATGTTGTGTACCATTCTAACGACTTCATATTTTCTCATAGGTAAATAAAATTTATGGAAATTTGTATGAGTTTAGCTTTTTCTTAAATAACATGCGTACGGCTAACTTTATGATTTTTGTGATTTTCTTTACGGAAACCAAAAGTTTCAGGATAGAGGCTATAAACAGCATTGAAAATTAAAGTTCTTCGAGGCACGGTCATAACATGGAATATGAATTTATTTGTTATGGTGTTTTCTTTAATTAACATTGTTTAATGTTAATGTTTATCTCACGGTTTTAGGCATCAACATTGATTTTTGTTTCAATTATAATTAAAAGTTCTATTTGAACTAGAATAGGTGTTTGAATTTGGAGAGGGGAATAGTTCAAATATAAAAGACGTACTTAAAAAGTTTTATTTGAAGTAGAATAAGTATTTCGATTCATAGAGGATAAGAGTTCGGATATAAAAGAAGCACTTGCAATTAAAAGTTTTATTGAAAGTAGAATAAGCATTTGTAATACATAACTAAAAGTTCTATTTGAATTGAATATGTAAAATTATATAGGTGTTTTTTCAACGAAAGAATGTCTCATTAGAAAGGAATATGGTAACATAAAAATTAATATATAAGACAAATAGATATTCAATATATTAAATTTGAGTTCTTGATATTAAAAAGAAAAGCGTGTTTTACGGGAGTACGGCTTATTAGCGAGTACCGAGTAATTTTCGTAATTTATTTGATAAATTTTTTTAAAAAAATTATTACGCCGCCGCGAAGCGCGGCTTTTTCAACTAGTTATATATAATAACTAAAATCTAAATAAAAAATAAGAAAATATTAAAGAAGACCGTGCATCGCACGGGAGTCGGTCGGTATTTGAGCCGGGCCTATCTATAATTTGGGTCGGGCCTATCTATAATCAATTTATTTATAACCAACCCATTACCATTTTAGCCAAAATGTATATTCTTTTTTATATTTTCTAACTAAAATATCTACTTTTCTATTTTTCCTAACTAAAATCTCTTATATTCCAAAAATAAACCTCTCATTTTCCAAAAATATCACAGACAATTCTAATTAATAAAATAAAATAATAATATTATAATTACTAATGACTAACCGATTAATTTTTTTCACCAAAACGTATATTCTTTTTTATATTTTCTAACTAAAATTTCTCTTAACTAAAATCTCAAAAATATCAGGGGTAATTTCATTTAGTAACATAAAATATTAATAATTAACCAGTTACCTTTATTAATCAAAGCGTATATTCTTTTTTATAACTAAAATTTCTATTTTTTTTATTTTTCCTAACTAAAACCTTTTATTTTTTAAAAATATCACGCGCGGTTCTATTTAATAGAATAAAATAATAATATTATAATTATTAATAACTAACCGATAAGCTTTTTTTGCCAAATTTTATATTGTTTTTATATTTTCTAACAAATATGTCTCATAACTAAAAACTCAAAAAATATACACGGGCTATTTCATTGAGTAGCATAAAATACTAATATTATAAATACTAATAATTACCCGATTACCTTTCTTAGCCAAATCATATATATATATATATTTATATTTATATTTTCTAACTAAAATTTCTCCTTTTCTAAAATTAGCACAGACGACATATATAATTATCAGTTAACTTGAATGCGACACTAAACGCTGAAAATTAGACAAGGACAGACCTATAAATTATTAAATCATGCGAGTCAAATAAATATTCATTAAATTTTTTTAAAACAATTTAATATAGAAAATGAATGCATAAATTAATCATCAAAATCTAAAAGCAAATAAGATAACATATTAAAATGATTATTTATAATATTAATTTTAAAAATATAAATAAAGATTAAATTTCATCAATTATAGATATTTCTAATCAAGTCGATGAGAACCATTAGATAAAATATTAAAATTAATATATATAATATCTTTTCTATTTTTCATAACTAAAACATCTCATTTTCCAAAAATATCGCAGACAGATTCATTTAATAAAATAACATAATAAAGTTATAATTGCTAATAACTAACTCATTACTTTTTTTAGCCAAAGTGTATATTCTTTTTTATATTATCTAACTAAAATATCTACTTTTCTATTTTTCATAACTAAAACATCTCATTTCCCAAAAATATCACGGACACTTTAATTTAATAAAATAATAATTTCGTAATTATTAATGACTAACCGATTAGTTTTTTTTCGCCAAAACGTATAATATTTTTATATTTTCTAACTAAAATTTCTCCTAATTAAAACCTCAAAGATATTAGGGGAATTTCACTTAGTAACATAAAATACTAATAATTAACCAATTATCTTTATTAGAATGCATATTCTTTTTTAAAACTCAAATTTCTACTTTTTTATTTTTCCTAACTAAAAACTCTCATTTTCTAAAAATATCACGGCAGTTTTATTTAATAAAATAAATTAATAATATTATAATTAAGAATAACTAACTGATTAGTTTTTTTTTTGTATATTCTTTTTTACATTTTCTAACTAACATGTCTCTTAACTAAAACCTCAAACATATCACGGGCTATTCCATTTAACAACATAAAATACTAATATTATAAATACTAATAATTAACTGATCACCTTTATTAGCCAAATAGTATATTTTTTAATATATTTTTTAACTAAAATTTCTCATTTTTTTAAAATTATCACAGACGACATATATATAATTATTAGTTAACTCGAATGCGACACTAAACGCTGAAAAATATATAAGGATAGTCCTATAATTATTAAATCATGTCGAGTGAAATAAATATTCACTATAATTTTCTTTAACAATTTAATATAGCAAATAAATGCATAAATTAATCATCTAAATATAAAATCAAACAAGACAACATAGTAAAATTATTATTTATAATATTAATTTTAAAAATATAAATAAAGATAAAACTTCGTCAAATATGTAGTATTATACTTTTTTTTCTTCAATATATAATAGATCAACTGTATCCTATATATAACTAACAAAAATTAAAATTAAAAAATTAAAAATTAAGTAAGAAAATATTTAAAAGTAACACTTGCAAAAGAAAATTTTATTAGTAGTTTGGTTAGTCGTTCTTTAATTTGTTCATTATGCTAATTAGAACGCATCTCTTAAACCTATTTATTTGGGTCGTGTGATGAGACTTTATAAGTCTACTTGAACCAACTTACGGGCTTATTTATTTAAAAATATTTTAGTACATCTCTAAAGATATTTATTTAAGCATAATTATTACACATTAATTAAAATAATACACTAATAAAGTATATTATTTTTAATTAGTATAATATATTATAATTAATTATCACAAATTACTCTAATTATTTTAAAAATAGGTCTAATTATTTGAAAAACTTATTTAAATAGTCCTATTTATTTTGAAAGTTTATTTATTATTTTTAACATGTCTTATTATTAAAATTATAAATTTCAATAAAAAATATATTTATAGACCTACTTAAATTTTTAACAAATTCATTTAATATCCAACTAATAAAAACATTATATACAAATAATAAATTAATAACTATTAAATAATCTGTGCATCGCACGGGTTATAGACTAGCTCTAAATAAAACCTCTCATTTTCCAAAAATATCACGAACAGTTCTATTTAATAAAATAAAATAATATTATTATAATTATTAATGACTAACCGATTAGCTTTTTTTCCAAAACGTTTTTTTAATCTATTAACTAATATTTCTCATAACTAAAACCTCAAAAATATCACGGGCTATTCCATTAAGTAGCATAAAATACTAATATTATAAATATATCTCTCTATCTATACTATCTATACTATATTATTAAATACGAAACATTGAAAGTTTTGGTACCTGGTTTTTGATACGGTACTTACCTTATTTAATTGTTTATTTAATTATTATAAAAATTATTATAATCAGTTACCCTTTCAGTTAAAATACATTACCATTTTTTGTAAAAAAATCACGGGCAATTTCCTTCAGCTAAAACATGTTACTTTTTCTATTTCACTTGCTAAAATCCCTCATTTTTCAAATATATCACGAGCAAACCCTTACTTATTTATTTTAAAATCTATTTTAATATTTTTAATTGGCAATTACCTTTCCCCTCTTTTTCTAGAAAAATCACGAGCAATTACCTTTTTTAGCTAAAACATGTTATATTTTCAATTTTCCTTGCTAAAGTCCCTCCTTTTCCAAATATTTCACGGACAAACCCTTACTTATTTACTTTAAAATCTATTTTAATACTCTTAATTGACAAAAAAATACTAGAACATGTCACTTCTTCTATTTTTCTTATTAAAACCCCTATTTTTTCAAATTATTTTAAAATATATTTTAATACTTTTAATTATTTAAAAAAGTTTAACACGTCTACTTATTTTTGTTTTAGAAAATGCAAATTAATAGAATATTAAAACATAAATAATAAAAATAATAATTATTAATAACAATTCGTGCATCGCACGGGTTTTAAGCTAGTATATAAATATATATACACACACGATGGTGGGGTGATGGCTGGGGTGGTATGTTGGTGATGGTCAATGATGTTGGTTGTGAATTTTATTTAATTGTGATAATTTTTACTTTTAATCTGGTGATTTATGTACTATGATAGTGATAAATCTTCATGGTGTTGGTGATTTTTAAGTGATGGTAGTAGTTGAACTTGGATGAAAATGTCAGGAGAAATAGAAGATATTGATAACATGAATGGATGGTGTGAGATTTAAAAATAATATTTAAATGAGCGGTTAGAATTATATCTTATATCTTACATAATTTTTTTTTTTTGAGTCGGAATTAATTCAATAATAAAAAGCCATACGGCATCTACAAAAATGGTCGCGTCGAACAAACATAAAACAGAAACAATCGCTAATTACTCCATTTTTCTTGGAGATACAATCTCGCGATTTGTTGAAGATGATATATTTACATTTACCCGCTTCACCACATCCAGTTGGAGCTAATCCAGTTTGAGCTATCGACCATAATTGCAATCCCCTAAAAGCTTCCATCACTAAATCAAAAACCATACTCTCACAAAAAAGGAGAGAAACACCAAAACTCTCACCAAGGAGAGACTACAACCAAATTGAAATTACAAATTAAAACTAAAATTGCAAATAAAAATTACACTAAAAGCAAGCCTTAGATCTAGAAAACGAAACCACAAAAACAAGAGAAACCGAACCCCTTGAAACCGAAGAACCACCCGCTAGATCGGAGAAGACAGAAATCCGGATGCTCTGATGGTTTTTGATCTAAGAAGTTTTATTAAAAAAAATCAAACCTTAATAGCAAGATTAGCAAGAAAGATGAAAGAAAAACTAAGAGATTGGGGCTTTCCACCGGAGAATCCGGTGGAAGCCCCCGGCGGCAATATTGAGAAAAAAGGAGGCGGCTGACTGTGAGAGAGAGAAAAGAGAGAGATCTTATATCTCACATAATATTAGTTTTCATGAGAATATATACCCTCTATATATAATATCAAACATATGTTATTTGAGAAACTAAGTAATTAAATAACAAAAAAAAATAATTTTATTGATCTTGTCATAAATTGAAAACTCTCTTAGTAGGTACGCTAAAACAAGTAATTCTACTAAAAAAAAAACTAAAACAAGTAATTGCTTTTATCAATGTTATTGATCAACCACAATTGTATAATCACTCTTTAAAGATTTTTCATGCGACATAATTAGAAGGGCAAAAGAACAATATGCTTAAATAAAAAAAAAATCACAAATTCTTTTAAGGTTACACTAGAGTATCCAACTTAAATTAGTATGTTTCACTAGTCTCTGCCACACGTGTTGAAACTGCAACCATTCACAAGTAACTGTCTCTCCGAGAATACATCAACTTCTGATTCATTCTTGTTCCTGTTCTTGTTCTTGTTCTAACCACACTCCACTCTCTCCATCCCAAACACAATGGCATTACGCCATCTCCTAACTCTCTCTCACCGCTCTGTCAAATGCATACGTCCTTTCTCGCACACTCTCTCCCGTTCCACCTCTCACTTCCCTCATGACAAGCCTCTCCCTTCCCCTCCTCCTCCGGACTACATGCTCTATGATCGTCTAGCTGAACAGGTAAAATCGAAACTAGCCCGTCTCGATAAACCCGATGCCAGGTTCCTCCAACACAACTCCCCTGTCCCTTGCCGTGCTGATCACGGTTCTGCATTGTCTTTTCCTGAGACTAAGATCACTACTCTGCCTAATGGTATAAGGGTGGCTACTGAGTCTAATCTTGCTTCGGCTACTGCCACGGTTGGTGTGTGGATCGATGCGGGGAGTAGGTATGAGACGGATGAGTCTAATGGTGTTGCACATTTTTTGGAACATATGATTTTTAAGGGGACCAAGAGTAGGAGTGTTAGGAAATTAGAGGAGGAGATTGAGAATATGGGAGGGCATTTGAATGCGTATACTACTCGAGAACAAACTACTTATTTTACTAGAGTTATGGGGAAAGATGTTCCTAAAGCTATTCAGATTCTTGCTGATGTTCTGCAAAACTCTACTTTTGATGAGGGCCATATTGATCATGAACGTAATGTTATTTTACGCGAAATGGATGAGGTTTGTACTAGTCTTGTATATGGTACTGTATTTTTACAATTAAGATTGGTTTTTATGGTTACTACCATATTTACTAACAACATTTCGGAAATTGATTGAAAAATTTATCATGTGGTACTATGAAATGACTAAAGCAATAGAGATGTTTGTGTTCGTTTCACTGAGCATATAATGTACATTGTTGCTTCGAATTTCATTTATATATGTACTTATTGTAGGTGGAGAAGAACCCGGAAGAAGTTGTTTTCGATCAATTGCATGCTACTGCATTCCAGCATAGTCCATTGGGTAGACCTATTCTTGGCCCTGATGACAACATTAAGAAATTTACAAAGGCGGATATTCAGAAGTACATTGCAGATCACTACTCTCCTCACAGAATGGTATTCGGTATATTAGTTTGATATTCCGAGAAGAATCATCCATTTTACAATAAAACTCATATAGTTCTCTTGTCATATGTTGCTCCATGTCAGGTTATATCTGCATCCGGAGCTGTTAAGCATGAAGAAGTTGTTGAGCAAGTAAAAAAACTGTTCACTAACCTCTCAGCTAATGCTGATACCACTTGTCAGTTGGTTGCTAAGGAACCTTCAGGATTTACTGGCTCCGAGGTGTTAGCACTGCCTTGTTTTAGTTCTTGTCTATGCATATCAGACAGTTACATATTGTCTAATTATTAATTCTAATCGAATGAAATTTATCTGAATACAAAATCAGATTCGGATTCACAATCTTGAAGATCCTCTTATTCGATTTGCGGTTGCTGTCGAGGGGGCATCATGGACAGATCCGGATTCTGTTGCACTTATGGTAATGCAGAGCATGTTGGGGTCATATAACAAAAATGCAGGAGGAGCAAAACATGTCGGGTCAGTGTTTTTTCCTTCAAAAGTTCTTCAGTTCTTCACATTGTAACCGATGATTCCATAAATGTAGTTCTTTCAGATCATCATAGTCTCTTGCTACTGCTACTAAATTGATTTTATACCATCATGTCCAAGTTTAATCTGATTGAAACTATTACTGCAAATTCGTCGTTGACTCTGAACAGCTCACACCTTGTCGAAAGGATAGCTATTGATGAAATAGCTGAAAGCATGATGGCTTTCAATACCAATTATAAAGATACTGGATTATTTGGCATCTATGCTGCTGCAGAGGTGAGATGATTTGAAAGCACGTATCATTGTTCGATATGTGACTTGTTGATTTTGGTAAAAGAATTTACAGATTTTGAATTCGTTTTCACATTTGTTACTCTCTCTTTTCTTTTTCCAGCCATCAAACTGTGAGGATTTGGCTTATTCAGTTATTTATGCAATGACGAAATTATGTTACAAAGTCTCAGATGATGATGTTATTCGTGCGGCTAATCAGGTAAACTGTGTTAAGAGATGGCACAAATTTGTTAAGAGTATTTTTAAGCAAGCAGGTAATTTGTCTATGTTTCTAACATTCGAGTAACTTGAACTGTTGAGTAACCAGCTCATCTAGGAAGGCCCCGAATGGATCTTATGCTATATTTTAACATAAACGGTTGTCATGATAGTTTAATATTCGCCTATTGTGGTTGAATAGTTGCAAAATTTCAATTCAAGCCTTTTCCTTTCTTCCTACTAACATGTATTCTCACACAAATGTGTGTCCCGTTCTTTCGTTATGATTCAATACCTAATATTCTATGTTCGGTGGACTTTTAGTTTCGTTGGCTGTCAGGAAGTTCTGACACCAAACTGTTCTGGTTTTCTCGTATCATCCACTAATTTACAAACTTAGTGATGATCTTAGGTTCTTCTATATGTGCTCCTACAGATTATCCCTTACTAATGTTGCTATTTTACAGCTGAAATCATCTTTGCTTCTCCACGTTGATGGTACCAGTGGAACTGCTGAAGACATTGGCCGTCAGGTTCGTTCTTGTTTCAAAATTTTAAGCCAAAGATAGTCATGGACTAATCTGTTGGCTCATGGTAAAAAAAACCAGATCAAGAACCATGGCCTTGTTCTATCTCCGGAAGGCAGTTTCTTCATATAGTGATTTTATGTGCAGCTAATTACATATGGGAGAAGAATTCCATTTGCCGAATTATTTGCCAGGATTGATGCAGTGGATTCAAGCACTGTCAAACGAGTCGCAAAACGTTTTATAGAGGACAAAGTAATCTCAAAACTATCATGGACTCTTAAATAAGTTTCTTCTTGTATGCAACTTTTGAGTGTGTACCTTAGCTTAAAAAAGCCTGTTATCCTTGTTAATGCGTAAATGTCACAAGTCAAATGATACGGTAGTACCTCTTCTCCAAGACAAAAGGAGTTGCGGCAATTCTGGTGAAGTATATAGTTTGTGTTAAAAATGTCATCTAAAAGTCTAGAACTGGTTTTGTTAGTTATATTTGTGTGTTTGTGTTATTCCTTAGTTGGAATCCAGTTGCGAGATTATATTGCAATGTGTGCTTTGAAGATGTTTTTGACAATAAGGTTCTTCACTCTGCTGCTAAACTTTTGTTTTCCGCTGTTGCAGGATATTGTAATAGCAGCCACAGGGGATCCCCAGAACACTTTCCTACCTGATTACAATTGGTTCCGTCGCAGGACTTACTGGACACGCTATTAGTTTCCTATTTTTTTCCTTGCACTTTGCAACTTTTGGTCATTATATCCGATTAGAGGATCTGTTCATCTTTTAAGTGCCTTTTAATTTTTAGCAGAGTGCATAGTCTTAAGAAATCAGGGCACTCTCTCTGCAGAAAAATAAATCTTTGGTCATTGTGTTCCTGTAAGCCATATGGATTTTTATATACATTAGCAACATGAGATCTCACACTTGATCAATATATGGGAAACCAAACCCTGAGACAGTGATCTAGCCTAATACGCTAATATTTTACGTTGGTCTATCGATTCTTAAAAATCGTTAGAATGCAGCTGAAGACATAAGAGAAAAACTTTCAGATTCTCTATGTTATATGATTGTAGATCTTCATATAACCCTCTAGTTCATGTCATCAAATAATAAATCAAGGATTATGTAAGACTTGTTTTGACAAGTTCTAAAGGGATTGTTTCAGAGCAGATAATATTTCATATCGGTTTTTATCAATGCAAAGCCAAACATGCACAATAATATTGCAAAGTTCCCAAAAAGATGGTTTTTAGAATCTTTCAATGTGTGATTTTACGACTGTTTCAAGCTTAGTTAAACTAATTTGGAGCCAAGAATCTCTTGAACCAATAAACCGAGTCCTTTGCATATCTTCTGAGTTTGTCATGGTAATCAACATAGTACAGACCAAACCTTGAACTGAATCCAGCTGCCCATTCCCAGTTATCCAAAAGAGACCAAGCAAAGTATCCTTTCACGTTGCATCCGTCTTCCCTGTAAATTTCATGGCATAGTCATATTTCTTAAGAATCTTCATTCACTAATAACATTAGCAGGTTTAACATGTCTAGTAAGCAGTAACATGTATACCATTGAAATGGCTTACTTGATAGCTGCAAGCACGTTTGTCAAGTAATCGTTATGGTACTTGATCCTTTTCTCATCCTTCAACGCGTCCTTAATGGAAGTAAATGGGTTATTTGCATCATCCATACCTAAAAGTAAAATGTAGAAAAGAGGAAGAAAATTGAAGATAAGATTGGGTCTTTTCAAATCCTATTTCGTCATCAGAGTTTTATTGAGTATTCACTTTTACCATTTTCAGTTATTATGACCAAGGGATTCCCATATCTTGTCTTTACATAATTCAAAAGACTTCTCATTCCCTCAGGTACTATGTACAACCATATTGAATTGGCCTGCAGTTCAAGATGATAAACACCAAAGCTGAATATTTCATTACGCGGATGTGAACTGTACCTGTACCTTGGTCTGTATGAGCATTGCTGTTATGATGATAGATTACTTACCCGGTCACCAATAGGCTTCCCGTCTTTGAATGCTGGAAAACAATATAGAACATCATTGAGTTGAAGGAGAGATATACATGATAATGATGCAAATATGATATGGCTTATTTACTTATAATGTACTACCAAGCATAAAAATAAAAGATGATAGAAGAGTATGTGATTAATTGATGTCAATGTAAAAGTGTCACACATAAATAACATACGCAGAGTAAGGACACCGATGTCTGCAATTGAATCATTGAGGAAGCTTTCTGTGGAACTGTTCGTGGCATACCATGTTGTGTAGTGATTTATGCCCACAAAATCAAGGGTGCCCTTAAGAAGAGTGGATTCAGCCTCAGAAATTTTTGGTAATCGACTTCCTACTCTACTTCTCATTGAGCTCGGATAATCACCAAACATCAATGGGTCAAGAAACCTGCACTTGTGTTATTGTGTAGGAGTACTTTACTACTAGATACCCACAAAATAATTTAAAGAGGTGTTTTGTGAGACACAGGTTAAGATGCAACAAAGAACTTGGGAGGATGATGATTCAATGCAAGTAAAATCATTGATTTGTGCTAACTTTTGCAAAGCACTTGCATGGGGAGAAGTTTTGTATATAAAAATTTACAACATCCAGCCTATGCATTCTAATCACCCTTTCTCTGGTTGCCCTGAAACTAAACAAGTACAATTGAAAATTCTTACCAACCCAAGTTAAACTCCATTGCGCGTCCTGCAGCTTCTATGTCCTCGGTAGAGTTTGTTGTTGGTTCATACCAGAAAGTATCAAATGCTATTCCCACTATTCCATTTTGTTTTTGCTGTTAGACAAGATAACTAAAGAGGTTAAGATTACTCGCAAACATGCAGAAGACTGTCATGAATTTAATTTTAGGTGAAGCAGAATGAACTTATCACTGCAGTAAAAAACTATGATCAGTCATATATACCTTGTACATTTTTCTGTAAATATCTGTGGCAGTTCCATGAGCAAGTAGAACATTGTGACCTACAATGTAAGGCTCAGTTGAAGAATTTCCTTCCTTGCAGAACAAATGGCCAAGAATGGAGCATCTTCCTGGTGCCTGGAAACCTAAATCATAGCCTTGTATGGCAAATGTATGGGGCTCATTGAAAGTCATCCAGTGCTTCACCCTGTCACCAAATTCCTGGAAGCAGGTCTCAGCATATGTCGCAAAGTCGTTACTGCAAAAAACAATTATGTTCTGATTTTACAGCACCAGGAAAATTGTATATATGTGATTTCATACTTAATGCAAAAACACTACACTTAAGGATATAATTTAATTACATTATTTGGGAGCTGAGCCATCCTTGGTATTTGTCTTCCAGGGCTTGAGGAAGATCCCAATGGTAAAGGGTAACATATGGTTCAATTCCTAGAGAAAGAAACACTGGAATTTGTCAGTGAATGTTAATCAGAAGGGCTTAATTTGACTATAATTGACATGTGACGTTCGGAGTACCACTGGCTACTAAAGCATTGATGAAATTATTATAATGATCAACTCCAGCTTGACTGATTTTCCCGGTTCCATCTGATACAGAGAAGCACTGAATAAGAAAATTTACCAGAGAACTCCCATCGGAAATGCTGTAAATTTTCGTAATTCAAAAATTGAAAACACGTTTTTAAGCACTTGAGAAGAGGTTAAAGATAGCTTACTTGGATAAATCCTAGACCAAGAGATAGAAAACCGATAAGCATCCATTCCCATTTCTTTCATAAGTCTAATATCTTCCTGTTGCAAGCACATCAATGTTGATGTACTGTATTTTAATATATTGTACCTTCAAGTGCCTGGTAGTTTAAATTAGAGTACAACACTTACATTGTACAGATGAAACTGGTTCACAGCTACATCAGCATTGCTTCCATCACTTATCTTTCCTGCAACAGTATTGTTAACATCAGACGACATTATCATCATTGTTACTTCAAGTTAGAGTCATTGAACATCACATTTGTATTTGCAAAATTTCGTAGATGACACGAAAAACAATGGAGATACGTTTACCAAATGTATGTGCAAATGTGTCCCAGATGGTAAGTCCCCTTCCACCCTCCTTGACTGCCCCTTCATACTGAGAATACATACATCAAAAAAGTTGGAAAATAATGGCTCCTTAAAATCATTAATATTACAAGTTATAATTATTGTTCCGCTAATTAAAATCAGAAGCATGGCAATCAGACTTTAGACTTTGAACTTTGAACTCTGAACTCTGAACTAACCATGCGCTCAAATTTGCCTATACACTCTTAGGTTAAATCTAAGCTATGATTAATTTATAATCCGCAACACCAAAATTATAGTTATCCCGACAGCCTGAACTCTGATACCATGTTGAGTAATCAGTCGCTCTAAAACCTCAAGTGTTAGAGGAAGACATTTTCCAGGATCATATATTATATTCTAACAGAAACTAAAGATTGCAATATTGATGTTAAGGTTAAATAGTCCGTTTTAGAAGAACCGATAACTTAACATAGAATGAAAATCATCGAAAATGAAAAAGAATGAGCTAACCTGGTAAGCCGCAGAGGCAGTTCCAAACGTAAAACCTTTCGGAAAACTTGCTCTACTAATATTAGTATTACCATCATGAATTTTCAAACTAGTAGTCTTTACAAGTAACCGTACCACCACCAGAACAACAACCAAACCCATATCGACGCAACTTCCAAGTCTCACCATATTTCAAATTTCTTGGTATGTTGTGTTTAATGGAGGAACCCAAGGAAGATGGTGGATATGTTTATGAAATCTATGTGTGTTCTTGTGCTTAAAATGATGTAAAAATATAAAATTTCTACAGGAAATGGACCGTGTGTTCGAGCCGAAAATATGGTGCTAGTCTAGTAGTGAGGTGAATGGAGGCTGATTTTTTAGTATCTGCCCATGCAGACATCCTAACAATTCAATTTTCACGATTTCAATAGTGAGATAGTTACTAAGAGCATCTACTTAATGAGACGGAAGAACTAACAAAAAATATCCTTCATGACGGGTATTATACATAATTTGTATAAATAACGAAGTTCTTTCTATCCGTATAAAATCTTTAGATAAAATTATAGTGAACCTTCTCCGACTCGAATCTTCCATGATACCATAGTGATAAGTACTGTTGTAAGATCAGATAGTGTTCAGACAGAATTTTATGTTAGTGTAACAAAACCTATGAAGTATTTACGGCATATTCCAAACAAGAAGAAGAAAACAGAAAGAACAGAATCCTGGGGTAGTTCCTAGGTATTGCTTATGGCAGTTTATGGTTGCCAACTTGCCATGGCCATTTTATAATTAATAAATATTTGTTTTTTATTAGTGACATATTTAGATTCTTTCTTTCGATTTTGTCCTCTATTTATTTATTTAACTTGTTCATTATTGATCTATAGTTCCAACTTGTGACCCTCTCTTTTCAGTTTGCAATAGGAAGAAGTTATGTATCCTCCTCTCGATTTTGTAATTGTCGTCTAACTATTGTTTTAACCATCCATTACTCTGGATTACTAAAAAGATTTGGTGGTAATGGATCATTCACGTATACCGAATCACAATCGAGAATTCTGAAACAGATTTTGAATATTGTTCTAATCGGAAACGATTTTATATACGATTTTACAACTAAATGTAACTAAAGTCGACCACCTAAACTTAAGATTAGGTGTGTTCTATGAACTTTACAACTAAATGTAACTAAATGTATTGCATGTAACTTTTAAACATATCATATTGTACCATTACAGATCGAAGATGAAGTGGAGTGGCAGGCCGATTGAGAATCCATGGCCTTGCAATTTGCAGAAAAAAAACTCCAGTAACTTGGATGGAGGTGTAGACATCGAAAATGAGCAGGACATACTTTAATTTTTAAAACAATAGCATCGCATTGTACTATAATTTTGACCCTAATTACGTAATATAGAATTATAATTTTTAAAGGGTTTTTATCCTCAGCATTGTATTTGTATGATATATGCAGATTTCAATACTTTACAATAATAGCATTATTTCTTTTTCCCCTAAAAGTTTTAATGTGTTAAATAAAAAAGAACCATTTCATGGGGGAAGGAATCCCAGGAGTTCAAAGTCATACCCTTGAACTAGAGTTACGCTAGGCTAGAACTTAAATAAACAACTGTAAATATTATTTCATTCATGAGAAAATAGTTGTGATAATTATTGTAGCAATTCATTAACTTTTGAAAATGCAGAAGTAATTTTTTTATTCCATTAAATGTTAAGTTTTGTGGGACTTGTGTTATGTGTAGGCATATCATTTTAGTAATGCGTTAATTATTTGTAGGTTAACAAAAATTATGTGACACTATCATGGTTCTAAAAATCGGACAAATCGCCGATAAATCGACCGAGAAATTGAACATCGGAGACCTACCGATCTGATTTCGTGAAATCGCTGGATAAATCGTTTTCCGATCAATTGGGTCAAAATCGTTCGAAATCGGGTCAACGCCAACAAAAATCGAAAAAGTTTATATATGATATGGTGATTCTGTGATAAAGTTGTTGATAGATAAGTGATTTAGAAGAGTGGAACTGAAAAGGAAATACAGGTACCGAAGGAACTCAACTGAGGAAGGAAGAAGGAACACGACGAGGCACATATATCTATATATATTCTTTGACTTGTGTGCATGTGAATGCCAATTATCTTATAATATTCCTTTTTTTAATACTACAACCGAATTGTAACTACATTCCAATTTTCAATTTGCATCAATTTGTGTTCAAACGTACTTTGTTTAAATATTTTAGAAATAATTTCAGTTAATGTGCAATAATCATCAATCAAATTATTAATATATATGTGATAATAATGGCTAATCTGATAAATATAATAAAATATATTATTAAATTACATCCGATTTATCTTCGATTTGTCATTCCGATAAATCGCCGATTTCCGATAAATCGCTATACGGTAGCTCAATCGATTTTTCCGATTTCCCACGGGCCTTAATACGGAACAATGTTGTAGCAATAGCATAAACTAGTGTACAGTATACTTTGTATGATCCTTAGATTTCAACGCACTGCAGGAAATTAATTGCTGAATAAAGTTTTTGATAACAGACTTTTTTTTTTACAAATTGATAACAGACATTCTATATGTAATAAATATTATCTTCGTGACTAATTAGTTTTCCTTTTTTTGAATTTTAATGGTTAAATTGATCAATGTTTGACTAAAAATTAAATTTATCATTTTGTCATTTTAAAAGTTGAAAATTACAATTTAAAATAAGTTAGATATACTTTTTAATGATTTTTTATTTATTTTTCTGATTGTATTATATGTACAAATTTCGTTTAAACTTTGATCAATTTGATCTTCAAAATATAAATAATTTGATCATCCAAAAATCAAACAAGACGGAATAATTGGGTATGGGATAAATGCTACAAAGTTATCTGAAGGCCGTTGTGTTTTTTTATATTACTATTTTGTAAGGTTATTTTAATATATATACACAATTTTTTTTTTAAATCATTATATTTAAAAATCGAGGTATCGCCGCTCGGCGATACCGAGTAATCTTACAAAAAAAAATGTAATGAGTATGTTTCATGTGATAAATGTAAAAATTTATGATTTTATAATATATCAATTAAATTTATAAAATTACTCTTATAAATTCTCCTTATAATTTTATTTAGTATATGATATAAAGAAAGTTTTATAAAAATTTTGGAAGAGTGAAAATTTTGTTTTAATATGGATGTAAATAAATTTGACAAATAGTTTGACTTAAATCATGATTTCATATCATAAACTTAAATAGTTGAACTTGCAGGTGATGTTGCAGGTGATGATCTATAATGGCTGAGAAACAATCACATGAACTAGGGAATGAACTAGGGAAATAGTCGATTGATGAGGTCATCCAAACGCTCTTCAAGGACACCCTTATTGAGTCCACCCTGTCTCCTGCTTAAACTCTCTTCATGTATTGATCACTTTTTTCCATCCGCGTCAATCATACAAGGATGATAAGAAGCAAAATATTTTTATAAAGACGGAGGGAGTACTAAACTACACAATCATTAATTGTTGATCTTTTGAAACTGATAATCCAAAAAATATATATTATGGACATTGACGAATTGATGCTCTAACCAGTGTAAGAGTGATGAAAGAGAGGTGCCATTAGATAGAGTAAATTTTGTTTAGTTTGTGTTGTGAATGGGAAAAGCTTAGGTGATCTTTTTATGTATACTAAATATTATTTTGTATACTATGTGGTCATGTTGTTCTATGAAAATCTTATCATATTGAACTTTACAACTCTCAGGAGTATTTAAAACTAGAGATACCATTGTCCTAGATACATATTTTCATGTTTGAATAGGTTTATGAATATGAATAATATCACTTTATCTTGGCTATCAATAAAAAATATGTATTCCCTCCGTCCCCTAGATTCTTTACATTGGAAGATAGAGGACTTAACACACATTTTAAAACTCAAATAAATTATAGTTCTATAAATTATTTTAATTTTTTTTCTTCTGAATAAAAATTTAAATTTTTATTCAAAAAACGAAAATTTCAAAAAAAAAATTGTTAAATTATTCTTTGTATAAGCTTTAAAATTTAAAATACGTGCAAAGTAGTAAAAAAAATTTTAAGGAAAGGAGAAAGACGGAAGGAGTACCGAACACAAGCATAACTACGTAGTCTATCAATGTTTTAAAATATCATACATGTCAAGTAATTATCCATTTGCGCATTAGTTCATCTATATTTTTTAGTGATGCAACATATTACACACAAAAAATATAGATTAATAATGTAATAATAAAATAATTTCTTAACTCCATTGTAAAGGTCCAAATGTGTCAAAAGTGATACAAGAAAATTTGGATACTTTGAGTTTCTATAGGTCAGGATAATTGGATCTCATCCAGAAAAAAGACAGAAAACGGGGTTAAACAAAAACATATATGAGTTTCATGTCTTAATAATTACATTGAATATATAAAAGTCGGGTATCGTCGAAGGCGATGCCGAGAAGAACTAATTAATTAATAGAGGATCTGAGCAGTTCATGTCAAAGTAAATAATGCACAAAATTACTAAATTATAAGTTAAAGAACTAATGTTTTACTATTTTGAAAACATAATGAATTGATTTTTTTTAATCAATTCTATACTTTTAAGTCCAAAATCAAGACTCTTATTGAGAAAGCCGTTAAAATTTAATGTAATATTAAAAAAATGTGTCGGTGAAAAGGTACTATAACAAAAATCAAATAATTATTTGAAAATATTTTTAATATTAACATACATTGTAATATACTATAAAAAATATTATATTTTTGATAAGGTTTTGATTTTGAAACTAAAACACTTTTCTATTTCACCTCACCTCTTGAGCAAAATTTGGTGTGTATCTAAAACTATATTGTCGAAGGTACCTGAGTAGTATATACTTGGCTATGTCATTAATTAAACAAATAATTCAAGGAAGAAATTAATTAATATCTTTATTATTGGAAAACAATATCACAAACAGAAAAACAAAATTTAAATTATAAATAAAAAATTAATTTTAACCATGCGAAACGGGCAATAATCCTAGTTATTATAGTGAGCAAAATATAAAATTGTAAAAAATCAAAACGGATATGATTTTATAATATTATAATAAATATACTATCTTTCAATAGAAAAAGAGATACTCCCTCCGTCCCATTCATTTCTATACATTCCAAAAGTAGTAACTTTTTCATCTAATTTTACTCATTTTTTATATATTTTCTTAGTTTACGTGCCCCATTCCAGTGTATAGAATTACGGAGGGAGTACAACTTACGATTGCAAGAACAGTCAAGCAAAATATTCAAACTGACTCATCTAGAAGTCGTCCAGTAAATACCTATGTTAACAGACAATCTGAACCGGTGGAGCTCTGTTGTCCAAAAACCAATACTGCTAACAAATGATCCCAACAATGGGACCGTTCCTGTCAGCTATTTTGGGCCCAAATTGATTCATTTCTATTATTTTGTTTTCCATCTTAGTTCCGGGAACACGGGGTTAAATTTAGATATTGTCGGTGGATGGCTCATAATTGAGTAAACAAACTGATGTACTCTTCTGCATTCATTTAAATTTGTTTCAGATCGTGCAGCTGATTCTGAAAAACTTTCAAACTTTCTTTAAAAATTTGGCTTACTTCTGCCCGAAAAAAATGATCAATTTTATCTTTTGAAATACTCTACTTGGATATCCCGATTTATATAAGATATTCCACGAGTTGGGTATCCGTAAAAAACGAGACTATCCCAGCTGTTCTAATATCCTCTTACCTCGCGAGTACAGGAGACTACATTTATAACCAAAGTAAACCCGGTTAAAACAAATAAAAATGTCTTATCTTATTGCAGAAAAAATCACAAGGAAAACAAGGTAAAAACATGTCCAAAGAAGGCTGTACAAATAAACCAGGTCACATTTATTAGGATGGCTATACATTGACCTACAGACCAGACACAGTAAAAATGAATGACCAAGAACTAACTTGACTTGTATTATAGAAAAAGATTAAACAGAGACTATCCCAGCAGTAGACATCAAAATTATCTTATTATTACCTAGTGAGTACTTGAGACTCAGCTTTAACAAACTCCATAATCAACTTGGCGGCATCATTTGGCTTTTCTACATGTGGGATATGTCCGCAATCTGGTATTTGACGTATAAATGCATTTGCAAGTTCACTGTGCAATCTCTGCATTACAGAAGTCAAGTAGCATGGGTAAATATACCATTACAAAGTTTGTAAGCTTGATTCTTCTTGCTAGAATCCAAAACCAGGTATAATGGATAACACGACTAAGAAAAGTACATACTACTCCAAACTTGTTGTCTATAATTTGGTCATCTTCTCCCCAAATTATAAGTGTTTCATGCTTTACCTGCGCGCACACACACAGACGTAGCCATCAGCAAAAACAGCAAAAGATTCTATGTAGTTCTACTTTGAGATTGTATTACAACTGAAAGTCTATTGGGAGAGTCAGGGCAAGAAATATTCTTTCAATTTACAATTGTACATGCATAACAAATACTATTTATAAGACACAAGAATTATACGTAGCCCTTAGACATAACAATAAAAACCAAAAGAGACTCCTGAATCAAGTCAAAGCTAGCAACAAGCGCAAGCAGGGAAAGAATGATTGATTAGCCAGGAACAAAAAAGAGAGGGATGCCAAAGTACTTGAGGAATCAAGCCAAAAGAGACTCCTTAATCAAGTCAAAGCTAGAAAAAAGTGCAAGCAGGGAAAGAATGATAGATTAGCCCAGAACAAAGAAGAGAGGGCTGCAAAAGTACTTGAGGAATCAAGCCAAACAAAAAAACAGCGAAAGCAGCAGAAGTAAACATGAATGTTACAGGCAAAAATAAGTTAATTGTGTGTGCATGGGTTAAATGGAAGGGGAGAATGTTTAGATCAGATTTCAGTTATAAATTACAAGGATCACATGTTTAGCTTGTATATAAACACATGTCTGGTTGTGCTTGTGTCCTCAGAATTCTAAACGCGTATCTGATTATAACGCATTTTTAAATATACCAAAAAGTAGGCATCTATTTGAAAATTTTAAATTATATTGAGATCCTTGTGAGAATAGACAATAGCTATCTGATATATTCATTAGATTGTGCATCACATGCTACTGCATAATAGCTTATAATTAGCGCAAAAGACTTGATTTGGTCTTTAGTTGTCGACTAACAAAAAAAATCAAGTGCCCGCGATCCCATAACAAAAGAATCAAGTGTCCGATTCCCGGCAAAAAAAAGATATAATTTTATATTAATTTGTTAGAGTAGCTCACGGTTTGACTACTCACAGCTACAAAACATCTAAAATTATAATTGCATAAAAAATATATTTTTCAATAAAACTACATAAATAACAATATAACAAACACAAATTAAAATAATTAATACTAAAAAAATAAAAAGCAGCTGTGCACGCACAGGTTGAAACCTTAGTACAAATAAAATGAGAAGGGGGAAACGAACGGAAAAGAGGGTAAAGCCATAAATGAGGTGCATCCTATAGCCACGAGAGCATGTATATGTGCAAGATGCTTACATGTACTGGAAAAATCCTTACCTGTTTTATGAGGTTGAGAACATTATAACCCCCACTGTTTATGAAATCTACTGTTGTATCCACCCACCAGGGTAACAGACAATGTAAACGTCCAATCTAGTAACACAATATAAAAATGATTATGTGTCACTAAAACAAGGTTAAAACCTGATGAGAACAATAAAGATAAAAAATAGAACCACGAGTTAGTTGTTTTCTATGTTCTTAATAAGTAAGTACTTACATGAACCCAGTCTAAGCAGGTATCAAAAGGTATACCATTGAAAGTCAAATTAGTTGCATAGAACCGCAGTAGGACACTCTTCAACAAATAAGCCTGCCAAGAGATATTAATGTATTAGTACTTGTATCATTTACGAAAGACTGCCAAGTCTACTGATAAGTTACAATGAAATACTCACCCCAGCATAGGCTGCAACCTTAGGCAACTTAGAGAGGTTTCCCGTCCCTTCTGCATAAACACTTGCATCAATCAGAATCAGTTTATCAACCTGAAAAGATAGAAACACTTCATTAAAAATCATGCTGCATCAAATCCAACAACGGAAACATAGTAATTTACAGCTTCAGGATGGTTGACTGCAAAGTCAATTGCAACAGCTGCTCCAAGGCTTGGTCCAACTAGTATCATAGGCCTTTTGATGTACGATTTCCAGAACTACAAAACAAAAATACTGATGTGTTTCAAGATTCCGTGAACAACTGCAAAGTAGTGTGCATTCATATCTACCAAATCTTCCTTGCAATAACTTCTAAATTTTGGCATCTGAAATGGATGCATATTCTGTACTATTCGATTAGCCATTTCACTAAAAGGCATTTGAAATAGTGTAATGTAGGTTCCAATGACTTACTTAACGAGGGACAGAGTTACGCACCTGATAAAGATGATCACGCTTAGAGACAACAGTACATGCTGGACGACTTTCTAATACATACAAGTAAATATTAATAGATGAAAAGATTTAAAAGCATTCCTGATATAATGTAAAATAATTCACTGATAAATACATAAAACTTAAAGAGCATACCTAAATCGGAAAACCCCCAACCAAGAATGTCGACCGCCCATGTTTCCAAATTAGCATCCTCAAACAACGGCAATGTGTATCTCCACTCTAAACAGGAGCTGAGGAATAAAAGCCAATATACTGCTGAGAAATATTTATTTCAGAAGCGACGATATATGTGTACGTAATTATAAAAAAAACACAATATGAATGCACGTAAATGTATTCCTGACCTGTCAAAACCATGTAAAAGAACCAACGGATTTGTCTTAGCATGTACCAAAGGCCTCACACAACTACTCAATAAAGGCCTGTTTAAGCCACTAAGCTACAATAATAAGATGGACCGTTTATTAGAGACGATTTAGATAAAAGCAACAACTTATACAATAGAATTTTGATGTAGCAATGCTGAAAAAAACTACATAATATTAGTGAAAGAATTTAGGTTAAGAAAACAGAAATGCAACATCTATTGATGTCAACTGGTATACGCTACAGGTCCTTTGACCTTTTCCAAACTATTTTGAAACTTAGATTAATCTAAAATTACAAATTTATGTAATAGAGATAGTTTTAAGCACATGTTTTGGTATATGCATAATAATGGAATGATTAGGATCAGAGTATTAAAATGAGATTTGAATAATTATTTGACAACTTGGAAGTGTTGAAGTAAATTTATTAACCCTACTTGTATACAAATTGGAAGTGTTCCAGTAAATTCATCAACCCTACTTGTAGATGTTAAGTGTCTTGTAGTGCTGCTGCATTAGCGAAAACTACTCGTTCCTATAGACAGTATCTCATTCAGTCTTTTCGATAAATCTGTATTTAAACATGTTCCAAAATGTTTTGTTACATGATATACCATTTATGAAATCCAAATAATGAGTTTAAGAATCTTAACAAAAAACCCAAATTAACCACAGGTCAAGGGACCTCAAACAGTGTCCGTGCCCTACAAAAATTGCACTCCATGTGCTTCATCTTTAAGAAACAGAGCATGCAGCAGCAGTGTCATGACGAAAGAGGTTCAATTAGTCACGTCGACAGCCTGTCAGTTAATGACAGAAGAGGTTGACTATACAAAATCTAGTCATTGAGTTGTTCCTGGGCTAAAAATCAATGACATCTAAGTTCCTTTTTCACAAGGAGCAGAGCGGGTACAATTCTTAAAACAGTGCCTTGTACTCGAATCAATTCCGAAGTAATTTATTTCACTTCTCTTAAATTTATAATTTGACTTGACAAAACCGTAAAATTTCAACTTCGAATAATATATTTATCGCAAACTAAGAATAAAGCACATTCAAAAAATATTCCGGAATTCAAATATTGTATCCACTGGAATTCAAATATTGTATCCCAAAACGGATACACCCTATGCTAAAAGTTGGTAAGTCTGTCATTCCCCCTCAAAAAAAAAAGGTAGTTAGCATTCTATTCAGTAATAATGGAATCCATTTATTATTTATAGAACTTTTACCAGTAATGCTCCTGAATAATATCCAGTTCGAGTCCCACAAATCAAAGAGTCCATTTATAGAACTTACCAGTTACTGCACTTCAAAATAATTGTCCAGTTGGAGTGCCCCCACCACATTTGTAATACAACACATTTGAACAAAAAGAAGGAAAATACTAAAAGTCCCAGATTAATTTCCGAAACGGATCCTAAATGTCACTCTGGTTAACTATAATTTACTCAAGCGTTTTGACCGGGTACTTAAAATTATTATTTTTTAATTTTTTTTTTAATTAAACTATTCTTTATATATTTTTATTCAAATAAAAAAAAATAATTTTAAGTACCCGGAAAAAGCATTTTAAATTACGTGCAAAAAATCGAGCGACATATAAAAAAACGGAGTAAAAAGAAACGGGGAGAGTAATTAATAACAATAGATCTCTCATGTTCACATAAATTTCATCAATAAAAATATTTTAAATTATGACATCATTTAAGAACAAATTTTGGTGATACATATGTCATTACTTGAATTAAAAACCAAAAAATAAAACAAAGAACAAGAAATTCGAGATTATGTATAATTCTTAGTAGAGCCTATTGTAATTAAGCTATGTTGCCAAAATAAAAAAGAAATGAGGCACAAATATTTATAAATAAATAAAAAAAAAATTAAGCAAAATCTTAATTGCTTATACTTTATAAAAAAAATACTATGTACAACCCATTTACAATATAAAACTATTATTTTTAGCTAATTAAATAAATATACTAATAAAGTATTTAGTTGTAATAAACGTTACTAACCTGGACGGGTAATCTCTGCATTCTAGAAGCCATTTTCCGAGCATGTAAATCTTTAACTTTCTCCACTTCTTTCGGAATAAACGAGGGGAAGCTGCTGTTGGTGTCGGAAACAGATACGGCGTCAATACGACGCCGTGCAATGAGCAAGTGTTTAGAAGTGGGTGGCGCAATGCCGCCGGTGTGGGGCAGCATTACGAGCATTGTCAAGTGTGAACGTGTGAATAAGAGTAGGACAGCAATCAATGGAAGGAAGAGGAGAGAAAGTAAAGGAAAGGGGGTCGTCTCGGGAATGGAGACGAGAGCAACAGAGGGTCACAAGTGTGCCATGTAATAAATATGAGTTGTTTGATGGGAGCTTTGTAGTAGACTAGTAGTGGTACAATAAATGCCGTTCATTGATGTGGATATACAGTCTCAAATTTTATGTCATATTTTTATATTAATTTTTATTAGATAAAATGCCCAAAATACCTATCAAAACGGGATGGACTGCCCAAAATATTCACCAACGGAATGTTTCGTTCAAAATACCCGCTGAATACGCACGTCAAACATGCGTATTCAATTTTTACAAAGGATGTGCATGTCTGATATGCGTATTCTTTGTTTTTTCAAAAAGGGTATACGCATGTCTGACATGCGTATTCCGTAAAACATTTACAAAGAATACGCATGTCTGAGATGCGCATTCTTTGTAAAAATAGTATACGCATGTCTGTAATGCGTATTCCGTGTGTATTTAGGGCGGAACATTCCGTCGGTGGTTATTTTGGGCAAAAAAAATGATTTGGTGAGTATTTTGGGAGCTCACCCTTTTTACTATGACATATTAATTTTATCAACCAGATATTTTATAACTTAATTAAATTTCATAAGTTTGGGAAAATTATCCATACAATAATAATCACATCATTAGTAACAATTGCTGAAATATTTAATATAGTTTTCAAGGATGTTATATGAATTTTATCAAATTAAACATTTGAGTAAAAAACAAAAAAAAAATTAACAAAATTCATTAGGTGCAAGTAAACTTATGTGATTTTAACATAATTAAAGTATATTTGTAAAAAAAAATAATCATATGTGTAAGATCATATAAGGCCATATATCACTTTACTCGCCGCATTTAACGAGATCGTATTTAAATCACTTAAGTCATAATAAATTCCAAACAAAAACCTTTATGTGATCGAGAAGTAAAATAATCTTTTGTCGAGTTTTATATATTTTTCTTGAATGCCACCATAACCAAACGAAAATTTATGAACTCTAGTATTTTAGATCATATTTTTAAATTTATTTAATGTTTATTTTTAATTTTATAGCTATTTTATTTGATTTAATTAAAAATAAATAATAAATAAGTTTTAAAAAAATCTAACTATATTATCTAAAATGCTAGAGTTTATGACTTTTCATTTGGTTACGTGGCATTGAAGAAAAATATATAGAACTCAATAAAAATTATTTTACGTCTCGATCACATATTTAGATGTATTTGTTTGATATTTATCATGATTTAAGTGATTCTAATGAGATCTCGTTGAAATCGGTGAATAAAGTGATATATGGCCTCCACTTGAGTGACCAATTTGATATTTAACCCAATAATATATTCAATAATTAAATTTGATAAATTTCATTTCACGCCTTTTAAAACTAAATTAATTATTTGAAAATTAAAAATAATCATTTGATCTTTATCTTATAGAAATTTGTCCAAGATTTATGAAATGTTATTAAATAAAAAAAATTACATAATACTATACAGATTTAACATGAATTTCTTTTCGACTAATAATCGAACTGATTTTATTATAATAGGGTTAATTAATTTACAAAAGGGGAAGAAAAGGAAAAAAAAAACTTTTTTAACATATTCCTAAGTTCTTTTGTAAAAGATGAGAGAAAATTTTGAAAATATGAAATTGAGAAAAAATTTAAAAATATATATATGTGAGAGCTTCTACATACAGTATATCATTTCATTTTTGGATTATTTTATTCCCCAATCATCTTTTCTCTTTTCACAAACTCGGGTGCATGATTTCAAGAAAAAAATATTAATCTTTCTGTCTCCAAATTCTAATTGGAAAGAACAGTTTAAGAGATGTTCACGAATCTCCCTGCTTGCCAGGCCTATGGGAAAAAATGTTAGGGGTACCAAATTAATTTTTAAAATGAATCGTTCAAATGTCACATGTTATGTTTTGATTGATACCATTCAATTAATAATAGTGAATCTCATGCATTTACATTAAATCATCAATGAAATTATTCTAAATTGTCATATCACTTATGCCACATCATTTGATATCAAAATTCGATATTCAATTCGATATCTCTAGCATTCCTAAAAACAAATACCGAAAATTTCGGAGTGGAAACATGTTTTTCAATATCTCACCTGAAAATAATTTGTATTGTAAAAAATAAGAGGGGCTTAACATTACCTGAAAATAGTATATTGTTTTCGTTTTAAGAAAAAAGATTATGCGTAATATTAGAGTAAATAGCAGTTTGCACCCCTTTACTTTGGACGTTTTTTCGATTTGGTCCTCAATAATGTTCTGTAGCAGAATGCACCCTTATGTTTAATTATCGCTTCGATTTGCACCCCTTTGACCAAATTCCGTTAATTTTGACTGTCACCGTTAATTAGAGCAGGGGTAAAATTGGAAAATATATTCCAGAAACACTATTCATGAAATACTTTACTAACCAAATGGATCAAACGGTGGCTTAATCAAGAAACTCGCCGGAATCGGACGAACAACCTCACCGGAACCGGAGAATTCCAGAATCCGGTCGATAGCTCACCGCCGGCGAGCCCAAATCAGTCTAAAACACGAGCTTTCACCGGGGAACGTAACACGAACCATTTCCCCAACAAAAACATCAACAAAGCGGCTCGGAAGTGAGCCAAAACACTCACCGATTCCGGCCAAGTCGCGAAGCCGGCGGTCAGCCGATTTTCCGACGAGTCAAAAACGAACACCACACTCACAAATTATTACATGTATTCATTCCTCTTCCTACGATCTATCTAATGCTGGAAACATAAACAAGAACCAATGAATGAGTCAAAAATCCGACCAAAAGCTCAAGAACTCCGGCGAGCTTCTAAAATTTCGATTTGCTTAATTCCAAGCTCCAAAAATCAATTAAAAATCATCAAAACATTCATCACAACACACACAATCCATTCATATCACCAATTATGAAGAACAATCGAAAACAAAGATTCCCCCAAATTAAATCAATTAATTCGAAAATAATTAAATAATTAAAAATAATAAAAACTCAGAAATCATACCCACGTGAATTCTGATGATGGATTTGGATAGAGGATGATGAGAGATTCGATTCGACTACTAGAGTGTCGAAATCGGATTCCGATAACGCCTTCAAATTTGAGTTTGATTCTCAAGAACACGAAGAACACGTTTCTGGAATATATTTTCCAATTTTACCCCTGCTCTAATTAACGGTGACAGTCAAAATTAACGGAATTTGGTCAAAGGGGTGCAAATCGAAGCGATATTTAAACATAAGGGTGCATTCTGCTACAGAACATTATTGAGGACCAAATCGAAAAAACGTCCAAAGTAAAGGGGTGCAAACTGCTATTTACTCGTAATATTACTACAAGTCCCTAAAGATGGTTATATTGGATGGGTTGACTAAAATTATAGCTAAACGAAATGTACCATTGAAGTGCAATCTTTTTTTACATATTATTTATAGTATTATTTGTGGTATGCCACCTAAATATTTAAATATTTAGCTAAGGAGTTTTTTTCATTAAAAATGCTCTAATTATTTGTCATATTTGATTTTTGAATAGTCAAATTAGGTCAAATTTTGACCAAATATAATATATATATAATATAAATAAAAAATATAATAAGAATTATATCATTGAAAAGTACATTTAATCTACTTTAATATGTACTTTTCAAAAATTGATCAATTTGACCGCTAAATATCAAAACAGAACAACTAATTAGAAACGGATGAAGTAATTTACGGGTCTCTTTAAAACAAGGAGTCCACTTTGAGTTTGAGGAGAAGATCGCTAGGAAACCATAAATTTTTGACATTGTTAACATGATAAAATGAAAAACTTATATTAGTGAAGTTATTGTAAATGTAGGTGGACTATTTTATTATTATTTATTATTACGTCATATTTTCGGTTGTCTCAATTATCTCCTAATTTTTCAATATGGATCTATTAATAATTAACTTAATTCATAAGTTAAATATTTTCTCTCTCTGAAACGAGAAAATATCTCCAATTAATTATAGAAAATATCTCTAAACGATATAATTCAAATCAGGAAGGTATCCCAATCTAAATCTAAAAAGATAAAATCAACTAATTCCAAATACATCCATAATAATCATAAAGATTAAAAACACAATCCTATAACATAAATGTGTTTGCTTGATCCCTATAAATACAGGGTACGCAGACATCTTGGAAGAAGATCCGACACATATAACAAGTCGAGACACACAATTAACAAGTCGAGACATCTAACAAGTCGAGACATCTAAAAACCCAAAATTCCCCATTATCACAATTTCGTTATTCCAGCAACCCCCGAAATTTGTTATCACCAAATTCCTCCGTTAACAAATGGCGCTAGAAGGAGGGCATTATTTTTTGATTGTGGAGGATAATCAAATCATCTACATCATGCACAAGGGGGGTTTTATCGGATCTGGAGCGGCTTAAATGGAGGAGTTGAACGGTGGAGGCGATGGTTCGTTCGTGGTTCTATTCAAAAATAAGATAAGCTTTCTTATGATTTTGTCTGTACAAATAAGTTATATTATAAAATTCGTAGTAAATTTAATACATATCAGATTTTGATGATTTTTTAATGATCCGAAAAGTTTTTGCAATTTCCTATAACTTTCGTTCCGGGTGTTTTCTCGGATTATGTTTCGATCTATTTTCGAAATCACAAAACATAACCAGATCCCGTTTTTCAGTATTGAGAAATTAATCAGCAGATGTTTTATTTGATTCCTGATTCGTTATAAGTCCGTTTCTGACGATCCATTTATCATCGGAAAGATCGTTTCGTTTCCTACAACTTTCATGTTTTGTGTTTTCCAAGAATATATCGTTTACAGTGCCAAAATGGTTAAAAAAACAGATCTGGGCAGAATCTGAATCATACTTTTTTTTTCTCGTGCATGGACAAAAATAAGTGTGGAAGGTCCTTATCTGAGAAGGGTAATGTTTTCGAAAGCTCTATTTTCCAAGGAGGATAATATTTTTGAAGACCCTCTTTCGAAGAGGATAATATTTTTGAATACCCTCTTTTGAAAATGATAATATTTTTGAAAACTCTACGGGTTAATCGTCTTCTGAAGGTCTTTCAGGGTGATTTTGTTTGAAGGCCCTACGTGGTGATTGTCTTTTGAAGATCCTTCGGGGTAATCTTGTTTTGAATGCCCTGCATCAGTCGCATCATGCATTCATTAATCATCATGTGCATCATTCGCATCATGCATTCATTCATATCATCATGTGCATCATACATTTACTCGTAAACATTGGACACTTTTAGATTCTATGGTTGTCTCTGTGTGATGTTTTTGAAGACCCTTATTTACGGAAGGTGTTGCTTGGAATTATTTTGATGGCCCTTCTTTGCAGAAGGTGTTGCTTGAATTTATTTTTGAAGGACTTTATTTGATAAAGGTGTTGCTTGGAATTAAATTTGAAGGTCCTTCTTTGTGGAAGGTGTTGCTTGGAGTACCTTGGTAAACACGTACTTCCGGGGTGCTTATCCGTACTTTCGGAAAACTCACCAAGAAGATGCATAGGAATATGACTTCCTGGTAGGAGGCATACTTTCCTTGGAATGCATAAGCTGGAGTCCTCCCTATTAGGGAGAAGATGCATAGGAATATGACTTCCTGGTATGAGGCATACTTTCCTTGGAATGCATAAGCTAGAATCCTCCATGTAAGGGAGAAGATGCATAGGAATATGACTTCCTGGTAGGAGGCATACTTTCCTTGGAATGCATAAGCTGGAGTACCTTGGTAAACCCGTACTTCCGGGGTGCTTATCCGTACGTCCGGAAAGCTCACCAAGAAGATGCATAGGAATATGATTTTCTTGTAGGAAGCATACTTTTCTTGGAATGCATAAGTTGGAGTCCTCCCTGTTAGGGAGAAGGTGCATAGGAATATGACCTCCTTGTTAGGAGGCATACCTTCCTTGGAATGCATAAGCTGGAGTCCTCCCTGTAAGGGAGAAGATGCATAGGAATATGACTTCCTTGTAGGAAGCATACTTTCCTTGGAATGCATAAGCCGGAGTCCTGTTTAACATGCTTAGGAAGATCCTTCGGGATAATGTTTTGACTACGATCTCAACACATTACATTATCTCCTTATTCAACATACATACAATGACATCACTACTACTACTACTACATTTTGCTACTTCTATTTCTTGAATAGTGGATTCACAAATCGAACTTGACAGTGAGAAGCGCAACATTATCTACACAAAGCCGCTCATTCTGGTAAACTTACAAAGCTGCTCGCACATATGTTCTTCTCACATCTCTCATGTTGTCTTTCTCGCATCTACATGCATATTACGGGCGCAATATGTTGTCTCCCTTACAGCAACAGGCATATTACGGGCAAATCATGTTGTCTCTCTCGCTTTTACAGATATATTACAGGTACCTCTGTGCTTCATATTATTTACTAATCTTCTACTCCTAGTTGTTTCAGTGACTCAGGAAATTCGGAAGATAAAAGCATGTTTAGTTCTTCAGTCCATCAAGCTGCCTAGTTGTTACACCATATTTTCGGTTGTCTCAATTATCTCCTAATTTCCCAATATGAATCTATTAATAATTAACTTAATCCCTAAGTTAAATATTTCCTCTCTCTGAAATGAGGAAATATCTCCAATTAATTATAGAAAATATCTCTAAACGATATCTTTCAAATCAGGAAGGTATCCCAATCTAAATCTAAACAGATAAAATCAACTAATTCCAAATACATCTCTAATAATCACAGGGATTAAAAACACAATCCTATAACAGAATTGCGTTGACTTGATCCCTATAAATACAGGGTACGCAAGCATCTCGGAAGAGGATCCGACACATCTAACAAGTCGAAACACCTTCCAAGTCCAGCCCCAAACATCCAAAATTTCCCATTATCACAATTTCGTTATTCCAGCAATCCCCAAAATTTGTTATCACCAAATTCCTCCGTTAATATTTATATAACCAATTAGATGATGACATGTGAACTATGATAACTTTTATATACATTTTTATGGTTCTCTAGATTTTTAGTTTAAAAATAATAAAAAAAGAAAAGTATTCAATTGGACCATGAAAACGTGACTAGTGGCTAATGGGTGTTTGGTCGATCATACAAGTTACATAGGGCCCGACAACGAAGATTTAAGTTGACTTGTGATTTATAAGTCCATAAAAACTTATAAAGGTTGTCTGTGTACTCAATTTATGAACTTGACTCATAACTTATATGATGATAAGTTGAATGTTAGTACATTATCCTTAACTTATTACTTGATTTCTTTGTTTTTTAATACTTTATATTTTTACATTTGTGTTTTAAAATATTTTTTAATTTAAAATGCATGGGTTGAAATCATTGTATTTAATAATTATTTTTTCAAATTTAATTTAGCAAACTCTTAACTAACTTATAAGTAAATTTATTCAAACACCTATATAACTTATAAAAATTCATAACTTATCACTTATATGATACTCCCTCCGTCCCATAATAAACGCCCTAATTTTTTTCAAGTTTGTTTCATGCATTTCCACGCATATAAAAAAAGTAGTTGTAGATATTATTTTTTCGAATTTCTTGTTTTGTATACAAGTTTGAACATCCTATTTTTATACAAAAAAAAAAAAAAAAAATAGTAGCATCTTCATTTTCCACAGACCGAAATCATCTCTTGTAAAGGGGGAAACTTTGATACCGGCAGTAGTCTTTGGAACACTCATGGTTTTTGAAAATTACAAATTATTTAAGATTCAAAAATTCCAAGAAAATGAAAATTTTGAAAATTAAAAAATTCGAGATTAATTTTCCAAAACTAATTTGTTTTTTGTCTATATCACCGGATTTGATTTGTACGTCAATTAACAAGCTCTGATACCAATTGGTAGGTCCAAAATATTGTAGAAGGGGGTTGAATACGATACTCACAATTTATTCGATTTCTTTTGCGGATAATTATGTGTGTTCTTCTTTGAAATCAAATCAACCAAATCAAAACACGAGTCGGGGAATATATCGTTTTATAAATATAAACCACGAGGGGTGCTACAAATCTAATCCATAGGATTAGCTACAATGAGTTCAAGTTACAATAATCAACACACTTGATAGAATTTAAGGCACTAACAATTACTCCTCTAAAATCTTAAGCTCTCAAACTCTCTCTCGTATTAATTCTTCTGCAACTGTCAACTGAAGAAGACAATGTCTTCTGTCAATTTTTGTAGTCTTAGAAAAACTATCGAAGGCTTAGATTAAATCTCGGCCTTTCATTTTCCTCACCAACCTCTGATAGCCTTCAATGCAAAACACCAACTGTATTTGTAAAACTATCGAAGACAATATATTTAGCTTATTCGATAGTTTTCAATAAGAAACTATCAAAATAAGTTTCTTGTTTTCCTTAATTCAGTTCGACAGTTTTAATTATAAAACTATCGAAAATCTTCTTTCTGCCCACTTCGATGGTTTTTAATTAAGAAACTATCGAAATGGTTTTTCACCATTTCGATGGTCTTCAAAAGAATCTTCTCTTCTATCTCGATGGTTTCCAAAAAGGAAAACTATCGAACTTACTCATTTGAAGTTTGGTCCTTCAGGATTCTTTCACTTTGCAGTAAAGATATTGCACTTCAATTTAACCTTAACACACCTTATCAATCTTTCTTTTAACTTCTAGGATGTATCAGGTTTGACTTAAATCAATTCCTTCTGAGACGATAAAACATGTTGATCTTCTTCAATTGTGCTGACACCTAGTGCAACTAACACTGATCAAAACCTCTATGTCTTCAAAACAATACAATTGACAAGTCATTTGCCGTCTTGGTTGCTTCAATATAAAATCACTGAAATCCTTTGGTACTAACTCTGTATCACACAAACACTTCTGTAGTCTTGAAAGTCTTGATTCTTTATTTATCACTGAGGCCTGAACATATTAATGAACTTCTTTCTGTGACCTGTTTACGGACTTCAAGAATACATACCATATTTTGATTTCTTGAGTTTACCATGTCTTCTGTTCTTATGGATTCATGTGCTTCAGTTAATATTATTATATGTCTTGTTCCTGTGTAGAGGTATAGTTACCTCTGTTACATATTGCCTTACATTATGCTTTACAATATTATTATTGTTTAGGTTCTTAATCCGGATGTAGTGATTGACACTTGTATACAATGCACATGCTTTGATTCATATAAGATGTAATTAATTATTAATTACAATATTATGTGTTGAACAATGACATTGCATGCAGAGTGAGATATTAATTATAGAAGGAATCCATGTCCTGATAATATTCGGGTTGATGATGTCCTCTTGAAAGCTCATAAAGATAATTATGTGAAGTTCTGCAGGCCGATTAATTTCTGACATAATTATAAGGTTGAGTGGATGATCAAGGATAAATAAGATATTAATTAAATTAATTGTCAGTGATTAATTTAATTAATGGACATGCGATATCTTAAACGTGGGGAATTTAATAAGCAAATAATATAGGAGCCGAATTAAATAATAAAAGAATTGTAGTATTAAGAACGGTTGTGCAAATATTAATTCTTTAGTGGATTGAATTAATATTTAAAGACATTGAACTTGACTCGGAATGTCATTGGAAGACCCGACCTAATTGTTCATGATCCCTACTGAAACATATATATATATATATATATATATTCTTGTTCTCCTTAAGGTTTTTGAGGAGAGAAAACTTTGGGGGATCGAAGGTCACACTTCGCTCAAAGGGAATCAAGGAATTCAGTAGAAGACGTGGAATTGAATCGTTTGCGCTGTAACGATTAATGTTAATCTTCTTTTTGAACTCTTTAATTTATATCATAAAATACAGTCCTATATATCGTACGTTCCAACATCAAGCCCTTTTCGTACTTCTACCAGACTGTTTGACATCTTCATTTTTGCAAGTTTCTCGCTTTTATGCAATAAGTACTTCCTTTGTTCCTCTCATTTATTTACACTTTCCTTTTTGGGATGTCACTCTCAATTCTTTACATTCCAAAAGTTTTCTGAAATAGTAAAGTTTTATAATATAAAAATTAACTACATTCACTACTTTCCTCTATCTCCACTTTATATATTAAATATTGATTGGTCCCATTACTTTACTCACTTTTTTTTTTGTTCACTAAATTAAATTTTTTCTTAAATTATGTGTCCAATCTCAATTTAAAGAAGGGTGTTAATATATGCACACCCTAAAGTTATAGTTGCACAACCTACATTATTTTTGGACCAAAATATCCTCTAGCTGCTGTTTCCTCGCACCTTCTTTTCTTCCGACCTAGCAATTTCACGTTCCCTCCTTTTTTTTTTTCAAAAGACTTATGACCTTATTTTATTTTTCTTAAAAGTACGATAACAAAATTATATTCTTTTATTTATCATTTGTATTTTTAATTCCAATTTTTTAATATGTTACCAAAAATTAAATATTAATATATATAATAAAAAAACAACTTATTCTATTTTCATGAGTAATATGCTTTAAATATTAATAAATTATAATTTTAGCATAGATGTACCATTGTATTGTTATAATTGCTAAGTAGTTATATAAAAAAAAATTATTAGTTTTCTCAATTCCAAGAAAATACATGTAAATTTCTTTTGTTTATATTCCAAAATCACATTTTTATAAAAAAGAATTTTAAAAATTGTATTTTTGAATTTTTCTTTTGAAGAAATGTAATTTTGTAAACCAAATTTAAAAAATACATATTTTTCAAAAAAAAAAAAACAACTCTAAAACTAGTTATCTTGTTGTCCGAGTAAAGTTGGGAAACTATCTTAGCTAAGCCGAGAAAAGTCTGCCGTGAAAATGTAAAGTCAAGGGCAATTTAGGAAAAATATAAAATAGGTGTGCAACTATAATTTTAGGGTGTGCATATATCATCACCCTTAAAGAATTGAGGGGACGGAGTAGGGGTGTAAACGAGTCAAACAGTTCGTGAGCTACTCGAGCTCGGCTCGTAAAATATTTGAATTCGACTCGGTAATAATCGAGCCGAGTTCGAGCTCGAGCTATTCGAATATTCTACCGAGCCGAGCTCGAGTTTCAAATTACTCGGCTCGTAAGGCTCGCGAGCCTAATCGAGCCTCTATCATTTTTAATTTTTATATATTATAAATATATATTTAATATAAATATTTAGTATCTAGATATATTTTTTATATATAATCGAGTCGAACTTGAGCCATATAATCGAGTCAAACTCGAGCCGAATCGATTATATTCAAGCCTTTGTCAATATTTAGTGAAGTCAATTCGAGTTTTCGAACCGAACTCGAACATATCAAACCTTTTAGGAGCCGAGCTTCGAGCTTAAAATTTAAGGCTCGGTCGAACTCGAGCCCGAGCTCGAACCCGAACTTTTTAGTCGAGCTCGAACTCGAGCCTGACAATGTTCGACTCGGCTCGACTCGATTACACCCCTAGGACGGAGTAATAAATACACGAGGTCGTACTTTTTAAACCTATTTGACAACTTATCTATGTAACTTGGGTCATAATTTCCATTTCTTTCATTATTATGTCCACTTTTTTTATTCATTATTTCTCTCCTCCGTTTAAAAAAATATCAACTTTCCATACTATTTTGGATTTAGAAATGACAGTCATTTACGTTTTTTCTCTTTTATGTCCCGTCCTTTTTAATTATTTCTTTGAAAATTAAAATTAAAATAGAAATCAAAATCAAAATTAGAAACTAATTCAAGTCATTAGATCAATATAATCTAATGGCGGCAACACACACAATTAAAATACACATTACTATATCTTATAATTTTTTTGCAAATATATTACTTTGTAACCCAATAACCATATTTTTTTTTGATTTTTTTTCAAAAGAATTGCATTTAATTTCTAACCTATTTTTACAAATACTTTTAAAAGATACTAAAATCGCAAATTAATTAAGAAAAGTAATATTTTTTATAACTTCTCAAAAATTAATAACTTAATAATAATTTACAACTTATAAGTAAATTATCCAAACATATTAATATAATTTATAAGTATAATTTACTTATTAATTTTATTCACTTATCTGATATAAGTTAAAAGTAACTTATCTTACAATTACCGAACAAGTCTGCTTAGTGCTTACTCTTTTAGATGGAGTGGAAAAAGGGAATGGAGTGGAAAAGCGGAAGACATTCTGGAACGGGTATAAAGATCCAATGACTTTGAGATAAAAATTTTATGAAAAATGTCGGGGAACCATAAAATTGTTCTCATAAAATTTTTCATAAAAAACATGTTTGATTGTAATTGGTTGAAATATTAATTAATAGAATGAACCTCGCGGGCATTCACATGAATCCTTCAATTAAAATTTCTCATTTCGCCATGTCCGATATCGCCACATAATTATGAAGATTTTTATGGGAACTTTTTATGGTTCCCTAGCATTACTCAAATCTTATGAAAAATAAAATATAAAAAAGTATATAAGATTCGTAACTTTTCCACTACCATTCCCAAAAACCAAATAAAGTTGCCAGGCCGCGCTCTGCGCGATTTTTTAAAAATATTATAAAAAAATTCATTTTGATTTTTTTGTATTCTAACTATGAAAAAGTGTTGATTATAAAAACTTTTAAAAAATGTAAAAAAAAATAAGTAAAACTGCATTAAAACATAAATTTTATGTTTTTTTATAGTGATTCAAAATATGTAAATTTATTTTAATTGAAGATTCGAAAAATAATTTTAGTTAAAATATAAGATAAGTATCAAGACAAATAAAAACTACGCTTTAGCAGCCATTACCGCTCTCAGCAAATCAATCATCAATATATATTAGTGATAAATATAGGTGTTCGTAAGGCATGTATAATTAAAATTTTTATTAAAAATAAAATAGTAGTGTGAATTTATATTAATGTTTTTTCAACGAGAGAACGGCTCATTATAAAGGAGTATGTTAACAAGAAAATTAATATATAAGACAAGTGTTCATTGTATAAAATTTGCGATTTTGATCTTAATAAGGAAAACGTGTTTAACGGGAGGACGGCTTATTAGGGAGAAATGAGTGATTGTTGTAATTTTATATATAGAGTTTTTTTAAAAAAATTATAACGCTGCCGCGAAGCGCTATTTTATCTATTTGTAGTTTAGACATATAATTAAATGTTTTATCGATAGAATATGTTTTCGAATTTATAGTGTAAAAGAATTTGAATTTATAAGAAATACATATAAAAAAAGTTCTATTAAAAGTATAATAAGTGTTTATAAGACATACATAATTAAAAGTTCTATTGAAAGTAAAATATGAGTGCAAATTTATATATGTGTTTTTTCAACGAGAAGACGACTCATTAAAAAGGAGCATGTTAACATAAAAATTAATATGTAAGACAAGTATTCAATGTATAAAATTTGGGAGTTCGATCTTAACAAGGAAAATGTGTTTAACGAGATCACGACTTATTAGGGAGAAATGAGTACTCCCTATGTCCCAACCAATTCTCCATCTTCGTAAAATTTGAGTGAATTCAAATGTGTGTGTGTTCGATTCACTATCACATTGTTGTCAGAGGAATTTTCTAACACGAAATCGGAGATTGCTGTAATAGTAGAACGATTTTGTATGTATGTGACTGTTTTAGGGGTTTAGGGTTCGTAAAAAATATAGAGGCTGGATTTGGAATGTGTCTCGATTTGTCTCGTATATCGGTTCTCTTTTGCCAAGATACCTGCGTACTAATTTATATTAGATCAAGCCCACATAGTTCTGTGCAATTGTGTTTATCCTTGAGAGACTTTAGGGATAAACTTTTTCAATGTGGACAATTTCTTTCCTCGTTTTAGAGAGAGGATATTATTTAGTGGTTAATCAATTAATTATTAATATGAATTAATAATTAATAATTGGAGAAATTTGGACTATGCCAAAATGTGGCATAACACTAAGCCCCCAGTTCTTCAGTGTAGCTTGCTGTAGTGGAGAACTAAAAATTTTCGAGTTTCCAAATTTCTTCGATCGCTAAAACAGAGCTAAAAATAGAAGATTAGTAAAACATTCAGAGCACTAAAGTTCCCGTTTTGCATATGCGAATACAAGCACTATAGCATGCGATGAACCATATTATGATATATATTTTTGCCAAGGTTTCAAAAAATGAGAGTATGTGTAATATCATTTTGAAATCCGTTGCGGCCTCATTGTCAAGTTAGGACCTTGACGTTCTGTATATAGCCCGAATTGACGTACACGCTTTTCAAAAGTCATTGTCCACATAAGGATGTGTATTCGTTCATCCGCGAGCCCCCGAGCTTAGGCTTTAATAAGTTACCCAATTTCAAATGTCAGGCTTTCCGGTCCCACACGTTTTCGTACAATCTCGCGGCATCTCCTCATTTCTTCCTGTGATTGTAAGAATGTCACGTGTCAACCAAGAAATATCCATTTAGTGAATATAAGTTTGTTCCTAGACTCTCCCGGGAGATCAAAGCTTTCAATCTAGAGGGTTGCTGACTCCTTCCTACAAGGGTGTAGTAGTGCGGGTCTTATAGCTTGCCCAGACTAATCTACTTGACAATTTAAGTGCGCAAGTTTAATTTTTTTTTGACATATATGTATTATCGCGACGATATATGAAAAATATATTACACGCAGTCAAAAAATAAAATAAATATATCATCTAAGAATGTCGCGAAATTTATTTTCTTTAAAAATAATGTCTTGGTAAGAATTTTCTTCAAAAATTATGTGTCTCGCATAAATATTTTTTTTTTGAAATATGCAGCTTGTCCGATATTGAAAATATTCACCATTCTTCAAAATAAATTAATCCGGAAAGAAACTTATCCGTATTTTCGAGAGCTGCCAGTTTTTTGTTGCCCATCCTGCGCGGGTTGCTTCTATTTTTTGTCTTTCTGTCGCTGTTCTCCGCTGTTGCTTATGTTATGTTCCTGGCTGCTTGCACCTTTCTTTGTACTCCCCCACCTCTGTCGTCTCTACACTTACACTCTTGGTCAAGAGTAGTGTTTGTTGTTACTCAGCCGCCGAAGACAACTGTGCGTAATTATACACCGAAATTTATTTGCTTTGAGCCACCAAAAAGATCCCCTCTAATTTATGTACGTATCGATAAAATCCAAAACTCCTGTAGAAATTATTCATTCTCCACGAATAATAAAATAGTCATTTCTTCTAGTGCCAAATGTTGTTGGAGAAATTTCGTAACAACACAAAATCGGAGGTTGCTGAAATAGTAGAGCGATTGTGTATGCATGTGTCTGATTGTGTATGTATGTGACTGTTTTAGGGGTTTAGGGTTTGTAAAAAATATAGGGGCTGAACTCGGGAGATGTTTCTTCGAATAGCTGCATAGTTGGCTTGCATAGTTGCATGACTATATAGACTTACGGATCGGTAATGACACTCATAATCTGAAATCCTGTAATTTTGATGGATCTTAATGTTACTTTGCAAATCTATAGAATGATGCATAGTTACTGTACGTGGACCTCAGATGTTCTTGCATCTATTATATGTGCCATTGCTGTCAAGTAGTTAGTAGTTACGATCACATGAGTGTTGCTCCAGTACTGTCAAACATGGAATGTCCAAATTCACGCTGTTTGTCTGTTTACGCTAAAGAAAACAGCTAAAGTCTGGTAACTAGAAGTTGTAATTAATTTAGAAGTTCTTACATAATAAAAACGCGATATCTCGATGACTATGTATGAGCACTTGGAAAGAGAACCGTTAGAGTTTAAGATTTTCTTTAGATGCCTCTGCGAGCGCCTGATATAGCGATAACATCACCTCTATAACTTTTCAGTAATATCCTCTTGCTTTAGGGCTGCCTGAGCTTATCGGTTTTTTAAGATATTAGTAGCACCTTTTCACGTTTGATAGTTGCAAATAAGCTTTGGCCTTATATTAGTAATATGGAAGCTGGTACATTCTTCGGATTAGCATTAGTTAAGTTATTTTATCTTGTTCACTCAAGAACATGTAATTTGATGATGTTCTGTCTCTGTCTTATGTAATGGTTACATTATTGAGATACATATGTAGAACCATGGAGGAGGTATAACTTTTTATGGCACACTGCACCAGTATCTAACATCTGGAAACTGCTTTAGGCTTACCCTATGATTGCTATTTGTACACAATCTAAAATGGATAGGAGCATATGACCAGCTACATGTAACTGCATTATGAATTTAATCACAGTGGTTTACTTAAATCCCTTGTTGTCATTTGTAGGTTTTGGCATCAACATCCGCAGGTAGCATATCAATTGTCCACCAGGTTCGAGAAGGTCACGTTGGGGCTTACTGGAGAGGAGCTGCCCTGCTAAAGACTTTAAGTCTTTAACAGATCCAGGACTTTTTTTTAGCTCTTTACTAGTTAGGAAAACATACTTCTCACAGCTACTTGGGAGGAGCTGTCAACAATTGCTTGTAATTATGATTTTACGAGTCATCCAACCTTTTTATATTGGCATTTTAGGTTTCCACCTGAAGCTAGCTGCCTCTGATAACCGAATTTCAGGCCATCCAAGTGACCATTCAAACTGATCTGGTATTCCTGCTTGTATTCAGGATAAATATTATTTATCAAACTTTGAATAGGAAGTCTACTGTATTTACTAGAACGGCTAATTACATATCAATTTCTATGCTCAAGTCGCCATATATGGTCATATGTCAACTTCAGGTGAGAAACATTCCATGTGGAACTAAAGGTGGCGTCAGCCGTCATGATAAGCTTTGAAAAAATAGAGGTATTCCTCTGTAATTTTTTCTATGCTAGACACCAGCTAAGCCATTTTTTTAATAAACTAACTTTTGGCAACTTTCTTAATTGACGTCTTCATTCTGATTTGTGCCATCAGGTTGTAAACCGCCTTCACCAGGATTATGTGTTTGAAACACTGCAAAACTATGGTGCACAGTATGACAAGATATGGATCTATGACAAAATTCATCACAAGATCAATCAGTTTTGCAGTTGTCATTCCCTTCAGCAAGTCTATATTGATGTATTTGATCAGGTATTTTTTTGTGACCAGCCCGTGATTTGAAGCAGTTGTTTTAGAAAATTTCAGAAGGTTAAAGTTAAAATTGCTTAATCCTTGAATGTGATGGACCAATGTAATTGGGCAAATTTGTTGCTTTGATCTCCCATTGGCAAGGACTTAATATTACAATACTATGCAGCTGTGCCGACCTACATCTCCTTAGATTACTAAATAGTGGACTTTATGTTTTGCTTTCTGAGTAATTTGCCTCTACAGTTTATCCTTTTCTAGCCAACTCATACATTGGTCAAATTTTCAGATCGACGAGGTGCTGAAAGAGGCTCTTCAGGCTGACTGCAGAGACTATGCTCCGGGTATTGAAATCCTAAGTGTGCATGTTACAAAGCCGGCTATCCCAAACAGTATTAGGAGGAGTTTTGAATTGATGGAAGAAGAACGCATCAAGGTACTTGAGGTTCACTTGGGTAATACTTTGCCTATTCATTATCATCTCAATAGGTCAAGACTCAAGAGTAAAGGAAGCTGCTTCTTGATGTCTTTCTATAATTATCCTTTCTGTAATTGGTTAATGTATCAACTCATTCATCAGCATGTATGCACTTAATCTAGTAATTCCCCAAGTCAAGTAAGCAGAAGTTATTCCGCAGAAACCATTTATCCTGCTAGCAGGACAGTCTGTTTAAGGATGCTTTTCTATTCTTCAGCCTTGAACAACCATACCATTTACAGCCAATCCTTGAGTTTTAGGTGATTATCTTAAATTTTGGGACGGGGAAATGGAAGATTTGGGTAGCTTCTATCAGGTTCACTTATGTTTTTTATGCAGTTGTTGGTTGCCAAGGAGCAACAGAGAATGACTGAAAAGGTGGCAGAGACTGTGAAGAAGATGGCTGTAAGTGAAGCTCAGAAAAATGCACAAGTTAGCATGATCCAGATGGAACAGAAGTTGGCGGAGCAGAACAGTATAAGGGAGCAAGAGGATATCAGAAATGCAATATTTCTTTCCAAGGAAAAGAGCATTGCAAATGCTGAGATTTCTTTAGGACCTTTTTCATTTTCTGATGACTAACTGTATTTGGCAGGTACCCGGCATGATTTTCGACCAGAGACTTCTCGGAAACGTTTTCCAAGACGTTCCGAATTAGAACAACTCGGAAGCTCAGGGCATTCTATCAGTTCAATGTGCACTAGCCACTATGTACATAAACATTGACGGTTTGTTCTTATGTTTTCAATAACTTGATGCTATACTTTTACGACGGAGTAGCTGCTTCTTAACAGTGATATTATACTATAATTACGAGATTAGAGCTATGATTTTTAAGATCATAAAAATTTGAATATCCTACATCAGCTTGATTACTCTGTTGAGGCTTTAGCCATACATCCTTTAGCTTACATCCTTTAGCTTACATCCTTTACGGTATGTGAGGTGGCGGAACGAGAAAATTATATTATTCGGAACTCATATCAACATTTGAAAATTATCAGGGGCTTAAAAAAAATTCTTGATATTTATAGTAAAAACTAAGACTAAAAAAATTAGAGTTAATTCCGAATTGCATCCCACTGGTTTGGCCGAAACGCACTTTATTACCAAAATTTTAAACAATTGCAATACACATCCCACAACATTTTTAGGCGGTTCAATTTGAACCCTTTTGACCCATTCTGTCAAATTGGACTGTCACCGTCCAATTATTCGAGGGTAAATTGGACATTTGCAGGGGAATTCATTTGTAAAAATAAAAGTAAAAAAACAAGCATAAAACATAAGCGATATTAAACAACTAAAACAGAGCGATATACCCTAATTCCCAAATTAAGTAAAACCTTAAAGTGATCGATTTAATCTCTACCATGGGAGGGCGATTAAGGCTAGTTAGGGACGCTGTTAAAGAACTTGATGATGAAAAATCGAAGCTTGAAGCCAGAGCAGGACGAGGCAACATTACTGACTTTGGTTTACCTAGTGGCAAAGAACTTCCCGACGATGATGGTAATCATCTTTTTATTTTTTAATTTTGCTAGGGTTATCTGTTTATGATATCTTTTCATTTCTATCTCCTCCAGAAAATAGGTTTTGGTGTTTTGTTTATGGTTGTAGCATGCAAGATAAAAGAATAAGAGGGGAGGGGAAAAGTGTATGTTTTTTAATGTATGTGGTCCCATATATGTTTGTCTTTGCTTCAAATATTGAATGTGGTTGTCTTTGTTTGTCTTTGTGTCACAAATTTATGTAATAGAAAACCCTAATTGCAAATGAAACCCTATCTATATGTAGATAGTAGTGCTTACTTCACAATAAAACTTCATTTCGGAAGTAAATTTGTTGATGACTGTAGTGAATATGTTGGGGGTCAAGTAGCTTATTTTGATATATGTTCGGTGTTTAAATTGAAGTTGGTTGAAATTGAGGCTATGCTTGGACAAGTACAGTGTAGCACTCAGACTATGGATATTTGATTGTTGACCAATGAGGTAGAAATGTGTCATGACAATTTGATTCCTATAGAAACTGAAAAAGATTTAGGTATCATAATTGACATGGTTGACTGTAATTACAAGTTCATAAGGTTGTATATGACCTCCAACAGTCCTACATTTGATGATGAAGCTTGGGATTTTTCATTTACTCAAATGGATGTAGATGATAGGATTCAAAGAATTGAGGACATTAGAGATGAAGTAGAAGGTAATGTGAATGAGGTGGTAGAAGAAGACATAGAAGATGAGGAAGAAAAACAAATTTTCCATGGTGACAGTTCCAACATGGACTCTAGTGAAAGTGACTGTCCAAAGCCTAAGAAGAAAGTTAGGAGAATACCACCACCTAATCCACCATATAGGGCAAGGAAGAGAGGCAGGTACTCAATGCTAATGGGTTTGTTTAAGAATACAGAGGATACTCTTGTGGTCATAGATGAAGATGAGAAGAAGGCAGAGGAGAAGAAAAATGAGAAGAAGGCAGAGGAGAAGAAATCTGAGAAGAAGGCAGAGAAGAAAAAGGGGAAACAAAAGGTGAAGAAAAAACCATGCGCTCTTGGTGAAACATCAAAGGTTGATAAGGAAAATATAGTAGAAGGAGCAACACCTTGTCATATTAATGAAGCTGTGAATGGTGAGCATGAAGACAACCCTAATGAAGAAGAGGAAATTGAGACAGTTATAGATGAAAACCACAAACAAGCTGAGGAAGAACAAGATGGGTATGATATTGACACTTCAGAGTTTGAATATGATAGTAATGAAGAAAGAATGTCAATATCATCATGTGATGAGGAAGAAGTTAAGTATCCTGAATTTAATGAGCACACTAACATGGAGGATCCTCAGTTCAAATAGGGCATGCTATTCAGTAGTGGTAAAGTGTTCAGGGAAGCTGTCAGGAAACATGCTATTGCACACCAGAGAGGGGTTAGATTGAAGAAGAACCTAGCTGACAAGATCAAGTGGATCTGTACAGATGGATGTGAATGGAAATGTTATGGCATTAGACAACAAAGATCAACCAACATTCAGATTAAGACTTTGAATACCAGGCACACTTGCAACCCTACATGGGTTCAAAAACAACTGAACTCCACATGAATAGCCACAGCCTATGAACAAGAAGTTAGAATGAATCCAACTTGGCCATTAAAAGCTTTTCATGCCAAGGTTGTTAATGATTTAAAATGTCATGTTTCAGACTCAATGATATATAGAGCAATTAGGAAGGCTAAAGACACCATAATTGGAAAACATGAAGAAGAATTCAATAAGCTATATCAATATGCTAATGAAGTGAAGAAGGTAATGCCAACATCAACTATCAAGTTGATGACAGAGCCAGCAGAATCAAGTGTTGATGGAAGAAGGTTTAAGAGATTCTATGTTTGTTTAGGTCCTTTAAAAGAGGGTTTCCTTGATGATTGCAGACCATTAATTGGTTTAGATGGATGCCATCTAAAAGGTCCATTTGGAGGCATTCTACTTACTGCAGTTGGTACAGATCCAAATGAAGGGATGTACCCAATAGCTTGGGCCCAGGTAGAACAAGAAAATAATGACAGTTGGAGTTGGTTTCTTGGTTTATTGAAGGCAGATTTAAGAATTGAAAATACTGGCACTTACACTTTCATCTCAGATAGGCAAAAGGTAAATCCTACATGTGCACTTTAATTTGTTATAATGTACACATTTATTCACCATGTACTGATTTGAACTGTGTTGTTTATTTGTAGGGCCTTGTTAATGCACTTCAAAGCTATTTCCCAGAATCTGAACATAGATTTTGTGTGATGCACCTTTACAATAACTTGAAGAATCATTGCCAGGGTCTTGGACTTACAAAGCAGATGTGGCTTGCTGCAAAGTCCACTACTGATTATTTCTTCAACATGAACATGGAGGCTCTTAAAAAGATAACTTTTATACTTATTTGTACATCAATACTTAGATACTTGTAGAAAATTAATAACACAATATTTCATGAACATGACAGATTCATAAAAAAGCTTATGAATGGTTAGCAGCTAAACCTAGGTCTCAATGGTCTAGGTCAGGTTTTAGGGAAATTTGCAAATCAGATGTCTTTGTTAACAACAACTGTGAGAGTTTCAATAATGCTATAAACAAATGGAGAGATAATGGGATTGTGACCATGTTCAAGAATATACACAAAGCTTGCATGCAGAGGATTGAAAAGTGGAAAACCAAAATGGAGCGAAGAAATGTCAGATATTGCACTAAGACTGTAAAGAAATTAAACATGTAAGTTTTCATTCCCTGATGCAATACATTAAACATGTAAGTTTTCATTTCCCAATGAAATTAAACTGTAAATTTTATGACTACCTAGGTCAATTAAATTAGCTTCTAAGGCTACACCTGTTTGGAATGGTGGGGACAAGTATCATGTAACCATGTCAGTTGGAGGACATGAGGTTGTAGTTGACTTGAAAGAAAGAACTTGTGCTTGTAGGAAATGGCAGCTCACAGGAATACCTTGCTTCCATGCTGTTGCATGTATTTTCTTCCGAAAACTTGATCCATTTGATTTTGTTCATGAGTGCTACAGAAAGGAGACATTCTTGAGCCCATTAGCGGGGAGACTTACTGGGAACACACAGAAGCAGAATCACCTTTGCCCCCATTTAGGGCTGTCAAATGGATAATTCGGATACGGATCTGCCTGTATCCGAATCCGAAAATCTGAATTCGTATCCGGATCCGTATCCGAATCCGAAAATATTTAAATAAAAATATCCGAATCCGAATCCGCCGGATACTATCCGGATACGGATAATATCCGAATCCGAATTTCAGTCAGAATTTTTTAGTTTTTATATTAAATTTTAATTCAAAAAAATTGAAAAAATAATAAAAATTTAATTTTTTTAAAAAAAAGTAAACTAAACTAAAACTTAAATTTATTAAAGTCTATTTTATTTTTTTCAAAAATTTACTTTTTAGTATAATTTTATTTATTTTAAAATATTAAATTTGTAATATATATATATATATATATATATATATATATATGTTTACAATTATCTACAACTCATATAAATATATTGTTTAATGATTAAATTATATATATATATATATTCTGTAAACTTAAAATATAATTTCTAAATAATATGTAACTATATATATATATATAATATTATTTATTTATCATATTTATTTAATTTTGGATTCGGATATTACCGAATACGGATGCGCCTATATCCATATTCGTATCCGCAACTACCGAATTTGAATACGGATAATATCCGCTTTATTTCGGATACGGATAAAATCCGTTTTATTCCGGATACGAATACAAATATTTCGGACGGATATCGGATTTTTCGGATTTTTTTGACAGCCCTACCCCCATTGAATAGAACTGCCCCAGGTAGGCCCAAGAAAAACAGAGATAAGAAAAATGTTGGGGTCCAGACAAGAGCAAATGATTCCACCATGTTAAAGAGACAAGGTACTAGTCTAAAGTGCTCATATTGTGGGGAGTTGGAGCATAATGTCAGGACTTGTGCACTAAAGGTTATTTAAATTAACATTATTCACATGTCTACTTATATATTGTTTAAACCTAAAACTTACCACTTGTGTTTGTAAATGCAATCAGAAAGCTGAAAAAGGGAATGCAAGTGCAACCAGAGAAGATGGAATGGAGCAAGATGAGGTCAGGCAATGGGAGAAAAAAATCAAAATGTTCATATTGCAATGAGCAGGGACACAATTCAAGAACTTGTCCAACTAAGGTAAAATTTGTAACTGCATCTGAAATGTATGCAATAAGGGACATGATTCTTCAATTATTTATGCAGAAGGTAGACATGGAAACTAAAAGAAAAGAAGAACTAGCCAAAAATCCGGAAATACTAAGCAATTTCCTCCAAAAAATTAAAGTTACTCAAGATGACCTAAATGCCCACAAAACTGTTGCTGAGAATGGAGTTACAATTGTTCAGAAGTCTCCACCAAGGACGAAACAATTGGCAAGAAAAAATCTCAGGTCAACTCCTTTGAAGAATGCTACATTAGTGAAGTCACATGGAGGAGTTGTAAAGCCTTTTAATCCACCAAGTCAGACAGCAACAGGAGTGGAGTATTTTGAGAGAAATGGTCAGCAATTTACAACACTAAAGCAGTTGGAGGCTCACATTAGAAAGAGCAAGAAGCAAGCTGTCATGGATAAGGATTAAGAAATTTACCCTTTTATTAGACAGTTTCATGAACATTTATAAGACTTTATCTTTTGCATGTATTTCATCTATTTTGCTCCAAATGTTAGTATCAAACATGGTGGTAGCTCATTTCTGGGTAGTCCAAATGTTTGTATCGAACATGGTGGTAGTGGTTGTGGTCTTTATTTTGGTTGGTTTATGAATTTATGATATGACATCTTTGCCTTAAATTTTGTTGATTGGTTGGTTTTGGCTATGACATTTAAGTTGGATCTGTTTTTTTTTCCTTTTACATTCAACTGAACAAACAAACATATAGTAGAAACATCACTTATATTAGAAACACATTAACAAACACATACATAGAGTACTCAACATTCAAACAACTTAGTCAAATTACAAGGAACAAATTAGAAAAGACCATAGTCCTATTTACTCTACTTCTTCTATCTTGCACAAACTGTACACGAATATTGTAATCCATGTGACGATTAGCAAGGTTAGCGTGATGTTGCTGCCCGAATTATTTTCTTTCGTTGTTGTTGAAGAGCTCATACAACCACCAATTTCGCTGTTATTTCCTTCAATTTCACCAGAACAACCACCAAAACTCTTATATTCCACTCGTTTCTGCTGAGCTTCAAGATTGTTAATCCTTCGAATAAGACCTGGTATAATAACTCTTGCACGCTCACATAATGGATCATCTAACCATCGAAAAAAATGACATCGATCACAAGATAAAAAACGCCGACCTGCATTTGAAGTTGTTTATGCTGTTTTAGCCACAACCCAGTTCCCGCATAAACATCTCTCAGCCAAAGAAATCGCTTTTAGTACACTAAAAATACAAAAAATTAACAAAGGGAAAATATAGATACATATAATAGAGGGGAAGAAGATATATATAAAGGGGAAGAAGAAGAACATGACCAATAGGAGGGTATAACAGAAAATGGTCAAAAAGGTTCAAATTGAACCGCCTAAAAATGTTGTGGATGTGTATTGCAATTGTTTAAAGTTTTGGTAATAAAGTGCGTTTCGACTAAAACAGAAGGATACAATTCGGAATTAACTGAAAAAATTATATTGATTTTTTTGAGTCTAGCCGGTGTTTCAACCCCTCTTAGCCCACCAAGTTCGGCCGTTAGAATGTTACTTGTTCTCCTTTCCTGGTCAAATTTCTTTTATGTTGATGACCGTGGGCCCCTTTTTGGACTTAACCAAATAAAAAGTTAAGAAATGCTATAGGTCTCAAAATTATTCTCAAAAATTGTTACCAAATGAGTTTAGAATAGTAAGTTTACTAATAATATGGGACCCCACGTGCATTAATATGTGTCCAGTCGTCCACGAATTAAAAAAAGTCATGTGTCGTCACATTATTTTGTAAATATTTTGGGAATAATTTTTGGGGTGTCTAACACTACTCTAAAAAGTTTAGTTACAAAAAATGCAATAAGTTATTGAATATGTAAAAAAAACATAAGCATTAAATAAAAATTCATTTGTAAGTTAAATTTCACTTAAGAGTCTTTTTTTTTAGGGACACTTAAGAGTCTTATTACGTAATATTATTTTGTCACATTTTTGGTTCTCTCCCTCATTAAATTCTCATATAAATTGAAGTTTAAATCCAAAGTAAATTTACATTTTAAAATATCAAAGTTTTGCGACTCTAATGCAAAGCAAAAAAAAAAACAATCAAAATTATGTTACTCCACACAAATGAGAGGAAATATTAATAGGTCAATGTTGGAAAGCTTACTTCCTTTTTCCGTGTGTAAGAAAAATAAATAAAATTCTCTATTCTTGTCCAAAAGGAAAAAAGAAAGAAAGACAGAACAGCACTGTACGTGGACTGTCGGGGATATGACCCTTTAAGGCTTTAACAAACAACTCATTCATACCTACACGTTAAAGAAAGCTATTTGCAGATTCTGAAAGATTCTGACCAATTTTGCAGATTTAATTACTCCTATTTGGTCCCTTTTTTTAATAAAGAAACAAAATTCCTAGTTGCTTCTCCTTCACTTGTGCAATGATGGGTGGTGAATGGTGATTCATAGCTGTAAATCTTTAACTGGCAGAAACAAAGCTGAGCTCTCTGCCATGGTGAGTAACGGGTCTCTAAACAACTCTATACTCCTGTAAATTTACAAAATTTGTCTTTACAATCAATCATGTGCTTTAGTGCTTATGGGTTTTGTTTCTTTATGTTTCTTTTGTTTAATGTTAGAAGCTAGAGGGTAGTTCTTGAATCTTGACAAGTTTAGCTCGTATATTTGTCTTAGGATGTTTTTGGAATTCCATCACTGTTTAATCTTCCAGTAGAATGGAGTTTCTCTGCTGGCTTGAATATGTATGTGGTGGAGAGCAGAGGTGGCGCCATTGCGTGCATGTTGCTCTCGCTATTGCTCTTGGGTACCTGGCCTGCTCTTTTCACCCTCTTGGAAAGTCGAGGCCGTCTTCCTCAGCACACTTACCTTGATTATACCATCACCAATTTTTTAGCTGCTTTAGTTATTGCTTTTACGTTTGGGGAGATTGGCGAAAGTACAGCTGAAAATCCCGATTTTCTAGTCCAACTTTCTCAGGTGAGTTAAATTGATCACATTATGAATTAGTGCTCGAGTAGTATATTATTTGGTCTTTTAATTCCGATTTTGGTCTATTGGATTGTTGGAGCATGTCATATTGTATCACTTTACATCAAGCATAATCGGTTATTAATTTGAAAGCATCGACAGATTTGATATATTCCTCATACTGCTAGATTTTTTGCTATTCAAGGAAAGATTATTGATAGTAGTTTGGACTCATTGGAGCATAGATAGTGATTTAGGAGCAGGTGTATCAGTTAGTCCTTTAGCTTCTTGCTAATAAGTGTAATAAATGGCTTACTCTTCTGGTTATCCCTCTGTTATAATGATATGATACTTTTCTGAATGCCAATATAAGAAGCAAAGATAATGCAGTACATGAAAGTGCTATATCGATGAAGATAGGTCGTATTGGACTTGGTTTTTGACATTAATTTTTCTTTGCGTTGTCATTTTCTTTGTTCTTTCCGCACATGGTTCTTTTGGCAGCTGCTTTCATTTTTAGAGGTTATAGTTGCAGGTTAACTGGCCAAGTGTTTTGTTTGCAATGGCTGGTGGGGCGGTTCTTAGTCTGGGGAACCTCGCAACACAATATGCTTTGGCATTTGTTGGCTTATCAGTAACTAATGTGATGACTGCAAGCATAACTGTGGTTATAGGTACCATTATTTTTGACATGTTCTTAGAGGATCAAGTTCAATTCGTAAATTTGACTGATTGATTTAAAAAATTTGACTCATTACTTATCATTTGATGCAGGAACAACTTTCAACTATTTCTTGGATGACAAAATTAATAGGGCTGAGATTCTTTTCCCTGGGGTTGGATGCTTCCTGATTGCCGTTTGCTTTGCCTCAGGTGTTCATGCATCTAATGCAACAGATAATGAAGCAAAACTTAAAACTTTAGCAAATCATAAGATAGAGGAAATTGGGTATGACTCTCCTCATATGCGAAATATATACTAATATTTACTATATTGAACTAACAGCAGGTAAGGCCATATTGTGATCGACAGATCGAGCAACAAAAACGATAAACCCAAAGAACTCTGGTTCCACTGAAGAAGCACTAAAATAATAAAAAATAGACCATATTTTGTATATCTTGACATATTTTACAGTTACGATGCCAACATAGAACAATTTTTTGCAGGGACTTGCAAGTTCCTCTTTCTAAAAAAACAAGTCCAATATCAGTTGGAAGAGATATAGAGAATGTTTTTGGCACGACAGAGAACGCAAAAGTTGGAACTTGTGATTTTCTTTTAGAACTTGAAAACAGGAGGGCGATTAAGGTTTGTTTAAGCTTCATGTTTAATCAGTCATTTCCAAGATAACTTATACGTTCTAAACAGAGCTCCCTGTGCATATCTGCATTACAAAGTATTTGATGTATGACTATATTTGATGCATTGCAAAAATGACTCAACTTAGTCAGAAACTTGAAAATTTGTTGAACTTAATCATCGAAAATTTGTATCAACTTGGTCATTCCCAGATGATCTCCTTGATACAAATTTTCTATCTACCGACTAAGTTGAGTCATTTTTGCGATGAGTGATTAATTTGATAGGACCCAGTGAGTAATGCATTTGATAATTAACCCGATTTTAATCTCTCTGTTCTCTTAATTTGCCAACTCACAAGTTCATTTTAAGAAGACTGTTTTGTAATTTAAGGTATTTCTTGATGTGGATTTTTAAACTACTGCATAATCCAATTAATTCAGCAGTTGGTAATACCTTTATGCTTAAATACTTCAGTCTAATAGATCATTGTTAATTGGTTGAATTTCGTACTTTCATCTTGAAAGTTGAAAGCATATGTCCTACATCTCATATGTGTAAAGATCATATGATCTTTTTTAGTTTCAGTATATCTTGTCAGTGTAATGATAATCGGGGTGATACTGTTTTTAGGTATTTGGGAAGAGCACCTATATTGGTTTGGGCATAACCTTCTTTGCAGGACTTTGCTTTTCTCTTTTTTCTCCAGCATTCAACCTAGCAACAAATGACCAATGGGACACTTTGAGAGAAGGTGTCCCTCACTTGAGTGTGTACACGGCATTTTTCTGGTTTTCAATCTCTTGTTTTGTGATAGCCATCATTCTGAATATCAGCTTCCTGTATCAACCTATTCTGAACTTGCCTCGATCATCATTCAAGGCTTATCTTTCAGATTGGGACGGAAGAGGTTGGGCATCACTTGCTGGACTTTTATGTGGCTTTGGAAATGGTCTTCAATTTATAGGAGGTCAAGCTGCTGGATATGCAGCAGCAGATGCCGTCCAGGTAAATTTTCCATGTTTGTATCTGCCAAGTAGTCTCAGGGATGTCAACTTTGTCCTAAATCCTTGGGCGTAATTTTGAAGTTAGGACAGTGGTAGTACTTATGAACTATCCGTGAATTTTGTTTCAACTGATCTTTATGCTAACATATTACAGGCTTTTCCACTTGTGAGCACATTTTGGGGAATCATACTGTTTGGAGAGTACCGAAGATCATCCAGGAGAACTTATATATTGCTCAGTAGCATGTTGTTAATGTTCATTCTTGCTGTTGGAATCCTCATGGCATCGTCTGGGCAACGCAAACAAGTTGTGAAATTTAAGTAAATTACTGTATCAGGTTTAATTAACAACAATAGTTTTGCCTTTAAGGAAAGTAGATTATTATAACAAGTTAAGTTATCAACAGTGAACTGTATACCTTCAAGTGGAGCTAAGAATAGAGTGAACAGGGCACATTCTTACTTTACCATTTCACCCTGTTCTTGATATCACACTTACCTCATTTGCCTAAATAACTCAGTTTAGGACCACATTTGTGCAGTAAACTGGTTAAGATTCTTAGTAAAAACACCCCAAAGTGCATTATAGCTAGAGCCCAATGATTCAAACAAGCTCTGCTTTTGAGGAATAATTGAAAATAAGCACCTCCACCGAAAGAAAATTTAGACTATTAACAAGTTTGAAAAACTCCACTTATAATACTGAATTTGCACACAAGCTACACTTAGTGTATCACCGTCTATTTTTAATTAACTTTGTTACATTTTCGAGGGTAAATGTGTATTTTCACCAAAACTAACCATTATTCATTTCTATGAATTATGAATGATATTTTGTAAGCTAAATTGAGGTTTTTAAACAAATCCATTTTAAATCTCATCTTCTTTTGTTGGACTTTTCTATCAATATCTAACTATGTTATCAAGTCATTTGTTTTAATTGAGTTTAAATTTGAAAATTATGTGGTAAACATGATGAAGCGTGAATAGATTTAAAGAGAAAACAAAGATGAAATTAATTTGGGGAAGAAAATGAAACATGTGTGTATGTATATATTTACAAAGATGAATAACAATTTGAAAAATAAGATGAAAGATGTGTGTTTGTGTATTATATACACATTCATAATTCAATTTTGAGCAATTTTGAAATAAGATGGAGTAACATGACTAGTATAGTAGTTAATCAATCGATATTTACTGTTTATATAAGATATGAACAAACATATGTTAACGGTTAACTGAAATTAACGGTGATACACAAAACGTGACGGGTTTGTAATTACAATATTGCAAGTAAGGTCTTTTAAAAAACAGTATTGCAAGTGGTGTCTCCGTTAAATTACAGATACACAAAGTGCATTTTACTCTTTGTAATATATATGTGTTCACATAACTCAAGAAAATTTGAATAGAAATAACTAGACATTGATTTATTTTCCAACATTGAGAAATTAGTTTTTGTAATAAATAACTATATAAACTAGGTAATAATGTATACAATAATATTAAGATATAAAATTGTTCATATCATAAATATATTATTCGTGAAATGTGATATTTTTTAATGGATGTTAATTAGATTTTACCTAGTATAATGAAATATATTATATCATTTATAATTATAAATATTGTAAAAAATAATTAATGTTGTCTACGCTTGAATTAATAACAAAACTAGTCCAAACTATAACACAAATGCTAACGATCAAAGGCGTCTTCAATTTAATTGATTTGGCTTCTTACTCATTAGTCGATGATATTTCAAAATTAAAAAGGATGGGTTACAATATACACAAATATAGATACAATTTGTTTATTTGCCTATGATTTTCAGCTTCTCCTTGTTGTTTTTTACATATCAGTACAATGCGCATTCCTATATATACAACTTCTACATCATTCCATTGTTATAACTATACATACAACTTCTTTCACAATTTTTTATTTTTTACGTATCAATACTTCATCAAATCTGATTACACATAAATCTTAATCATAAACCCAAACCTACATGGTTATAATCTTTCCAATTCTTGATTAAATTTGCTCGGATGTCATTATTGAGATTTTCATAAAAATCCTTTTTGAGACTCTTAAAAAATTATATCATGTGTCAAAAAATTAGGCAAAGCTTTTGTATGATCCCTCCTTTAATCATCTATATTTCAAGAAGAATCCCAGTAATCAAGTTCTTGTTTTTCCTGATTATCACAAACATCTCTATTTCTTGAATCACATAGAACCCCTAACTCTCCAGTATTTTTTACTCCAATATCTTTCAGTAAAATGTCATAAAATGCTTCTCATGAAGTCTTGTGAGGGTGTTTTGGCGGGAGGGGAGAGATTTATTTGGGACCCTACTACCCCTGTGGGAAAATTATTTGATCTCCCTTTTATTAAAAACCAGTCAATCTCGATTGGGTTGGGTTATGATTCAGTTAAATAGGACTTTACCGTGATTCAACTACTTAGTTCCTCAAGCGAAATTGTTATTCAAGTCTATAGTTGTAAGGACAATTGTTGGACAGAACTTTTGAGTGGTCCATTCTTCATGCCTGACTCTCACAATTGTCAATTTGTTATGAATGGAGTCTCACACTAGGAAGGAACGACCGATATCAAGTATGAATCCACTGTATTTTTCTTTGATCCAACAACAAAATCACACAAACTAATTCTCTGCCTTATGGATAACCCATTCTCAACTATTTTTTTTTATGAAAGTTAAGGTTGATATTGAAGTCATACAATTCTTTGAAGATGCATCTATTACTTGGGGTTTACCATGTGATACAAATGTTCATCATGTTAAAAGAAATCAATCACTTCCCATATCAGACTTGGTGCCTCTCTTTGAATTTTAAATGGACCAATCGTAGAAGGCTGACCTGCTGGAACATCAAGTAGTGTTTCCACGTGAATATACGACTGATCCATTTTCGCAGAATTGTATGACTTCAATTTTAAACATACTCTCAAGTGCACCAATAATAAATCTTTCACCTAACCTACACCATCATAAAAGTAAGCATACAATTTGTCATAAGTTTCCGAAAACGTCAAAAGCACAATATCATCCCTAACTTTCACCAAAAAAACAGTTGTGAATGAGTTATCCACGGTGTAGGGAATTAGTTTGTGTGATTTTGTTGTTGAATCAAAGGAAAACACAGTGGATTCATACTCGATATCGGTCGTTCTTTCCTAGTGTGGGAACCATTCATAATAAATCGACAAATTTGAGAGTCATGCATGAAGATTGGATCACTCAAAAGTTCTGTCCAACAATTATCCTCACAACTGTAGACTTGAATGATAGTTTCGGTTGAGGAACTAATGTTGTGTTTGGTTGGGATGATTGGAATGGAATGAGATTTAAAGTATAAAATAGTTAGATACTAACAATTTTCATTATTTAGCTCATTCCATTCTTAACCACCTACATTATAATTTAAACACCCCATTTTGAGATGGAATGTTTCATTCCTTAACTCATTCATTTTCTTCACAATTCTTATCATAACAATTTTGTACTATCTCATTTTTTTTCAAATCTTCCCTCCAACTCCCATTATTTTTCTTTAATTTCATCAATTCCATTTCATTCCCCGATCAAATAATTTTCCCACTTTGGTAGCGGGGTTCTAAATAAAACTCTTTCTTCCCGAGTATTTCCAGTATGAAGTGTAGAAACTCAAAACACCCTCACAAGACTCCATGAGAAGCATTTTATGACATTCTACTGAAAGATATTGGAGTGAAAAATACTGGAGAGTCATGGGTTCTATGTGATTCAATAAATAGAGATGTTTGTGATAATCAGGAAAAACAAGAACTTGATTACTGGGATTCTTCTTGAAATATAGATGATTAAAGGAGGGATCAGACAAAAACTTTGCCCAATTTTTTGACACATGATAGAATTTTTTAAGAGTCTCAAAAGAGGTTTTTAAGAAAATCTCAATCATGACATTCGAGTAAATTTCATTAGAACCAAGAATTGGAAAGATATTATAGTCATGTGGGTTTGATTTTATGATTGGGATTTATGTGTAATCAGAATTGATAGAAGTTGTATCATGTATGTATAGGTATAACATTGGAAGACAGAAGTTGTATGTATAGGGATATACAGGATATTGATCATATGTAAAAACAACAAGGAGAAAATTGAAAATCAGGGACAAAGAAACAAATTGTATATATTTGTGTTTATATTGTAACCCCGCCCTTTCCAATTTTAAACTACCATTAACGGATGAGTAAGAAGCCAAATAAATCAAATTAGAGACGTCTATGATTTTTAGCATTTCTGTTTTAGTTTGGACAAGTTTTGTATTAATTCAAGCGTAGGCAACATTAATTATTTTCTACAATATTTATAATTATAAATGACATTATATATTGCATTATACTAGGTAAAATATAATTAATATTCATTAAAAATAATACATTTTAAGGTATAATATAACATATGAACAATTTTATATCTTAATATTATTGTATACATTATTTACTTAGTTTATATAGTTATTTCTAAAAATAAAGAAAATGATTTCTCAATTTTGGAAAAAAAGAAATATCTAGTTATTTATATTTGTCAATGAAGTGTCAAATTTTCTTGACTATAACTCATATGTGTACAAATATGTATTACAAATTAAATAGTGGATAGTAATATATATATATATATATATATATATATATATATATATATATATATATATATATACAAGCCTATAACCCGTGCAACGCACGGACGACTTTAATATTAATTTTGAAATTTACTTTTAAATTTTTTGAGATTTTAATAATCCTGAAAATGCTATCTTTTTAAAAAGAATTTAAAGTACTACTTTAATACTTTAAATCTAATTTTTTTTATAGATTTTATAATAGTTTATTAGCTTAGTAAGCATGTCAAAATTATCAATATATTTTGTTGTAATACATATAAATATAAATATTTTCTAAAAAATGGTCGTGTTTTTGAATTCTAAGTAAAATATAATTAAAAGAGTTTGTAGTTATGTTATATATGTGAGAAAATCGAAAATCAAAACTTTCAATGTTTCGGCTATTATATAATAGTACATATAGATAGATTAAATATAATAAATTACCGAAAATTGAAATCAAAAATTTCAATGTTTTGGCTATTATATAATAGTATAGTATAGATAGATATCGTCTGCGATAATTTTAGAAAAGGAGAAATTTTAGTTAAAAAAATAAAAAAGAATATACACTTTGGCTAACAAAGTTAATCGGTTAATTATTAGTATTTATAATATTACTATTTTATGTTACTAAATGAAATTGCATGTGATATTTTTGAAAAATGTGAGATTTTACTTAGGAAAAATTTTAGTTAGAAAATATAAAAAAGAATATACGCTTTGGGAAAAAAAAGCTAATCGGTTAGTTATTAGTAATTATAAATATTATTATTTTATTTCATTAAAAAGAACTGCCCGTGATATTTTTGGAAAATGAGAGGTTTTAGTTAGAAAAAAATAGAAAAGTAAAATTTTAGTTAGAAAATATAAAAAAGAATAATTATTATATTATTATTTTAATTTAATAAATGAAACTGTCTGTAATATTTTTGGATAAAGAGAGGTTTTAGTAAGCAAAAATAAAAAACTTACATGCTTTAGTTAAAAAAGGTAATTGCCCGTGATATTTTTGAAAAAGTAAGGGATTTTTCAGAAGAAATAAAAAAAGAAATATATTTTAGGTGTAAAAGGTAATTGGTTTATAAATAGGTAATATTATTATTTAATAATATTTTTTATAAATAAGTAAGGGTAATTAAGTAAAAAAACGAAGTACAATTAAGTAAGGGCAATTAAGTAAAATCACAACATACCAAAAAATATTTAGTATTATATCCAATGACTCTCATTAATTTAATTTAAAAGATCTAACGGTTAGAAATTATATTACCAAACTATGGAGGACCAGACTACAAACCGACTACCAACAGACTACAAAAACTTTTAATGTTTCGTCTTTAATATAATAGTATAGATATATATATCGTTGGTGCCCATGAGAGAGGCTCACACCGGTGTCATACGAAAGAGGAAATAGAGGAGATTTTCATAAACATCGGATTGAGGTAGAAATGCACAAAAAATTCATTGGATCGGATCTTGACCGGACCTCAAAAACCACGAGTTTTTCGGTCAAAATCGGGCCCGAACTTTGACTTTGACAAGGACGGGTCGTGATTTCAAAAATATTTAGGCCATTTTCGGCCTTCGAGGTAGGCTATGCCAAGCTTCTATTCGAACCCGAACTTGATCGAACTTTTATCGAATTTGATAAATTTGTTTATTATTATTAATAAAGTCAAATATAAAAGTACATATTTTGTACAATTTATTGTCTGTCTATATGAATATTATTCATTTGTTTTTTGATTTTATGATAAACTAATAATTACCTATCTACTTGATATACCTTTTATTCATATATAATAAATTTAAGTTTATAGATATTATTTTCAGTTATGAACATGTAAATACATGTGTATTAAACATATTTTTTATTTGTAATAGGTGCAAAAAATATATATGCAATTATATAGTAGAAATCGAATTTTATCCAAACTTAAATTGGGATTTAATCGGATTTTTATCTAGGTCGGGCCGAAGCCTGGACTTTTTAAAAGACCGAACTTTTGCTTGGTCGAATTTTAATGGTATCGGGCCGGGCCAAATTTTTGGACCAGTACTTTTTGTGTATCTCTAGACAGAGGAGACAAACAGATTCTTTGGAAATCATAACGGGAGTTAATGCAAGATATAAGTAATTAAATATCCAATATACATGTATATTATCATGTGTAAATTGGGAAATTTGACATAACAGAGATGAAGAATGAGAATTCCGAAAAGAAGACAATTTGGGAAAATTTTTATAAAAGAGTAGATAAGCTTAAGTACGTAGGCAACTTCTTTTCCTTATTTCTCACATCCATACTACTGTGTTTCTCTATTATTGTATACATTATTTATTCAATCTGTCTAAATATTTATAAAAATAAGAGATAACTGATTTCTCAATTTCGGAGAAATAAGACAATATTTAATTATTCACAAAATAGTAGGTGCCTCATTTTCACTTTACTAGCTTTAAGACCGTGCAAAAATTATTTAAATATTTTTGTTTTTTTCTTAAAATGTCGTTCTTCAATTTAATTAAATTTTCATGATTTTTTATTGTTGTTTTCAGTATTATCACGTTATTTTTTTATATTTTAATTCTTATATGTTGACATATATTATTTTTTTTAGTTCATTTAGACCTTTATTTTTTCCTTAAAAGTGCAACGTATGTCACAATTTAATTTCATATATTATTTGAATGTTTTTTTTACCAAACAATACTAATATTTTTGCTCTAATTATATGTAAGATATAATTTTTAATTTATATTTCAAGATATTTTGAAAATAACTACTACCATGTTAAATTATCAACAGTGAACTGTATTCCTTCAAGTGGAGCTAAGAATAGAGTGAACACGGCACATTCTTACTTCACCATTTCACCATTTTCTTGATATCACACTTATCTCAAACACCCCAAAGTGCAATATAGCAAAATTTTAACGAAAAATTTTAAAATTTTAAAATTTAATTATTTTTATTTATTTATTTATTATATTTTTATTTTTATTTAAAATTACACAAAAAATAGTACACCAACACACCACTACACCAATAATATCGTGTTTGAATTTAGTATTCAGATACACGAAACTCAAAAATACACAACATGAATTGACATGAATTAAGAGGTCTACCAATGATTTAAACAAGCTCTGCTTTTGAGGAATGGTTGAAAAATAAGCACCTCCACCGAAAGAAATTTTCGACTAATCACAAGTTTGAGAACAAAACGACTGGCAACTCTGTGTTTCACATCAACTTTTCATATGCCAATATCTCTTCCAACTTCAAATTCTTAGTGCAATGTTGCTTGCTACAATTTCATGGCTAATCCTAAACAGTTTGCTATTACTCTCCGATATTTACCCTGTGGATGCCACTCCTCCTGGCATCTCACGCAACAGTAAGTGTCATGATGTATGTGGTTCAATCCCTATTAGATTTCCCTTTGGATCGGGTTTCGGCTGTGGCCACCCTGATTTTGGTAGAACGATAAAATGTAGTAGCTCTGGAACACTGCAGTTTGCAACTAGCACTGGCATTTACACGATATCCTCAATTGACTACTCGACCAACATTCTTGTACTTCATGACCCTTTCATGTCAACTTGTGCTTCAATGCAGAACTCTGGAAGCTTCCGTTTGGATTACATAACACCGTTCAAATTCGTTGAGGAAGATACTTTTGTTTTGCTAGGATGTTCAACAACTTCTCCTTTGTTTGATGCTAATGAGGATTTATGTGATACGGGGTCTGGTTTGCATATCTGCAGAGGATTGTATTCTTGCAAAGGAGTGACAGGCATTGGATTAGAACCCAATGCACCAATCTCTACTTGTTGCGTTTATGATCCCCCGTTTGCTGTTGGTACTGGTGTTGGTAGTAATGGTGTGGATCTTCCTAAGCTGCAATGCTCGTCGTATGCATCAATATATGGTTTCGGGGGAGATGAAGGGCATCCAATGAAATGGCAATATGGGATTTCGCTGCAGTACAATGACTCTTACTACAATGATGAGACCTGCAAGAATTGTGTGACCAGTGGTGGCATGTGTGGTTTCTCTGGCCTAAATCAGTCGTTTGCTTGCATTTGTCGGAATGGCATGAACACGACTTCTAATTGTTTTGGCCGAGGTTAGTTCCTGATTACAGCTACATATCTGATACATAAAAGAATGAATGTCCTAGTCAACACATTTTGTGAAAAATTACACAAATTATTACTACCTGATTACATGTGTTGGTTTGGTCTTCTTTTCAAAATCAAACCACTTTTACGCATCATTTGTTCATTAATTTGCCTTTGTGTCCCTCGTAAATTGTGAGAATACTAGGGGTGGCAGGAAATCGAACTCGTGACCCCTGCTGACCAGAGCTTTAATACCATGTTGAGTAATCAGCTCATCTAAAATCTTAAGGTTTTAGAGGAAGGTCTCAAATGGATCGTATGCTATATTTCAACAGCATTATCATCGGTTATTATGAACAGAAGAAAAGAAGTGAAAAAATGTAACTGCTACTTTATAATTTCTGCTTGATGTATCATCAGGATATGCTTGGAACGGGGGATGGAGACCTGAAATGCAAACCATAACAAGTCTAGGAGGTACAGAAAACGCAACACAGTCGGTTTTCTCTCAACTTGAACAATAACCATTAGCTTCGAATTTTCTTTCATGAACCCGATAAAAACCTATGTTATTACTTTAATTTCGACACCTAATTATATATGTGAGTTTCAGTAACACTAAATCTGTGTGTTTTCACATGTCAGGAATCTTGATTTCATTGATGCTTTGTTTTCCCTGAAGCATAAGACCGGGGAAAAGCATACTACTTGTCAAGGACTCAAGGGGTTCTAGATACTACTAGTTCGAAGATTATATGTTCCAACTACAGTTAAACATCTTTAAAGTAATAGTCTTGGGACCGGGAAAAAATATTACTTTATCAAATTTATTACTTTATCGAGAGTAAAAATACACTGTCTCCATTATGTCAGGACTGAAAAAAAATATTATTTTATCGAGATTATTACTTTATCGATTATTACTTAATCGAGGTTCAACTGTAGTATTATTATTGTTGTCTGATCAACGCTTGCTCATTGAAAGTGTTGATATGAAAGAAATGAAGTTTCCCTGTTGAGATTGCATATTTGATATTTTAGATCACACCATTAAAGCAGAGCAGTAGAGCATAACATATGGTTCGTAACGATAGAAAACTTCGAAATTCGACAAAGTTGGGATCAGAATGGCATTCCAGATTCCGGTAATGCATAACCATATTCATCAAGTTGATGCAGTTTCATATTTTTACCAATGTCATCGATAGCCAAAACCTCATTTTTAAATTTTGTGATGGGCTTGTTTTAGGACATGTTACTCGACAGTCGACACCCTACTTGCCACAGGCCCACAAACAATATCTACCAAGTCCAATAGACTACACACCTGTTGCTAGTCCAATTACCCTAACACTCCTTTTTTTTTTTCTGACTAGTTTTAGATGGAAAAAATTACAAAAATATTCATTTTTTTGATAAAATTAATAAAAATAAGAGCTTTTTTCATAAATACCCACCCCTAAATGTTTTTTTTCAAAAATACTATGATTTTTTGAACTTTTTGCAAAAATACTATCTTTTTGAAATTATTTTCAAAAATACAGTCTGCAACTAGATGCAACCAAACTTTTGAAACCAGATGCAACTTGTTAGTATTGATGTTTTTTCGGCGTCCTGATTTTAGGGTTGGGTTAAGGTTTAGAGTCTAGTACAACCCTAAACCCTAAACCCTAAGTCCGTATACGAATTATTCGTCATTCTTAATATTTCTAAAATTCAAAATAAAAACATTGAACCCCAAAATTTAACTATTGAACCCCCAGGATAAACCAAGACCACAAGTTTACCCTTTTATTAATAATTTTTTTGAATTCTTAGCTGTTTTTTCAATTATTTTTTAAAAAGTTGCATCTAGTTGCATCTGGTTGCTTTGGTTGCATCTGGTTGCGTTGGTTGCAGACCGTATTTTTTGAAAATATTTTTTGGCTGCATCTAGTTGCAGACCGTATTTTTGAAAATAATTTCAGAAAATAGTAAAATTGAAAAATAACTTAGAAAAAATAGTATTTTTGACAATTTCTCTAAAAATAATAATTCTGAAAAAATAGTTAAATTTTCTTTTGGTATACTCCTAATTGGATATCAAAATTTATATAAGATATTCTTAAAAACATTTATTTTTGTTCATTTTGTACGAAAAAAAGGTTAATTTTAGAGGTTTATAGAATATAGAAACTATAGATCTGACACCAAATTACAAGTTTAGTTATATACTTTTTCTGTCTTTCTACTTTTTTTGTACTCTTGTATTTAAGTTATACTAGCTTAAAACCCGTGCGATGCACGGATTGTTAATTGTTATTTTATTATTATTTTTTTTAATATTTTATTAATTGTAATTGTGCAAAAAATAAGTAGGCATGTTGAAATAGCTAAACACTTTTAATTAATTAAAAACATTAAAACAGATTTTAAAATAAATAAGTATGGGTTTGCCGGTTATATTTTTGGAAATGAGGGGTTTTATTAAGAAAAAATAAAAAAATGTAACATATATTTAGTTTAAAAATGTTAATGCCCGTGATATTTTTGGAAAATGAGGTTTTAAAATTTAATAATTAAAAGTATTTAAATACGTTTTGAAATAAATAAGTAAAAGGTTTCCTGTGATATTTTTGGAAAAAGAATGGATTTTAGTGAGAAAAATAGAAAAAGGCAATTGTAAAAGGCAATTTACGTGATATATTTAGAAAATGAGGGAATTTGTTCGAAAAAATATATAATGTGTTTTAGCTGAAAAGGTAATTGGTTATAAATAGGTATTTGATTATTTATATTTTAATATTTTTAGTAATTGCATTTGTTAAGAAAAATAAGTAGATATGTTAAAATAGGTAATTTTTAAAAAATAATTATAATATTAAAATAGGTTTAAAAATAAATAACTAAATGTTTGTCCGTGATATTTTTGGAAAAAAAGGGATTTTAGTAAAGAAAAATAGAAAAACTAACATGTTTTAGTTAAAAAAAGGTAATTGCCCGTGATATATTTGAAAAAGTAGGGGAATTTTTAAGAAAAAATAATGTATTTTAGGTGAAAAAGGTAATTGCTTATAAATAGGTAATATTATTATTTAATAATATATTTCTATAAATAAGTAAGGTTAATTAAGTAAAAACTAATTAAGGACAATTAAGTAAAATCACAACGTACCATACGGATCAACCAAAAATAAAAGCTAATTAAGGGCAATTAAGTAAAATCACAACGTACCATACCGACCAACCAAACTTTTAATGTTTCGTCTATTATATAATAGTATTGATTTTTATAATAAAACCTAGAGTAAATAATAGAATTTTGATCCAAATTATTCGTTTTAGAAGTTTGATAGCATAGTTTCATATTTAAATATAACTAGTTGAAAAAGCCGCGTTTCGCGGCGGCGTAATAATTTTTTTAAATTTTTTATCAAATAACTTACGAAAATTACTCGGTCCTCGCTAATAAGCCGTCCTCCCGTGAAACACGTTTTCTTTTTTAATATCAAAATCTCAAATTTAATATATTGAAAATATATATTTGTCTTATATATTAATTTTTATGTTACCATACTCCTTTCTAATGAGACACTCTTTCATCGAAAAAATACCTATATAACTTTACATATTCTACTTCAAATAGAACTTTTAGTTATGTATTACAAACGCTTATTCTACTTCCAATAGAACTTTTAATTGCAAGTATTTCTTTTATATCCGAACTTTTCTCCTCTATAAATCGAAACACCTATTCTATTTCAAATAGAACTTTGCAAGAACTTCTCTTATATTTGAACTCTCCCCCTCTACAAATTCAAACACATATTCTACTTCAAATAGAACTTTTAATTATATGTCTTCGCTATAAATTCGAATTCTTCTCCTCTATAACTTCGAACACATATTCTACTTCTAATATGCTAAAGAATATTTTTTGATTTATTAGTATTTAAAATTGTAAACCTCTAAAAAAATTAGAAAAATAGATTGAGACGATCTTAGGGGTGCCACCTCACCTCCCGCGTATCCTCCTTTATATATATATATTGATGATAAGATATTATTTATATCTTAAAAAAATATGATCATGACCATTTTTTTCAGAAAAAAATTTATAAGTAATATCTCGTGATCATATTTATAAATTTAAAATTTCGGCTCCTAAAAATTCAGAAACGAATAAAGTTCGACCACCGCTTCCGATACTGACGTAAACTAAAACCTTTATATTTATATCAAATTCCACGAGATACTTAAAAAAAGAGCAGAAAACTGTGACATTTTGTTAAAAAAATGTGTCCCCTATGTGGTCACGCATCTGGAGTAGACGGTGTGAATAAATCAAAGCAGTCAACACCCACCCTGTAGCTGCTTACCTGTCCTATACTTACACATTTCAATACAACATTTCCAAAATCGTGAGCTCTATCCTATGTTCACCACCGAGTCACCACCGAGTCACCGACTCAGTCTAATTACAATAAATTAATTAATAAATTAGCTGAATTGCAATTGAAATTGAAATTACAGTATGGGAGAAGAAAGAGGGGGAGGATTGAAGGCCATAGGAGCTGCAGCAATGGAATCGTTAGGGTTAGGGTTTGATTTAGCCAGCGATTTTCGATTGAAGTTTGCGAAAAAGTGTCCGGAGTGTGTTGATGGTAGATTAGTTGTGTTGGATCATAGTAATTTCAGAGATGTGGTGCTTCCTGGTAGTAGTGGTGGTGTTATTCGGAATGTTCCGGACTCGATTCGGTGCGATAAAGGCGATCGGATTCGGTTTAAGTCTGATGTCCTCACTTTTAATCAAGTAAAGTAGTCTCATACTTGCTTTTTTCGTGTTTCTTTCGATTTCTGTTAGTATTGTGTTTGTAGTTGGAATTAACTGGAATTAAGTGATAGTTGCACATTTTCGGCTTTTTGTATGCAATTATGTGTGATTTTGATTTTAAATGATTGTGCGTTTGATTGAAGTAAATTGGAATTTAGTTATTGTGTTTTAAGGGAGATTTTGCGATGTTTAGTGTGTTTTAGTTGTATATATATGTTGAGAAAGTTTGAATTTGAGGTTGCTACAAGTTACGGGAGTGATGAAGTAAGAAAGTACGGTAGTGCTTAAATGTAGATAATGAAAAGAAAGTGCATTTATTCTGAGCTAGGGAATGAGTTAGTATGATGATGATGCTTACTGTTTGGCATGGTAGGCGTATAAGTCTCATGGAGCTATTTGAGTATATAAAGCTTCTATAACAAAATTACTGTGTTAGACTGTTAGTTTAGACGGAGATGGTGAAGTTTTTTGAAAGGAATTTGACAAGAATCTATGAATTTTTTCGCTTTCCAAAATATGTTATTGAGGATGCCACTGACAATTTAATATGATCTACAACCGTACCCTTTTGTGATAATAGTTTTGTTCCCTGTGTTTTGATGAAGATTTACTTTGTGAGGAGCGATGTCTTTATCGTTTTCTGCCTTCATATACTAATGTTATATAAAAAGACGGTCACTTATTATTTAACGCCGCAAAAGTGAGATTCTGCTTATGCTATTGACTTTATTGTTCGGTGAGTTGGGAGAATCACTTGTCGAAGCCTTATTGGGTCCTCAAGAGCTGGGGTGTATCATATGTAGATATGTTTACGTATTCCCTAGACGTAATTTGTTAATACCTTGCATCCAGTGACATGAGTGTGCGGTCACAGTTTGAGCTCGTTTTATGCCTGATTGGTGTCCTAGCATGTAATATAGCAGTCTTTTCTTCATGAGAAATTGAAGTTATACTATTGACTGTATACGGACTTTTGTTAGTAGGAAACAGTTGATGGAGTAATTATTATTTCATGTAGTAGGGAGGATGTAGGAAACTTGTGATTTAGAAATGTTCCCTTGTCAAGAACTTCTAGTATGTTATAACTTGGTATTTTTTTTTCTTACGTTTTCCAAGTGACCTAAGGTATCATCGACTTTAGTCATTATTCATATTGTTTGTGAGTACACTATTATAAGGAAATACTTGTTAGCATTTTAGAAGCCGTACATGCGATGGATTTCCTTATTCTGCATTTAAACTACACCTGTCTTGATTCTTTTATTAGATGAAGATTTTGTCTAGGTAAATATTTACTATTTTCACTAGTCAAAGTTAAGGTTCATCAACTCTAGTTTTTTTTTTTAAAGATCTATATACACACTTTTGACATCCAATACTTTCTCCCTCTTCAAAATTTATAAAATCATAGGGTTGATGGATCTCTCTATTTTGCATCTGAATTGAACTTCTGATGATTCCATGAAAGAGTCTAATAACCATAGGTTTCCCGTGACACCGCAGAAGTTCCGTTGCTATAAAAAAGAGAATAGCTATTTATGATGGATCTGCATTTAAATTAACAAACAGTAGTTTAAAACTTTAAATCCATTTTGTTTTGTTTTCACCGGTTCCTTTTCTGCAGATGTCAGAGTTACTGAATCAGAAATCTTCCGTACAAGGAAAAGTACCTTCAGGATACTTTAATGCCATGTTTGATTTAAGTGGTTCCTGGTTAAACGACACTGCAGAAGCGGAACATCTTGCTTTTGATGGGTACTTCATCTCACTGTACTATCTCCACCTGGTAGCATCTCCGCTAGTACTGCATGACAAGGTTAAGAAGTCTGTTCCTTCTCACTGGAATCCTGCATCCTTATCAAGGTAATTTTTGGTCACTGAGCAATACCTCATTTATAATTGAAGTAGGCCAAAGAAGTCAAAATTTGTAATGCACTGTTTCTTGAGTGTCATTGAGGGTCGTTAAAAAAGTCTAGACTAGATTTAGCAATGGATCATAATGAAGACATCCTTTGGGTCCACCATGACAGAAGCTTTTTTTGCTTCTAGACTTCAGTCTTCCAATGCGTTCGCATTCTGTACTTAAAGTGTCTGGATACATTGGTTATGATTTTTTTCCTTTTGCTTCAGGTTTATCCAAACTTATGGAACTCACATAATTGTGGGTTTGGCTGTTGGAGGTCAAGATATCATTTGTATTAAACAGAGACCATCCTCTGGAATTTCTCCTGCTGACCTCCGAGGTTATTTAGAGGATCTTGGAGATCATATTTTTTCAGATGGGAGGAGTCCTCTACTAGAGAGGAAGACAAGAGATGGAAAAGAGAAGGTTTATTGCATGTTATACTGTTTTTTCATGTATCTTTAAAGTGATGATTCTAAGTAGGTTTATCAAATTGTACAGGTTCCCGACGTCTTCAATCGTATGTTGCAGCAGCATACCATGCAATTCACCAGCATCACAGAAACATCAAGCAAAGATGTAAGGCTCTAATCACCTTGTGCCTTCTGATAAACAAAAATGTGGGCCGTGAATATATGAACTAATTTGGAACAGGGCCTCACCATTATTTCATCGAAAAGAGGAGGGGATGTATTTTCACAAAGCCATTCGAATTGGCTTCAGACAGTGGCTTCCCACCCTGAAGCAATATCTTTCAAACTTGTACCTATTACTTCTCTCCTCTCTGGGGTTCCAGGAAGCGGCTATCTTAGTCATGCAATCAACTTATATCTACGATGTGAGTATGCCTTTTTTAAGCAGCAACTCCTCTCTTTATTTCCTTGTCCCAACCCTGCAGTATAAATCTCTTGTAAAATATAAAGGTTGTGATACAAAGCAATGTGCTTAGTGGAGGGACGAGGCTACATAGGGGCCAAAGGTGGCCATGGCCCCCCCTAGGGTTGTCCTAATGTAACTTATATATAGTATATTTCTTAATAATTTTTTTATATTTACTACATATTGCCATGATTTTATATTTTTGGCCTCTATGGAATATAAAATTGGTTCATCATACTCATAAAAATAGCTTCATTCGTAATATTTATGCATCTTTTTGAAAGATTATAATTAAATAGATCACTAAATTATTTTTTAGTATCAATAAATTATTAAAAACATCATATTTTTACTATTTTAATTTGATCAAAAATAAAATTTATATCTTTATCTCGACTAAAGAACCCAATTAATGATTGATTAAGACACGTTTTTCATATTACATTTATAATATACACACTATTTTCTTGATTGTACTATAATATTTTTGATTAAGTTTAAAATTGGCTCCCCTCCTACTTAAGTCTTGGCTTCGTCCCTGAAGGCTTAGTGGTTAAGGTGCAAAGAATATTACTCATAGACTTATAACACAAGTCAAATAGTATTACATGGGAGAGCGAATGATGGTAGATGAAGTCACATGCTACGTAATGATACATGCAAGTTGATGCTAAAGACTCCCATGGTGCAAGTATAACATCTCCTATTCCCTATGGGTTTGTTTATTCTTTTTAGGGCCTTAAATAATTCTTTAATCTCATTCCATGACAAATTTAATTCAGTATGACCACCAAAACTTGAGCTTTAATTTATAGCGTAAATGTCCTCGCCATGTCTGAAAATCGACATGAGTGTTTTTCTTCACTATGTCACTAGCACTTCGTTATCTTTCTACTATCCTTTTGGTGAATTCTCAAGGTTGTGTGTCCTTATAGAGCGACTGAGCGTGGTTCCACAGAGAGAGGAAGTGAGGGTGAGGGTGGGGGGGGGGGGGGGGGGAGAGCTTTGTTGGTAGTAAAGTGAAATTATTGTTTACATTATCGGTTGAATAAGGGGGGGGGGGGGGGGGGGGGGGGGGGGGAGAGTTTTGTTGGTAGTAAAGTGAAATGATTGTTTGCATTATCCGTTGAATAATCAAAGAAGAATATTGCATATATCCAAGTCTCAGTGGAAAAGGAAGCCAGAGTTTTATGGATGGAGGGATTGAAGAATGTAAGGAGGAACTGTCCTCAGCATAAATAGAACTCACATGCAACATCAAATGTGGTTTCTTATATTGTGGAGATTTGCACTGTCTTCAAGTAAGGCCCAAGTTCTCTTGGTTAATGGATCAGGATTTGTGTATTACATATTTTCGGAAAAGGATTATTTTGAAGAGTTTGAAGCAACAGATTGAGACTGAAACAGTATCAACATCTTTGCTTAATGGGAAACTTGAACCATCAGTTGTTGAAAAGGTGAAGATCAAAAAATTGTCGAGTTCACACTTTGGCGGTGTGAGATGCCCGAGAACTGCAAAAGAATTTAGTATTCATAGAACCTGATTAGATTTATAAGGCTTCATATGTTTACTAGCATTGAGCAATGAATGAAACTCACTTGTGGCCCTATGGTTTAAATGAAATGAAGGGAGAACTGAAATTAGCGAATAATGTTCAGTGAAATACATGGCAGACATATACTTAAATTTCCAGAACATGCAAAGTGCTAGTGGAATAGGGAGTACTGAAAGGTAGCGTAGTGCTAGTGAGAGAGAAAGTAGTGATTTTGTGAAAATACTTAAGTGAGAGAGGGATGCACGGAACATATTTTGGAATTGTATATATGTATAAAGCTGGTTGGTGATTACCATTGTTGTAATTAATTAATTATTCTGAATCTTGTCATCACGTGAAGTTATATTCTTTGGTACACAAGAGGCATAAAAATTGCTAAACTACAGTATGTATCATATTTTGCCTCAAAATCAGCACTTGGGTTCGGTTTATATTTCTATTTGCTTGGCTATTCAGGAAAATAAATCCGTGTAATTTTGCGGCATGTGATGAAGATAGCTTCAGCACCTTCTACAATTATCAGTTTGATTTACATTGTATGATATTGTGTCACTTCATTGTAGTAACTAAAACTTATTCTTCAGATAAGCCTGCTCTGGAGGATTTACATTTTTTCTTGGAATTCCAAGTTCCCAGACAATGGGCCCCCTTGTTTTGTGAACTTCCTCTTAGGCATCAAAGGAAAAGGTCTTCTTGTCCTTCGCTGCAATTTTCTTTCTTGGGTCCCAAGATCAATGTGAGCTCCACCCAGGTAATACGTCAGTGTATGCACAATAGTACTCATGTTTTCTTAAAGGTCATCTGTCTCAAAGTTGAGCTATATATCCTGTCTTTGGTTTAAATATTTCAGGCATTTATCATATGTCATTATCTCTAGTTCTCATTGTAAAGAACTCAGATTCTGTAATTGTCTAGAACTAAGTTTTGAGTTTACTAACATGGTTTGCTTCCATTATATTTAGTAGTTATGCATAGTTTTGGTGAGCCTGTACCTTGTGAAACCTGTTTACAAAGTTTGTTCCTATTGGCAAAAAATTGGTTTTTACTATTGTGAATTTTTATATATGATTAGGTTAGCATTGACTGTGTTAAAAAATAGTGAGTATTATATTTCAAGCATGTAAATGTTTATAGTGATTCTTAAATTACTTGGTTGATGTTGTAGATACTCGCTTGTGAAACATTACACTTCTGTGTATTATATATATATATATACATCTTCAAAATTATTATTATTATCTTTACTGTCTCTTAATAATTTTTGTAATTATGTTGTGCCCTGAAATTATGACCAATCCTAGATTTCAGGTTCAAAAATTGTTGGAAGTTCTTCTCTTATTCTTACCTTTACCACTTCGATGGAAATATGTTATATTTGATGATTGATCTAACAGAGAGGTTTAGTGACGTTGTTGTTCTGTTGTTCTGCTCTTTTTAAGTTGTGGTTTGGTAGTTAGGCACTCTATCCAACCACTACTCTATTTTGCAAATTTTCTGTGCATCTGAAACACAATGGTCAAGATTAAAAGTAGAATTCAGGTGTTCTGCTGTACTTTGTGGCCGATGATGTCTCGAAGTACAGTAGGCTGACAGTATAGATTAACTGTATAAATAATGGTGATGAAATACTGTAAATATTTTGTTAACAAGGATGAATCCTACATACTTGAGGAGTATTGTTTTTGTAGTATGTTTGTATTATACACTTCGAATTTCTCATATCTGAAATTAATCAGGTTGCTAGTTGTAAGAAACCAGTAGTTGGCCTTCGTTTGTTCCTAGAAGGTAAGAAATGCAACCAGTTGGCAATACATGTGCAGCATCTTTCTAGCCTTCCAAACATAATGGAGCTTGCTTCAGTTAACTCTTCTATAGCATGTCAATGGCGTGGGTCAGATGACTACGAATCAAATGAGCAATTCTTGGAACCAGTGAGATGGAAGAAATTTTCAAATGTGTGCTCATCAGTGGTTAAGCATGACCCCAACTGGATACAAGGTCAAGAATCAGGTGGTGCATTTATTGTGACTGGTGCTCAGCTTGTCAGCAAAGGGCAATGGCCAAAGACAGTACTTCATCTCCGTTTGCTCTACACTTACCTACCCAACTGCACTATTAGGAAGACTGAGTGGGCAGCTGCGCAACAAGCTTCTCGAAAGTCCGGTTTCCTCACAAATATAAGTACAACCTTCTCATTCACCCAGAGAAATGTTACTGATGCACCAAAGCATCTGCCGGCTGCCCTGAACTCTGGGGTATACCCTGAAGGACCACCTGTGCCGCTTCGTTCTAAGAAGTTGCTTAGATACATAGATGTGAATGAGGTTGTTCGAGGTCCACATGACACCCCGGGTCATTGGTTAGTTACTGCTGCGAAGCTGGTGTCTGATGATGGTAAAATTGGCATGAATGTGAAGTTTGCATTGTTAGATTATTCACCGGGATCATAAGTTTTTTCTCGCAGGATATGGAGTGGATTCCTTGGTAGATCATACTGATTTGTTTCATTTTCTTCAATAGTAAATTGAGATCAGCGTTTTGCGAGATATATTTCTTAGTGTACAGAAATGAGAGAAGCGGCAGTGGTCACTTGGGATTTGTAAACCTTCTAAAGATTATCGTTTGGTCATGATATGTGTCTGCAATGATTTATGATAGTATATAAGTTTTAGAGGAAATAGCTATTAGGTCCTATAATTGTATTGTGTAGTTGCAAGATAAGATCTCTTCCCTCTCTGTTTCCGGCATCTCTTAAAGTTTTCGTTGCCTATTTATCTATTTTGTTTTTATCATGGTACCTTTCTAGAATGAGTGCAGTTGTGCACATCTATGGTTGTAGTTATTTCATTCTCAAATCAAATTTTTAGTATGTGTTCAGGGCCAAGGCCGAAAATGAGTTGAGAATCTCGTGAATGGGTGATGTTCGGCTCAATTCATAAACACGAACACGATCTTAAACAGGAAAATGTGTTATGGGTGAATGGGTTATGTGTTAAACAGGAAAATGTGACTAATGGTGATACATTTTACTGTTTAAAAAGAATTTATGCAAAATTTAAATGTTTTTATCTTTCTGTATTTGTCGTTGATTCGATGGGTGATAATATTGTGTTATTCTTCTCGTTTGATATTATCTCTTTACATGCTCGACTACTTTATTATTGTCGCCTTGTCGGTGAACAAAAGTCCAGATCATTTGACTAGTAATAACATAAATATAAAGTAAGTTTTTAGATCATTTTAGTGGTTTCTGTAATAATAAATAGTGATTTCAGCATAGATCTAACGATTTATTTTTATATACGTATAAATTTAGTGATTTTGCAGTACAAAATTTGTAATTTACGTATAGGTCTGGAGAAAAAATCACAACATTTACGCAGAAATCACTATTTATTCTTACATGAATCACCAACATTTTAGTGATTCTCGTAAGCATAAATAGTGATTTATCGTCGAAATATATCAAATATGGTATGCAAACTAATTGTTGCGAGATAAAAAAAAATACAGTGAAGTCAGATTTCAAAAAAAGATCACCAATTTACGGGAAAAATATAATTAAGAATGGAGGGGATTAGGTGGGGTTGTATGTGAGAGGGTGTATTTAATTCTGTATGGTGCAGTTTTTAATTAGTACATGTTTCTAATTGAATAGGACCATATATATATATATATATATCTATACTATTATATTAAAGACGAAACATTGAAATTTTTGTAGTCAGAAAGTTTTTGTAGTCCGGTCACTCCATTCATAGCCGTTAGATATTTTTGATCAAATCATTGAGAACCGTTACATAAAATATTAAAATTAGTATATATAATATCTTTTCTATTTTTCCTAACTAAAATATCTCATTTTCCAAAAATATCACATGCAGTTTCATTTAATAAAATAACATAATAAGGTTATAATTGCTAATAAATAACTCATTACTATTTTTAGCCAAAGTGTATATTCTTTTTTATATCTTCTAACTAAAATTTATATTTTTCTATTTTTCCTAAATAAAACCTCTAATTTTCCAAAAATATCACGAATAACTCTATTTAATAAAATAAAATAATAATATTATAATTATTAATGACTAACCGATTAGCTTTTTTTCCCAAAACGTATATTCTTTTTTATATTTTCTAACTAATATTTCTCTTAACTAAAACCTCAAAAATATCACGGGCTATTTCATTTAGTATCATAAAATACTAATATTATGAATATATCTCTCTATCTATACTATATTATCAAAGACGAAACATTGAAAGTTTTGGTACCTGTTTTTTTGTACCTGTTTTTTGATACAATATTTGTCTTATTTAATTGTTTATTTAATTATTATAATCAGTTACCCTTTCAATTAAATTATATTACCATTTTTTTCTAAAAAAATCAGGGGCAATTTCCTTATCAGCTAAAACATGTTACTTTTTCTATTTCCTTTGCTAAAATCCTTCATTTTTCAAATAAATCACGAGAAAACCCTTACATATTTACTTTAAAATCTATTTTAATACTTTTAATTGACAATTACCTTTTTCAACTAAAACATGTCACCTTTTCTATTTTTCTTACTAAACCCCTTCTTTTTTCAAAAATATCAAGGGCAAATCGTTACTTTTATATTTTAAAATTCAACGAAAACATGTTACTTTCTATTTTTATTACTAAAACCCCTCTTTTTCCAAAATATCACGGACAAACCGTTACTTATTTATTTTAAAATTCATTTTAATACTTTTAATTATTTTAAAATATTTAACACGCCTACTCATTTTTTTAATAAATGCAATTAATAAAATATAAAATATAAAAAATAAAATTAACAATTATTAAAAACAACCCGTGCATCGTACGGGTTTTAAGCTATATTATTAAAGATGAAATATTAAAAGTTTGGTAGTCGGATAGACGGACCGTCGGTACTTAGTGATTTTACTTAATTATCCTTACTTATTTTTTAAAACAAACTATCACTAAATAATAACATTATTTATAACCAATTACCTTTTCAGCTAAAATACATTACCTTTTTTTATTTTTTTCTTACGAAATCCTCTCTTTTTAAAAAAAAACCACGGGCGATTATCTTTTTTAACAAAAACATGCTAATCTTTCTATTTTTCCTTACTAAAACCCCTCATTTTCCAAAAATATCACGGGCAAACCCTTACTTATTTATTTTAAAATCTATTTTAATTCTTTTAATTATGTGCACTTACCGTTTCAGCTAAAACATGTTACTTTTTCTATTTTTTCTTACTAAGACCCCTCCTTTTCCAAAAATATCACGGACAAACAATTATTAATTTATTTTAAAATCTATTTTAATATTTTTAATTATTTAAAAAAGTTTAACACGCCTACTTATTTTTTTTAACAAATGCAGATTAATAGAATATTAAAACATAAATAATAAAAATAATAATTATTAATAATAATTCGTGCAACGTACGGGTTTTAAGCTAGTATATATATATATACTATATTATTAAAGACGAAACATTGAAAGTTTTGTAGTCTGGTTATGAAAGTTTTTGTAGTCTGGTCACTCAATTCATAGCCGTTAGATATTTTTGATCAAATCGATGAAAATCGTTAGATAAAATATTAAAATTATTATATAGAATATCTTTTTTATTTTTCCTAACTAAAACATCTCATTTACAAAAATATTGCAAACAATTTTATTTACTAAAATAACATAATAAAGTTATAATTGCTAATAACTAATTACTCATTACCTTTTTTAGCCAAATTGTATATTCTTTTTTATATTGTCTAACTAAAATTTCTACTTTTCTATTTTTCCTAACTAAAATCTCTCATTTTCCAAAAATATCACGAATAGATCTATTTAATAAAATAAAATAGTAATATTATAATTATTAATGACTAACCGATTAGTTTTTTTTTCAAAAACGTATATTCATTTTTATATTTCATAACTAATATTTCTCTTAACTAAAACCTCAAAAATATCAGGGACTATTCCATTTATTAGCATAAAATACTAATATTATAAATCTATCTATCTATACTATATTATTAAAGACGAAACATTGAAAGTTTTGGTACATATTTTTTTGGTACGGTACTTGCCTTATTTAATTATTTATTTAATTATTATAAAAATTATCATAATCAGTTACCCTTTCAGTTAAAATGCATTACCATTTTTTTCTAAAAAAATCACGAGCAATTTCCTTTTCAAGCTAAAACATGTTACTTTTTCTATTTACTTTACTAAAATCTCTCATTTCCCAAATATATCACGAGGAAACCCTTACTTATTTATTTTAAAACATATTTTAATACTTTTAATTGGTAATTACATTTCCCCTCTTTTTCTAGAAAAATCACGGGCAATTACCTTTTTCAGCTAAAACATGTTATATTTTCTATTTTCCTTACTAAAATCTCTATTTTTTCAATTATATCACGCGCAACCCATTACTTATTTACTTTAAAATCTATTTTAATAATTTTAATTGACAATTATCTTTTTCAACTAAAACATGTCACCTTTTGTATTTTTCTTAATAAAACCCCTATTTTTTTCAAAAATATCATGGGCAAATTGTTATTTTTATATTTTAAAATTCAACGAAAACATGTTACTTTCTATTTTTCTTACTAAAACCCCTCTTTTTCCAAAATATCACGGGCAAACCGTTACAATTAATAAAATATAAATAATAAAATTAACAATTATTAAAAACAATTCGTGCATCGCACGGGTTTTAAGCTATATTATTAAAGACGAAACATTAAAAGTTTGGTAGTCGGATGGACGGACGGTCGGTACTTAGCGATTTTATTTAATTGCCCTTACTTATTTTTTAAAAAACTATCACTAAATAATAACATTATTTATAACCAATTACCTTTTCAACTAAAATAAATTACCTTTTTATATTTTTTTTCTAACAAAATCTTCTCTTTTTCTAAAAAAAACACGAGAGGTTATCTTTTTTAACAAAAACATGTTACTCTTTCTATTTTTTCTTACTAAAACCCCCCATTTTCCAAAAATATCACGGGCAAACCCTTACTTTTTTATTTTAAAAATATATTTTTTTATTTTAATAATTAAAAGTATTAAAATCTATTTTAATACTTTTAATTATGAGCACTTTTCCGGCTAAAACATGTTACTTTTTCAATTTTTTTATTTTCTAAAGAAATTATTATTAAATAATAACATTTTTATAACCAACTATCTTTTCAGCTAAAATACATTACTTTTTCTATTTTTTTCTAACAAAATCCTTTATTTTTCTAAAAACAATCACCGGCAATTATCATTTTCAACTAAAACATGTTACTTTTTCTATTTTTCCTTACTAAAAACCCTCATTTTCCAAAAATATCCCGGGCAAATCCCTACTTATTTATTTTGAAACATATTTAAATACTTTTAATTACGGGCACTTACCTTTTCAGATAAAACATGTTACTTTTTCTATTTTTCCTTACTAAAACCCCTCTTTTCCAAAAATATAACGGATAAACAGTTATTAATTTATTTTAAAATTTATTTTAATACTTTTAATTATTTAAAAAAGTTTAACACGCCTACTTATTTTTTTAGCAAATGTAAATTAATAAAATATTAAAACATATATATATAATTTCTTTTCAAATATTCAGAAATTGTGTCTTTTCTTTCTTAGAGAAGTATTTTATGAACGAAGCAATGACAATTTTACCGATATTTACTATAGTTGTTACCAAATTAACACATTTTTCGTTAGACGCTACCCAAATAGGAAATGCGTAATAGATATTTCCTTAAAAGAGAATGCATATTAACTTTTTGATAAACTCAACCAAGTGTATTACGCTAATTCTTAATGCGTAACTCCTAAAACCCTGGCAACAAATGCTTATTAGACCCCTAGAAAGTAAAAGTCAATAAAATAATTTAATACCCCTGCTCTAATTGCGTAATATATATATTATTCGGTATTGTAATGCGTATCACAAGTGTAATACACATGCTTAGAATGCATAACACGTAATTTTTTTATTAAAACTATTAATAAATAAGCTTGATATGTCGATGATAAATGCGTATCAGCTATCAGCTATCACCCATCCCCAAATGCGTAACAAGTCGGTATTTATAATCAGTCATTTCAATTTCGATATTCCTGTCAGCGCTGAATTTAAAATCGGTACTTCTGACATTTACCTTTATGAACAAGTTAAATAAATCAAATTTCACTTTCTTTCTTTTTTCAAAATAACGTTTCTAAAATATAGTATTAATCTAATATTTAACACCTTTCTAGAGAAAATATTATCCAAATATTTCAAAATTTTACCCGTTTTCACTCAATTTCCTAATCCCCGTTCTCAACAAGAATCGGGAAGGAGGGAGCGTATATCATAAGCCTTAGAGGGTGTTTTGCCCCTGCTTAAAGCCGGGATTTAAAACAATTTTTGACTTTAAATCAAAAAATGTATGTTTGTGTAATAAGTCAAAAAATGATTTAAAGTTGAAAAAACAACTTAAAGCCAGAAGTTGGTAGGAGATATTTTTTTTAACGACTTATTTTTATTTTAATGATTTTATTTGATAAAAGTTAATATCATCATTCAAATGTATTGTTTATCAAATTTATTTTAATTGTTACAATTTTATCAACTCATAAGTTACTAATAATACAAAATTACCCAAACAGATATTAACTTAAAATTTTCATATTTTACTTATAATTTTAAGTAACTTGAAGTCGTAAGCAATAATTTTAATCTTACGCTCTCGCCCAAAACAAGTAATTAAAGAAATTATTTGGGAATAACATTAAACCCCGAAAAAAAAAACTGAGAAATTGGCGGGAGCGGTCAAATTTGGCGGGAGATAAACGAGACTAGAGCTCCACAGTTAAAATTTGAGAAGCATAAATAAACAAGTGGAGTAGAAGAATTGTGTGGTTCTTATTAATTCAATTGCGTCTTCTTTAAACAAAATATCGGATTGATCACGTATTTTAAGACTCGTATAATATATATTTCGATAAATTATTTTAAGTTTTTAAAATGTGTGACAAGAGGGAGTAGAAGCTATTACAAAATTAGGGCAAAACATAAACCCTAACACAGTTCTACAATTCAAATATGCTTACAGGACGAGAAAGCCTAGTCAGATTAATCGGCAAACGACGTCGTTACCTCCCCAATCGCCAGGCTATTGTCTCCAATCCAATCTCTCAGGTCATTTAATCATTTTGACTACGATTTACATATAGTTTTTGAACTGATTACTTTTGTTTGTTGTGTTTGTTGAGTTGATTTGAATTGTTTGATTTCAGAGTGTTTTGAGTGATGAGAGAAGTGGAGGAGAGGGAGACGGATCTTCGTGTTCGAATGCGGTTGAGGTTTCGGTTTCGGATTGGGTGACTTGTCCTGTTTGTCGGAGTAATGTTCGAGGCGATGATCGGATTATTAATTCTCATTTAGGTATACGTGTTTCGATATTGTTTTAGATATTGTTTTACTGCTTTTTTTTGAATCGATAGTTAGGTATGTGTTTTTCGATGTTGTTTTACTGCTTTTTTGGTATTTGAATTGAATTTTTGTGTTTTAGATTTGTGTTTAAGTAATTCTGCTTATTCTGTTATCGATTTATTGTTTAAGTAAAATTAGTGGATGAACCAAGATAATGAGAGACTTGACTCGTGGCTAAAAAAATAGTAATGCTTTTAAAGACCGGGCTTGACTTGTTTTTTTTTGTTAAATGGTCCTAATTGAGATGGAAAAAGTGATTGCACGTTATAAAGTGCTATTGATAGTATCAATAGCACGCCAACAAAAGAAAATTTTGAAAATTTCTTTTCTCTTCTTTCCCGTTTACAACTCGGGAGCACAGCGTTAGTTCATTAACATAATGGCTTACTGGAGATCTTATTAGTGCATACATATTGGTCAATGTTTTCATCTGTGATATTTTTTTGTATTCTGAATTTCTGATGGTACAAGTTTGGTTATGCACCTTAAATGTGCTATTGGTTTCAGATGATTGTCTAACTAGAGGCACTAAACGAAAACTGAGCCAGCGGACGCTCCTTGATTGGAACTTCAGTCGGGGATCCAATAAGTCAGAACAGACTGAAGTTAATGTCGTGGAGACTAGTCCGGATAATGATGTGTGTGGTATAGTCAACAATCCTAGTGATCCCGTTGTTGAAAACGATGACAGCCTAGAATGCGAAACGAGCAATAATAGAGATCATATTCTACATACACCTGTAGTTGCTTCTGTTGAAAAGCCATTGCTTAATGGAAAATTGAATCATATAGATAGCAGGCGTCCAGCATCCGTTCAGAATTCTAGACCGCACAATGCTGAAACTGTGGATGACATATATGGATACAATCTTATAACTCATATCGTAGCCCGGAAATTTTGTGATAAGGTGGAGATAAACCCTGGGGATACTATATCTCTTATGAGAGATCCTAGTAACACCAAAGATCCTAATGCCATCAAGGTTCCTTACTTTTAACTGGCATATTCAATTGATTAGAGTTTGTTGCTCCGTTTTAAGGAATTAAATGTGTTGCATGGGCCCTTGGGCCAGGTTCTCACTGCAGATCATGGAATTACTAAAACAGTTGGTTTTCTCCCACGAGATTTAGCCCAATACCTATCACCTCTAATGGATAAATTTGGCTTGCACTTTGAGGTAAGGTAACTTTATCTTTTCTGTCCCTTCTTTAGATTCACTGATGCACATGCAATCTATGCTTGAATTGACCTTTGTTCATCATATATACCCATAAAACCCATTTATTAGCTGCAATACAAACTTTGGCTCCAAGCACACGAGTTAGAGTCTAAAAGAGTTGTTCTAATCATTCGCTTCATATATATAGCGCATTGTTTACGTTAGTACATTTACTTCATACATTGTTAACATTTTGATCTAAAGTATGTTGTATAATGTATTATATAGCACATCTTGTAGTTTGTTTGATGTTCATATATATAACATCTTGAGCTCCACCTACCAGAGGGAAAACGATCATAATCTTTATGTGCTTTACTCTGTAAGTTAACTTCAAATGTTTGTTGCTTGCATGGTAAGTGAATGTGCATTTTGTATATTACAGTTCCTTCTAGCTCTGCAAAGTTAGTGGTCATTGGACTGATATCTAGCTTCATTACCCTTATGTTTTACCAAGGAAATTTGTTACAGGGCTCCATTACTTCTGTTCCTGACCGTCCCCTTGCGGCTATTCCAGTTCAGATTGTTTGTTGCAAGAAGATATATATTGGTGAAAACGAATGTGAAGATAACCAAATTTTCAACTCCTTGTGGAAGCATGTTATAGATGTTGTCAAACTAGAAAAATCTTTTCCTGGTAATACAAAATACCAGCATAACTTTATCTTGATGTTGCAAGAGGTTTTAAGGACCAATCCTCATCTACTCACAGCCGATGAAAAGACGTTCTTAGGTATTTAACAATTTTTTAGTTAATTTAAATGGCCATTCTTATTGATATACACTCACAACCTTATGGCTTCTTATTGTCAGAATCATTTATTTCACTTTCGGATGACGGTCAGAGACTTTTTGTTCGGCTATATACACGAAAAGGTTTCAGAATATGATGCTTACTATCTACATGTATCATGATGACAATATTCTCTCCTTGATCGTACCAAATATCATGCCAGAGATTCGTTCACTTTTCTCGTCAAAGTGAATAGCTTTCTATTTCATAGATCATATTCTGTATATTTTAGTTTTGACTATGGACTGATTGAAACTGATCATTTTTTTAAAATTAAAGATGTGTTTGTTTCTGTGTTTCTGTGCACGAGTATAACTGTTTTCCTGAAATAATTTACAGTTTACAGGATACAAATTCGTGCATTTGCATAGGTTATAACTTGTAAGCTTGTCATTAATTTATTAGCTGAATACACCTATTTGAAACATTATGAGATAGATCAAAGTATTGTAGATTGTTGGTTTTACGTATTTAAACATAGTGTGTCAAGATTGGACGTTATATAATGGTAGCCTAACATTAATGTTTTAGTAGGCATGTGGTGGCTGAGTCTGAACATTTGTCCGGTTTTGTCCCTTGAATTTTATATCTGATGCCCATTTGGGTTCAGGGAACAACTGGGCATGTGTAGTTTTACTACATTTTTGTGATGATATATGGTGGTGGGAGCCACCACTAGAACTTTAATAGTGTTTAGATTCTAATGCTCTTTGCCTGATGGAGAACATTTGTCCTAAAACCTGCTAATGAAACTTTATTTTTCAATACTCAGGTCCATGGTTTCGGTTGGCCAACATTTCCTACAGTGAAATACTAGATTGCCAATTAGCAGCAACAGAACTTTTCGGTATTCTTCCACTATTTGTCTCATCACCATGTTTTTGGTCTTTGCATGCTTTTATGAACATTCTTGCAACTCAAGCATCAGCCACAATGTATTATTCTTAGGAATGTTCATAATGGGGTAACCAACTATATTTTCTTGTGATTAGCGGCAGGTTATGTTTGTTTGATTGAGTCGAAGAACGATATTCAGAAAGATGACCTGGAAGAGGTTTTAAATGTGCTAGCTGTTGGCGAACTCCGTGAAATTAGAAGTACTATGAATAAGGTTAGAAAATTTGTCATGAAAATATGAAATAAGCATTAGTTGTAAATTGTAATTATGTATGTTGCAATTTTATTAGGTATACTGACTGGCGTAGTTAATAGCATATAATGAAGCTATATTGGATTTAGAAATTTTAGTAATCTATGTGATTCTTTTAGTGCACCATATGTCCTTTTTCGTGGAATGCACAAGCTTTGTTTTTGAGAATATATTGCAGATTCGAATACTAGAAACACAAGTGAATCAATGCAGGAATAAAACCAATAAGGTTGTGTTGACTTAGTTGGAGTGAAATTAGGAGAGAATGGAATGTGATTTGTACTCTTTTATGGGGGAAATATTTTTAAATTTTATCCTTTCCCCATTCCTTTTCTAGCAATCTACACTAGAACTCTAACCCACTAATTTTGGAAGGAATGCTCCATTTTCCTTCCTCATTTTCCCTAATTCGTCATAGAAAATTTCTACCTCATGTTTGTTCACTATTCTCTTCTACATCCTTTTCTTTCTCCATATATTTTGTTTATAATTTTTCATTCCATTCCTTCCCCTTGCCATTGTCTCCAAGTAAACATAACCTAATTAGATACTTTGTTCACTAATATAAGATGACACAATATTTACATGAAAACCTACCACATTAAAAGTATATATTTTCTTTATAACAATTTTAAATTATATCTAACCGGAAAAGGTAAAATTGTGATTGCCTCTTAGATTGCATTTATATAGCATGCCCTTTGTAGGAAAGAATGGAACAACTGAACAAGTATATTTCGTTATTTCGGTCTTTGGGGACTTTGTTGATATTAAGTCTAAACACACCAATTCTTCTCCCATTGTCCAAACATTCCTTTACACGGGTGTACTCATTATATTCCCCCATTCCAATTATTTCCAGATTTCATCTTCTTTTTTTTTGCACTCGACATTCTCCATTCTGATCACTCTTCACATATCGCCCATCCTTCCTTTCCATGCTCCTTAGCCACCTCTATCCTTCCATTAGGTTGAATAGGAACCAACCACTATTGACCATATTTTTAAGTTCAGTTGTGAAATCTCTGATGTGGATTAGAATTTTTCAAAGTAAAGATGTTTCAACTTTCAAGTTATTTCATCTGTAGCACAAACACACTCAAGTTATATACAGGGGAATGTTTTAGCGGTACAACTTTGGAAGCTATTATCTAGGTTAATTTAGTTACAGAAGCTCCGATATGTTGTAAATTCTATCGTAGATATAATATAGTCAATGAAAGATGTGGCCCGCATACCCAAATCAGATTAAAAAATTGTTAAATTGCCTCGGTAAGACTCCTTCATTTGAAATCAAGTCTAGTAGAATGAAACCTATGTTACACTTGTTGACTAGGATGGTCTAGATCCCTAGGAAACTTCCTTGGAACGACATGGAACTTTTACTGTCCAGAATGGGCTGCCTCTGCCTTTTAATTGGTCCCCTTATCTAAACAAACTGACCTGCTCAGGGTTTTAGGGTCCATCTCATTATTGCTTCTGGACCTATTAAATGTCTAGGGCTCCCAGTTTTTATTGTTTTAGGGCTCCTTGGACTAGGTTTACATCTAAATCACAGCAGAGTCCATTGACAACTTTCTGAAATAAATGTTATACTTGAACTACATAATGTGTTACTCTGCAAAGGCTTTAAGGATTATTGTGCAGATGGGAGATCCATAAAAACAGGGAATTTTTCTGTAGTAGTAGTGTTGATCAGATCACTTCTACATTGTTTGCTTACAACTTACTAACTAAATGAACTTTGTATCATCACACCAATAAACTAGTCGGATCAATCTGAGATATATGTTGCAATGTTAGGTGCTCATCGTAACTATTTATATAATTATGCCAGTTTCATTCCATATAAAAAATATTTATATATAACTATATCGTCAGTGGAGTGATACAGATGGTTCCTCCTAAATATGGTTTATACCATAGTATCTGCTCCTAGAGTGATGGCTTCTGATGACTACACATAAAAAGTTATACTGTGTGGACAGATACGAGCCAGACATTTGTCACAATCCATGTTCTGACTTTAACAAGTATGATTTGGGAAGAGTTAATTAGTACTTTTAATGGGTTTATAATTATCTACTTATCTTCATGCAAATGGTGGATAGACTGCGTCCATCTTAAATCAAATTTTTTTTGACATGAGAACATAGTTTTTATGCATACATGAAGCTCTTAGTGTACATCTGCTACACTTATGAATGAGCTTTCGTACTTTACCTACATTCCTCTTTTATATGATCTATCTATATCCTCTGCGGTGTGACATGTGTCACATCTTCAAGGTGTCATGCTGTAAGGATCCTTGTATTGGTTTGTTTTGGATGTTCATGTGATGAGTAAGAAATTTACAATCTTCATTGCTATGTAGTTAACTTCTGTTATTTCCCTTAACACTTTCTTACTTACATTGAGGTCTCAGAATTCCATACGTGGTGGCTCAAGAAAGCAAGATCTCATTGCTCTGCTCACTTCGACTTATAAAGATAAATTATGGTATTGTCCTATGGTTTTTCTTGGTACTTCATTTTTTGTGGCCCAATATTTTTTTATACTTAAAATTTTGAACTGATTTTCTTCCACCCATACAAATCTAGTGCGATTTTTGAGAAAACTGGAGTCTGTATACGAATATCTCCAAAAGCTGATTCCCTTATTTGGCGTGTTGAGGTACGTTCTATATATTTTTGAACAAGTTGAAATCCTATTCTAATTTCTACTATAATTAATATTTAATAATAAAAGAAAACTTTACATTCTCTATTCCGTGTTTATCAACTTGCAGAGGCTTTTCTTTCTAGACGGGGAGCTGGACCTGTCTACGTTTTTACTCGTAGATATGGGGATTGTCAAATATCCAAGTTATAATTGTATCATATCAGACCAAATATTTTCTTGCCGAGATGATCTCCTTTCGTATGAAGAGGTTTTGGCTGATTCAAAAACATTTTAATTAGATAGATTTTAATGATTTTGCTGACTTCATTAATCAAATACTTAACTGTCTCAGGCCATTGAAGTGGCACAAATTATGGATCAAGCTCTCGAGGAAAACAATCGTGAGTTAATACTGAGGTGCATTAATTTATCTGATTCGCGCGTAACACCTTCTACAGTGAGAACACATGAATCATCGCCGGTGCCATTCTTTTCACGTTTTACATCTTCTTGGGTCTACTCAAAGGTGGTTCTGTTGGGGGTCTCCTTTCTTGAGCATGAAAATAGGTAGGTCAGCTGTTCTCATCATGCCTCTGCTTCAAACTGTAGTCGGAAAATCGTATTCAGTTGCTAGTTTTTTCTAAACCATTTTTTCCTTCAATCATGTATGCAATTAATTCATCATTGTTTTACTGTTTATCTTCAAATTTTTGCTAAAAGATATAGGCATACTGCTAGAGTCCTAGAAGTAGATATTATGACACTTGTTGATGAAAATAGAGTAACAATAAAAAAAATTGTGTTATAGGCCACTTTTTTTCCCAATTTTTCTTTCTTTTTCAGATGTTAGATATCTGCTGATGAAATGTGAATGTAACTTGTTCCGTCGTGGTCAAAAGGACATGATAAAATTCCTAAGTATAAAAGTAGCACAAAACAATTTGATAATAATAAGTAGACATATGATATCCATTGATAGCAACTTGTCGTGGATGCGAAAAGTAAGTCGTGAGTTTGACTATGGTTGTACACTGGAAGCATGGAAGTCTATTTGATGGATTAGATAAATGTGGGTGGATGGTTTTAAATATTCAAGTAATTTCAGTTCCGTAGTCTGATTTTTTAAAAACCATGAAACAAAGAATATATTGTCAGAGCTAAATTAAGTCATGATCCATGGATTGTCACAGTGAGAAATTGCATTGACATCTGACTTCAGTACTATTCAGATGCTTTGCTCTGGATGGGGAGAAACCCTTTTTAAGTTTTATCTTCTTTGGACCTTCTGATAAACAATCCAGGATTTGTGCAGCAGTTTCGTCATAGTGTATCAGATTGATAACCAGATATCTCTAGAGGTGGGCAATTAGGTCATTGTTTAGTAAGGAGTGTCTGATGCTCCTACTTCCAAGACAAAGATAATAGGTTGTTAGGATGCTGCTTTATTTGAGATAGAAGATATGTTTTTAAGTTATTTAAAAGTTGAATCCTAAAGGCAATGATGCACATGGAACAGACCTTGAGGTCCAGTAGTGATACTATCTGCCTCTGTTTCAGTCCATTCCCAAAACACTTCCAATAGACAGTGCTGTTTACTGGTATTTATTGGTGGCACGTGAAAACTCTTGCAGAATGATGTATGCTGTTAAACATATAGTCTGTACAGCATAATCCATATGATAATTATATCTGCTTCAAGGATGCTATTTGATTATATCTTCATTGTGATGATATTAACAGTCTTTCTCAGGTACATTGATGCAATAAGATTGCTTAAGCGCTTGCTACTAAATTTTACTTCTGATAGAAGAAGAGGATACTGGACTCTGAGACTGTCGATGGACTTGGAACATTTAGGGCGTCATAATGAGAGTCTTACTATTGCTGAAAATGGGCTACTTGACCCCTGGGTTCGAGCTGGTACAAGAATCTCACTGCAAAGGAGGGTTTTACGCTTAGGGAAACCACCAAGGCGTTGGAAAACTCCAACCTTTTCAGAATCTGTACAGAGGAAGATAACAGAGGTAATTTTTATGCTAGGAATAAAATAACTCCTGCTTTATTAACATATCATGATGTCCATTGAACTACTTATGCTAGGAACTTCCCTATTTGGATTTTTGTTCAGCCAATGATAACTTGTTTATGGATATGTTAGGTTCATGTGCAAGGGAGACCATTGAACTGTGTAACGGGGACAAAGAGCAGGTTTTATGGTGAAGATGGGGAACAATGTGGAGTAGAGCAGCTCGCTCTGCAATATTATGCTGGAGAAGGTGGTGGCTGGCAGGGTATTCATGCAGAAAGTGGCATTTGGTTGACTATATTTGGACTTTTAATGTGGGATATTATGTTTACCGATGTGCCCAATGTCTTCCGCAACTTGTATCAGGTTCTCGCTAGCTGCATGTACTGTATTTTGTATAAGTTTCTCAATATACATGTATTTCTTGTGTCAAGTCACATAAGGTTATAACTTTAATAAAAAAAATGAGTCACTTCTCTAGAATCCCATCTCTGCAATGAATGTTTGTAACAAACCTATATCATTGTACTGAGACCTTCACTTGGTTGTTTGGTAATTTAGTTATACAGAAGATAGAGAATGTGGGAGAATATGCTTGAGCTCTTATCCCCCTTCCCCCCCTCTTCCTCCCTAACATCTCAACCCCCCCAAAAAAAACTGTGTTCAACAGAGGGCTAAATTTTAGATTCCTAATATTCTGATCGGACACTATAGACCAAGTGATTCAACTCAACTGAGTTTGTAACAGCTTCTGATGAAAATAAGACTGATCATGACCAAGAATTATATCTGTGGAACTGCGTGGTGTAATATCAAGTAGTTGAGCATATGAAATAACTTTTGGAATGGAAAGCTATCTATCCCTTGACGCACTTCATTTGTTAACCTTTGTTTCATTTCATTATTGTGGACTGCCACTCCATATGCATCAGAACAGTCTTTCACTTCTACGGTCAAATGATAAATAGTTTCTTTTGTTATTATCTGCAGACAGCACCCTTGGATATGGAGACAGATAGCTTCTATGAAGCAAGAAAAAGCCTTGTAGAATCACTGCTGCAAAAGGTTCAGAATGGTATGGCTGAGGAGATTCTCATAACTTCATGGGAATTACATTTTGGAACATCATGCCGAGGCGTGAAGTGGGACAACCATTCCCTTTCTGATCTTCGTGCAATTGTTACTTGCATAGGAGGTCCCTGTTTGGCCTCGATTTGCCGACATTTGGCTCAAGATTACCGAAGCTGGTCTAGTGGAATGCCTGATTTATTGTTATGGCGATTTCATGGAGATAACAGTGGTGAGGCAAAACTTGTTGAAGTTAAAGGGCCCAGGGACCGGCTTTCTGAACAGCAGCGTGCATGGCTTCTGTTTTTAATGGATGCTGGTTTCAACGCTGAGATTTGCAAAGTGAGTCCACTCCGTTAATGCACAGGTTACAGCATTTTAAAATAACAATGCTTAAGCTACAATTTCTTACAAGCTGGGACTATAACTTCATTGTGCACCTTCGGAAGACATGAGATCTAATAATTCAGAGGTGGGATCATGCCATATAGTAATACGAGTAAGTTGAGTGTTCATAGTAGTCCAAGTTTTGGCTTAAAGATTCGGGCTTGTTCAGATTTCTGTCATTTCTTGGTCTTAGAGCAGCTTGGAGTTTATTCACTGACGAGAAACTCCATGAACATCAAGAATGGAGTGAGTACTAGAGCTACAGAATAAATTTGAAGCTTGTTTTTTTGCTTCCCAGATGATTGTACGGTTTCCTCATATTGGAGTTGTAATCAGAAAGAAAATATGCTTACAGATGATGTCATCCGTAAAGCTGGAAGCTCGAGTGAGCCTTGTAATTGTAATTACATTTGTAACTTTTTTGTATAGTCCTTCATAAGCATCCTCACAACAGAAAATTGCATATTTGTTTACTGTTTTGGATGTTGATTCATTCAAATTTTATTGTTGATTCAGCGTAGAAAAAAAAGGAAGTTGATTCATGAAGATGTGGTCTGTTATGCATATAATCCATTAATCTAATTTTGTTCTTTCTAAACTATAATTTCAGCTTTCTAGAATAAAAGTGAAAAGGAAAAATGTATCCAACATTTTGTTACATTCCAGGGCCTCCAGGCTCACACATTGCATCACATATTATCAATTTTGGATATATCAGCTGTCATTGTATCCTGATTGTAAATAATTTTATTAAAAGCCGGATAAGTTCGAACTCTCAACCTCCCACTCTGTTTTCCATGGGAGAGAGCAACACCGCCTCAACCTCCCAGTCAGGAGGGCCGGAATTAATTTACCTTAGCTAATACCCAACAATCTTTAGAAAAATGTAATTTTGAAATTTGGATGGATAAATAGAAGAGTAGGTCATTGCCTTGTAAGTCGTTAAGGGGCACAAATTGGTATAAAATTATACTTGGTGAGTTCGTGTAGTCTGTAGATACATTGATACAATAATACCATACGCTTTCCAAAACAGAGGGAAACCCGTGTATTTATGTGTATATGTTGACATTAACACTTAACAGTATAAGAGGTGCTTATATACCTATCCATTAATCTCTTACAAAAGCACAATTGTGGTGAACCAGCGAATCTTTGGCATCTGACCACAATTATGAGTGATCCTGCTTTGAGAAACAAATGAACAATAGTTAGTGCAACTTCAGTAATGAAAGAATACAACTGAATGCCTGAATCTATGCATCTATACATACCCGATCATAAACATTAGACTCCGAAATGGAAACTTTGAAACATCTTGCTCTGTTTATCGCGTCCAAAGTGAGTTCTGACCTACCAATGCAGCCGAAAACTGGCAGCTTGCATTAGTGGGTGAGCAAAGTAGGCTCCTAAAGTAACAAATGTGATTGCTAAGTAGGGCAGCCTAATAAATTCCTTGTAGTAATCTTTGGGTAACTTCTGACGACCCTCGAGAATAGCTGCAAATGGTATTACGCTTGTTCGGCTTTTTACAAGCTCGAAATCTTCACCATATCGAATAGCCAGCCTTCTGTCACCATTCCAAACGCCAAATAGATGATGTCCTATTAGACCAACGGAAGCTGCCACTGCCACGGTGTTCCCAATCCAGATTGTGTGAGCAAGACACCACATCACCTGCCCAACCATCTGAACAGGAATATAATCCATATAAGCATGTCATTGCATTATTACATACATAAAAATGCAGTTCAAAAACTAGACCAAGTGAAGCATTAAATATCTGCAATGTACTCCTCATATTATAGAATGCAAAGATTAAAGATTGACAAAGTTTGCATCATAGCAGCGGGGCAGACCCAGGGATCCAGTCCAGTGCAAGCTAAAATATATGTATTTATATTATCCTATTATATGATCACAGTATTGTTTGATGGTGAGAAAATTTCATGACATCTAAACTAGATTTCTATTAGTTAAAAGATACTGAAATGATTCCTTCGGTAATTAAAACATGAATGAAAATAATGGATTTTATCACCTGTGGGTGCCTAGTAATTCTCATAATCCCGCTTTCCCAAAGATGCATTTTGGGCTTGTCTACTGCTGCTACCTCTAACAAATTAAAAGTTGATGGATAGAGAAAGAAAAAGGAAACAAAATTAGAGAGCCATAATAAATGATGTAGCAAAGGAACATCCTGCAGCTGCCATAACTGAACGCCATCATATCTGTGATTGATGAAATACACCTGAGATATGAGATATGAGGTTAATAAACTTCCACTCAAGCCTTTCAAACATCGATCATTAGATAGTATGTTAAAAGACCAACAAGTGCCAGTGTAACTTATATTACAATCATAAGCAGATGACTGTGAACTTACAACAGTACTAACAGCCAGTGGAAGAGACGTGCCAGCAAACAAGACACGAAATGCACGTTCTCCAATAAGTTTCTCTCCGGCGTCTCTAAGACTAGCCAAGCCACTATGGACACCAGCGAAAATGAGAATGAGGAGAATCATTACTACCTGCATAAGAATGTTTCATCTGATATGATCAAATCACGCATGTTTAACTGATAACATGATATATCCTACTTAGCAAGGTAAAAAGATGTCAAAGTTTCAGCCTCAAAGAACACTGTAAAAAAACATTACCAAAAAAAAAAAAAAATAGCCCTTTGCAACATTAAGCGACACAAAAAGGCACTTAAGACTCCTAGATTAAAAGTCTTGACTTTGTTCACATCCTTTAATCCTAAAAGATTCCGGTGGTACCAACCATGTCAGAAAAACTCGAACCAAAACCGTCAAGTAAAGTCAAATTTTTAATGCAAACTAGAAAGAAAAAAAAAAAATCTTTTACACAGATGCTAGCATTATTTCAAGCTGATACACTCTACAAAATAAGCGAATTGCAAATACAAGTAAACAATTTGAACCACTCTAATGCACTTCTTGCAATATATAATCACAGCCCAAATAACTATTTTACACTAATAAATTTACAATAAATACATATATACCTCAGGGCTATCTGAAATGGTAGAAACAGCCTGAATAAAATCTTGACCAAGCCCAGTAGAATTATCAATCCAGCCCACTTGAAGAACAAACAAAACCACCCCTAAAATCCCACTAAAATAAACCCAAGAAGAGACTTTCTGTTGACCCAACTCAAAAACAGCAGAATCTTCACCAACCAAGATTTCTTCATCTGGGTCAATACCAAGACTAGCTCTTTCATCTGTTTTTCCAATTGCTTGAACTTTCTTGAAAAAAAGTTTGGATTTTTGGGCTTTTTTGGTGGGTAATTTAAAGGGGTTGTTTGTAGTGATGTGTGTGAAAGATGAGGTGAGTTTGAAGTGAAAAGATTTGGGTTTTGAGGGTAGAGGGAAGGGAGTTGTGAGGAGGAGTGAGTTTGCCATTTTCTTGGTTACTGTGTGTTTTAGTGTGTGTGATTTTGTAGTAATATTTGGAGTGAATGTGTGTTTTTAGTGGTGTATTAAAATGAGTATGGAAGGTGGAGAAAACAGAAGAGAATCTTCAAGGACAGAGTTGAGAGTTGTGCTCTTGGGTTTGAGTTTTGGATACTTGCCTAGTGAGGACAAAATGATTTCTTTAATATTTAGGCTTCTTATTTTAGAAAATATACACACAATTTATTTTCAAATTTTTTCTCAAATACATCTCAATTCGGACTGTAATCTATAATAAAAAATATGATTAGTTGTAATAACGAGTGTATGGTGCATTCACACAAACAACATCAATCAAAACATTCTAAACTGCCACGACACCCATGTCAGGTCATTTAATAACAACTTTTTATACCAAATTTTATATTTCTAATACTCAAAAATTTTTAATGAAGAGCAAAGAGATAATAACATTAATAAAAAAAACATTAATAAAAGGTTCATACAGAAATGATAGCCCAACAAAAGAACTCAGCTGGGAGCAAAAGCCCAAAAACCAATTCACCAACTAGAAACCCACAAGTCTACAGGCCTTCCAACAGTTCCCACATATTGACCCAGCCCATTACAAAATCTCAATCCAACCCAGTAGAGACAAACATGAATAAATTGAGAAAATACTAAATAAATTAAAACTAAAACTAAAAAATACCCTAAAGAAAGACAATCCAAATTCAGGCTATGCTCTAAAAATTACTTATTAATCGGATTATCGGATTAAATGTTAGACGGTTGAATATTTAGCTATGTTATAAAAACTAGCTTATAACCGTGCGATACACGGTTACTTAAATTTTATTTATAATTATTTTGTTTATAATTATATTTTTATTATCCATGCAACACACGATTGTTTTTTAAATATTTATAATTATATTTATTTATGAATATTTTAATATTTAAAATTAGTTTGCATGATTAAATTATTGTTAAAAAAGATTTAGCCAAAAAAATTGTAGTTAAAAATTTGATATTTATTATATTTTACACGCTAAACTATTCTAAAACTAAAAAGAGAATAAAGTGACGAAATTTAATGTTGAGAATTCTATTCGATTTAGGAAATCTACTTATATTTAGTTTAGATTATTAGAATACCCTTTATTAACCAAATACAATTTTTAATGTTAAATGTAACGGTTTTCACCTATCTATTTAACATTAAACGATTTTGATTATTTTGATATTAAATGAGTTTCCTTATTAAATTATAACTATTTTTATGTTTTGACTTTTTAGAAAATCCAATCATAATATAATATCTTTTAACTTATATCATTTTTAGACAATAACTTCTTTTTATATGATATAATCTTGATCATCTATTTTTAAAAGTATTGGATCTAACGGTTGAGAATGTTTTGACGGTATTTAGAAAAACAAACTACCATGATAACATCATTAATTTTTCTTAATATTTATAATTTTTTTAATTTATAATTTTTTTAAATATTTATTGCTAAAATATAATATACTCTTTTTTGTAATATGTTAAAGATGCGGGAACTTTGAACTTTTGAGAAAATAAATTATCAATTAAAATATAATTTTTTTGTAATAGTTCTTCTTTTAGAGTAGTACACCGTGACGATCAAAATTCAGTATAAAATTTATTTTTTTATAGTATATCCTATAAATATCTATGTTATTATATTAAAGACTAAATAATGAAAGCTTCCTTTGTTTGATCACTCAATCCATCAATCCATAATAGTTGGATGTTTCAAATTAAATTGTTGAAAAACGCTAGATATAACAGTAAAATTATCATGTAGAATGATCTAAGGTTTGAATCTACCAACAACATATTAAAATTTATAGGTTTTTTTTTAAATAAAGAATTTTTTCTTTTTTTTTTTGCAGACATAGGTTATTTGATAATATTTTTTGTAAAGTACGATTTTTCAGAAAAGTACTATACTAATTGATTAAGAAACTTTTAAAGTTTCGAATTTAATAATTTACAATGTATATATGTTAAAAAAGTTTGGCCTCGTATGAATATAGTCCTTCTAACAATGAAATTAGATATCTATGAGTTCTTATAAAACAAAATCACCATTTACGTATAATTTATTATTTAATAATAAATAATATTTGATTAGTTATGATCTAAAACTTAATAAAATAGGATTAAAAATATGCACAATTTTATAAAATTTTATCATCGTATTATTATATTCTTTGTTGATTTGAATTTTTCTTAGATTGATTTTAATTTTTGAACATGGATTTCTAAATTTAAAATAGTTAGAAAAAAGTAATTAAATTGGTATTAAAATAATGATGACATAATAATTATTATTAGAATTTAAATATTCACTTTACTAATTTGGGCTTTATCTTGTATTTTAAAAATCAGATTTTGACAATTTTATACCCCACATGAAGATAACTAAATTATATTTAATTAAAAGATGGTTTAACAATTTTTATCTAACTGGATGGAAGAGAAAAGAAAGTCACGAATTTTTTACATGGAGAATTCTATTCAATATAGAAAACTTATTTATATTTGGTATATTTGGTTTAAATTATCAAAATACACCTTTTAGAATTTAAATATAATCCTATTATTAATAAAATACATTTTTTAAATATTTGATCTAACGATTTTCATTTATCTAGTTAAGATATAATGGTCCTTATTAATTTGGTTATCTACGACCAAAATTTTGGATAAGATATATATTATGATTATTATATATAAGGATTTAATATAATAAAGATATCAAGTATATACTGATATAAGTATCTTACTAACTGTTTTTACTTTTAATGTTTCAGTTTTATTTACAGTGTATATAAAATTTTAAAATACATTATTACTTAAAAATTATTACACAGAATAAAAATTATGTTATGATTATATAAAATTTTATTCTCATATTATTATATTCTTTATCGATTTGAATTTGTTCTTAACTAATTTTGATACTTTTTTTGAAAGAAACATAAAATTTCTCTATATTTAAAAGAATTAGTGGAAAAATAAATAAATTGGTGCTACAATAATAAAAAAATATTTATTAAAATTTAGATACACACTTTACTATTTGAGTTCTATCCTGAGTTTTAGAAATTGAATTTTGACGATTTTACAACCCATGCGAAACTAACGAAATTATCTTTAATTTAATGATGGTTTAATAATTGTTATATAACTTGACCAGTTGACTTACTCATAAAATAAACTGAAAGAAAATATGGTTAAGAAGTTTTACATAAAGAATTCAATTCAATATAGAAAATCAATTCATAATTGGTTTAAATTATCAAAGCACACTTCTTAGTATTTAAATATAATCCTACCTTTAATCAAATACACATTTTAATATAAGTATTATATTCAAAATTATTGTTTATGAATATGAAACCCTCAATATTTTGATAATATTTTGATATTATCCTTTTATGTTTGTTAGATGTAAAATAATATAATTATAATTTGGATTAATCAAATTGTTATGTTCCTTCGGAAAAAAAAAGTGTTTAAATTTATTCATGTACATGATTTCTTCACGTAGGGTCCACGTGTATCATTGTAATCGATATGAATTATTATCTTGATATTTGGTTTAATAATGATTATCTAACTGGAACTTACATAAATTCAAGAGAAAATATATTTAAGAATTTTTACATAGAAAAATTTTAAATTATCAAAATACACTTATCTAAGAATTAGGATATATTTATTCATGTACATGATTATCTAACTGGAACTTTACATAAAATTTTACATTGAATATATTTAAATTCAAGAGAAAATATATTTATAAATTTAAAAGAATTAAGAAAAAAAAATTAAATTGGTGCTACAATAATAAAAATATATTTATTAAAATTTAGATAATAATTTTACTGTTTGGGCTCTATCTTGAGTTTTAGACAACAGATTTTAACGATTTTACAGCCCACGCGAAGCTTACAAAATTATCTTTAATTTAATGATGGTTTAATAATTATTATCTAACTGGAATTATCCATAAACTGAAGAGAAAAGATAATTACGAATTTTTACATAAAGATTTCTATTCAATATAGAAAACCTATTTATAATTGGTTTAAATTATCAAAATATATCTTTTAGTATTTAAATACTATCATATTAATAATCAAATACAATTTTTAATATTATATCTAACGGTCCTCATTGATTTGAAGATTTATAGTTTAATAATCCAACGGATCGTATACTTTTTTGGTAGTACAGTGACCAACCAAAGTTTTGGATAAGATCTCCTTTACGCTTATTATATATAAGGAGTTAATTAGTTATTAATCCGATTAAATTTTAGACGATAGGCTTTATTTTGGTTAAATGAAAATCGGGTTAAAATTTGATTTTTTTGAAAAATGGTATTTCTGAAATGCTCATTGTTGATACTCAGATTCAAAATACGTATTACGTTGTATTTTTTTTTATCAAAATTCTCAGACTGAGTATTTATGTCATTTAATATACAAAAGAAAAAAAATTTAGCGTTTGGAATATTACCCTGCATTTTCTTGATAAAAAATTGAGCCGGACCCAAATGATTCCCTAATGTCTAAAGTGTTACCGTATATTTGTGGAGGGCATATAAAAATGACCTCTTTAATAACAAAATATACATTTAACAAAACTAGCAAATAAAATAAAATAAATAAATATACGTCCACCTATTTTATGCCAATTAAGCATTTGAAAACGGGTTTGAGAAGAATTTTGAATTATTTTGCATTTCTCTCAAAAATTATGAAATCTTAAGATAGCTTTGTTAACTTTTACAGTTATAATAAGATGTCATTTTGTTATTTGTTAGAATAATCAAGAGAACTGATTTTAGGATACAACAAAACAAGCTAAAAACATAAACGGAATGTGTAACCCGTAGCTGCATTTCGAACAGAATTTACAAAACAGGGGGCGGAAGCAGGGGCTATCCCAACAAATTCTTCAAAAAGTTAGTGAGTTTTAAGGCAGCTTTACTAACTTTTACGGTTATAAAGGTGGCGTTTTAACTAACGAATTGAGTTAGTCGTTTTGACTAGCGAATTCAATGGAGTAGTTGTTTTATATAATATAAAACTGTTTGGTAATTAGTTGTTTGAGTTAGCTGTTTATATATTAACTAGACACATCACAATCATCTAATTAAAAAAGTTCCTCAAAGTAGATTTTTGAAAATTAACTTTTTGAGTCCAAAAATATATTTTAATTCGTTAACTACCAAACAGTTATATTAGAGGTTTCAAATGATCAAACATCTAATTTGATTCAAATCTCTAATTTTTTTCCAAACTCGAACTTCCGGGCCAAAATGTCATTTGCTTTTGGTTAGAACAATCAACAGAACTGGTACAAGAAAACAAAGTCCAAAACTTGAACTGATTGTGTAACCAATGGCCATATTTCCAACAAAATTGACACAAGTCTCGTGTCTGTGTGGGGATGGACATGAAAAGTAGTAGTACATGTTACAAAACAAAAGTTGTTGGGATATATATAACGTACCATATCAAAAAAAAAGGTGGGGCGGAATCGAGACGGGGTGAAAATCGCGGATATAAGGGTTAATTTAAATTAAAATTGTGACTAATTATAAAATTAAATTAAGAAAAATTTCTTTTGATTCTCGAATATTAATTAAAATTCAGTAGAGAAAATATTTTAGACTCGGTATTTAATTCAAAAATTAGAGACACGGAGTAATATATTTTAGCCCCGATTATTTGGAAACCGATTTCGGGGTGGGGGGTTATGTGGTATGTAACTGTGTAGCAGTGTACTTTTGGCAGCATGTGAAATGAACAACAACTTGGTTTTGCTTGTTCATTACACTTTTACTATTATTGTTATGAAGAGGACGATCATGCTTTCTGCGGGTCTACACCTTAAAACGGCAAATATTCCAGAGAATCATTTCTTCACTTTGAGATTTTCCATGGTCAAGAATCACAAGTAACATTTCTTGCTTTCTTGTCACTTGTCAGCCCTTTCCTTATATCTGAGAGAGAGAGAGAGAGAGAGAGAGAGCGAGAGAGAGAGAGAGAGAGAGAGAGAGAGAGAGAGAGAGAGAGAGAGAGAGAGAGAGAGAGAGAGAGAGAGAGAGAGAGAGGCTGCTGCACCCCATGAGCTAACTGACTGAAGGCTTGTGTGTTCTTTCCATCCCATCAACATATTTTAGAGTTTCATTTGGGAAGAAGCCCATCAATATATAAGAAAGCAACAGAGGTAAGTTTGTACTGTTCTTTATTATCTATATGTTTATGAGATATACAAAGCTTGTATTTACCATGATCAAATTGTTTTGCTAAGTTATATATCATGGCTATTCATCGATGTTGATAAATAATTGCTTCTTTACATTGGCTTGTTCATCAATGAATTTTCCATATTGCAACCTCTGTTTTGATTACTGAAGTAGTTGGACCTGATTACTGATTTCTAGTTCTTTCTTTAGTTTAACAAATTAATCGAACAAGTAGTTATTTTTGTTATGTCGGAATTATAGAACGAAACATAATATTAACTGGAAGAAAAATTAGTGAACATATGATTCCTCAGAAGCCTGCAAACAAGTTCTAATCTTTTAAAGAATTTTCATCCAAAAGGTTGTTAAAATTGGCCCTTTTCGTATTACTGTACATTTTATATCTGTATTCATCTCAGTTCCTTTACTTTCTGCAACTGCAGGATGGCTCTAATTATCGTATTTCTCTATCTCGTGTTGTTACAAGTATGTAATGCCACTCGCGTAGATGAAATGGAGTCACTAATGGTTCTACGGAAATCTTTGGTCCACAAAAGAGAGACATTTCCGAGCTGGTTTGATTCGAAGATTCCTCCATGCAACTGGACTGGAATAGAGTGCGAGGGTCCAGTAGTCTCGCAAATAGACTTATCTTGTACATTGTCACCCCTGAATATTCCATTTCCAGATATTGTTGGGAAATTTAGTTCCCTGAAACACCTCAATTTAAGTGGCTGTGCGCTGGCTGGAAGTGTTCCTCCGGATATTTGGAATTTAAAGAATTTGGAGATGCTGGACTTGAGTGCAAACAATCTGGTTGGGACACTGCCTCTGACTCTCTCTAACCTGCAAAATTTGAGACAGCTTATTCTTGATGATAATAGTTTTTCTGGCCCTTTACCATCAACAGTTGGTCAGCTCAAAGAGCTTTTTGAATTGTCTGTGGATTCAAACTCTTTTTCTGGAGTACTTCCTAAGGAGCTTGGAAATTTAAAGAATTTGGAGTCTCTGGACCTCGCTTTTAATCACTTCTCGGGGGGAATTCCTTCTACTTTCAGCAACCTTACAAGTATTATGTATGTGGATGTGAGTCACAACAAATTGACAGGAGCAATATTCCCTGAAATTGGAAACTTGTCTACGCTTAGAATACTTGATCTGTCGCGGAATCCACTAACAGGATCCTTGCCGTCAACAATTGGTAATCTGAAAGACCTTGAAGTGCTTACTCTACAAAACTGCAGGTTCACTGGAAAAATTCCCGAGGAAATGTCTAAATTGACAACCTTGGCTTCACTCGACATAGTCCAGAATAATTTTGAGGGAGAACTACCTTCAAGCTTTGGCAAGCTTGGAAATCTTACTTACCTTCTAGCCATGAATGCAGGATTGAGTGGAACTATACCAACAACATTAGGAAACTGCAAGAAGCTAAGTATCCTGGACTTGTCTTTCAATTTATTATCTGGTCCTTTGCCTGATGATCTTGCAAAGCTAGAATCACTCAACTCCCTTGTTCTCGAGTCAAATCACCTGTCAGGTACGTTACCTGAGTGGCTTTTCAAGTTGAAGCATGTTGAATTGTTAATGTTGTCAAAGAACAACTTTTATGGACCTTTACCAGCACTTGATATGCCATCTCTAATGCTTCTTGATGTCAGTTCTAATAAGCTTTCTGGTGAGTTGCCTGAGGGAATTTGTCAAGCCACTTCACTGGCCTCTTTACGATTGTCTGACAACAACTTTAATGGTACCATAGACAACACTTTCCAGGATTGCTTAGGTCTCACAGACTTGGTGTTATCTGGAAACAAATTGATTGGTTCTGTGCCTGCTTATTTTGGAGAGCTTCAACTGGTTACACTGGAACTTTCCAAAAATCAATTCTCTGGAATTGTACCTAATCTGCTTTGGGAATCCAAAACACTAATGGAATTGTCACTAAGCAACAATATGCTTGAAGGCCAGATACCTGCTGAAGTATCTAAAGTTTCTACCCTACAAAGGCTTCAACTGGATAATAATCTCTTTGAAGGAAGCATTCCAAGTTCAATTGGCCAACTCAAAAACTTAACTAATCTATCACTACATGGTAACAAGTTGACAGGAGATGTACCATTGGAGCTTTTTGAATGCAGGGAGCTTGTGTCTTTAGACCTTGGCTCTAATCAACTCACAGGTTCTATTCCTAAAGCCATATCTCAGTTAAAAATGCTTGACAACCTTGTGTTGTCGAACAATGCAATATCAGGTCAGATACCTCAGGAAATTTGCTCTGGGTTTCAGAAAGAACCTTTACCTGATTCTGAGTTCGTCCAGCATTATGGTATGCTTGATCTGTCCAATAACGAGTTATATGGTCCAATTCCTACATCGATCAAGCAGTGCATCATTGTGAGGGAACTACTGTTGCAGGGAAACAAACTTAATGGGAGTATTCCTTGTGAGATAGCTGAACTGACAAACTTAACTCTGCTTGATCTGTCTTACAATTTTCTGAAAGTGCCAACTGCTCCTTCATTCTTCTCAATGAGAAATCTCCAAGGACTGACACTTTCACACAACCAATTAAGTGGTCCAATCCCTGATGATATTGGGTCACTGATGCCGAGTTTAGCAAAGGTAGACTTAGCTGATAACTGGCTCACAGGTTCACTTCCTTCATCTTTGTTCAATCTCAAGAGCTTGACCTACTTAGATGTTAGCACAAATTCTTTTTCTGGACCAATATCTTTCAGTCTTGAGACCACCAGTTCTCTTGTAGTCCTAAATGCCAGTAACAACAATTTTTCTGGAACCTTTGGTGATACTGTCTGTAATTTAACCACCCTTTCCATCCTAGACATTCACAACAACACATTTACTGGAAGCTTTCCTTCACTGCTGTCCAGTCTTGATGCAATGACATACCTAGACTTCTCCAACAACAAATTCCATGACCCGTTTCCATGCAGTATTTGTAACATTGAAGGCCTCTCATATTCCAACTTCAGTGGCAACAGGTTCAGTAGCCAGGTGCCAGAAACTTGTGAACAGACCACACCATGCATGTCTTATCAGGAATCTCCACCTTCCAGACACAAGTACTCTCCACCACTTCTAACTCATGCCTCTATATTAGCTATCATACTTAGTGCTGTATGTATATTCCTAGTCCTACTCTTTGCACTTGTACTAAGGCGTATGTTGCGACATGACTGTGGAAAGGGTACATTAGAGTCAGAGTCCATGGATGTGCTTCTACGAAAGAGGCCAAAAGAACCACTGAGCATCAATATCGCTACATTTGAGCAATCACTTGTTCGTGTAAATCCTTCAGATATATTAGCAGCAACCGAGAATTTTAGCAAGACTAATATTATCGGTGATGGTGGATTTGGAACTGTTTACAAAGCATTTCTTCCAGAAGGTCAAACAATTGCTGTCAAAAGGCTCAATGGAAACCATTTCCATGGTGATAGGGAATTCTTGGCTGAAATGGAAACTATCGGGAAAGTTAGTCATGAAAATTTAGTCCGTTTACTGGGCTATTGTGTCTATGCTGATGAAAGATTTTTGATATATGAATATATGGAAAATGGAAGCGTTGATGTGTGGTTGAGGAACCAGGCGGATGAAGTTGATTTACTTGATTGGCCAACTCGATTCAAAATCTGCTTAGGATCAGCCAAAGGAATTGCCTTTTTACATCATGGTTTTGCTCCTCACATCATCCATAGAGACATCAAAGCAAGCAATATTTTATTAGACAGCAATTTTGAGCCAAGGGTTTCAGATTTTGGACTAGCTCGAATTATCAGTGCCTGTGAAACACATGTTAGCACTATTCTTGCCGGGACACTGGGATACATTCCACCTGAGTATGGTCAGACAATGGTGGCTACTACTAGGGGTGATGTCTATAGCTTTGGAGTGGTGATGATGGAATTGGTCACAGGAATGGCACCAACAGGACAAGCTGACATCGAGGGGGGAAATCTTGTAGGTTGGGTCAGACGGATGGTTGTAACTGGGAGGCAATGTGAAGTGCTAGATCCATATGTCTCTAATTCAACAATGTGGAATGATCAGATGCTGCATGTTCTAAGTATTGCACGTTCTTGCACGCATGAAGATCCATTCAAGCGGCCAACAATGCCCGAGGTTGTGACAATGCTGGAGGAAATCAAGAAAACTGGCGCCTTGAAATCAAAACTCTCAATGTAAGGTTGTATGCTTAGGAAGGAAACTTGTCTTTACTTTAATATATGTCAATATTCGTGATGACTGATGAGACATGTGATTGTCAATTGAGATGAGAGATTTCTAGTCAATGTAACATTTGATGCAACTGGATTGATGAAGTTGCAGGAAGAGGAGAACTTTAAACCAACAATGTGCTTATTCTCTTTATCCAAGTCATTTTCTGAATTTTCCAGTAGTAGCCAACCATATAAGAATTAAGTAACTGGATAATTACAAGTATGTAGGACTGGTTACAAAGTGTTTCTTACGTAACACTTCATTCTCTAAGTTCCCTTCACAGTTCGTCATAGACCGATGTTGATCAAGTATCAAAGATCTGATCAATTTCTGGTACCAAACTGTACCTGGTATCAAAGATCTGCGTGATCTTCCTGAACTCCAATAGCTCAACAGACGGGCTGTGTCAGGTAAAAATCAATCTCAGTCACAAAACTTCCAACGGTACAAGTTTTATGAAGACATGTATCCAACCTTCGCGAGCTGTGCAGAGATTAAGAACAGAGCAGAGAAAGATGTTTAGCGAGAAACAACTCTATAGGCATAAGTTCTCATCCACGTTTAGTAAGGGATCTATACGACTATACCTTTAATATGAAAGAGGTGCATTTTTCATATAAGCATTGCTTATGTAAAATAATAATGATGAGATACTGTTATGAAAAATGCACTGAAGTCATTGTATAGAATTGATGGGGGTAGGATATCAATCTTTTTTTACTTTAAGCACAGCGTGAACTGATCTCTTCCACAGTAGTTTGCAAGGAATCTGTTTTTAAATTTATTTTTTGTTAACCATCGACTAATCCCGAAGAGGACTAGCACAACAACCCGCCGTAGTTTGATATAACCCACCGTCATGACCTCACACTTAAATCTCGAATAGGACTAGCACAACAACCCACCGTCATGACCTCACACTTAAATTCCAAAGAGGGCTAGCACAACAACCCGTCAAGACCTCACACTTAAATCCAAACATCATACACGAATTAAACAAGGAAAGTAATAATGCCCTCGGCGAAAATGAGTGCTTAGACTGACGAGTCCCTAATCCATGGATCCTTCCATGACTTGGAACATTTTACCATCCCAGAGATTGGAGTGTATTCTAAACGAGTGGAGTTAAACTCCAAAGTATTCAAGTTTAATTTGTTTTCAGACTCGGATTTGGATTAATGCAAAACTTCGATCAAATTAAAAAATTGCGAATGTTAAAACTCCAAAATGTTCAAGTTTAGTTTGTTATATCAAACTCCGATTTGGGTTAATGCAAGGTGAATATCTATTAACCTATAAGAACCGTATTCCTAACTGATTGTAAATAATGCAATCATATAATACGTAATACTACATACTCCCTCCGTTTCAAAATAATAGTCCAATTCGATATCTAAATTCGAAACAAAATGTGCAACACTATGTCAATCTCGAATCTGTTTCAACTAAAACAGTCAAGAGCTGGTTGTAGTGTCACTCTTTCTATTATAATTTCCGCAGCTGTTTACTTCCTGTATTGGCATTACTTAAGCCAATCAGCTCGGCCAGCTGCACTAATGTGTTACATGTGTGGGTGAGCATTTAAATTTCCCGTAACAAACTTTACGAAAACAATATAAATACTAAAACACATATAAAAACACCAAAAATCATAAAAACAAAATGTGAGCATCATAGCGAGCCAAGAACTGATTGAGAACAGCAGTGGCTTTCTGAGATGTTCTAATTAGTGAATATTAGATCCTCCTCCTCTAATTTCTCTATAAATTTATGTACAGATTTAATCTATGTATATGCATACATACATGAATAGATCTGTATATAGAGAGAGAAAAAAGGATTGAAAATACAGGACAGTCCCGAAAGAGACGGAGAGCGAAACGACGTCGCCGCATCGGACAGGAGGCTGTTGCTGTAAATCTAGATGGAGGAAGGAGCTTTGATTAGGGTTTTGGGGTTTGCTTTGCTTTTTATAGTGTCCTCTTCGGAGAAAATTACAAAATTATAGTAGTAATTTTATTTTAGAAAAATTAATTTTTTTATTAAAATAATTTGTCGAATTTTATTTTGTTTGTAATTAAGGTGCATATTTGTCATTTCCATAATTGAAAAAAAATAAAAAAAATAAATTTTGTTTTTGACATTTTTATAACTTTTAGTACGGGTCTAATCCTGAAAATCGATTGTTGTATTTATTTATTCCCTGAAAAATTCGTTAAATAGGTATAATATAACACGTTTTTTACATTTTTCTCCAATTATTCCATGCTAATTTATTTATTATTACAAATTATGCTTGCCTCATATTGGTGCAATTAAAATTTTAATAAATTTAGTTTAGCAAGGTAAGTGGGTTGGATCTTTTTGTTTTGCTGTGGATTAGTGAGTTGGGTGTATTGTTTTGTTGATGGGCCGAATTCTGGGCTAGCTGTTTCCTAGGAAGTGGGTTTTATCTTGATGTAATGCTGAATTGCAGTGGGGCCCACGTTTTTAACATTAATATCAAGTTTACAATATCCGGAAATTGATTCTACTCGATTGGATCTTCAAATTCGATCGATTTTTTGAATGCTCATTTTCAATATCATGTACTTCATCGATCACTCTCTCAACTCCAAATTTGTAGATCTTTAATTTTTGAGTACTTGACCGACTCGATCAATTTTAAAATATTGTTCAACATAAGTTCGTTGTAACTTTGCATATAAGTTAAGGTATAAAAAAGTGACTTTCTCATCTTACTTTTCAAAAAAATTCTAAATAATTATTTCAATAATTGCATACGATGAAACTCATCTTTATTATAATACCTGAGTCTATCCACGTTACCAGGTATGCGGTTAATCAATTAGAAACTTTGAATTATTTTAGGACCAATAAGATGTCAATCCTAAATCTTAGACCAATCACAAAAGCTTAAAAAAAATTCTCATATAATTTTATTAACCAAGGGTGGTTAGACTATTCATATAACGCGATTAACCAATCAAAATTTAAAAATTATTTATTTTTAATTAGAATTTAAATCCATTAAAACTTTTCGCATTTAATTTTATTAAACAAGGGTGGGTCAATCCTAAATTTTAGACTAATCACAAGAGTCTAAAAACTTTCCTCATATAATTTTAAACTAGAATTTAAATTCATTAAAACTTTTCTCAAATAATTTTATTAATCAAGGGTGGTTAATCAATCAGATGTTAATACTAAATTGACTTTCCTCATATAATTTTATGAACCAATGATGGTTAGACTATGCATACAACGCGATTAACCAATCAGAATTCAAAAATTAGTTTATTTTTCATTAGAATTTAAATTTATTTAAAAAATTCATATATTTTTTATTAACCAAGGGTGATTAGACTATCCATACAACGTGATTAACCAGACAACATTAAATAATTATTTTGATTTTAATTAGAATTTAAATCCATTAAAACTTTACTCATATAATTTTATTAACTAAAGGTGGTTAGACTATCCCTACAATGCGATTAACCAATAAAAATTCAAAAATTATTTTGTTTTTTGATTTAGAATCTACTTCCTTTATGATTATTACATACTTCGAGATTTTGATCACAAATTGTACTATCGATTTAATATAAAATAGTCTATTTTATAGATAAATTTCTAATACCACCATGTGACCCAACACATTGAGTGAAGAAACATTACGAGTATTGATAAAGTACATATTTATATATATATTATATGATTTTATTCCTCATATTTATTATATTTTGCATTTAAATTGGATTTTTATTAAATACATTCTGATGTTTTATTGTAGGAAGCAAGAAATCCTAAACTTGAATGGATTGGAGAATAAAGAGATTAATTTGGAGATTTATTAGAAGAAAATTCGGATTTGTTGGGATATACGCAAGTACTTTAATTTTTGGGCTATATCTGGAGTTCAAGAAGTCAGAATTGGACGATTTAACAGCCCACGCGAAGATAACCAAACTGATATGGACAGAAAAGTAATTCTAGAAATATAATTAATGATACATTAATTATACCTAGAATGGTCCAAGAACACGGCCCAATAAGCAAGGCCCAAAACCCTAATTATTTATTAATTTCGTAATTAATAAATAGGCAAAATATGCATCTCAGGAAAAAAGTCCAAAATATGGTAAATTCATCAAAGAAGGATCCAGAATCCCAATCAAAAAGAAATAATGAGTTATAGCCTTTATCAACAAGGAAAAGACTTATCCAGCAAGAAATACAATGTTTATCCATTATCAAAAAGGAGACTTATTCGCTAAGACTCCTAAACTTACTCTAAATATGAGGCTCCAGGCGCCTATATAAATGACCTGATCCTTCAATCAGAACTACGTCTTTGGCTTGATTCTCAGCACTGATTGAGATACGTAGGCATCTTGTGAGGACCGATTTAGTCACGAAACGCAAGCGCAACCATTAAAGCTCGAAGCTCTCTTAAATCCTAGCAATTAATTTACAAGCACGTTTTTTATTCCACAACATTTGGCGTCGTCTGTGGGAAGACAACATCAATCATGGAAAACACACGAAGAACAGCTCGAGATACTCAAACTTCTGAGGAGCTTCCTATCACCTCCGAGGCTGATACACACGGAAATCAACCACCGCCTACTACTGGCATTCAAGGGGCGAATATCCCCCTCACCACTACTCAAGGACCAAAAACCCCAATTTCGGTTTAAGGGACGAATCCCCTGCAAATGGTCGTCCATGGATCTAATCCACAAGAGACCGCTCACCAACAACCAATCACGACCTCCCCACTGCTCATGAATGCACCAAGTGGTCTTCAACTCCATACTACTGATCTCCCCAAATACGCAACTCAGACTTTGGGGATGCCAAGATATGGCATACCCCCTCGACCCATGGCGGGCGGTAGTGGACTCAATCCCACCTACCGTGAAGCATATGTTCCTCCTTACATACAAGGTCTGGGACCCCAAAATCAACAAACTCAAACTCGACGGACCCCTTTGATTCAAGACTACTCGGGTTCCTATACTGAGGACGAGAATTATACATCTGGAGAAGAGAGGGATATCGCCCCAAGGAGGAAACATTCTTCCCAAACAAATCGGGAACAACCCCAAACTACTAAGGAGAAAATCGCAGCCCATGAGGAAGATATGGCAAGACTCAAGAAACTCCTTGCCGAAGAAGAGGCCGCCAAAGCCCAAGGCCGAGCAACTGGAAGAGTCCCGATAATCAACCTGGACCCAACACCAAGAAGGACTAAGAGGGCTGAAGCCCCAAGGGGTGATCCTAGTGTTTTGTTGCCCCTAGGAGATCCTGATGATCCTGCACCACCGTTTACTCAAGACATCATGAAAGCCACCATATCCAGGAAATTTAAGATGCCAACGATCAAAGCTTATGATGGAACGGGGGATCCCGCAAATCACGTAAGAACCTTCTCCAATGCACTGCTGTTGCAGCCAACCAATGATGTGGTCAAGTGTAGGGCATTTCCGCAAACCTTGACAGGTATGGCTCAACGTTGGTATAGCCGTCTTCCTCCCAACTCTATTGGGTCTTTCAAGGAACTAAGCAAAGCTTTCATCAATCAATTCGTTAGTAGAAGAGTGCATGAGAAAAGTTCTGCATCACTCATGGGAATCCAGCAAGGAAAGAATGAAGCTTTGAGGGATTACATCAACCGATTCACCCGGGAGGCTCTGAAAGTCCCGGATTTGGAGGACAATGTGGCTATGATAGCCCTGCAGCAAGGAACCACTGATGATCACTTCAAAAGATCATTAGCAAACATCCACCCGAGAGCATGCTGAAACTCCAAGATAGAGCCGGAAAGTACATCAAGGCTGAAGAAAGCATGAGAAAGTATGAACCCACTACTGGTGGTAGTGGAAATTCAAAGAAAAGGAAGGAAACACAGGAGTATGACGTCAAGGAAAAGTTTCGTAGAACGTCAAAGGATTCCGATTCTCCCCCAAAGAGGAACAATTTTGGACCAAAGTTTACGGAGTATGCAAGATTGAACACTCCCATGAGCCAAATTCTGATGGAGATAGCTAAGGAAGGGGATCTCCAATGGTCGAAGCCACTAAGGACTGATATGTCTAAATGGAACCAAAACCAATTCTGTCGGTTCCACAAGGAAGTCGGGCATGACACCGACGATTATAGACAATTGAAAGATGAGATCGAGTTTCTGATACGGAGAGGAAAGCTCAATAAATTCACCAAGGATGGAAATCAAGGGAGTCAAAGAGGAAATTATGAAAGGAAGGATTATGATAGAAGGGACAACGATCAAGATCGAAATCCCAAGCCCCGAGGGCCGGTAATCAACATGATATTTGGAGGACCAACTGCTGTTGGGTCCTCCCGAAACTCAAGAAAGGCTTATGCCCGAGAAGTAATGACTGTGATGGGAGAAGCACCGAAACATGCCCGAACAGAAGTATCAATAGGTTTTGATGATTCAGACCTGGAGGGAGTGAAGTTTGCCCACGATGATCCCTTAGTCATCGTACCTGTGATAGGAAATTCTGAAACCAAGAGAGTTTTGGTCGACAATGGAGCTTCAGTGGACATCTTGTTCTATGATGCTTTTATTAAGATGGGTTATACTGACTCTCAGTTGACGCCCTTGAATATGCTCATATATGGATTCAATGGAGTGGAAGGCACCATCCAACTCCCAATGACAATGGGGTAAGGGTCGAATATGTCTACTCAGATGTTGAACTTCATAGTTATAAAGGCAACTTCGACCTACAATGCAATCCTGGGAAGGACTGGTCTTCATGCGTTCAAGGCCGTTGCCTCATCCTATCATATGAAAATCAAATTCCCAACGAGGAATGGGATTGGTGAAGAACGGGGAGACCAAAAGATTTCTAGAAGTTGTTACGTAGCCGCATTAAGGCCTGATGGAATCGGGGGGCAGGTTCTCCCGATTGAAGATATGGATACTAGTGATAACGAGGACCGAAGAGGGAAACCAACTGAGGATTTAATCCCAATTCCCTTAGTCCCTGGTGAGCCGGAGAAGGTGACTTATGTTGGAGCACTATTGCCTGAGCCATTGAAAAGAAAGCTCATATCTTTTCTTCAAGAGAACAATGACGTTTTTGCTTGGACATCGGCTGACATGCCAGTGATTGATCCCCAAATGATAACCCACAAATTGAATGTGGATCCTGAAAGGAAGACGGTGAAACAGAAAAAGAGAAATTTTGCTCCAGAGAGGCAAAAGGCCATTAAACAAGAAGTTGAAAAGCTTCTGGAGGCCGGGTTTATTGAAGAAATACAATTCCCAGAATGGTTGGCTAACCCAATGATGGTCAAAAAGGCCAATGGAAAATGGAGGATGTGTGTGGACTTCACTGACTTGAATGATGCATGTCCTAAGGATTGTTTTCCCTTACCAAGGATTGATGCCTTAATAGATGCCACAGCTGGACACGAGATGCTCAGCTTCATGGATGGCTTCAGTGGATACAACCAAATTAAAATGCACAAAGATGACATCTCCAAGGTATCATTCATCAATGACTTTGGTGTTTTATGTTATCTAGTCATGGCATTTGGACTTAAGAATGCAGGGGCAACCTATCAAAGATTGGTGAACAAAATTTTTGGACACCTGATTGGAAAAACCATGGAGGTTTATGTGGATGACATGTTGGTTAAAAGCCTCGATAAGGACGATCATATAAACCATCTGCGAGAAGCGTTTGAAGTGCTGAGGCACCACAAGATGATGTTGAATCCAGCTAAATGTGCCTTCGGTGTAGGCTCGGGAAAGTTTTTAGGTCTGATGGTTTCCAAGAGAGGAATCGAGGCTAATCCCGACAAAATCAAAGCAATTTTAGACATGGAACCACCACGGACTGTAAAGGATGTCCAGAAACTAACTGGAAGAGTGACATCATTGGGAAGATTCATCTCCAAGTCAGGAGAGAAGTGCTGACCTTTCTTCAAAGCACTCAAGAATGTGAAATTTTTTGAATGGACAACTGAAAGCCAGGAGGCCTTTGAGGTCTTGAAGAAGTACATGGCTGAGGCACCACTGTTGGTAAAACCAAAGCCAGAAGAAACTCTCTATTTATACTTAGCGGTTTCTAACACAGCACTTGGAACCGTATTGGTGAAAGAAGAGTTGAAGCTTCAGAAACCCATTTACTACGTGAGCAAGATTCTACATGGGGCAGAAATAAACTACTCTACGATTGAGAAGTTCGCCTTAGCCTTGATAATGGCCTCAAGAAAGCTACACCCATACTTCCAGGCTCACAAGATAGAGGTCTTGACCAATCAACCTCTAAGAAACATCTTGCATAGCCCTCAAGTTAGTGGAAGGTTGATCAAATGGGCTATTGAATTGGGCGAATTTGACATCAAGTATAAGCCTCGAACGGCCATAAAAGCTCAGGCACTTGCTGACTTCATGGTTGAATGCCACATTGACAACCAAGAAGTCGGGGGGCAGGAAGTAATAGTGGAAGACGAGAAAGATCAAGAGATGGAGTTCAAAGAATATTGGGTGCTCTATTTTGATGGAGCATCAAAAACAAAATCAAGTGGAGCAGGTTTGGTGCTACAAAGTCCTGATGGATTTCTCATAGAGTACGCACTAAAACTAGACTTCCCAATGACCAACAACGAAGCTGAGTACGAAGCCCTGATAACTAGCTTAGGGTTGGCTGGAGCCTTGAGAGTTAAAACTCTGAAAGTGTGTGGAGACTCGAGGCTAGTGGTTTCCCAAGTAAATGGGGATTTTGAGGCCAGAGATGAAGTCATGACCAAGTACCTAAAACTTGTCAAGGCCATCATGACTCAGTTTGATGAATGCTATGTGGAACACATTCCAAAGGAAGAGAACATGAAGGCCGATGCCTTGTCTAAATTTGCTTCTTCTGAAATTGAGAACTACGCAGGAAGTGTATACTTCCAAGTCTTGAAGACCCCAAGCATCAATGGAAAGTTGGTAGCACCTATTGATGTTGCTAGCTGTTGGATGGATCCCATTAAATCTCATCTGAAAACTGGTTGGTTACCCAACGATACCTCAGAATCACGAAAGTTGTATGTGAGAGCACTAATGTATACCCTGATTGAGGGAATCCTATACAAAAAGTCTTTCATTGTTCCTTATCTGAAATGCTTGAAACCCCAAGAGGCAGATTTGGCCCTAAGGGAAGTGCATGAAGGAATTTGTGGGTAGCACTTGGGGGCAGAGCCCTTGCTCATAAAGTCACTCGTCTAGGTTTCTATTGGCCAAGCATACTTGCAGATGCTAAAAGCTATGTGAAGAAGTGTGAACGGTGCCAAAAACATGCACCGTTGGTTAAACAACCACCAGAGATGATGACATCCATAAACTCACCTATCACATTCGCCATGTGGGGGATGGATATACTTGGACCATTTCCAATGGCAAGTGCGCAAAGAAAGTTCTTGATAGTAGCAATCGACTACTTCACCAAGTGGATTGAGGCTAAGCCTTTAGCCAAGATAACCACCAAGCAAGTGATGCATTTCTTCTGGGAGAATGTGATATGCAGATACGGGATTTCACGTATCTTGGTCACAGACAATGGAACTCAGTTTAACAAAGATGAATTCAAGAAATATTGTGATGAGAATGATATGAAGTTACGTTTTACCTCTGTTTCCCATCCTCAAGCAAATGGGCAAGTTGAGGTGTAGACGAATTGCTTCCCATACTATGGGCAGTCACCACTGGAGCAACCCCCTTTCTGTTGGCATATGGGGAAGAGGCAGTGGTTCCAGTGGAGATTACGCACACATCTCCAAGAATCGAAGCTTATGAGCCAGAGACAAATGAAGAAGGCATGAGGCTGGCCTTAGATCTAATTGATAAAGTTAGAGATGAGGCAAATGCCAAGGTAGTTGAACATCAAAAAAGAGCATCTTTCTATTACAACCTAAGGGTTAAGGAAAGGTTCTTTCGACAAGGAGATTTAGTCCTCCGAAAGATTGAAGCATCCGGAGTTGGACAAAAAGGCAAGTTGGCCCCAAATTGGGAAGGACCATATCGCGTCAAAAACGTATTTGGTCGAGGCTCCTACAAATTAGAAACCCTGGAAGGGATCGAAGTGCCAAGAACTTGGCATGCTACAAACTTGAAAGTCTATTATGTTTAAAGTGTGTCTTGACTGGACTCACTACTAGGACAAGTAGAAATAAGGTCGACGAAACCAATCCAAGTTTTTAAACTTGAGTATTATGTAAGGGTTGAACCCATTTTCAAAGTTATGAATTCCATATTCTTATGTTTTCATTATGCTTTATATGTATTGCATTCTGATAGACATGTTAACTAAGCATGCAAAATCAAGAATGTAAAAAGCTGGAAGAAAAACAAAGTTAAGACTTAATAAAAGTTAAGTTAAGCCCGTAGGCTGGAAATACATAAAAACTAGTACAAGCCATGAATGGCCATAAATAAACTACAAACTATGCATCACCCCCCTTATTGCCAGTATCTGTCTCCTCCTCTGAGCTAGAGCCAGAAGAATGCTCGTTAGCATCAGGGTCACCAACAGATGTGTCACCAAGGGGTGATGACTGCAAAGGATCTAATATCATGTCGTCCTCCTCCATATCGTCCTCTCCAGCCAAAGCCACATCTAATGGGGCAGGAGCATAAGGGCTCGGAAAGTCGGAAAGGATAAGTGATCCAGGCATCTTCTCTAAGACTTCTGCTAAGGCGCCATCCCATCCCTTAGTAAACTGAACTGGGAAGAGGAGCTCGTCATGCTTACCGATTATGTCCTTATACTCCTGGGAGTCAAGGTACTCATCGATGAAGTCATACTTGCCCTTCCTAAGTGCAACCAATTCAGCTTGGGAGTCAGCCAACTCCTTCTCCCTCCTAGCCAGAGAGGCCCTCAGAGAGCCCACCTCCTCCTGAGACTTCTCAAACTTGCCTTGGTTGGCCTCTGAAGATGAGCACCAAGCCTTGGCTTGAAAGAGAGCCCCTTGGAAGTTGGCATTAGCCTGCAAATAAATCACAAGTCAAGATAGAAACTTGAAATATATTAAAACTACAAAGAAAAAGGGAAGTGAGAACTTACAGCAGCAACATCCTGAGCGCCTGCATGCTCCACTCCCTCCAGAGTGGAGTTAGAAACAAAATCCTTGTAGTCACAAGGAGTGAGAGAGTGATAAGACCACTCAGTGGCATGCTTGGACACCCCAACGACTGTGTCCTTCTTCCTGATACCCCAGTTGGGGCGCCAAACAGAGCTCTTGGCTGAGGTAGGGGCCTCAACCTCCTCAACAGTGTCCTCATGAGGCCTTAAAAAGGCTGGGACACTTGAAGCTGCCCGAGGATCTTTCACTCCCAAACGAGCCCTCTTCATCCTAGCTGTTTCTCCATCTAGGGGCTCGTTGGACTTATTTATAAAGGCCGCAGCTGCAAAAACACAAGAAATGAAACAGTGGGTATAAGAAAATCTTAGATAAATAAAAGAAAGTTTGGAATGGGAGTTACCCTTGCCCGATACGTTCGAAAGTCCCAGGGACTTAAGCTGAAACTCATCCAGGAGCTCCCAGGCCAATGTAGCATAGTTGTCCTTAGTGAGCTCGGCATAAGCATGAGCCTCCTTGTCATTCAGGACAATATCATTGGGGCTACCATCTAAAACCCTACTAAATGATCTACGGAATAAGGTGCCCCAATCCCCTTCTTCCCAAACCAAATACATAAACTCATTTTTCCATCTTGGGTTGTTATCAGGAATGGATTTGGGATGGAAAATGGGAGGTGTTGAAGGGCGATGGTTAATATAAACCCAGCCCAGGGAAATTGCGGAACTATTTTTAAACTAAAATATTTTCCTAAATAAAGCTACAGAAAGAGGAAAGTTGTTCTTTAGACAAAGAACTATAAAACTCATTATAATCCTCCAAGCATTGGGAGGAAGTTGGCAAGGATTAATCCTAACGTCTGCTAAAAGCTTGTGAATGAAGTCATGAAAAGGGAATCTAACCCCTGCAATAATGGTGTCCTTATAAATGCAGAGAGCATCAGGACGCCAATGGCAGGAACGATCTCCTGGGCCAGCTGGGATAAGTCTATAGGGGGCTTTAACTCTATACATTTTATTATAATCCCTAATCTTATCAATTTCATGAAATTTGTTACTGCGATCAAAAGAGTCTAGATGGGACACGGAGGGATAATCATCACCACGTTCAATAATCATATCTTGTAAAAACATATGAGAAGAACGAATAGTGATACCTCTCTTCGAAGCTTGATTCATTTTTTGAAGGCGTTGGGCAGTGCGATCAGACATCTTCAAATCTTCAAAGCAAATTTCCAGAATCTTCAAAACTTCAAAGAAAAATTCCAGAAAATCTTCAAATCTTCAACAACAAGCCCAGAAAATCTTTAAACGATGAAGATCAATCCCAGAAAAAGATGAATGCGGCTGAGAAAAACTCACCGGAAATCGCTTCACCACGGAGTAACTAGAGAGAAAATCTAAAGAGAAATTTTTAGAAATTTGAAGGTGTGAAGTGAAGAGTGAAGTGGAAATCCCACTCTTTTATAACCAAAACAGCCGGTCACCCAACCGGTCAAGGGAAGGGCAACCGACTATGGCCAGTCAAGGCCCATAAACCTCTTATTGGACTTCAAAAAAAAAATTGAGGCTCAGGCAAATTTAAAAGCCCAAAAACAATTTGAGGCTCAGGCAAAATTAAGGCCCAATAAAACTTAAGCCTAAGGCGAAATTAAAGCCCAATAGATTTGAGGTCGAAAAAACCTTAGATCAAGGTCGAACGATCGAAATCGAAAGTATATGGGAAATCAAGGTCGTATTCATCGACCTCGCACCCAAATGAAATCGAAAAGTAATGAGATTGAGGTCGAAAAGACCATAGATCGAGGTCGAATGATCGAAATCGAAAATATATGGGAAATCAAGGTCGAATCCATCGACCTCGCACTGAAATGAGATCGAAAAGTAATAGATTTGAGGTCGAAAAGACCTTAGATCGAGGTCGAATGATTGAAGTCAAAAATACATGGAAACACAAGATCGAATCCATCGACCTCGTACCGAAATGAGGTCGAAAATAAATGGATTCCTGGTCGAAGGCTCGAAGTCGAAAACATACGAAAAACGAGCTCGAATCCTTCGACCTCATACTAGCTTGAGGTCGAAAATAAGTGGATTCGAGGTCGAAGGCTTGAAGTCGAAAAAGAATTGGAAAATAAGCTCGAATCCTTCGACCTCACACCGAAATGAGGTAGAAAATAAATGGATTCGAGGTCGAAGGCTCGAGGTCGAAAATACACGAAAAAATGAGCTCGAATCCTTTGACCTCGTACTAAGTTGAGGTCGAAAATAAGTGGATTCCTGGTCAAAGACTTGAGGTCGAAAAAGAACTGGAAAATGAGGTCGAAACCTTCGACCTCATACCAATTGAGGTCGAAATCCTGGTCGAAAAGGACCTATGTTGAGGTCGGTCGAAATCCTGGTCGAAAAGGACCTATGTTGAGGTCGAAATCCTGGTCGAAAAAGACCTATGTTGAGGTCAATTTTGAGGTCGAAAATACCCTTAAAATGGAAGATTTTGAGGAAAAATACGCAATAACTTCTACAAAAACCCCGAGAAGATTTTCCCAGAAGTTTGGGGGCAAATGATATTGACAGAAAAGTAATTCTAGAAATATAATTAATGATACATTAATTATACCTAGAATGGTCCAAGAACACGACCCAATAAGCAAGGCCCAAAACCCTAATTATTTATTAATTTCGTAATTAATAAATAGGGAAAATATGCAGCTCAGGAAAGAAGTCCAAAATATGGTAAATTCATCAAAGAATGATCCAGAATCCCAATCAAAAAGAAATAATGAGTCATAGCCTTTATCAACAAGGAAAAGACTTATCCAGCAAGAAATACAATGTTTATCCATTATCAAAAAGGAGACTTATTCGCTAAGACTCCTAAACTTACTCTAAATATGAGGCTCCAGACGCCTATATAAAGGACATGATCCTTCAATCAGAACTACGTCTTTGGCTTGATTCTCAGCACTGATTGAGATACGTAGGCATCTTGTGAGGACCGATTTAGTCACGAAACGCAAGCGCAACCATTAAAGCTCGAAGCTCTCTTAAATCCTAGCAATTAATTTACAAGCACGTTTTTTATTCCACAACAAGAACTCTATTTCATTCTTAAGTGTTCCACGCAAGTAATATTGTTGCAACCGGAAAAAAATATTGTTTTAGAGAGGTTATTAACTAAGAGAGGTTTGTATTTTTTTTATTTAAAATTTTTTAATTTACATTTTTTATTTACTATTATACATTGTACATATTATATTGTCTATATTCCACTAACCAAAATCGATCATTCATGCATTTTCATGAACAAGATGAGATAGTCATGAGATACCTAAATTTCTGCATCTAAGCGCTATTCAAATGTTACAATCAATTGAGATATTATTACTATAACAAGATGGGGCCCACAAAGATAAAGTGAAGACAATTCAGAAGATATTAGACGATGTAAAATTTACTAGATATTCAAACTAAAATCAAGCTAATATCATAAAATATTTTTCTAATTCATAAGATAGATAAAATATATGCATTTAAATGAAATTATCACTTTATGCAAAAATTGGGACCGATATTTAATACTAAAATTTTCTTAAAAATTATTAATTATTATGATAGAGGGATTATTAAATTTTAATACTGATCCCAAATCGAGACCGAATTTTTTTTAATTTAGAGAGGTTATTAGTATTACATTGGACGGGTTCTACTGTATAGGAATGCATACATTGTTTTTTTTTTTGACAAACAAAGAGATTTTATTAACTTGCATCAACAGAATCACAGCCAGGACAAACCCCTGAACTGACACCAGGACAAATAAACGAGCTAAACAAATAGCCGCTTATGTTTTCAGACTGTTTAACATCATGAATTTCTAAATTCTTTGAACTAGAAAAGATTAAAATGACTTCCCGATCTATCAATCTTGCACCAATCCTGGAACCAGTAATATCACAAATGACCTTCACGTACGCACCACCTGTAGCCCAATGTTCAGACACACCCCAGCTATCTACATGCCGAAAACCAGCTATAGACATGCCGCAGGTGAAAGATCTCATAAGATGAACAAATTTTAGTTGTGAAAAGTAAGCTCTTGCAATATCCGACACCAGCCCAAATCCAATGCACGAATTACAGATCTCCCACAAAACCACATAAATCATTTTCAAAGTAACGAGGAACAAAACACATACCAACATCAAAAGAACATACCTTAACATCCCAATAAAAGGGTAACAAGCCAGACACACGCCAATAGGCGAGACTAACACCAAAAATTCAAAGACCTCAGAATGACACCAAATTTTGGTATGATGTTAAGGAGGAGAATTTGAATCTAAAGGTATTTTTTATTTGCAGAATCGGACTCAAAATCAAGATAGATCTGAGAAATAAATTCCAGATGTTTGGTTTTGGTTCGATTTTTATTGAACAAAAACTGGAACAAAAGGTTTAGATAATTGAGAGGAGGATTGGAGAATGGATTGATGGGGGAAACGAAGTTGTAGATGGAGAAGAAGGGGGAGGGCGGCGGCTATGGTGGCTGGGGGTCGACTCTCATTAGTTAGATCTTAAACAATATTGTTGATTACAAAACGTATATATGTTGCTGGCTGTCGATTTATATTTCGCACATACTCTCTTTCTTTTTATTTTTTTGGCCGCATTGCATAATGCACAACTAAATAATAATATTTAGTATGTTATTTTAACTAGTATGCATGGAAAAGTAAATAATAATAAAAAATTGTGTGATACAACTTCACGAAGCGTCAACAACTATGATTTAATTAAAATAAATGCACAAGTTAATATTCATTATTTGGCATATTTTAATATTCATTCAGCAGATGCCTATATTGGCTTAAACAAGAATTGACACAATATAAATGACATGCGAACTTATCCACTTATTTATATCACAAATTTGATTCAATCTTCAACACGAACTTCTGTACCATCCGTCTTCATCTGTCTCTCGACTTGAATTGTTATATGGGTCATGTTAAATTCATCAATGATGTAGTTTGTAACCTTGTTTAACATGACATCAACATCAGCTTCAGGCTGGACTAAAAAAGGTTATTATTGCCCTCGTACTTAGTCTCATTTTTATGATAATTGAAATTATCGGCGGCCTTAAAGCGAATAGCCTGACTATATTAACTGATGCAGCTCACCTGTCATTAGATATTGCGTCTTTTGGAGTTTCATTATTTTCTGTGTGGGCAGTAGGCTGGACGCCTGCTCCGAAGCATTCCTATGACTTCTTATGTCTAAACCCTAATCCACAGGAAGCCATAGGAATGCTTCGGAGTAGGCGTCGCCTACTGCCCACACAGGAAATAATGAAATTCCAAAAGCCGCAATATTTGATGACATGTGAGCTGCATCAGTTAATATAGCCAGGCTATTGGCTATAAGGCCGCCGATAATTTCAATTATCATAAAAATGAGACTAAGTACGAGGGCAATAATAACCTTTTTCCTTGCATTCAGATGTACATTTTCTTCTTTTAAAGTGGTGTTTTCATCAAAAAATGTGCATGGATTCTTTAGAACTGCGGTTCGTTCTTGATGATTTTCATGATCTTCATATATTTCCATGATGTCTCCTGCAGTATTCATCTGAAATAGTAATAGAATGCAATAAAATAATAAGTAACAGAAAACAAGTAAATCTATCTCTATATATAGTCACAAAATTTATTTTTTTATTTTTCTCTACTAAAGTCACGATATTAGCATTATGAGTGTTTTGAGGCGACGGTAATACGTCACCACCCCATTTGCGTGATTCTAAATTACTAACTAAACATTCAATCTTGCAATGCATTAGATGTGTGGGTTCATTACTCTTTCATAGTGTTGTGCCTAAAATTTGTCATGGACTTAATTTAAGTCTCACATGTGTTATAGACCCAATATGTATGGTCAAGGGTTGGTTATGGTATCATGGAGGTACGCGAGTAGCTCTACCTTCACCTGATACGGAGGTACATAACGTAGTTCCACCTCAGTGGACATGGAGGTACGTTTGTGGCTCCACCTCCACCTGACAGAGGTAGAGTTCTACAAGGATTCTATTGTTAATCTTCTAGAAATTCGGGAATGTCTTCAAATAATGGACCCTTGCTTGGAATATATCGCTTAAAACGTGATAATCATCATATATACATGGAATATATGTGTAAATGTGGAGATAATTATTAAAGGATTTATGAGATTAAGGATTTCTATTGTTCTACTTGAGTTAGGACACTTGGGGCTCACTTGGCAGTAGACCTGGCAAATCAGTCGTGTCGTGTCGTTTCGTGTCGTATAATTTCGTGTTTCGTGTACTTTTTGGCTATACACGAAAACGACACGAATTCAAATCGTGTACCTGGAACTGTAACACGAACACGACACGAGTGATACACGACTTGACACGACACGACACGAGATACCTGGATTTTTTCGTGTACCATTCGTGTACACGAAACGAAACGAAACGAAATAGACACGAATAACAACGAAAACACGAATGTTTACACGAAATTTCTTAAAATTCACATTACTTTCATGTAATATCAATTAATATTTATATTATATATATAACATATATTTTTAATTATTTATATATTTATTTATGTCGTGTACTTCGTGTCGTGTCGTGTACTTGAAGGGTAAATCCAAAAACGACACTAAATCGGGGTCGTGTACTTTCGTGTTCGTGTATTTTCGTGTCGTGTACTTAAAATGCAAACACAAACACTAAATTTTCGTGTCGTTTCGTGTCGTGTAAGTCGTGTCGTGTATAAAATTGCCGGGTCTACTTGGCAGTGATTGGATCAGCACAAACCTCTCAAATGACTTATCAGGAGTTAGCTGATTGCACAAGAAACGTAAGTGGATTACAAGATAACTACATATGGCTTGATTCCTAAAAATAGGATATGTAGACGTTAGCAAGGGGGTTTAGATTTTCACTCAATATACACGAGAGGCAAATGTAACTCTAGTGATTATTTTGGTCAATCGGTCTAGCCGAGTAGAGGACTGCTCAACTGCCATTACCCGGGGACCTGTCAACTCAACCCAAAAACACCAAGGACAAACCTTATTATTCCAGCGATTTATTCTCGAATTGTTGTATCAAATTTCTCTTAAAATACATAGTCTTTCTTACTTGACTAGCAATTGAGGCACCCCTAACTGTATTAACTTTCAAAATAATAATAATAATAATTTTGCAGTTTTTAAACATTATTAGTAAGAATAAAATTAAAATGTGTTTCAACATTATTAGATGGTACTTTGTAAAGATTCATGCATATTAAAATGTTAATACGATTCATGTGAAATAACAAACTTTACTAATACAATAAATGCCAGATACATAATTTTTGTTCGAAAGAATCGTTTGAAAAACTTTTGTTAGAAACAAATCAAATAACCATTAGAGAATTTTTATAATTCTAACAAATTATATTTGCTAGGGGTGGAATGAACAATATGATTCAATGAATATTAGCCAATAAGTCTTTCAGATTGAATACATGCGAATATAGCTCCTTCCGTATAAATAATAAAAATGAATTTGCAGTCATGGAACATAAAATAGCCAACTTTAGAAATGATTATGTTTAGCAATGCACAGTTTAATATTAGAAAAGAACATCTAAATTTTTTAATATCAACCTTATATGTCTGCTGAGTTCATATCAATATGTAAATATTTATTATTATTGAAGTTTTTAGTAGTAGATAAAAAAAATTATTATTAACAAAAATAACAAAAATTATGTTAAGTTTTGCTAAATTATCACTTATAAATTTTCAATAAAATATTAAAAATTTCCATTAAAAAATTATTTGTTGATACATTAATTTAGGTTAAAATTTCAAACTTAATCGGAAAATTTTAATAGAAATTTCATAATATTGTTGGATCAGTTGCGGAGTTGCGACGTTTTCTTGCTTTTCCTAACTCCTACTCAATGGTTGCCAAAGCCAAAAAAGTTACTGTATTGATCTTGCATCAGGCCTGTCTGACAGTGGACCAAGGCACTATGCTAAATTTTGAATAATTGTCAAAAGAAACTATTCTTATAGGTCCCAATGGGTTTTTCTCTCTCTTTAAATCTTTTATAATAATCTAGATTTTTGAGAAATATTACTACTCCATTACGAATTGTTTTTGGGTTTTTTTTCATCAATACTTAACCCTAGAAATTTTTTTGCAAAAATAATATGCTTTTTTTAATATTTTGCAAAAATGCCTAAATATTTACAAAAAATACCAACTTTTAAAAATATTTGTAAAAATACGGTATGCAATTACATGCTACCATATCTGCCACCGTAACCAAAATCAACTAGAGATGCAACTTATAACAATTTAATAATTGGAATCATTTTTTGTTGCATAATAATTTGCATAAGTTGGTGGCATGTGAGATCTTGTTAATTAGCTAAAAACTCAATCTAATTGTTGATTTGGTTGAAATGAAATTACAACAAGCTAAAAACTTAACTTGATTTGGTTGAGATAAACTTAATTGTGAACCGTCAACTATATATGCATTTATATATTTATATATAAACATGTACTATCATATAACTCGTTCAAAGCAAAAACAATTTTAATAATTAATTTTGAAATTTAATTTTGAAAATTTTGAGATATTAATACTTCTGAAAATGTTATTTTTTTTAAAAGAATTAAAAGTAATACTTTAATACTTCAAATTTAAAAAAAACTTATAGATTTTATAAAAAATTTGTAAGCATGTCAGTAAAGGTAACCGTTCAAATTATCAATACACTTTGTTATAATAATATAAATATAAATATAAATGTTTTCTAAAAAAAGTTTTATTTTTGAATTATAATTAAAGTATAATAGTACAAATAGATAGATTAAATAGAATAAATTACCGAAAATCGAAAATCAAAACTTTCAATGTTTCGGTTATATATAATAGTATAGTATAGATAGATGCCGACTACGATAATTTTAGAAATGGAGAATTTTAGTTAAAAAATATAAAAAAAAATACGATTTGGTTAACAAAGGTAATCGGTTAATTATTAGTATTTATATTATTACTCTTTTATGTTACTAAATGAAATTGCGTGTGATATTTTTGAAAAATGTGAGATTTTACTTAGAAAAAAATTTAGTTAGAAAATATAAAAAAGAATATACGCTTTGGCAAAAAAGCTAATCTGGTAGTTATTAGTAATTATAAATATTATTATTTTATTTCATTAAATAGAAATGTCCGTGATATTTTTGAAAAATGAGAGGGTTTTTTTTTTTTTTTTTTTTTTTGCCAAAAAAGAAAATAACTTTCATTACTTCAAAACGTTCATCAATACAATAATGAACTAAAGATGAGCATAATAGAAAAGTAAAATTTTTATTTAGAAAAGAAAAAAAAGGATATACACTTTGTCTAAAATAAATAATTGGTTAGTTATTAGCAATTATAGTTTTATTATTTTATTTTAATAAATGAAACTATTTGTCATATTTTTGAAAAAGTAGAGGTTTTAGTAAGAAAAATAGAAAAACTTGTAAGTTTTAGTTGAAAAATGTAATTGTCCGTGATTTCTTTAGTATTATATACAATGCCTCTCATTAATTTAATTTAAAAAATCTAACGATTAGAGATTGGATGACCAAACTGTGGACGATCAGACTACAAACCGACTATAAAAAACTAAAAAAACTTTTAATGTTTCGTCTTTAATATAATAGTATAGATGTATAGACGAAACGTGAGGGGATGTAACATGCAATTGCTAGATTTATTCATGTTCATCTTCATTCACCCCCTATTAATAACAAACTTTTTGAATTTTAAGCTGATTTCAATTCTTTTTAAAAAAATTACATCTGCTTGCTTTGGTTGAATCTGGTTATTTTGGTTGCGGACCGTATTTTTGCAAGTATTTTTAGGTTGCATCTAGTTACATATCGTATATTTACAAATATTTTTGAAAGATGATAAAATTGTAAAAAAAATAGAAAAAATAGTATTTTTAATAATTTCTTTTGTTTTCTTTTTTTCCTAACTGTTTTTAAGTATTTATATCTTATAAAAATTACTGTTTTTTGAGTGACCAATAGAGCAAAGACCTCCTTATCCTTGTAAAAATGCTCATGCGAGAACAGCCCCGTCAGGCCTGTCTTGCGTAAGATTCTTTGCTATCCACACAAATGCAAGTGCACATTTACAATTTTACATCTATCTCAAAAGTGGGAAATTAATATTATGTAGAGTTTTATTCTTAAAACAAACCATTATGTGGTACCAACATACATTTGAATTTTTACAACAAAAATTACAATAATAAACCTCTTTTTTCATTAAATTTTACAAATAATTACCTACTTCTACAAAGGTTGAAGTTCTCCGGTTATTGTTATTTTTAAAAAAGTTTATGATTATGGTCGGCCAATATGGGATTTGAGGCTCTGGGCTTCAACTGATCACAAACATAATGTTCAAACTGTCTAACTTGTATGTTTTTAATGAACCGAAGAGTTTTAAAGTTAATTCAAAAAATAATGTAGCACGATGGTTATGATACTTTATTCGTAAGTAGAAGATTTGGGTTTCTGTAATTTCACAATCGTATATTTTATCCTTGGCTTTTAATATGTAAAAGTAGATAAAAAATATATATATGACATAATCCAGACACGAGGAAAGTAAAGTTTTTGATGGACGAGAACCACCAACTGTTCATTGAATAAACAACCAAAATACAAAAACTGAACCAAGTCACTTGCAAGAAAACATCTATGCCCAAACTGCTAAAAGAGCCATACACCCAGCTCCGAGAAGGTTACTCTTCATCTTATATATTCTCGTTATTTATTCTTATTATAAGCATCATCCAAAAAACTTTTTCTTTTTCTAAGCATCGTTGAAGAAACTTGAATGTAAAGGATATGGTGTATAAATGTATACAAGGGTTATGAATAATTTGGTAGTATTTAAACTGTTCCCAAACCAATATAATGTGCAGGGCAAATTCAAGTCGCAGGCAGTTGCAATACGGTCACTGTTATACTCGTTGACAATGCCGGTAGGAATTGGAATTGGTATGGCAGTAACAAATGTATATGACGAGACTAGTTCAACTGCATTGATTGTAGAGGGATTTTTAACTCAGCATCCGCTGGAATTTTGATTTACATGGCTTTAGTTGAAAATCAAAATTCCAGCGGATGCCGAGTTAAAAATCCCTTCTACAATCAATGCAGTTGAACTAGTCTCGTCATATACATTTGTTACTGTCATACCAATTCCAATTTCTACCGGCATTGTCAACGAGTATAATAGTGACCGTATTGCAACTGCCTGCGACTTGAATTTAGGCAACAGTACAAAATGAACGTACTTCTGCAACAACCCTATGATGAACAGGCTGTGGGGATTGATCCATAGCCTCATGCACATGCCCATGGCTATGAACATGCCGATTATTATTGAGGCCATTTTCTATATGATCACCATTCTCTGCATCATTAGCTGCAGCGGTCTGATAAGAGTTAGCAAAGAAAGTAGTAGCATAGCATTCAATCATCAATGATCCGATGGCTGATATCATTGCAACAAATTCAGCAGACGGAAATTTCGCCCACGGATTTTGGTTCAAAGAAGGAGACGATAAACTTTCAGTAGCATCGGGTAGAACATGCACAAACCCCGTGGCTAGAATGACACCAGCGGCAAACGCCTTTATAACAAAGAAAGAATTTGTCTCAGCACCAAAAGCTGGGAATATTTTCCCCAGTAGCGGCACACATACTCCGCTTCCTCCACACATTGTTAACAGGATTCCCCTCTAGCGAATTCTATTCTACTCCACATATCTCGAATTCTATATATTCTTCACTCATTTCAAGTTCTATACATATTCTTCATTAATCTCGTCGTTGCCTTCAAAATCACAATGTCGTTGCACCAGAAATTTATTATCTCGTCTCTTCTCCTGCTCATCATATTTCCCCGTCTTACACTAGGTGACAGTGACCGTATGATGAGAAGGAGAAGAGACGAGATAATAAATTTCTGGTGCAACGACATTGTGATTTTGAAGGCAACGACGAGATTAATGAAGAATATGTATAGAACTTGAAATGAGTGAAGAATATATAGAATTCGAGATATGTGAAGGAGAATAGAATTCGTCAGGGGAATCCTGTTAACAAATCGTTCTGATCTGTAGTATATATAGGTACATGCAAAATACAGTTCTCTGTAGGGGAATAGATTTTGTTGGTGATGTGTGATGTTGTTTGTCAGATGTTGTTAGAGTCTTGCTTTACCGTGTCTGTTTTATATATTTGGTGAAACAGTCTTGTGGAAGAGTGTGTCGTGTTGCTCTTTTTTATGTAGTGTTTCTGTTTTTCTGATTTGTGAAAAGTTTTAGTTTTTTTTGAAATAGGTTAACCAAGTACAAAACCAACCATAGAGGCTAATTTACAACCGTGCAACACAAGGTTATCTTTTCAATTAAATTAAATCTTTATCTATATTATTACTAGCTTAAAATCCGTGCGATGCACGGATTGTTTTTAATAATTGTTATTTTTATTATTTATATTTTAATACTTTATTAATTGTATTTGTTAAAAAATAAGTAAGCATGTTAAACTTTTTAAAATAATTAAAAGTATTAAAATAGATTTTAAAATAAATAAGTAAAGCTTTGTCCATAATATTTTTTGGAAAAGAAGTGGTTTTAGTAAGAAAAAATAGAAAAAGTAACATGTTTTGGTCGAAAAAGGTAATTGTCCGTAATTAAAATTATTAAAAGAGATTTTAAAATCAATAAGTAAGGATTTGTGCGTGATATTTTTGGAAAATGAGGAATTTTTGTTTTAAAAATAGTAGGTGTGTTAAACTTTTTAAAATAATTAAAAGTATTAAAATAGATTTTAAAATAAATAAGTAACGGGTTGCTCGATATTTTTAGAAAATGAGGGGTTTAGTAAGGAAAAAATAGAGAAAATAACATGTTTTAGTTGAAAAGGGTAATTGCCCGTAATTAAAAATATTAAAATAGATTTTAAAATAAATAAGTAAGGATTTGTCTGTGATATTTTTGGAAAATGAGATATTTTAGTAAGAAAAAATAGAAAAAAGTAACATGTTTTAGTTGAAAAGGGTAATTGTTCATGATTTTTTTTTTAAAAAGAGGGGTTTTGTTAGAAAAAATAAAAAAAGTATTGTATTTTAGCTGAAAAGGTCATTGGTTATAAATAATGTTATTATTTAATAATTTTTTTTAAAAATAAAGAAGGGTAATTAAGTAAAATCACTTAGTACCGATCAACCAAACTTTTAATGTTTTGTCTATTATAATATAGTACAGAAGTATAGATAGTATACATAGATAGATAGATAGATTTATAATATTAGTATTTTATGCTACTAAATTGAATATCTCGTGATATTTTTGAGGTTTTAGTTAGGAGAAATATTAGTTAGAAAATATAAAAAAGAATATACGTTTTGGAAAAAAAGCTAATCGGTTAGTCATTAATAATTATAATATTATTATTTTATTTTATTAAATAGAAATGTTCGTGATATTTTTGGAAAAATGAGAGGTTTTATTTAGGAAAAATAGAAAAGTAGAAATTTTAGTTAGAAAAAATATAAAAAAGAATATACACTTTGGCTAAAAATGGTAACGGGTTAGTTATTAGCAATTATAACCTTATTATGTTATTTTTGGAAAATGAGATGTTTTAGTTTGGAAAAATAGAAAAGATATTCTATATAATAATTTTAATATTTTATCTAACGGTTCTCATCGATTTGATCAGAAATATCTAACGGCTATGAATGGAGTGACCAGACTACAAAAACTTTCAGACCAGACTACAAAACTTTAAATGTTTCGTCTTTAATATAATAGTATAGATTATTAAAGCCGGAAACATAGAAAGTTTGGTTTTCGATTTTCGTTTTTGGTCATTTATTCAATTTAATAAATAATAAATGATATAAAAATAGTAACTAATTTGTTGTCTTTTATCATTAAAATACTTTTTTGTAACAAAATTTACTCTTTTTTCAAAAAAATCACGGACAATTACCTATAAATTAAAACATATTACCTTTTATAATAACTAATAAAGTAATATAAAAATAGTAACTAGCTGCTTTAAAACACTTTTCTATAACAAAATCTACCTATTTTTCAAAAATATCACGGGAAATAACCTTTAAATTAAAACATATTACCATTAATAATAAATGATAAAATAATATAAAAATACTAACTAACTTATTTTCTTTTATCACTAAAACACTTTTATAAAAATATCATTGAAAGAACCGGGGAATTAGAGAAGCAAGATCGAAGACCAAATGTAAACCAAATTCTGTTGAGGATGTAAACCAAATTCAGGTGATATATGTATGATCTTTTGCGTGATATAATCTTTTGCATAAACACGAAAAACAACAATCAACAGTTTCATGCAAACAACAGTTTCATGCTAAGATCGTGCCCAACTAAAAGGTTGCTTCTTTGTAATTAATTAAAAAATTCAAAGACAAAGATTGCGTCTCATAAAAAATAAAATAAAAATACTTTATCAAATCAAATTTTATATTAAAGGTTTTATATCCATCTATTAAATAATTTTAGAAAATTAGGAATTTCTTGAATATCTTCTAAACACATCTTATATGTTCATAGTTGAAGCTCAATATTGTCCTATTATGAGCTATCATAATTCCATGTGCAAGTAAAAACATTTTTCGCAAGGCACTTCCAAATCTGAATTCAAAATCTTAAATATATTATGTTACACCATATTTTCAGTTACTTCAATTATCTCTCTAATTTTTCAATATTAATCTATTAATAATTAACTTAATTTTCAAGTTAATTATTTTCTCTTTCAGATTTAAACGATATCTTTCAAATCAGGAAGGTATCCCAATCTAAATCTAAAAAGATAAAATCTACTAATTTCCAATACATCCCTAATAATCAAAGGGATAATAAACCAATCTTATAACAGAACTGTGTTGTCTTGATCCATGTATGGGGTAAGCAGGCATCTTAGAATTGGATCCGACACATCTAAACAAGTCGAGACACCTTTCAAGTTCAGCCCCAAACATCCAAAAATCCAAATCCTCCATCATCACAAATTCGTTATTCCAGCAATCCCTGAAATTTGTTATCACCAAATTCCTACATTAACAATTGGCGCTAGAAGGAGGGGATAATCTTTGATTGTGGAGGACAATCAAACCATCTATATACATTGAGGGTTATTATGGATCTGGAGCAGCTTTAATGGAGAAGCTGAACGGTGGAGGCGGTTGTTCGTGGTTCTATTCAAAATTAAGATAAGTTTTCTTATGATTTTGTCCGTACAAATAAGTTATCTTATAAAATTTATAGTAAATTTAATATATGTCAGATGTTGATGATCTTTTATGATCTGGAAAACTTTTGCGATTACCTACAACTTTCTTTCTTAGTGTTTTATGTTTCGATCTATTCTCGAAATCACAAAACATAATCAGATCCCGTTTTTCAGTATTGAGAAGTTAATCAGTAGACATTTTATTTGATTCCCGATTCGTTATAAGTACGTTTCTGACGAGACATATATCATCGGAAAGATCTTTTTCTTTTCTACAACTTTCATGTTTTGTGTTTTTTAAGAAAACATCATTTACAGGGTTAAAAAGGTAAAAACAGATCTGGGCAGAATTTGAATCATGGAGATATTAAAGAATTGTGATGCGATATTCGTAGCACATGATTTGATTACTTCACTAGCTCGTGCATGAAAAAAAACAAGTGTGGAAGGTCCTTCTCTGAGAATGGTAATGTTTTCGAAAGCCCTATTTTCCAAGGAGGATAATATTTTTGAAAACCCTCTTTCGACGAGAATAATATTTTTGAAGACCCTCTTTCGAGGAACATAATATTTTTGAAAGCTCTCTTTTCTAAGGAGGATAATATTTTTGAAGATCTTTTTCCAAGGAGGGTAATATTTTTGAAGAACCTCTTCCAAGAATGATAATATTTTTATAAACACTCTTTCGAGAAGGATAATATTTTAGAGAACCCTTTTTTGAAGATGATAATATTTTTGAAAATCCTACTAGTTAATAGTCTTCTGAAGGTCTTTCAGGGTGATTTGTTTGAAAGCCCTACATGGTGATCGTCTTTTGAAGGCCCTTCAGGGTAATCTTGTTTTGAAGGCCCTGCATCATTCGCATCATGCATTCATTAATCATCATGTACATCATTCGCATCATGCATTTATTTATATCATCATGTGCATCACACATTTACTCGTAAAAATTGGACATTCTTAGATTCCGTAGTTGTCTCTATGTGGAATTTTTGAAGACCCTTATTTGCGAAAAGTGTTGCTTGGAATTATTTTTGAAGACCCTTCTTTGCGCAAGGTGCTGCTTGGAATACCTTAGAATACTACTATTGATGGAGAGTCGACTGAGGATGATGATTCCGCTGAGGGGGATCAGGTTGTTCCTGATACTGATCCCATTGAGGACGATAAACCTACTGAGGACGACGTTGGCTGGAGGGACATTGAGACACATCATTCACCCACCGTGAGATCCCATACACCTCATATGCCCCCACTGAGCCTGTTACCTTCTGACGATGACAATGACCTCGCCCCTGAGGGATATGTGGAGGACCAACCCATGACTGACCCAGACACACCACCTCCCTCACCTACTGGAGTGCCCGTTGTGATTCACGACTGGGTGATAAGCCGATTGACCACTGACTTGGCAGCGGCAGAGGCTAGAGCCGATGAGCTTAGGAGGCAATTGGCTGCTGAGAGAGAGACCCCTCGTTCCTATCAGGACGGGATAAGGTTTACGACCCCTGGTGAGCTGAGGAGTGAGATTATCGGCATCGAGGTACGAGCTCGAGTTAGCATGAGGTGCCTACCTGTTACTGCTGAGGGACTGGTATCCCGACAGGCTACAGAGTTGATTTGGACAGATGCCATGGCGCGCGTCAGGAGCTTGACTCGCCCGGCGGAGGAGCCTTGATAGATGACAGATAACTTAGTTCTCTAAACTCAGACGGCCGTTAGTAGTGCCAATTTTGTGGGATGGTTCCGATGTACAGTAGTATCCTTTCTGGGTTAGAGATAGGTTGATCCCATTGAGGACGATGAGCCTACTGAGGACGAAGTTGGCTGGAGGGACATTGAGACACATCCTTCACCCACCGTGAGATCCCTTACACCTCATATGCCCCCACTGAGCCCGTTACCCTCCGACGATGACTATGACCTCGCCCATAAGGGATATGAGGATGACCATCCCATGACTGACCGATACACACCACCTCCATCACCTACTGGAGTGCCCGTTGTGATTCACGACTAGATGATAGGCCGACTGACCCCCGACTTGACAGCGGCAGAGGCTAGAGCCGATGAGCTTAGGAGGCAGTTGGCTGCTGAGAGAGAGACCCGTCGTTCCTATCAGGACGGGATAAGGTTTACGACCCCTGGTGAGCTGAGGAGTGAGATTATCGGCATCGAGGTACGAGCTCGAGTTAGCATAATGTGCCTACCTGTTACTGTTGAGGGACTGGTATCCCGATAGGCTACGGAGTTGATTTGGACAGATGCCATGGCGCGCGTCAGGAGCTTGACCCGCCCGGCGGAGGAGCCTTGATAGATGACAGATAACTTAGTTCTCTAAACTCAGACGGCCGTTAGTAGTGCCAATTTTGTGGGATGGTTCTGATGTACAGTAGTATCCTTTCTGGGTTAGAGATAGGCTGATCCCATTGAGGACGATGAGCCTACTGAGGACGACATTGGCTGGAGGGACATTGAGACACATCCTTCACCCACCGTGAGATCCCTTACACCTCCTATGCCCCCACTGAGCCCGTTACCCTCTGACGATGACTATGACCTCACCCCTAAGGGATATGAGGATGACCATCCCATTACTGACCCAGACATACCACCTCCCTCACCTACTGGAGTGCCCGTTGTGATTCACGACTGGATGATAGGCCGACTGACCCCCGACTTGGCAGCGGCAGAGGCTAGAGCCGATGAGCTTAGGAGGCAGTTGGCTGCTGAGAGAGAGACCCGTCGTTCCTATCAGGATGGGATAAGGTTTACGACCCTTGGTGAGCTGAGGAGTGAGATTATCGGCATCGAGGTACGAGCTCGAGTTAGCATGAGGTGCCTACCTGTTACTGCTGAGGGACTGGTATCCTGACAGGCTACGGAGTTGATTTGGATAGATGCCATGTCGTGCGTCAGGAGCCTGACCCGCCCGGCGGAGGAGTATGTGGTGATTGAACAAGATGAACAAGAAAAGCATTTGTGTGGATACCGTAGAGCGTAGATCGCGAGAGCGAGATATGTGGTGATTGAACAAGATGATCTCCATTAATCTTCCATTGATGAACTGTTAAAGCTTCTTAAGGTATTTGTTCTTAATCTCCGAATTAAATCTTTTGTTTTCGCATGGATCCTGCAGAGGGGTTTCGAATTTTGATTTATTTTTACGTTTTCCGTTGCGTTTATGTGCTCGAAACCCTTTCAACTTGTACTTATATAAAGGTATAATACCCTCTTAGTACCTTAGCTTGTTTTACGTAAATCGACTAAGTAGTACTTCTACCCCCAACGATATAGATATATATACATATAAGTAAAACCAAATCACAATTCATAATTCAAGGGAAGTATGTCATACCTTAAAGGTTTACAACTTTGTTAAACTAGAACTACTTGTAGAAATAGGGGTTTGAATACAAGTAGTACTAATATTGTCTATTTTTGTGTTTTTCTTGTTCGATGAACAGAATAGTAAATATGCAGAATTGAAATAACACAAAAAAAGATGCTGCAACAATGATTTATATTGAATAATCAAAGTTACAAACTCTACCAAGGTTGTACAAGTATCCTTAGCAGCTACTTTCTGTAAACTAAGTTACAGTTACAAACTCTCACTGTAAAAACCTAATACAGACTTAAGGTTTCGACACACACACATATTACAATGTAGAATGAGAGTATTTATACAATTTTCCTATCAACTAAACAGCAAGTAAACCAATCACATGAATTATGGGATTATGTCCCATCTGTTTAGGTTGACAGCTTCGAACATCCAGTTTTTCTGATAAGAACAAATCGTCTGTTGATTCTTAATAAGGATTTGAGTTTATCCAGTGATCTGTCTTCAAAGATAATAGAAATTTCCATAATCTGCAGCAAGCTTTATAGACTCTTACAGACTGCAGACTCTGACAACTCACAGACTCTAATCATAGACTCTTGTAGCATTAGACTCTTTCTTGTACTCCAGTAACACCATCATCTTGATTCCTAACAATCTCCCCATATTTATGCTTTAAACTATAAGGCATAAATCTTGCTTGATGATGTCAAAACTTTATTGATATGTACATAACTAGAATACAACAATACCAGAAAGCTTGATGAATTACTAACTTCATTGATCATCTTGAATGGGAATTTTCTTGAAAGAAGAATTTCTGTTAATCGATTCATCTAACAGTGCATCTTCTGTTCTAACCATTACCTTGCCAATTTCTTCTTTAAGAAGAATCATATCAGAGTTAGCACATAAGATTTGATAATGAAGTGCTCTGAACTGATCTGGCCTGTATTTGAACTTCTGCAAATGATCCAGACTCATAAAAGATAGTTCTCCTTCCATAGCTTGATAACCAATATATTTCCCATGTTGATCTTGTTCAATTTCAAGAATGTTGTACTCCAGTTCTTTATCAGAACCATCTGGAGCTACATACATAAGCTTGAAGGAAGTAACATCAGTATGATACATCCTTTTATAAATCTTTTTGAGTTGTTCATCAATTTCATTAAGCCAGTTTCTTAAAACTGCATTCCAGTCTTGAGTCACTTCAGCTCTTTTCTCCAATAAGAACTTTACATAGGCAAGCTCTTTTTCCCTTTTGTGATAAATCAAAATTTCTTGATCCATCCATCTTATCATTCCAGAAGATAAGAAGTATACAATGAATTCTTTTTGAATCTCCTTGTCCACTGTTCCTTTTCTTGATACCTGCTCCTTTACTTTTACAGTCTTCAGAACAAGTTGAGCAGAAATCAGACTATTAAGATATTTTTGTATAACATGCTTGACTGCACTAGAAGTATTTTCTTGAGTATGACCAAGTCCAGTTTTGATTTTTGAAGAACGAGCCTGATTACCCTGACTCATTATCCAATAAGTTGGTTCAACCTGCTTTTGAGTATACCTTGTTTCAACAGTAGTCCCTGCCTTGACAAGAGGGATAGTATCTTGCAGATACCTAGATTTTTGAACAAAACCCTCCTATGGCTTAAACTGAAATTGTTGACCAACTGCATGTTGAATAGTAGAACCTGGAGTTTCAATCTTCTTAGGTACTTGAGAAGTAGTAGATTGTACATTTTGTGACCTTGTCACCTCCTTCTCAAAACCTATCTTTTACAAATCTATAGTGTCACAAGCATTCAGATCAGTAACCAATTCATTTCTCAGCCTCAAATGTTCCATTTTAGTAGAAACATGTCTTTGTCTCTTAGAAGTTTCTCTAGACTCTGATTGTCTAGACTCCGAAAGCTTCTTCTTTGACTGTTGAGACTGCATTTGAGTTGTACTTACTATTTTTCGTTTCTGAGTGTGACCACTACCATCATCATCACCATTCTTCCTTTTTAGAAAAGCTAGATTCTTGAGCATCATGTTTACAAGAACTTGTTGCAATTCTAGACTTGCTCCCTCCACTCTCACCCTTTTTGACATCAGCAACAGGTGGAAGATATGGTGGTATATTTAAATCATTTTTCATGTGTCCAAGCATATCCAGAATCAGAGCTTGATTGCCAAAAATAGTAGTCTGTTGACTTTCTAAAGAACTCAACCTTTTCTCCACTGACTCTTGATTAGAAACCATAGTACCCAAAGCAACTGTAGTTGAATCTTGAAAAGAAGTAACATTCTTAGAGAGTTGTACTAGTTGTCCTTGAGTTTGCAAAATAGAAACATCCATGCCAGTAACTTCAGAATGAAATGTACTCACAACAGCATGAATAGTGTCCAAATTAAGAGTTTCATCTATATGAGTAGACTCAGCATGCTCTTCAGCTTGCTGTCTGGAGATAGAAAGATAAGCATGATCATGTTCAGAAATATCAAAGGTATCAAAGAAAACTCTGCTAGCTCTTGATTGATGTTCCAAAGAAACTCTGTCTGAATCAATTTTAGGCACTGCTGATGAAGGTTGATCACCATCTGAATCAGATTCTGAACTTGAAAAAAATTGTCAGAGTGACCTGGTGTTCACACAATATCACGCAAGTATACGCGGTCACAAGTAGTATATAGAAAAATCAAGTTCGATCCCACAAGGACTGGTTTAGGTTGTAATAGTCTGTACTTATGCACCAATGTTTGGTTATTACTCACTGCTAAGACAAGTATCAAATTTGGGTTGATTAACTAAATTACGAATACTAACAAGATTTTAATGAACTAAAGAGAATAACTTGTGAATTACTAATATGAATAAAACATGGGATTCTAACATCATTACTTACTTCATCTAGAGTCTTTTGTTCTTAATCTCTGCATATGACGGTTGTGACAACTAATCAGATAACACAAAACTAGTATACGCTACCTCTCAGTATACATATACCCTACCACTTAAACATCCACAATAAAGATAGAAGTTAAATGGACACCAATTATGCTTAGTCTCTATATGTCTATAGAGATTGAAAACATAGTGGTTTAACGATCAAGTTATCTATTCAGATCACACAGGGTAATATAAGTATTTTCATCTTATACTACGAATCATATTGATAAACAATTATGAACCTATGCTAGCATGGCAAGTTCTAAAACTCAAGATCCACTTTCACTTCACAAGAGTTTAACAATCAATCATGAATGTTAGCTACGCATCCACAACGAATAAGCACAACCATGATAGGAAATCAATTAGCCATCACACACAGAATATATAAAAACAATTAACTACTAAACTCCATAATAAACTCCGTTAGAATCCCACGACGACGATTAGTTCATAATCGAACCGTTCATCATCGTGGGTTCTGATGATAACATTATAATAATAAGTCTGTAAAACTGAATAGAATAACTAGGGTTTAGAAAGAACAAACGAGAATTCAAGTATCGCCTAATTTAGAAGAGTACAAAGATTAGATGAAAAACTAGGTCTTCTTAAATCAGCCGTCTTCTTCTTATTCTCTCCGGTGGATGGTTATGAATATATATATCTTGATATATCTCTCTGTATCCCCTAGAAAACGTCCACCAACAACTTATAAGGCTTTCAGGCTAACCAATATGACAAATTACTTTTCTGACCACAAAACAGCATAATTCAGCAATTTGGATGGCGCGGGCGCGCGGACTGTGGCGCGGGCGCGCGGAGTATTCTGTCAACTGTGGCGCGGGCGCGCGGGCTCTGGCGCGGGCGCGCGGGCTGTTCTGTCAGAAAATGCTAAAAATTCTTCCTTTGCCATTTCTTTGCCCATTCATTATTCACAAATGCTCGAACATCATCCACAAGCTTAAACACCACCTAATGATCATAGAATTACCCCCTCTCTGCTGATAAATCACTTCTACAAAAAACTTACACCCAAAACACATTAAAACGACACGTACTTGAGAACAGAACGATCAGATTAAGCCAAATTAGGACGATCCAAGTAGATATGAAATCCACTTATCACACCCCCAAACTTAAACCGATGCTTGTCCTCAAGCATAAACAGACTCTATAAATGCAATGCAATGCATGAATGCAACTATTATGAAAATGCAACTGATCCCCTCAAACTTAACCGTAACCAATCAACAAGCCAATATAACAAGGAATGCAATCTTTCAAGCAAAGTTCGACCAAATTCCCACTTGCTAACCATACATACACAGAAACGTGCGTGTGTGCAATGCTCATCAATATACTCCCAAACTAAATCAAGACCATATCCTATTCTTCACCAACACAACCACAAACTTATAAATAAAATGAACTCTAGACACAAGAAACCACTTAAAGACACCTCATCCTCGACTTGAGCTAGACAGGAAATCATGCTTTATTACGACTCACATGCTTATTTGACCGTGCAATGGTTGAGACCCCAAAAGGCTTATACAATAATACCCATGTAGCGAGCTTTAGGTTAGTGGATCCCAGACCGGAAAAGTCTTAGGTCACTAGGCACAAAGTCCCCTAGAACTTAATTGCTCGAGTATTAAAGAGCTCAACCTGATCAATTCTGCATAAAACAACTAAAACAACTTTTTTTTTTTTTTTTTTTTCTTTTTTCTTTCTTTCGGAATGAGTGCACTTTGCCTTTTTCTCATCCCACCCTAGACTACTCATCTTGTCAATGAGCCGGCTACTAGCCAATTGACACCTAGCCATTATTGACAATTAGCATGATATCCCTGTTTTCCCCCAAACTTAGACTTAAGTGCTTCTTTCAATTTCAAGAGAATAGAAAACATTCTAAATATAAGCAAGTGGTTAAATTCTGACTTCCAAACAAACATGGTCTGATCAAATTCAAAAGCAACCAATGAGACTTGTGAATTTACATTTGTTTCTGGCATGCAAGTCAATTCATAGGAACTTAATCAACCCTCTACCGTCACTATCACACTCCCATCAACATCGACTCACTAACGGAAATAGCCAAGTCATAAGAGATCACGAAATATGCATGCTATGCAAATGCACTACATGGACTCACATAATAGATAAACACATATGCAAAACAAAATGCTCTATATGACAAAACATGATATTATATGAATGAAACTAACTAAGAATGCAATATGAATCCTATATGACACACACTAACATTCCCTAATTACCACCCCCAAACTTACAATGTTCAATGTCCTCATTGAAGGTAATAACCAAGGAAAGATGCAGAGAATACCTAATCATCAGCAGGACCACCCTCCTCGGGTGGTGTATCAGGTGGTGGATAAACAGAATCCATACCAAAGACAGGCCAAGCAATATCAACTCCAGTGGCGCGGAACGCAGTACCCAACGCCTGAGTTAAATCTTGTGCAAAACGGCTCTGAATATCATGCATCCTATCAATGCGCCGAGTCAACCGCCTGTATTGCACATCTCCAAGAACAGCACTATCAACGTCTCTCCGAATCCTCGCAGCACCTTCTTGCGGAATCCTAGTAGCTCTTGCCCTACGATCTGCAGACTCCTGAATAGGAGCCTCACTTCCTTCAACACCCCAAATAGTGTATCCCAAACCACAGTTATCCGGATCACCACCATCCCATTCCTCCATCCGAAAAATCGACGTATGGTCAATAGGAGCAGACGGCATCTGAACTGGCTCCTCCTCAGACCAACGTACACCAACCGCAGCACATAACTTGGTGACAACAGAGGCGTGAGGAATAGCCCCCGCTGTATTGCTCTTCAAAAACTTCACAATGCTTCTATGCAAAAGATCCGCCAAATCTATATAATCATCATTCAAAATGCCCCACAGAATAATAACCCTTTCTACAGTAACATCATGAGTATGCGAAGAAGGGACAACATTAGCACATAAAAACTGATTCCAAGCTCTCGCATACCTATTCATAGCAGCAGCCGGAAAAGATGCAGGAACAGTGGTGCCAGACCTGTATTTCCAAGACGTGCCCGGAACAGAAATCTCCTCAAGAATATACTCGAGATCAAGGTCCTCTCGAGTCTTCAGCGACCAATCTTCCTCACCCCTCTTCTTTGGTGGTAAATTCAACACCCGACCAATTGCCCTAGCCGTATAGTCCACCGTCATCCCACGAACCACACTATAACCATTCTTGTCGGCTCGTGCATTAGCATAAAATTCCCGAACAATGGACAACGGGACCGGCTGCGGAGCTTCACAAAACGATTCCCAACCCCTCTTCGTAATCATGGCTAAAAGATGCCCATCAGAAGATCTAGGCAAAAATCCCCTTTCTTTAGCCACGGGTTTAGCCAACAACCGATTGAATTCCAATTGAGCCTCTGGAGAAGAGAACTTCTGCATACCAACCCCAGCACTCGATTCCTCCTCTGAAGAAGAACGACGAGTACTACTACTACCCACCAATCGACCTCTCTTTGGTGGTGCCATGATAGTAAGAAGATTTAGGATGAATATATGTAAGGAGGTGTATCTATAGAGTAGAGAGAAAAAGTGAGTGTTTAGGAGGCTAGGGTTTTATAGAATGGGGTTGGGTAGGGGTAGAGGTAGGCTTAAATAAGAAGAAAAAAACCAAAAAAATTTGACTTTGTATGACTTGGGGGTTTTTTTTTCAGCTTTTCCCGTTTTTTTTTTCTTTTCAGCAGAATACCTGGCGCGGGCGCGCGGGCTCTGGCGCGGGCGCGCGGCTGTTTCTGCCAAAAAAAATTTTTTCCCTTTTTTTTTTTTTTTTTTTTTTTTTTTTTTTTTTTTTTAAATATAAAAACAGAATACTTACAACATTAACATGGGTTGCCTCCCATGAAGCGCTCGTTTTTACGTCAATAGCTTGACGTGATTCCTGACTCCTTATTCAGCTGAAACAAGAACCGCGCTTTCCTCCTCGCGATTCACCCGTTCACCATAGTACGGTTTTAATCTCTGACCATTAACTTTGAATGCTTCATCCGATGTCTTATCATAGACTTCCACTGCACCATGTGGAAACACCGTTTTTACCGTAAAAGGTCCCGACCACCGTGACTTGAGTTTACCAGGAAAAAGTTTGAGACGAGAATTGAAGAGCAAAACAAGTTGGCCAGGAGCAAAGGACTTGTGCACCAACTTCTTATCATGCCATCTCTTAACCTTCTCTTTGTATAACTTGTGATTTTCATAAACCTGTAGACGGAACTCATCCAACTCATTAATTTGAAGCATTCTTTTCTCACCAGCAGCTTTCAAATCGAAATTCAACTTCTTCAACGCCCAATATGCTTTGTGTTCCAGCTCTGCAGGCAAATGACAAGCCTTACCATAAACCAACTGAAATGGGGATGTACCCAACGGAGTCTTGTAAGCTGTCCTGTAAGCCCAAACAGCTTCATCAAGTTTCAACGACCAATCCTTCCTTGAAGGATTTACTACCTTTTCAAGAATCCGCTTGATCTCCCTATTAGAAACTTCAGCTTGACCATTTGTCTGAGGATGATAGGCAGTAGCAACACGATGATTGATTTTATACTTAGCCATCAAAGCTGTGAACTTACGGTTACAAAAATGCGTACCCTCATCACTGATTATTACCCTTGGAGTACCAAAACGCGTGAAAATTTGCTTCTGCAGGAAGGTCAGCACCACTTTAGCGTCATTGGTCGGTAAAGCCTTTACCTCGACCCATTTAGACACGTAATCCACAGCTAACAGTATGTACTGATTGTTGCAAGATGAAACAAACGGTCCCATAAAATCTATGCCCCACACGTCGAAAATCTCCACTTCCAGCAGCATATTAAGAGGCATCTCATTCCTCCTAGAAATATTACCCACTCTTTGGCATCGATCACACCTCAACACGAACTGGTGAGCATCTTTAAACAGAGTTGGCCAGTAAAATCCTGCTTGAAGAACACGAGTAGCTGTTTTCTCTCCACCATAATGGCCTCCATAAGTGGTGGAATGGCAATCCCTCAACACGCTTTCAGTTTCGCCATACGGAATGCATCTTCGTATCACCTGATCCGCTCCCTGTCTGAACAAGAAGGGTTCGTCCCAACAGTACCACTTCACATCATGCAAAAACTTCTTCTTTTGAGCATAAGAGAATTCAACAGGGATGACATTACTCACAAGATAGTTCACAATATCTGCAAACCATGGCTCTTCATCTTGCACCCCAAAAAGTTGCTCATCAGGGAAAAATTCATTGATTATAGTTCTATCACCTGCATTCTTCCCGTGGTCCTCCAACCGAGACAAGTGATCCGCCGCCTGGTTTTCGGTACCCTTTCTGTCCTTGATCTCCAAATCGAATTCTTGAAGCAAGAGAACCCAACGAATCAACCTCGGCTTTGAATCTTTCTTTGCAATCAGATAACGAATTGCGGCATGATCAGTAAACACTACTACTTTAGTTCCAAGCAAATAAGACCTGAATTTCTCGAAACTGTACACAATTGCCAACAGCTCCTTCTCTGTAGTAGTGTAACTCAGTTGTGCATCATTGAGTGTTTTGCTAGCATAGTAGATCGCATGAAAAACATTGCTATTTCTTTGACCAAGAACAGCTCCTACTGCATAGTCACTAGCATCACACATCAACTCAAACGGCTTACTCCAATCTGGTGCAATCATTATAGGTGCTGATGTCAACTTTTTCTTCAAAAGCTCAAAAGCCGCTAAGCAATCTTCATCGAACTTGAAAGGAATATCCTTCTCCAACAATTTGCACAAGGGTTTAGAAATTTTAGAGAAATCTTGAATGAACCGCCTATAGAAACCCGCATGACCAAGAAAACTACGAATCCCTTTAACTGAGACTGGTGGAGGAAGATTTTCAATTGTCTCCACCTTGGCCTTGTCCACTTCAAGCCCCTTGCTAGATACCTTATGCCCGAGGATGATTCCTTCTTTCACCATGAAGTGACATTTTTCCCAGTTGAGCACTAGATTAGTCTCAACACATCTTTTCAGCACCATGCCTAAATTACTTAGGCACTCATCATATGACATTCCAAAGACTGAGAAATCATCCATGAACACTTCCACATTTATGCCAATCATCTCCGAGAAAATGGCCATCATGCACCTCTGAAAAGTAGCAGGTGCTCCACAGAGTCCGAACGGAACGCGACGGAACGCAAAAGTGCCAAAAGGACATGTGAAAGTGGTCTTCTCTTGATCTTCTGGAGTAATTCCTATCTGATGGTACCCTGAATAACCATCAAGCAAGCAATAGAACTCATGCCCAGCCAACCTGTCCAACATCTGATCAATGAATGGAAGAGGAAAATGATCCTTCCTTGTAGCCTTGTTTAGCTTCCGGTAATCCATGCAAATCCTCCATCCAGTAACTGTACGAGTTGGGATAAGCTCATTCTTTTCATTAGCAACCACTGTCATTCCTCCTTTCTTCGGAACACATTGAACTGGACTCACCCATGCACTATCTGAAATAGGGTAGATGATCCCAGCATCTAACCACTTGAGAATTTCTTTCTTCACTACCTCTTTCATGATAGGGTTGAGACGTCTCTGAGGGTCCACCGTTGGTTTGCACTCTGGTTCTAGCGGAATCTTGTGCATACAATAAGAAGGGCTGATCCCTTTTAAATCCGCTATGGTCCATCCTATTGCTGATTTAAACTCTCTCAGAACCCGTAACAGCTTTTCTTCTTCACTACCTGTCAAGTTAGATGCAATAATAACAGGTAAAGTAGACGCATCACCTAGAAAAGCATACCTCAAGTGCTCTGGTAGTGGTTTGAGCTCAAGAGTGGGGGCCTCTTCAATGGAGGGTTTTAAACGCTTCTCTTTATTCTTGAGTGCTGCCAACTCAAGAGAATCGAATGGCATGCCAATCCGTCTCTTCCACGGAGATGCATTCACAAACTGCAGTTGCTCTTCTAATTCTGCATCTTCAAAATCAGATTCTCCCATCAGTGCTTTCTCCAAGGTGTCTGACTTGATCAGTTGGTCAAACCCCTTGCTTACTGCAGATTCCACTAGATCCATAGAAAAACATTCCTCCTCCTCTGTAGGAAATTTCATTGCATTGAAAACGTTGAAGGTAACATTTTGGTTATGCACCCTCATTGTGAGCTCCCCCTTTTGCACATCTATCAAAGTACGACCTGTAGCGAGAAACGGCCTTCCCAAAATAATAGGAATCTTCTTGTCTTCCTCATAGTCCAGAATGACAAAATCTGCAGGGAAGATAAGCTTATCAACCCTTACCAAGACATCCTCCACAATACCCCTGGGATATGTGATAGATCTATCTGCCAGCTGTAGAGACATGGTAGTAGGCTTAGGCTCAGGTAGCCCAAGTTGCAAGAAGACAGACAATGGCATGAGATTAATACTCGCTCCCAAATCACACAAACACTTATCGAAAGATAGGTTACCGATAGTGCAAGGTATGGTGAAACTCCCTGGATCTTTCAGTTTCGGAGGTAACTTTTGCTGCAGGATAGCACTGCACTCTTCTGTAAGAGCAACGGTTTCCAAATCTTCAAGCTTCAATTTCCGTGAGAGAATACCCTTCATGAACTTGGCATAACTCGGCATTTGCTCAAGAGCTTCAGCAAAAGGTATATTGATTTGCAACTTCTTAAAAACCTCCAGAAATTTAGCGAATTGCTTATCCAACTTCTGCTTCTGAAGACGTTTGGGGAATGGTGGAGGAGGATAGACCTCCTTGCTCTCTGGAGCTTGCTTCGGAATAGGTTTCTCGGAAGAACGGTCAACCTCTTCCGCTACATTTCCACCTAAACTTACTTTTTCACCATTTTCACCACTGTCTGGCAGAATGACAGGTGCGGGCGCGCTTAGTAGGGGACGAGCGTGCCTAGTTTCCAGTTCAAAATCCTGATTTTCTTCGTTCTCTGCCGTTTCTGAGTTTTGGTCAACTGTAACCTTCCCGGATCGCAGGGTAACTGCTTTAACATGTTCCTTGGTCTCCCGTTTGCCAGGATTAGCTTCAGTATCACTAGGGAGAGTTCCCTGTGGTCTATTCAACAATGCATTCGCAATCTGACCGATTTGATTCTCCAAAGTCTTGATGGAAGCAGCTTGACTCTTGCACATTAGCCTCAATTCCTCCAATTCAGACTTTTCATTAGCTAACTGACCAGCATTACCTTGAGAAGGTTGATGAAAACCTGGTGGTTGATACGGCTGCCTTGGTGCATACTGCTGCTGATAACCAGAAGGGTTAAATGGCCTTGCTCCGTACTGCTGATATGGGTGTTGAGGTTGATTCTGACCACCTTGATTGTTACTCCAACTGAAATTAGGATGGTTTCTATTGTTGGGATGATAGGCATTAGGCACTGGCTGCTGTGGTCTCTGAAAATTGCTCACGAACTGTGCCGATTCACTGGATATGGCACACTGATTCGTATCATGTGCCCCTGCACAAAGCTCACACACACTAGCCACCTGCTGAACTCCATAAGTAGATAAGGAATCCACCTTCATTGACAAAGCCTGCAGCTGAGCTGCTATTGCCGTGGCAGCATCCACTTCTAGCACCCCTGCTACCTTACCATGCGATAGCCTTCCAGTTGGATTCTGGTATTCATTAGCAGCCATCATCTCAATTAGCTCATAAGCCTCATCATAGCTCTTAGCCCACAGAGCTCCACCTGATGCCGCATCAAGCATTGGTCGAGATTGACCTCCCAGACCATTATAGAAACAATTTATTACCATCCAGTCAGGCATTCCATGATGAGGACACTTCCTAAGCATCTCCTTGTAACGCTCCCAAGCTTCACATAAAGTTTCACCAGAATGCTGAGAAAACTGAGTGAGCGCATTCCTGATTGCAGCTGTTTTAGCCATGGGGAAGAATTTAGTGAGAAACTTCTGAGCAAGATCCTCCCATGTAGTGATAGAACCAGCTGGTAGAGAATGCAACCATCCCTTAGCCTTATCCCTCAGAGAAAATGGGAAAAGTCTCAGTTTCACAGCATCTTCCGATACTCCGTTGAATTTGAAGGTGTCGCAGATCTCGATGAAATCCCTAATATGCATATTAGGATCTTCTGTTGGAGCACCCCCAAACTGAACTGAATTCTGCACCATCTGAATCGTGCCAGGCTTGATTTCAAATGTATTGGCTGCAATAGCCGGCCTGACAATGCTCGACTGAATGTCATTGATCTTAGGCTGAGAATATTCCTTCAAAGCCTTCGTTTCTGGTGCTACAGGTTCTCCCATAATTAGATTCAATTCAAGTTCTGCTTTCCGAGTTTGCGAACGTGTTCGCATACACTTTCACTTAAGTATCTGAAACACACCAAACAAAGTAAAATTGATGAGTATAATCCGAGTCAGTGAACTTTAACGACCACTGATGACAAGCACATAAACTATAAAAATAACACCGGTCCCCGGCAGCGGCGCCAAAAACTTGTTCACACAATATCACGCAAGTATACGCGGTCACAAGTAGTATATAGAAAAATCAAGTTCGATCCCACAAGGACTGGTTTAGGTTGTAATAGTCTGTACTTATGCACCAATGTTTGGTTATTACTCACTGCTAAGACAAGTATCAAATTTGGGTTGATTAACTAAATTACGAATACTAACAAGATTTTAATGAACTAAAGAGAATAACTTGTGAATTACTAATATGAATAAAACATGGGATTCTAACATCATTACTTACTTCATCTAGAGTCTTTTGTTCTTAATCTCTGCATATGACGGTTGTGACAACTAATCAGATAACACAAAACTAGTATACGCTACCTCTCAGTATACATATACCCTACCACTTAAACATCCACAATAAAGATAGAAGTTAAATGGACACCAATTATGCTTAGTCTCTATATGTCTATAGAGATTGAAAACATAGTGGTTTAACGATCAAGTTATCTATTCAGATCACACAGGGTAATATAAGTATTTTCATCTTATACTACGAATCATATTGATAAACAATTATGAACCTATGCTAGCATGGCAAGTTCTAAAACTCAAGATCCACTTTCACTTCACAAGAGTTTAACAATCAATCATGAATGTTAGCTACGCATCCACAACGAATAAGCACAACCATGATAGGAAATCAATTAGCCATCACACACAGAATATATAAAAACAATTAACTACTAAACTCCATAATAAACTCCGTTAGAATCCCACGACGACGATTAGTTCATAATCGAACCGTTCATCATCGTGGGTTCTGATGATAACATTATAATAATAAGTCTGTAAAACTGAATAGAATAACTAGGGTTTAGAAAGAACAAACGAGAATTCAAGTATCGCCTAATTTAGAAGAGTACAAAGATTAGATGAAAAACTAGGTCTTCTTAAATCAGCCGTCTTCTTCTTATTCTCTCCGGTGGATGGTTATGAATATATATATCTTGATATATCTCTCTGTATCCCCTAGAAAACGTCCACCAACAACTTATAAGGCTTTCAGGCTAACCAATATGACAAATTACTTTTCTGACCACAAAACAGCATAATTCAGCAATTTGGATGGCGCGGGCGCGCGGACTGTGGCGCGGGCGCGCGGAGTATTCTGTCAACTGTGGCGCGGGCGCGCGGGCTCTGGCGCGGGCGCGCGGGCTGTTCTGTCAGAAAATGCTAAAAATTCTTCCTTTGCCATTTCTTTGCCCATTCATTATTCACAAATGCTCGAACATCATCCACAAGCTTAAACACCACCTAATGATCATAGAATTACCCCCTCTCTGCTGATAAATCACTTCTACAAAAAACTTACACCCAAAACACATTAAAACGACACGTACTTGAGAACAGAACGATCAGATTAAGCCAAATTAGGACGATCCAAGTAGATATGAAATCCACTTATCACCTGGTGATAATGGTTGATTACTAAGACTTAGCGTCAAAGGTGGATTTTTATCCAGAGCAGATGACCTATCCATTCTTTGAATTTGAGAAATAAGAAAGAAGTTTTAAGTAGGAATTCCCAAGTTAAAAGCTTTCATCTCAGAATAGGTTAATGATATTTAATTTGTGTAGAGATCAAATAAAAATTTAACGTGACTTAAGAATTAATATGGGTTGATGGACAAAAACAAAAATTTGGAATGGGCTAGACAAGTCTAAATAGAACAAAGAGTGGATCTAATGTGCTATTGGGCCAATTAAATTATATATGCATGGGTCATTTTGAACCAGAGACTGATGTGCATGTATTATTTCTTTGTGACTTTGCAAAAACGATGTGGTCAACTGCAGGATTATCACAGGTGGTGCAGTGCTCGTCTTTTGAACCAGCCTGTGAGGTTATTACAAGGGTGTTTAGTCAGGGAACGAATCAATGTGTTGAGATCGCTATGTTGTGTTGGAGTCTTTGGGACAGGAGGAACAAATGGGTCTGGGAGCGTGCGAATGGTTCAGTTTTTGGGGTGAGGCAGAAAGCAAACCACCAACTGAGAGATTGGAAGGAAGCCCAGTTGAAGATTGTGGAGAGTAGAGGAGAGATAGGTGCTAAAATCTGGAGACCTCCGAAGGAAGGATGGCTGAAAATTAATGTTGATGCTGCTGTGTTTCTGGATGGTAGCATTGGTGTGGCGGCTGTTGTTCGAGATGATCGGGCAAGGTTTGTAGCAGCTAAAGGAGTTCGAGTTGTAGGAGCTTGGAAACCAAGGGAGGCAGAGGCGACTGGCCTTAAGGAAGCTCTGTCGTGGATCATTGGGAGAGGATACTCGAGTTGTGTGTTTGAGACGGACTCGCATCTTCTAGCTAAAGCATGTAATGGTAGTCCGGGGGAGGCTTGTTTTGGTACCATTGTTAGAGACTGTATTAATATGCTTAAGCACATTAGTCCTGTGCTAGTTGAGTTCATTTATAGGTATGCGAATAGTGCAGCACATGTGCTTGCACAAGCTGTCTATTCTATGTCAGGCGTAGGGGAGTGGTATGTAACTCCACCTAGTTTTCTTAATCATGTATTGGAGTTGGATATGATTTATTGAATGCAAGTACGTTTACCTCAAAAAAAAAATTATATATGCATGGGAACGGGTCTAAGGATTTTGTGAATTTTTCTTAAGGCATGATGGTGAGATAGATGTGAAATGGATTGAATTTTTGTTATTATCCTTTTATGTTTGTTATATGTAAAATAATATAATTATAATTTGGATTAATCAAATTGTTATGTTACTTCAGGAAAAAAAAAGTGTTTAAATTTATTCATGTACAAGAGTTCTTCTAAGTCTCTTATAATGTATGGTCCACGTGTATCATTGTTAGTATGATATATATGAGCATTATATTGATAATTTTTAATATTGTAATCGATATGAATTGTTATCTTGATATTTGGTTTAACAATTATTATCTAACTGGAATTATACATAAATTCAAGAGAAAAGATATTTAAGAATTTTTACATAGAAAAATTTTTAATTATCAAAATACAATTTTTAGTATTTAAATATAATTCCATTATTAATCAGATATACTTTTTAATATTAGATCTAACAATTCTCATCGATCTATTTAAGATCTAACTATAATTATTAATTTGGTCGTATAGTGATCGTACACGGACCATATCGATTTTAATTTTTTCTTAAATTGGTTTTAATATTTTATTGAAATAAATATAGAATTTATAACTTTAAAAGAATTAGGAAAATAAATTTGTGCTACAATAATAAAAAAAAAAAATTATTAAAATTTAGATAATCACTTTACTGTTTGGGCTCTATCTTGAGTTTTAGACAACAAATTTTAACTATTTTACAGCCCACGCGAAGCCAACAAAATTATCTTTAATTTAATGATAGTTTAATAATTATTATCTAACTGGAACTATCTATAAACTAAATAAAAAAGATAATTACGAATTTTTACATAAAGATTCCTATTCAATATAGAAAACCCATTTATAATTGGTTTAAATTGTCAAAATACATATTTAGTATTTAAATATTATCCTATTTTTAATCAAATACAATTTTTAATATTATATCTAACGGTCCTCATCTATTTGAATATTTATAGTTTTATAATCAAACAGATCGTATACTTTTGGTAGTACAGTGACCGGCCAAAATTTTGGATTAGATCTCCCTTACGCTTATTATATATAATGAGTTAATATGCATGAGAACGGGTCTAAGGATTTTGTGAATTTTTCTTAAGGCATGATGGTGAGATAGATGTGAAATGGATGAGTTGGTTTATGTAAATTTAATACTTTTGAGAAAATATTATGAGAAATTAGATGCAAAAGATGTGGGTAGGATTAGTTAATTAAATATACTAAGTTGACTAATTTTTGATGCTAGATTATAATTATTACGGGGAATTCTATGTATGGAATGTTTAAGGAAGTTTGCTTTGAACAAATATTATACTCACATGTAGCAAAGAAAAGAATAGGAGGAAGAAGTCGTGAGTTATTATGGTGATTAATTTAGTAACAATTTGGGATGACATGATAATTTATTCATTTCATTAAATACATTTATGACCAAGAAATGGACAAATGAGGACACCATCGTGTCATTTATTATTAGAGAAAAAATGTTCGTGGACTAGCAAGTCTAATTGGGCTTGCAAATCCAATTATTGTAAGAATAGGCAGCCCAGTATGTGAAGTAGTGGGTTATAGCCTTTTAGGTAGTTAAAATAATGAATCCAATAAATAATGTGAAAATGTGCATATTTGCACCGCCTTGACTTTCGTATGCACGAAGTAAGAGAATTTTTAAGTAGTATATTAAGTATGATTGAAGTCGGTGGGATGAGACTATAAATATAAGTCTTTGGGACATTCTTCCCATTCACTTTTCATACACTTGAGAAAAGAAAGAGCCGACTGGAGAGAGCAGAAACCTCGCTTAGCTAGTTGGTAAGCTCTCTTTTATTTATTTTTCCGGTTCGTTTTCTTTATTTTGATTATTAATTATTTAATCATTTAAATAAACTAGAGAGGGATGTTAATTAATAATAAGAATTTATTATAATAGTTGGAATAAATTTTTGAAACATTATTTTTAGATACAAAATTGATAACTTTGCGATCCCTGAGCAAGATTAAGGAGTAAAAGCGATATAAGGTAAGTATATATTATATTGTTTTACTGTTGAGAATGTGATTGTGAAATATCGATGATTTTATTGATGAAAATTGAGTATTCTTACATTGATATTGTGAATTGTGATGCTTCCTTTTTGGAAGTAAAGCTAAACTAATTGTTTAGCTGACCGGGATCCCCACTAGTACAACTTGTGAATCTATCGTGTTTGAATACTCATTTTCAATCTCGTGAGAACTATTTTGTGTTGATGAATTCTTGATAATTTTTACAAATATGATGAACTTTTGTGAAAACTTTTTATTGGATAAACCGGATGAACTGTACAATATATGCTTACTGAGCTGTGTAACTCACTCCTTTTATGGTTATAAATTTTACAGGAATGAACTTTTGAGAGAAATTGTTGTGAAAGGTTAAGAATGTGATGGACTCGAGGATAAGTATATTGTGTGAAGAGGTATAGAACTTTGTAAAGTTGAGATGGCGACATGGGTTAAGGTTTGTATCAGGTTGTGGAGATTTGTATAAAAAAGAAGTAGTTTATATTTATTAAATTAAGTTTAATTATTGTGAGCTTATATATAGCTGAAAGGTTTGGATTTGACGGACCCCCGGGCCGGGCCTAGCCGGGACTTTACTGGGCGGGGGCGTCACAATAACTGTGTGCTGGATCAAGTTCCTTGCAGTCTTCTTAGTTAATCCTTCCCAAAATACCTCATCACCAGAGTTTGAGGATGAGTGAGAATCTGGTTCAGTATTAGACCCTAGTAAGGTAGTAGAAATTGTTCTACCAAAGTTGGTTCTGAAGGAACCGTGGGAACCACCTGTCTTTCGTTATATATAATAAGCGTTAGGGAGATCTTATCCAAAACTTTGGTCGGTCCTCAGTACCGCCAAAACAATCTCAACCGTTGAAATCTGATATTTTTGAAAATAGACAATCAAGATTATATCATATAAAAATAGAAATTATTATCTAAAAAGAATATAAATCAAAGTGGGGATATTAGTAATAAAATTGGATTAGAAGTAATTAGAACTTAATAAAAATATCAGTTTCATTAATATTAATATTCAATTCATATTAGATTAAATTAAATTAAATTAAATCTTTATTATATACTATACTTACTATTATATAATAAGAGTAAGAGGGATAATACAATAATACTACCACATGTATAAGGTTCGACTCCTAACAACTACGTAATTATGTTTAATCATGTAATAAGAGTAGAATTATATTATGATAAGAGTAGGAAAATTATATAATAAAAACATGCGCCTGAGTGTAGGATTCAAATAAATTAATATGAATTGATAGCTGTAGACAATAAATTAAATATAGATAATCAATAACAATAACAAAATTGGTAGGATTCAAATAAAAACATGCGCCTGAGTGTATTTTTAAACTAAACAAACTCTATTACTGACATCACACGTCATAGCGCATTTGCATGACATAGGCAATTGGTGGCCATGTACAGTGGTTTCGATGAGGTAACTCGTGAATTTGCTAACGATACATAGCTACTTACTTAGATCCTAGAGATCGAATTATATTAATATAAAATTGTTATATTATTTAATTTGTTATTAAAACTTTTAAAATAAGAATTTTAGGGGTAAATTCTTAAATGATAAAATTTAATGAAAATAATTATATTTGTTATCCGTGATATTTATAAAAAAGGGAATAGTTTATTTAGAAAATATACAAAAGATGATAAATTTAAATTAAAAATATCAACTATAAGTTAAAATTAATTTAAAGCCCAATCGAATTTAATCGTTATACCACTTACGGGTTGAAACTTTAAAAGTAATTACCACTTTGCATTCCTTATTTTTGGGCATTTTTGCGCTTCGATTCCAAACTATGTTTCTTGGCAAATTGCACCTTTAAGTTTTAAACACGTTTCATTTCGCACCCTTTTGACCAAATTATATCAACATTTACTGTTACCATAAATTTTAACATGGATAAATCGGAAGGATTTATTTAAATTATATGTAAAAATCTAAAAAGAAATAGAAAACATTTTGTTTATAGAAAGTAAGAATAGATAAAGCAATTAGAAACATATAATTTAAATAAATCCTTCCAACTTTACCCCAGGTTAAACTACCGGTAATGGTTAATGTGGATGAAATTTGGTCAAAACGGTGCAAATTGAAGCGACTTTGAAATTTATAGTGGCAATCTGTCAAGAAACATAGTTTGAGACCAAATCGCAAAAATGCCCAAAGATAAGGGGTGCAAAATGGTAATTACTCTAAAAACAAATGAAGAGAGTATTATTAAAATTGGAATGAGGCGAAAAAAGTCATAATTTGACGGGAAAATTTGTGACCGGGCAGGGAAAACTTTGTTTGTATCACCTACCTTTGAGATGAATCTCACCTGAATCATCAAAAACATACACATTAACTTTTTATTCTTTCTCGTATCCAATATTCTGGTTTCAAAACCGTTATTCAAAATTCTGGAACCAAAACTATCCGAAAGATTGACTTGTAGAGCAGTGATTGCTGTTGAGTTATGCTAAATTAACTATGAATAAATTACTGACGTCCACCTGAGCATGCTTGAACGTGAACTCAAGTGTCAGAGAAGCTTGGAGATGCAAGTCTTTTACCGCAACATTACTTGCAATTGCACCTTCAATAGATCAGCAAGTGCTCCACGAACATCCATCTGAACATTTTAAAGTCATCAGATTTCTAAAGATAGAGGGAAATTAATGCTAGGGAGTGGTATTTGTTGTACCCTCTGCCTCTAATTCAAACTCAAAACTTATGTGATTCCATTTAAAATTTGAAAATAGTGGAACTGATTTTCAAAACTCGAAACAATGAGCCAAGTATTTAAAAAAATAAAAGTACATGTCTTATCTAAAATCTAAAAATGTGTAGTCCATATCTATACTATAGCACCAAAATCGAAAAATTCAATCCAATTGTAATATTTTTCAATTATTTTAAAAAATAAATATTTTATTGAAATACTCATATTATTTTTAAAATTATTTTTATGTTTAAGGACCTAAAACAGAAAATGAAAAAGTTTAGGGACATAAACGAGAAAATTTTATGTCACATCAGTGACATGTCATTTTAACGTCCACGTAACATGACACATCAGCACGATAGTAACGGACGTTGGAATCTTTTAAACGGAAGGACCGAATCCAAAAAAATTCAAAAGTTTAATTACGTAAAATGCGAAATATTTAGTTTAGGGACTAAAACAATAAAAGGCCAATAGTTTGGAGACGAAATAATTTATTTTCCCTGTAAAATTTAGGTATACTCATATTAAATAGAAAAGGATCAAAGGCTTTAAATGTTAACTAACTATCAAGAAAACATTAGCTACAGTTCTTAGCTATATAATAATAAGGGCAAAGATATATAGAACAAACTTTTTAGTGTGGAAATTAACCGACTAATGACTAAGAGCATAGGCACCATGAAAGCCTTTGATTCATCAATTCATGGATTAAATTGATGGAGTTGATCACTATGATGAATCAGCTATTTTTGTTATTTTTTATGCACCCAGAAAATTTCATTATTTCATCGGTTACTATTTATCAAATAAATAATTACTCTATATATTAGTACCCATTATATATTTATACTAGCTAACAACTCTTGCAAAACATAGATCGAGATTAAAATATTAAATATATTAGATCATTGAGAACAAATATAATTAATAAGTATTACTTAAATATGAACTTGTAGAGAATTGAACCTTAAATTAGTATGAAAGTATATAATAAATAAATATTATTTAATTATGTACTTATAAGGAATCGGAAGCGGGTGAAACCAAAAATATTAAATCTAATAAATAAAATTTTGAATTATTTAGTCGTAGGGAATTGAGCCCGGAGTAAAAAACAAAGAAATATAATCAAATAAATAAATCTTGATTAATGATGTAGTTGGAGGGAATCGAACCCGAAATTTAATGCTAACCAAATTTGGTACTTTGATATTATTCGCGCCAATTAGATATTATATTACCTATTAATAAAGAGTATAGATGTATAAAATATTAAAAAAAAATTGAGATTAAAAAGGTAAACAATGTGGGTGTTATAAAAAAGTGGAAAAAGCAAGCAAAAAGGTGAAAAATACTGGACCCTACACAATTGTCGTCTGTAAGCAAGTCCATCGATTTTCAAAGGTCATGTTAATGAATCAATGGACCATCAATTACTGTTGGTTTTGATTTGGCACTGATGCATGTAAATATTTTATAAGTCCATTGAAAAAGCAATTGAATCAATTTTTTTTTAGGAGCCCGAATGCATATGCTCTAAGAGCAACTCCAATAAAAATGTCATGTGACATTACATGGCATGACACCCCTGTTAGCACTTCATTGGAGTTGTTGGGATGCCATTGAGATGCACTCTATTGGAGTTGTTGGGATGTCATTGAGATGTCAAGTGATGTGGCACGGGTGCCAACTTGGGGTGCCAAAAGTTGTCATCCCATAAAGTAGGGTGTCAACTTCATTTGTGGACACAATATTGAATAAAATAGTATTTATATGATATATTGATATTATTCATTTTTTTTAAATTTAGCATCTAGAGGTGCCAACCATTGAAGTGTTTTTGAAAGAAGGGTACCAAAAAAGGATGTGAAAAAAAAGAGAATGTAAAAATTAATATTTTTAATTATATGACAAAGTTGACACCCTTTGAAGGGTGCGAACCAAAGATAATGTGTTGAGCTGCTATTGTCGTATTAAGAACCCCTCATTAGATATTGACTGAATACTGGTATGAATAACCAACCCCATATGATATTCATATCAGTCAGCTAATGAGATTCAGAGTACATACACTCTTAATACTAATTTAACAACTTACAAGTCACTAAAGAACCAAAGAATCAATGACTTGTTTTTCGTGTCACTTTGCGGCCACTGTTTGATACTTTTTTCGTGAGAAAAATCTAATTCAGCATATAATACAGTAACCTCTAGCTTGTTGGAATAGTAATTACCTGGTCGCAGCATATGAGTCTAGTAATTAAAGGATAAAACTCTTTAAGGTGTTTTCTGAAGATCTGTTTGTTCATGAAGTGCATCTCTTTAAGCACCTGAAACACCAACATAATGAGCACCTGTCAGTAATTGCCAGTAAATTACATCATACACAAACACGGTTCCTTATTTTGTGCATACATAAATCCTTTCAAGCACATAGACCGATAATCTCTAATCCAAGTTCAGATATCAAGTTATCAACTATCGATGCACTCTACTTAATTTTCAATTCTAATGTCAGAGTTAAACATGCTATCTAAATACACAATTTGATCACAGTTTTTCTGTCACATTACGATGGATTTGTTTCTATAGAACAATATTGCTAATACAGCCTTGTTAAAAACAAGTTAAACCCAACAAACGTACTATGGTAAAAAGAAGTGTTTATGTAACATAGGAACAGAGATGGAAGGTGTAACTGTGCATGATCTAATAAAAATTCAAGTGACAATGTAACTTCGTAATTTGGTACAACAGAAATCATAATAGGCGGTTCATGTTTGTTGGATATTAAAGTGGAATTAGTTACCCTTGAGCTATACATCAAACTGAAAATAAAATGTTAGATTTAAAAAACTGGTAAAAGAAGTTACGAAAAGAAAGGCCATTGTAAAGATGACCGTCCTTTTTCCAAAAGATACGCATAATCGACCCTGAAGCGTAGTGTTGACAAGCAGAAAGCCTAGTAATTAGATGTGGCGATGGGTTCTGTTCTATTGGTTTCAAAATATATAACGAATTTTTAAAGAATCATAACAGGGGAAAATGTAACTTTCTGTACAGATTGAAAATTTATACAATTCAAAAAAGCTAAAATAAACCCCTCACATTAGACAAGTGCAAAAAAGTTTACTTAAACTTTTATATTTATATCTCAACTTAATACAAGCTTTTATCAATTCGTTTATAAATGGATTCATGTATGGTTTGTTAAGAAAAAAAAAACTATGAATATCAAGTGACATTATTGCACATGGAGGATTAAGTGAGTTGTCATACTTTAATTTATTTACATCTCAAATTAATATTTATCAGCTTGAGAAGGCTCAGTCCCCCAATCGCAAATAAAAAAATAGATTATGTACCTTGACAATGACTGGAGAGCGTAATTCTAGAACTAGATGAATGTCAATGTTAGTAGTTCCCCCCGAATCAGACTGGAAATCAGATGCCTCCCTCAGTACCTGTGCACAAAAAGATACTAGTTTTTCTTCTGCTATTCCCATCAATTCATCATCTTTATATTTGGGTGAAACATCTATATTCTCAGGAATACTGGATCCAAGTTCCCCCTGTGTTTTAGAGTTATGTCCACCAGTTGACTTCTGTAACACGTCTAAATAGATGCATGTTCCAGATAATTCTTGGCGAAGAAGATTTAAAGGTGGCCTGTCAAATAGTGAAACACGATGCTCAAGGTTCTTATGGGATACACCCAAAATCAAAGCAGGGACAGGGGGAACGTATATCAGTGTGCGGAGGTGCTTTATAGTTTATACCTCTCAGCAGAAATGTGGTGCATTCGCGATCTGAGATTGGTATATGAATTATAAGATGCAGCAAACTCTAAGATAGAGAACAATATATCCATGACACTGATCTTTTGCGCGGTCTTTAGCATGGCCCAGTATTTCTTCTGCAAATTTAAGAGCTGACTTTTAACAACTGTACTCTTAGGCCATGTTTGTTTTGAAGGGATTATAATCTCTGGATTATAATCCAGGGATAAATAATCCCATCAATTAAAGTGCTAAACATCATAATCCTTTAAATTATACTATCCCATGTTTGTTTTGAAGTATTAAGTTTAGGATTGGAAAATAATTCTTTAAAATTTTATCCCATGTTTGTTTTGAGGGATAATCATGGGATTGAACTACTATCCTTTAAATTTTCCAGTCATATGTTTGTTTTGCATAGGATTATAGTGAGGGGATTATAATTCTTAAAAAAAAATAACTTGTTACAGAGGATTAAATAATACCTCCTCCAACCAAGTATTAGAGAGGATTATAATCCAATCCCCTACTCCGACAAAACAAACATGGGATCGGAAAATTTAAAGAATTATAATCCTTGGATTAATCCTAAACAAGTTTTCGTGCAACAAACATGTGATAGGAAAATTTAAAGGATTATAATCCTTGGATTAATCCTAAACAAGTTTTCGTGCAACAAACATGAGATAGGAAAATTTAAGGGATTATAATCCTATCCTATAATTAATACCATGAAACAAACATGACTTTTTTTAGTTTTTCTTTCGATGCTACACTTCCCCAAGATGAAACTATTAAAACTCTACTCTCTCTCTCTCTCTCTCTCTCTCACACACACACACACACACACTCTCGCAGTTTCAAGTAATTTCTGCCCAATGTCCTTGCTTATTAGAGTATAAATATGTATATAAGAATCAGTACCTGTATGTTGTCGATGGCTCCTAGAAGCAACAATTGAGTTATGCACTTGCTCCTAATTGTTCCCATTTCTTCGGACTCTTCATCTTTTGTATTGACCTCCATAGAATCCACAACATCAGAGAGCTAGAAAATAATATGGTGTCAGAAAGCACACAGGAAGCATTGATGCAGGACAAAAATCAAAGGCAATACAGTAAGAAGAATAACAAGTAAACCAATTTGTAACTAATAATAGAAATTATAGGCTTAGATGAATTCATATCAGAGAAAATTTACACCACATCACCTATTACTCAACTTCAAGGGGAAGAATATATATAATGCAACCAAACACAAAAAAATTTACCGATAACAAGAATTAAGGTCCGTTCACATGTATGACCAAAAGTTTAAAGATACAGGTAGAGGTGCCAAAATATTTATTTGATAGGGTTTGAGTGAGGTGCCAAAAGTTACCACCTATTTATCCTTTCCTGAAAATAAATTAACCAAAGTACCCACAGGCAGAGCCGATGGTCCTAATTATCCATTACATGCGCCTGCTATACATGCGTAGACAGAACCATCAATGTAACTATGCATGTACTTCAATCCCCATTTGGTAAGCAATTTTTTTTATATAAATTTCAAAAATTAGTGGAGCCAGAGTATAATATGCGTAGTTAGGTAAATTAGTGACTCAGCATTTAAATTATGCGTATGCTGAGTGTACACATAGAAACATGTGTAACCTTTTTACAGTTATATAAATATTATTACTCCCTCTGTTTCTTTTTTATATGACAGTGTGACTTTTTGGCACATACTTCAAAGTGTTTTGACTACATAGTGAGAATAATTATTTTTATAAATTATAATAATTACATTTTTTATTAAGAAAAAGAAAATTTTAAGAATGACAATTTTTAAGTATGTAGTCAAAGAACTTTGAAGTGTGTGCCAAAAAGTCAAACGTCGCATAAAAAAACCGGAGGAAACGTCACGCAGAAAGAACTTTGAAGTATGTAGTTGTACATGCCTCTAGATGCTTGTTCTGCATGTATGTTATGTATACAAACTTCGAGTGTATGCTGCTTCTGCGTTTATATACGACTTTGGTACAATTAATAGGAAAAACGACTAGCAGTTGGAATCCAAGAAACATCACTCACTTCTTGTTAAAAAATAAAAAGAAACACTCACTACAGATTTTGGAAATCTAACAAGAAGCTGAAAAAAATACAGAGCCTTGATTTCAGGAGAAAATTGAATTCCACAAATAGGATGTGTATGGACTATGGATAATGTTACCTTAGATGGAGAAGATGGTACGTCTGGCACAGAAACTATGGACTTGGAAGTAAAAGTTCTAAGCAAGCGGCTTTCCTTCATATTTCCCATTATCCTCTGTCCAAATGTTTGACTCCGTTGAAGTTCAGATTTGTTATCATCAGCATGTTTATGAGATCTTCTAGGAGGTGGTGGAAGGCCTATAGAGAGAGTTTATAGAGTACATTTATTCAAGATATTTACCTTAATACTTCTAGAGAAAATTCCGTAGATGCTATTTTCCAATTTAATAAATGTTTGAAGCAGCATATAATGCAGAACTAATAATACAGAAGATCTAACCTTTAGCATCAGTATTTTTTCGTATATCCATATCCTGGTCTAAAGTGGAAGAGGACTTATGGTTCCTTGTACTATCAACTGCACTGCTATCAGTTGACTCTTGATTATGCAATTGTTCAATATCTGAAACCCTTATGGTATCTCCCATGTTTACCTCCGAGTCCCGTGGCAATAGTGGTTCCTTTTCTGGATTTTTCAAACCTGTCGTATTCAGCAACTCTAGAGGTTGTGTCGTGCATGATGCATCCCTTATAAAGATCAACAATTTGTGACAAGTTAAGAAAGATTATACAGCTTGATTAACTTGTATTAGTAGTACTATGGATGAAAGCATTATCTGAAGAATGAACAACATGCACCTTATGCTCTTCAACAATGTATCCCAGTCAGTTTCACTGAATTGGTGTCCTCCAACTTCTATGAGATGGACCAATGCCCCCAAAGAAATCGACACCACTGACTGATCTGTCTTTTTGGCACAATCTAATAGCAAACTGAGAAGTGGAGGCAGCATAAATGATACTTCCTAACAGAAATAAAGAGAAATATGTCACCAAATGATATGTATAGACAAGAAACAATCTGTATTCAGTGCAAACTAGGAAACAATGATGTCAAGATTTAAGAAGTATCAAGGCATGACATCATGCATATCAGGTCACCAGGCTGACATCATTTACTGTCACAACTATTGTAGCCAGAGTAGCCACTCAGCATGTTCTATAGATATACATACAAAGTACTGCCTACTTTGTAATAGGCAGTATTAGTTATGGCTTATGATTGATATACATACAAATTCTCTGCAATTCTCCTCTCTACTGATTAATTCCCTTTGATGTTTATGTGGCTCATACTTTGGAAGATGGTATGAGAGCCGGGGGTAGAGAGGAAATGAGAGGTTTTCTCAGTTTGAATTTGAGTGTCTTAAGAGAAGTTCAAAGCTGCCTAGATTTTAAATATTTAACAGTTAGCCTAAAAATTAGTCGCAACAAAGCTAAAACCCGTGGGAGCACGGCATGGGTTACAGAGTGACATAGCTCCTGTTACTCGAACACATGCAGGTCTAAGGATAGAAACTGACTTAATTACAAGAAAAAATCAATCCAGAAGAAGCTTATACACATGAAAGTCAACGTTAATGTACTCATACTTTTTCTTTTTGACGAAATGTTTTCTTATACTTTTAAACATAATAACATTAATGATAACAAAGGCAACGAATACCAACATGTAACAAGATGAAGGACAATAGATTATTTTTTTGAAAAAATATGAGAACAAAATGCTCTTAACTATGAGCCTGAATTGAAGAAAACTTGTATCTGCTCATCACTTACACATAATAAACTTACAAGCAAGCATACCTTATAAAATGCATTGAACAAGTTACACAACAACTGAAGTGAATGAATGATCCTTTCACGAGGCCACCCATCTCCAGAAGAGACTGAATTTTCTTTACCAGCATGCCTTACGTGATCAAAAATAGGAAACAGGACTCTAAGGAATATGCGCTCCCAAAATGATGATGAAAACTTGCTTCCTCTCTCATTTAGAAGATCAAACAAGACCTCAAGTGCACAATTTCTAACTTCAGTTCTTGAATCAGATGTCAGATCAGATAAACCAGACAGCATTGGAAACCAATAGTGCTCCGTAACATCAAGATTTTTATCAGCATTAATATGTATGGGCTTTAAAGTACCACCAGGTACAAGGCCCTGCACAGACCCAAAATAGAAAACCAGTAACTTCCTAAAACCAAACCAAACATACCCAGCATATCCGCTCGTGGAGCAGGGTCTGGGGAGGGTAAGATGTATGTCTATTCTTATAGAGTAGAGAGGCTGTTTTCGTAAAGATCCTTGACTTGAATCATATGAAACATGAATAGGATCACTTTAAAAAAGGTGAGAGACAATAAGCATAAAAGAACATGTCATTAAATACAAGATATCTAAACAACGAGCGGACATAAAATAACACAAAAAAAAAGGTAATGAAACAACAATCAAACAATTACAACCGGGAAAGAATAAAAAGCCTATATCACCCTAAACCAACAAACCCCCGAGAGCACTAACCCCAATACATCTTACTAAAGCAACTTCCATCCTTAAGGGGAAATCAGCCACTCTAATCCTACATCTCCACATGTCCTCGGCTGGTGCTCAATTTTTTACATCTTTATTAAATGAAAATTGGAAAAGATGTCAATAAACACTTGTCGAATCATAAACACTGGATTTCAACAGATTCATGTACTAAATGCACAAACACGTGTACAATAATCAGATAAGAAAATTTGCATACTAATTGTTGATTAAACAGATCTCACAGGTACAGGTCAATCTAAAATATTGAAATTGCACCTATATGACATAACGTCATAGAAAACTATGAACGTCAGTGAAAGAGAGTGAACGGGTCATGAAAATTGGAAAGTCAAGGGAAATCCAAATAGTTTAAGCTAGGGAGATCTGATTCATATTACAAATTAACAGGCAGTCAAAGTATAACTTGATAAGTATGTTATGATGATTATAGTCAGGGCCACGAATGTAGTAAGTAACAGAAGATTTGAAGGAGGCGAATGAACGGAAGTGTATTTAGAACTTTCTCCTTTTATCTTTGTTCCTCTCATCCTCTTTATAATATTACCAGCAGCAAGATGGCTTAAATATCATTCAACAATTCGTTTTCCACAAAGCTTCACCTGTTATATGCAATCCTCTAAATTTCTTATGCCTACTTTGTTCCGTTGTGCTTACTACAACAACTATGGAGTTGGAAAGAAAAATACTAAAGTAATTTCAATGATTTGACAGCTGGCATACCCTCGTACATCTAGCTATCAGAAACACAGGGTGTGCCTTAGAGCCTCCGAGAATTCTTTTCTAATTTTAGATAGTACATGACAGTATACACTTAATCAAATCGTTACCCAGGTAAGTAATCCTGATAACTGAAATTAATGAAACCTCATATAATAAAGGCAAGCATTATTTCTAACCCTTCAATATTCACCCAAACTGAAAAGCTATTATAACTACTGAATAACAGAGGACAAACCTCAGAAAGACGATCCTCACAGATGCGGAGAAGTGCAATAGCCTTCAAACTAATACGATGAGAAATTTTGTTGTTGGCAAACGCAATCAGACAATTGACACAGTCCATGAAGCAATCGCCAACAACTTGATCGAAGTGTTCCAGTATAACTGCAGCTTTGTAAGCATTAGAAAGAATGTACATGAATGGAATGAATATGCATCGGTATGTACATATAGTAAAAAACAAAGTAGTAACGTCACTATTGGCGGGCACCAGCGATGACCGAAGACGGATATTCACAACAGTATGTTCGGAAACTGTGAACACCTTCAACGCATTCCCACAAAACTACATTTTAGTGAACTGTAGTTGTAGATAGCGTACTGTGCCACCCAATACCAAGTGACATTATCTATCTCTATGTGCGCACGCACTATAAGAGTATGGAGAAGATAGCATGTCATTACCCTGTTCCACATTTTCAAATGCACTTTCAACGATTTGTTCCAACTCATCATCAGCAGCTGCAGTAAAAACCAGAAAAACGCTTCGCCATCCAGACTTTATGCTTGCAACTTTAGATTTTATCATCTATTTAAACAAACAGGGAGAAACTTTAAGTTACTTAGTGACCAGAAAGACAACAGAATCTAGAAAACAACCAAGTATGTTTGACTAATTAGGCATACTTGAACAATGCAATTAACAATCAGCCTTCGGATAGATTCGCTCTGACTACTTCTCATTAGAATGACAAATGGTTTCAAGATTTCATTCTGAAAGGTGAAATTAGCCAGTTCGTAACGTTCTAAATATTTCATCCCAAGTTGTCTTATAGAATCTATGGCGTACATAGCAATCTTCTCGTCATGATGACTGCCAGCCGAGATAAAATGATTAGACAGGACAGACCATATCCTTGCCCATACCTGAAAGCAGCGTCAAACAGATAAGTAAACTTTAAAAATGCACGATTCAGATTTTAAAAAGAAAAACAATTATGTGAACCAAAATACATTCATGTTGACCTACCTCTATATTCATCGCTCAAAGGTTCAGCAAGTAAATTTGTTGAAAGAATGCAGTAGCTAAGGTTGAAAAAATATATGTGCTTGTAAATACAGTCTAAGATACTACACTACATTCACTGGATTAAGTGCAAAGAGTCGGGTTAGGTGGATCTGTGAACACAACATATTTTTATACACATTGGACTGCTTTGTACAGTTTAAGAATAGTGTCCATACAATGAAATTATATGTACTTGGGGAAATTCATAAAAAAGCAAAAGGAAAGTATTAAAGCTAGTAGGCTATAGACCTTTACCACATTTGACTAAACCACTTACAAGTGAAGTGTCCAGTTCTAATATGAAGGATCAGACTCAGATCGCATAACCACACCCATGTGGTAAGAACGGAACAGGGGTACAACAGTACATTTTTAAGAAGTCAGGGGACTAATACAAAATGAATGACACACTGACAAGGAAACTGGAAACATATTAAAAAAGGCCACTCAACTGAAAAATGAGAAACAAAGGAAAAGCGGATGCACGTGGTATTTCCATTCCCCAACAAATATTTTCTTTTAGAAAAGAAAAAGAAGAAGATATAACTGATCACCAGTATATCTCACTCAATCAAAGAGAGTAATCAGTTAGTTTATGTAAATGCAAAAAATCATTACACAAGACCAAATAATCATAGATAAGTGGTCATAAAGTTCTAATTGCACAACCATGTCATTTACAGCACTGCTAGAACCAACCAACAGCCCAAAAACCGATAATAAGCTCCTGTATATATAACTACGAGTAAACATAAACAAAATGGTGAGGAATTACCATACGTATACGAGCCATGTTATAGTAGCTAATCTCTACAAGTTTTTGTAAGCTGAAAACGCGAGCTGGCGTATGTTTTAGTTCTTGAGCAGACACATTGCACAGAGCGGTAAAGAACTCCACAATTGATTCACTGGGCAACTTAACACTATTAACAAACACTTTTTCTGCTGGTTTTCCAGCAAGCTCTCTAAGAGACTGAACAATTGCATCTTTAGAAATTTGGTTTGACCCTTGCATGACAGTTGAAGCCATGGATGGCGTCCATGCGAGAAAATCGAGACGTGAAAAGCATTCCAAAATAGCAAACCATGTGTCCTGAAGAGCGCCGGTGTCAAAGTTGCATAAATCCAAAAGAGTCCGTAATGCTTCAACATTTTTACTACGTATATCTTTTGGCACGTGTAAGAAATTGAATCTGTAAAAGAAGTTTTAAAGCATATGTTAACTGATTCTGTACTAATAATAATTAAGAGCAACGGCGTTAATAATTGGAAAAATTCTCCATTCCATAAAAGTGAGATACCATATGTTTTCTAACATTACATATTTGGATGTGAGTTTTGCTAACTTCAACTTCATGTATAGTCATTATATCATAAATTTTTAAGACTTCGACAGGGTACTAACATTTTCATTTTATATTTATTTTTGCTAATCCTACATTTTTCATTCTTGAATTTGAGTAACTGCTAATGGTTTCACAAACATGGTATAACTCAAATGGGACTCCTAATGTTAAACATGGACAATGATACCAATACATGGTTCAGATATCCCTGGCAGTGTAGAAGCTCAAGAGAATGAACTTATAGGACCTTGCTTTAGGTTCATTTAATTGTGCATCATTTCTATAAAATTTATCTTTATATATAGAAAAACCAAGTGGGAAAGGTATCTATCGCAGAATTGAGGGTAAACGACCCAGCACAGTGAATACATAAAGGTTAATAGAAAATAGCCTGTTAAACTATTGCAGTGAAAGACATGAATCTTATAAATAAGTACTTCACCTGAGCAGAGAAGTTAAAAAAGCATAGCGCATGGTATCCATCCCAAGAACATGGGTAAGGTGTATCCCTGATTTAAATCCTTCCATACAGAGGACAACCCTTGGCTTATTCTCTACTTCCTCCATGATAACAGAAAAAGTGGCAAGTGAAGGCCAACCAACAGCCTCAACCATAGGCCTTACAAGCTCGATTTGATATGATGTATAAAATATTCCTCTTTTTGGTCCTTGATTACGAAAAATAACTTGTGTTCTTTTAATAATAGCCTCACTCTCAGACTTATTGTCAAATGAAGATTTGCTTTTGGGAAGGGCCAAATTAAGAATACTAACAAGGCGACCTCTCTCTTCTGCTTCTGGCTTCTGTTTTCTGCTTCTTCCAAGATCATCTAAATCATCTTTCATTTTAATCTCTTCGTTAACAATAGAATCATAAATCTCCGCCAAAAGTTCAGTAGGAGCACATTCTTCAGCATCATTAGGGGTATTCATCCGTATGAAATCTGCCTTCGTCATTTTAGGCCACACCATTGGATTATGAGCATCAGTATTCAACATTATAACTGCATATGCAAGAACATAAGCAATATCTGCTTTCTTAAACAAATTTGGATTATCTGCACAGTAGCTGCAAAAACAAATAAACCAGTCACAGATTTAAACACAATTAAGGAATAGTTAGCATATAACCGTAATCTGGGAAAGCTAAAAGGACGCACAACAGATTATGGCTGCAACGAAATGAAATGCTGGCACGTAATGGTAATCTGGCATCAGGGTATTAGCTTTAGTTCCACTTTAGTGGTCAGATAGTGAAACAACTTGACCATTATAGTAATTTCTTAGTAACTGTTCGTAATGACATATGGCCAACATATAATGCTATGCAACACAAAGGTGGGACTTTACTCATGTGAGATATTGAGCAATGCTAACATTAAAGTAATCGTTAGCTGCAGCATAAGTTTCATCCTTTCTGTGACGGTGAGAATAATCCTGGCCAAAATTGCTGGATTTCAAGTTTTATATCAGTGATTTATACTTGTCAAGGTTTAATGGTGATCCTAGTCCTAACAAATTATAAGTAGATAGAAATATCTAGATCCTGTCATACCATATTCACAAGCAGGATTTTGTCTATTGTATCGATACAGAAATTGTAGGCAGGATTTCATCTCTAATCAGCAGATAATGCAATAGTTAGGGAAGTCATCTACGCACTACGAACTAACAATACAGTTTTCTATGTGACCCCTTACCAGGAAAATAGGTGAGGATAAGTCAAGAAAGAATCTTAGTTAAAAAATTTAGCGTCACAGTGTCGCCCAAAATGTATTTAGTATACAACCCCATGAAAGAATAATACACCTACCGCTCTGCAAACTTCTCCATCATTCGATCTATCTTCTGTGCTTCTCCTGGTAATTGAAATCCTCTGAGGAATTCTCTGATTGCAGTTTCAAACTTCATTCCACTAAACTTCATAGAATCAACATAAGCATGCATGACTGCAAGTGGAAAGTCCTCATGTTGGCCCATGTAGTCTCCAATCATAACCTGAAAAGGAGGGTTTAAATCCGAACTTCGCTCAAAATCAACATCATGAAAAAAACAAATTCTACCTTGTTCAGAGTGGGAGTATTCCGCAGAAATTCAGCTACTGAACCAGGGGTATTATCCACTAACTTACTGGAGATCAAATATTCAATACCCCTCCCAGGGTTTCGGTTAAACTGTATCATTTATGGAAATTAGCTGCAGCAGTCTTAGCAATTAGCAAGAAACAAGGTATCGAAGAAATCCAAAAATAGTCAGCTAGCATGTGTAATGTGCTTTTAATAAAGAAAAATATTAGCAGCAACATGTGCTGCAAATTACAAATTTCTCAGATACCTCAGATATTGAGGCTTCCAAGGTACATTTGTGCGCCTTAGCCTTCTCAAAATTGTTCTGCAAATCTTCCCCAACTTTGTCAGATTCGGTACCCGGAACATTTTCCAAAATTGGGTTGCCTTGGCCCTGATTCTTTGAATTTCTTCGTGACTCCTCCCAACCAACTAGTGATTTTAAAATGCTCACAAGACACTGGGGGGAACAAAAAAGAGAGGTCAATTACTGATGCTCACATAGCGCTTAATAATGATATGGACCGCAATATGTGTGGTAGTGTACCTGAACAGATAATCCTCTGATTGTGCCCATCTGTGAAGAATTCACTGAATTTGGATCTACATTTTGAGTCCCTTGAGCAATTTTAGATAAAGTGACAACCTATATGAGGCAACAGAAAGATGAAAGATGCTTAAAAGTTACATGCATACTGATTAACCTCTGCCAAAGTGTAACGAACGCTAATAAAAAATTAAAACCATTAATCTCTTCATACCATTCGCTCAAACAAATTAGGTGCCTGAAGATCACAGTCGTAATTTACATATATGTCAACAAGGATCTGGGCATTCTGGCAGAATTTCTCTAGCATCCTGCAAAAAAAAGTTATTGCGGTGAATGCTGAACATTATTTACCAACCACATAAACCCTAAAAAATATGAATATGAACAACCACAAAACTAAATAAATATGAATATTAACTTAAAAATATGAGTACTGAATTTATCTTATCAAATCAACTAAAAAATATAAATTGGGAGTGCCAGTGTTCTAAGAATATAAACAACCCCAAAAGATATAACTTACTGAAGAACATTTAATTTTTGGTTAAGGGGGCACTCCGCGCCTTCCAAAGATCGTAATATGATCAACGGAAAAAATATACCAATTTCACCCTGAAAATAGTCATTCAGCATGAATAAATCAAAGAGAAAATTGACATATTTAAAGGAAACTGTTGCATCATAATTAAAAAGTTTACTCATACTTTAAGACATTCCCTAAACCGCAACAGAAGTACAGAGAAGATTCCTGTTGCATACTGCCAGCCCATTAACAAAAATTAAATTCATAAGACCATCTTATACTCTCAGAACTTTATATGAAGCGAAGAAAATGAAAAGAAGAAAAATAAAACCTGGAATATGGCGGGGGGTTGAGAAACGGAAGCCCGCAATAGTGCATATGAAAGGTAGGCTTTTATTGAGTCGATAAAGTTGAAGTTTTTTGTGAATGAATGACTGACTCCTTCCAGTAAGCCCTGGAAAACGTGATACATACATATATGACTGCAACAAGTATGTCTATTATATATGCTCATACGATTTTACTAATTTGATTTTTAGTTTAGAAGTGCAAGAACAGAACATTTGACAACCAGACTGATCCATATACAAAACCCGAATACCACCAGTACACTTAATAGTCAACAGGACTGTATTACATGAATAAATCAGATGATTTATAAAATTATTCTATTTTCTTAGAGTTTCGAAAACATTAAAGAGGTTAATACATATAGCTGAGACAATATGCTACAAATACAATACTTTTATAATACGAAGTTAGCCTCCCCTATCAAAAGGTCAACTCTACTAATAATAGGATGCATGAACATAGTATCTGCCAATTTTCAGCCTTCGGATTTGAGGTTGGTGAAAGTGTCCTTCACATTCAGCCTCATCTTGTGGTGGTGTGGTCTTTAAGTTTAAGAACAAAATGACTTGAAACTTCAATATTTTTTGGAACAATAAAAAGTTATCTATACAATCTCGATGACATTGGCATCATTTAAGAAGAAGAAAAAACCATTTTAAAATATATATATCTGACTACGTGTCTATATGCTTAAATTTGAGTTAAAGCATTCATCCATGATCCAATCACAAGAAGGCGTAACAAAAACAGTGATACACTAAAATCAACCTGCAAAAGCTCGAGAGACAAAACACGTGTTTTGGTGGTAACTTCATCACTTTCTTCCTTCATGCTCATCTGCATGAACATAAGATAAGATGAATAAAAAAAAAAAAGTATCTTAAAGCTGAAACATAGAAGGATGGTGGAAACAAACTTTGCATAGAGTGCGGAAAAGCAGTAAAGCGTCACGTTGAGCAATGCTCATGCTCTCGAGATCGATTCCTCTTCAAAGTGTTGATACAAGTTGCAAGAAAATATAAGAATATCAATCACTCATCATTAGATTAAAGTTGGCAGGTGCAGCTAATGCAACAACCTCAAACAATACCTTGTTGTCATTTTGCCATCTTCGAGATTAACAGCCTTGTCAAGAACTGCCTCTAGACCCTAATGAAAGGATTAAATTAATATGGTGTTGTTATGAATATTATAACCACATAAAAACTATGATTTGAAGCTGTGGAAACCTTAAAACCATGCATGGCTTTTGTTTACTTGATGTATTGATTAATCAAGTTGGTGGGGAAAATTCAGTTGCCTACTTAAATGAATAATTAATCAAGTTGATGGGGGTAAATTTACTTCAACACTTGTCACGAAGAAAGTAATGACTATAATATGTTGATATATAATAATGTACTTATCACTGAAAGAAGACCAAAGCCAAGTACATACTTGGCTATTTACCAGATGAGATGCACCCAGAAACACACTTTCAATTCCCCCCACCCCTCCCCCCAGATTATGTTTTTGACAGAACAGTACATACAAAATGTAGTAACATAGGGATATATTGTAAAATTATAGTACATGTGAAGATGCTCGTAAGATATTTATCTAAATACAGATGTTGAACAAGATATAATGTATTTTTTTTATAAGAATAATGTAACATGAGTTGAAATGGAGATGTGGAGAAGGTACTTAGAGATGAATGGAGGATATTTATTTAATACAGATGTTGAACAAGATATAATGCATTTTTTTATAAGGAATAAAGTAACATGAGTGGAAATGGGGATGTGGGGAAGGTACGTAGAGAAGAATGAAGGATATGTTCTTCGGTAAATGCCAAACTTCCTGCTATTGACGTATTGTCTTTTCTTATTTTCCCCAACATGTATATATATATATCAGTATAAATAAATACAGACTCAAAATATTCAATGTTTTAAAGTGTCGAATGAATAACTCCAGCAGTAGAAAAGTTTTACAGTAGGTCGGAAGATATTTTGGAATCCATCATACGTTAAAGCAGATCAAGTCATTCATATTAAATTCTACAGATAATCCGAGCTGCAAGCTGCAATCTTATTGCCTCTCATGTAGAACATCTGCATTTTCTGTACTATTTGTCTAAAAAATGACCAGACCAATCCCAAAAAAGAATAGATATATATACAAAAAGGAGAGAGATCTGGGATAAGCGGCACCTGTATATCAGAACCTCCCGCAAGATTCTGAATTTCCTCAACAGAAGTAACAGGTTTGTCTTTCACTTCATTCCCAGAAAATGTATCTGCAGCAGAAGTTGCTTCTTCCCTGCTCTCATTACTTGGTACCTTCTCGTCGGAATTTGTACACAACCCATGTTTTGACTCAGCTTCTGTATGTGTAGAACCACTGGAAGTAGATCCCTATATTGGCTAAACAATATTATTTTCCATACAACAGTCAAGAAGAATATAATTGATGTGGCTAGTTACCACAAAGATACTTATCATTAATGATAATTATATGGGATTAAAAAGGTTCTAATTGTGCACCAAATCAGATTCCATTCGCCTGAAAACAATGCTGACCATCTGGGTTAACATTGCTTTTGAAGTCATTTGATTCACAGGACTCTTGCTGCAAACAAAACAAATCATATAAAATCCTACCTGAAACTGAAACATGTTAAAGATGTAAATAAAAAAAATTGCATGTACCTGTTAAGCGCAATATTATAGCAGACCCTGATTACTCCTAGCAATGGTTCCCCGTGAACTGCACAATGGTAAAGTTTATACATGAAATAAATCATTTTCATAACTTGCATAAAAACTACAAGGGAAAAAAGTTAGGCATATAGGTTTGTTTTGTTTTTGAATGAGTTTGGCATATAGTTTATAACAATATACAAATTAATATATATATAGCCAAGGCTGCAAAACTGTCATTATATAGCCAAGGCTGCAAAACTGTCATTTTTCTCATTATTCTAGCTACACATGATGAAATCAAACATATGATCTCCCTAGCAAGCAAATCACATGAACTTCAACATTTTGGCCGTCGTGATTGATGTCAAATCAAATGCAATTTAGTTTCTTTACGAAAGTGAGATATGCATGTCCAACTTTCAACAACTGATAGAAGCTTATTTGATCTTCTCCTCCCTTTTCCAATTTTTCACCTTCAAAACACTAAAAGTGGACACGGCCCAAACTCTTGCAATTGTGTATCCAGGCTTCTTTGAGGTAAACCAACACAATTTACTTGGCCTACATTCTAAAATAACTTGACCAGCATATTTGTTCCCAATATTAAGACAAAAACATAGATAATGTCTCATTGAGAATGCAACTACTGCCAACATAATTTAGCAAAAAAAAAACCTACTGCCAACATAAGCAACAACAGTGAGCGACTGGCCATCTCCCACGGACGTTTATGATAACTTGTTCAATTTCTTTGTTGCAGGAGTGCATGAGTAATAAATAAATACAGAAGTACATATTTACTGAAGCTCTGCAGTGTTTTCCATGTCCATATGAAGCAAGTATAGAACAACAAAATCTGAATGAAAAGTACATATAACAATAGCAGAGTCCAACAACATTTATTGTCACCAAAAACTCAGTGCTAATTTAAAGATAGGACATTGCAATACGAAGGATATAGTGTGTTAATGTAATATATTAAGTATATTCAAACTACTATGAAGAGAAGAAACTGAAAATCTTTCTCCGTCATCATTACCTCTGAATTTTGTTGATGATACAGCAGTCAGAAGAACCTTTAAGACTTGGAGAATGGTACTGCAGTACATTAATACATAAAGTTCAGTCGTAGTAATTTTGTACAAAGAAAATGATAAGATAATAACAGGCCCTGACATACCTGTCGGGGGACAGATGATCCACACAACCGCAGACCATATTTAGAATGTCTACAAACATTGCGGCATCTTTTCCGCCATCTAGACCAGGATCACACTCCAAATGATCATAGGCAATGAGTTTCTACATATACAAATATTTGGAGTAAATTAGCAATGACCGGGAGAAGCATTTTTATACAGCTGTCGGTCGACACACAGAAAGAGGCATTTGTTACAATTTTAAAAAAATCCTTGAAATATAGTAATAGGGCAGAAACACCTTAAATACACATCTGAACCCATGGAAACTAGGAGGGAAACTACACCATAATTGAATATAAAACTAAAGGTAGGAATCATTACAAAAGGGACATACATGAAGACAATCTAGTGCAAGCTCTACAACTTTTTTATTTTTCGTCTCAAAAGCAAGTCGAATTGGATTAAGAACAAGCTCTGAATCAGCTTCGTCCAGAACATGTCCTGCACTTGCCAAGGCAGCTGTAATAGTTGCGCTAACACCACTTTTCCTCGAACTAACAAAAGAATTAACAAATAGATCAAAACTCAAAGGTTAGTCGACATAAGAACTTAGGTAACTGACTCTTTATGCTAATCTAACTCTCTGTTTGGTTTTCGGAAATTTGATACATAGTAATCTGATCAATCCAAAGGTACTGGTCTCTATTCTATCTTTAAGAATGATACTAGTCGGAAAACTTGCAAATACATTTAAAGATATGTAATCCTAAAGTCGAGAATTGGTCAATGATGATCACGAACTACTGGTTGCTAGCTGTTACCTCTGCGCGCCTGCCTTAATTTGACTTCTATGGTTAAATTATTTGTTCTAAAACTGGTATATAAACAACTCTACTTGAGTTTAAAACCAAAAAACTCAGCTATACTAATATTACACTTTACTTTTTACTATGTCAATAATATCTCCGTATGATTTATTATTGTAACATGGAAATAAAGTGCACAGAACTAAAATGAGGTGAATTGATTACGACACACGAAGCTCTAAATTACTGCCCACTAAAACTTTACTAATATATGAAATAGAAACTAATGACTATCTTACATAGGCTGTTTACCTCTGATCTCCTTCCGATGTTGCTTGATTAGTGTCACTAGAAACTAGATTCTTTTTTACCTCTTTTGTAATATCTGAAGCAAGAAGAAAGATTGATTCAATTTTCTTCTATGGAGAGAACAATAATAAAATGGCAGTAAGAACTACTAAAAACAATATATAGACGGATTTCTCAGGAACAAACATATTTGATTCACATTGTGAAGGAGCATAATCAACCACAGAAACATTTTTAATTAGAAGAAACTAGAAAACAATGTTTCAAAATATCTCTAGAACGGTATAAAAATAAATCCCAACAAGTTAAATTGGGATACCCATCGTTTATTATTTTATTATCATTCCATGATTCCCTGTTAACTTCTCAAAAACTACAGATGTTCCTTTCTACAGATGCATAGGTAAAAGGTAAGAGAGGAAAACGCTTTATGAAGAGTGCATATAAGTAATCCTTACTCGAAGCAGTGGCACCAGTCGATTTATCAAATAGTATACAAGGTGACATGTCGGTATTTATCATCGCACTTAGTTACATTCATAGCCATAGACAAGATACAATTCCAAATTACTAATTATCACATCACATAAACAAAAATAGACTCTCACGATTTCCATTAGACAGCCTTATTACATAAGCAAACGAAGATTAAGTACTAACCTAAATATGCCTTGACCGCAGTCTGAAGAGCTAAATTCTTTTTACCGGAACACTCCTTGAGGATCGACTCGAATGCTCGTGAAAGAAAACCTCCAGCAGCAGCACCAGCCATATTGTCTTTCAACTCTAATGCCTACTCACTAAAATAATAAGACTAATCAACTCAAACTAAATCGAGGTCAATTTACGTGTCGTATTGTCTATTGATCACAAATGTAGTATTTAAATTAGTAACAAATATTAATATTGTGTACTACCGAAATGTAACCGAACAACCAAATATACTCATTATATCCCGCTTAGAGCAGGTTCTCCGGAAATGTGATCTTGCTACAGAATATATTGCATTAGTGATTAAGCGATGATCCAAAAAGAAATCATAAATCATAAATAGAGATTAAAATCATGACTCACAAATGCGACAAAATTTGCAGAACAGAATCAGGAAATCAGGTGGTTGCGTGCCGTATTGATGCGCCAAACTTGTTGCATGGCAGATCAAAGCTAAAGAGAGGTTGAAATTTATATATTTGCAGTGCAAATATAGGAGTGTACATCACCAAATTAAGAGAAGGTGTCAATTGGTTGAGGATTAACAGAGATTATTTGGAATATCTACGGATCTCGAAAGAGTCTCATTCTCAACTGTCACTCCATGTGTTTTGGAGAGCTTTGTTACAGTAAAGATGGAAAAAGGGGAAAAAATGTAGCATTTTCTTAAAAAAGTGGAAATTATTAATTTTACCAATTTTCTTTGTAAACATATTTTCACAAATTTTATGGGTTTTTTCTCGGTACAATATGTTTGGTTAGGTGAGATCAATTGTAGCGGTTTACGAGAAAAGCTTCTCTATATCACAATTTGAACATAAATAGACCCAAATATCACAATTGAAAAAAATGATCTCAAATATCAAAATTGAAAAAAATGACCTCAAATATCACTCTATAACACATATATATTCGTGGTGTTTTCTTTTTAACCCAAAACACTACTTCCTTTAACGTTTTGACTTTTTAAACTTAAAATTTATTAAGTAAAACCAAACAAAAACAAAAACATTTGGGGGTTTTATACGGTCACTACACTACAAAGATATACACATAGAGATTGCGAGACTGTGAGAGAGATACGAGAGACCGCGAGAGAGACGAGAGAGCAATTGAGAATTAGGGATTTCTCTACTTTGTAAAATCAGGGTGAAGGTCATGTTTAACCCTTTTTTTAAAAAACAAAATTGACATAAGTAACGGGTTTTGGATTTTTGGTCAACTATAGCCGACGGGATACGCATTTGACAATGTGGTAATCCCGAATACGCATTCTGCAATGACTTAACACTTCAAATAATAATTCTTTATATTGAATATGTATATGCACTACTACCTTGGCCGGATGTACAACATGGGTCCCCCGTTGAAAAGATAGGAGTGTAAAAATCACATGTTAAACCACTTTGCCTACGTCTTTTCCTTTTCACCCTGATCGCCCGCCGCCATCGACAATGAATACGCATTCCTCAAGAAGGTATTAGAACGGTCATTGTTGGACAATTAGTCCATAGTGGTTATTTTCGTAAAAAACTTTGAAAAAAGGGTGTTGGCCCTATATGGCACAAATGATAATTTTAATGTCCCAAATAACATAATTGAAAAAAATGGCCCAAAATAACACACTATAACGCCACTTAAACAAACGTTTTGGCAAAACGTTATTTCGTGTAACGTTTTTGTGCACAATCTCCTATGAATGCAATTGAGAAAAGGAAAAACGTTACTTCGCCTGGCGTTTATTAAGCTAAAGACGAAAGATCATTCAGCGTATTGTCATAAACGTGACTTTGTCTCACGTTTTCTCTGCAATGCAAACAAGGTCTGCTTGCACATGGTGGGTCCACCGCATATGCTTTGCCTTGATAGTTGTATCCTACTGGGTCACTTTCTTTTAAAAATGAAGACAATTCTGAATCCCATGAACTCACTTTGCACCACATGTTCACAACATATTAATGATTTTATACGAACTGTAGAAAACGCAAAACAATCTCACGTTTTTGCGTGCTATACATGGCCATGATTTTGAATAGTGCCATTTAGGACCATTTACTTTAAATTTGTGCTATTTAGGTCATTTTCTCTGGAAAAAAAGAGTTATTCTTGTCATTATTTCGTAAAATCGTAAAATCATGTAATTAAATGTATGTATTCTTATCTCTCTTCCATTTCCTATCTTCAATTCAGTTTTCATTTTTAATTTTCGAGTTATTGATTGTATGTATGTACGGAATTAGGGGTTTCATTTGTTATGTTTCCCGTGATTTTGTATTTTGCATGGCTAATTGAATCTATTACCTTCCAATTATTTTTCCTATGATTTTATATTTATATGGCTATTGAATGTATGACTTAGTAACACTATTGCACGAGATTGATTATTGTATGAGCAAAAATAATGAAGGCATTTGTATTATTTATAAACGACACTGTGGTTACTACAATATTGCTTTTGTTGAATGTCAACCAATGATAAAGGCACGTAAACATGATTTATAAAGAACTAAAGTTGTTTTAGTGGATACGTATGGGTTTCTGTTCGACAAAAGAGGATAGACATGGATGATGCAGCGCTTGAAAAAGATGGTTGAGCACATGTTTTATGTTGTGGCCATTCTTTCCAGAGTAAAGTGCATTATGTGTACTTACAGTTTAGGTGTCAGACCACTTGGGATACTCAAGTTCAAAAACTAGCATTTGCTATATTGACACTTTGAACTACTAACACTTTGCGTGATTCCGTCTCTTTCAGTTAACTCCGTCTATTTCCTTGAGGGCAATTCAGTCTTTTTCGATTTGTACGCGTATTATACATATATTTGATACATGTACTTTACCAATTAAAACCACACCTTTCACTGCACTTCCCCCCTTTGATCACTGTAACGCCAATCGAGTTCTCCCGCTGCCTTGCCAACAATGGTGTGGTTTCGAAGAGATCCTAATGACAAAGACATTTACAAACCTAATGAATGTCCCGTTTATGGAGGTAAGATCTGTCACTTTAAATTAAATTAGGGTTTGAACCGTTTGTATACCAAATTAGGGTTTTTGTATGGTTATATGTTTTTTGTGTTTACTTGCTTAGGGTTTTGGTATTGGTTGCTTTGGTTGCTAGTTCTGAAGTTAGTGGAACTTATTCTGATGTTTTTGGTTTAATATGTTGGTGCTCCTATGTGATTCAATGTCTCCTCTGTGGTCCCTTGTGTTTTTTTATGTTTTTGACAGTGGTAGTATAAGTATAGTGCCATGTTTTTGTCTGTATAAAGTTCCAATTTACTCTATTTTTTGCAGTTGGTTCAGACCTGTTTAGTATAAAGTATCACTATGGGGGGCAATTTACAGAAAACCCTAAGCAATATGTTGGTGGTAGTGTTGACTTCTTTGACCTTTGTGATGTAGATACAATGAGTTTGATTGAATTAGTTACTATGTCAAAAGAGTGTGGGGAATTAAGAGTAATTACATTCTATTACAAGTGGCCAAGAAGTGATATGGATAAGGGATTACATTCATTGGAAACTGATGCAGATGTGTTAGAGATGTGTGAGTTGTTGCCACCTTCTAGGATTATATATATGTGTATACCATCACAACTAAGCCTCTGTTTGCTTTGGATATTGATGGAATGCCCACACAAGAGTTTGCTCCATCACAAGACCCTAATATGCAGTATGTAGATCCTACAACAGACCCTATTGACAGAGAAGACCTTGAAGAATTAATGAATTTGGATCCTAGGCACAACTATAATGGTGATGTGGAAGATGGACAAGGAGGTAGAGATGATGATTTGCTCAGTGATGGTGAAAGTGATGAGGATTACAATCCTCAAAATGAAGGAGATGTTTTAAGTGATTGTAGTTTCTACTCAGATGGTTCCAATATGGATAGCACTGATGATGAGGTTTGTAATCACAAGTCTGAAAGAGCAAGAAAGAGTAAAGAAAAAGCTAAGGACAAAGAAAAAGAAAAAGAAAAGGACAAAGATGTAGCTGAGACACTTAATCATGATGAGAATGAGGATGTCACTGAAGAAGAAGGACATTTAAGTGATTGTTCTACTCATTATGCTTCTAGTGATGAAGAGAGGATGGCAAGCAATTCTACAGATGAAGATGAAATTTCATTTCCTGTCTTTAATGAGAGGACAGAGATGAAAGACCCTAAGTTTCAGCTTACTATGTTGTTTCCAACAGCAAAAGTGTTCAGAGCTGCAGTCAAGAAGCAAGCTACACTGGAGAGGAGACCTATTAAGCAATGCAGACACTATGGTAGTAGGGTGAGATTTATCTGTGAAGGTGATTGTCCATGGAAGATTTATGCATCAAAAATGCAGATGAGTGATACCTACCAGATTAAGGTATACAATCCAAAGCATACATGCACTCAAACATTTCATCAAAAACAGATCAATTCTAGATGGATAGCAGAAGAATACGAAGATGACATAAGGATGAATCCAACTTGGCCTCTGTCATCATTCTTGCAAAAGGTTGTCAATGACTGGCACTGTCATGTCAGTATTTATGCTATTGGTAGGGCCAAAAGGAAGGCATTAGATAAGATTAATGGAAAGCATGTAGATCAATATTCAAAGTTGTGGGATTATGGAAATCAGTTGTTGAAGGCAATGCCAGATAACACTATTCAAGTAATGACTGAAGACCAAGAACTACAAGATGGCAGGAAGAGGTTTAAAAGATTTTATATATGCCTTGGTCCACTTAAAAAAGGTTTCAGAAATGGTTGTAGACCACTTCTAGGTCTTGATGGGTGCCATTTAAAAGGACCTTATGGTGGTCAATTACTGGCTGCAGTGGGTACTGATGCCAATGATGGCATGTATCCCTTAGCTTGGGCTGTTGTTGAAGCAGAGAATAATGATAGTTGGAACTGGTTCCTGCAACTGATTAAAGATGATCTGAATATTCAAAATGATGGTACATTCACTTTTATATCAGATAGACAAAAGGTACATTTACTTTTACCTCACTTTTACTTTGAATTTTTTTTCTAAAACTTTATTTCTAATGTGGGGTTCACATGTTTTCTTGGTAGGGCTTAATCAATGCATTAGAAGCAATTTTTCCTAATGCAGAACACAGGTTTTGTGTTATGCATCTCTATAGGAATATGTGGAAATACCATAAAGGCATTGGGGTTAGAATGTGTTTGTGGTTGGCAGCTAGGGCCACTACTGATTACACTTTCAACAAGCACATGGGTGAGCTGAAAAAGGTAATAGTAGTTTATTCTTGTGTGTTTCCCTACTTGTTCATTTATGTCTACTTTACTTATTGAACGTGGCTTTATTTGTTTGTGTATAGTTGTCAAAGAAATGTTTTGATTGGTTGAATGAGAAGCCTAGAACTCAGTGGTCTAGAAGTGCATTTAGAAGCATATGCAAGTCAGATATGTTTGTTAACAACCATTCTGAGGTTTTTAACAATAGCATAAGGAAATATAGAGATCTCCCTATTATTTCAATGTTCAAGTCAATTCATAAGGATGTTATGATGAGGATTCAACAAAGGAGAGATAAGATGTTGAATAGTTATGCACTAAACCCAATTTGCCCTAATGCAATGAGGAGGCTTCATAAGTAAGTGAAATTTTTTGCACATTAATTTTCAAACATTTTTTATGACATTAATCTTAGAGTATTTACCTTTTTTTAGGGCAATTGAACAAAGTAAGGGATGCCATGTTGTTTGGAGTGGAGGTGCTAGGTATCTTGTCACAATGTCTGCAGGTGGATATGAGATGGTTGTGGATTTAGAAGCTCACAAGTGTGCCTGCAAAAAGTGGGAGCTATCTGGAATACCTTGTTACCATGCTTGTGCCTGTATAGCTTGGAGTAAGAAGGCTTTTGAGCCTTTCATTCATCAGTCATATAGTAAAGACATGTTTTTGGAATGTTACCATTTTATTGTGGAGCCTATATGTGGAGAAGAAGAATGGGAGGAAACAAGGTTCCCAAAGCCTTTGCCTCCTGATGTTAAGCCTCAAACTGGCAGACCTAAAAAAAAAGAGAAACAAGAAGAATGATGTTGTTGGCACAGATCCAACAAAAATGAAAAGGCAAAACACCAAGGTCAAGTGCACCTATTGTACTGAATACAACCATAATATAAGAACTTGTCCAGCTAGGGTAAGAACTTCTTCAATCTGAGTTATATTTATTTGTAGTGCATATATAAATAACTCATACTATGATCTCTATATTTACAGGCAACTGATAGAGCTGTTGGATGTGAAAGACCTGTTAAAACAAGGACTAAGAACACAAACAAGACACTTGCAGGAAACAACAATGGTGCAAATGAAGCTAGTAGGAGTGAAACTTTGGGGAACCAGAATGTTGGGAATGAAGCTGGTAGGAGTGAAAATGTGGGGAATCAGACTGCTGGGAATGAAGCTGGTAGGAGTCAAAATGTGGGGAATCAGACTGCTGGGAATGAAGCTGGTATGAGTGAAACTGTAGTGGGCAATCAAAGTAGTGGGACTGCTAAGAATGTGCCTACTAGGACTGATAATGCTGGAAGCCAAGGTGGTATCTTGTCAAAGAAGCCTAGACAATACAAGAAGAATACTCCTCTTGGTATTCAACCACAGAGAGTCAATTCAAAAGGCAAGGGGACCACAACTACACTGGCAAACATTGAGGCTACAAGGAGACAAATGCAAGCTAAACTAAGGGAGAATCTAGTTTGGAAGATGTAGTCTATTATGCCTCTACTGATGACTCCTTTTTGTTGACAAACTACTATAACATTTGTCACTGTCATGACTCCTTTAGAATGTTATAACTTTTGTCAATGTGTGTGATATCACACACAAGTGAACTTTATGATGTACCAACCTATGCTTTACTCATGCTTTTGTGAACTTTATGATGTACTTTCCTATGCTTTTGTGAATGTATTCAAGAGTAATTATTGTTTCAAGTATTTTCTTATCAATTTTTTACTCTTTCTTTTATTACTACAATTCAGTATTTGCACAACAAAACAGGAAAAACTCATTGTAATTTCGAAACATAGAACTTGTCATTACATATTAAGACGACATAGTACATCCTTCATCATCAACTCCAAATTACACAATAACACAAACTACATCAACAACACAAAATTACACAAATCCAAATCAACCTGACCCACTATGTTGAGTACCATATTCATCATCGCAGAGAAAAGCACGAACATTACAACAATCGTGAACTGTTGTTTCTGCTTCATATTGTTCACCTCAGCTTCATGCTTATCGCACATTCGATCCATCCTGTGCTTCAACTTGTCAAGTGAATTGACATTACGTTCGTTCAGCTCTTTAATCACCTCTACTGCACGAGGTCCAAGTGGTGGGTCGATCCACTTGTGAAAGCCACAGTTATCATCCGCACATTCCCTGAATCTCCTACCTGCGTTTTCTCCAAACCAATGTGTGTTCATCGCGCTCATTCGATCACAATCACACATTAGATCCAATACCTCATCCACAGCAGCCATTTCGTGAGCCATTTCTGTTTGGGGGGAGTTCTTTTTTTAATTAGGGTTTACAATACTAAGAGACTGAATTGGGGGGGGGATGAAAGTGTATAAATACACGATAATACGCGTACAAATCGAAAAAGACTGAATTGCCCTCAAGGAAATAGACGGAGTTAACTGAAAGAAACGGAATCACGCAAAGTGTTAGTAGTTCAAAGTGTCAGTATAACAAGTGCTAGTTTTTGAACTTGAGTATCCCAAGTGGTCTGACACCTAAACTGCAAGTACACACAATGCACTTTACTCTTCTTTCCATGCACTGCCTCTTCCCTGGCTCTCCTCTCTGCCTTTCTTGGTTCGTATATACAGTTAAGAAACTAGTATGTCCAAAACGATAGTCCCTTCAACTTTTAGTCTTCTAGATGATAGGTAGTATTATTGTTTTTGTACAACTCTTACACATAGTAGTATATTGTAAAACTAGTATTTAAAATTAAAAAGAACTAGTACATAAATTAGCCGTTTCCTTGAGGGTTCAATAGTTAACCTTTGGGGTTCAATGATTCCATTTTGGGTTTTAAAAATATTTAGAATGACGAATAAACTGTATATGGACTTAGGGTTTAGGGCCCTAGACTCTAAACCATAACCTACCCTGATTTTAGGGTTGCCGGACTTTGTAATAAAACACCATTTATGATTTTGTGATTTTGTACATGTGTATGTTTATTTGTTCATGAGTACACCATATTTGCCACAATTATGTTCTTATAGTCGAAATGTGATTATTGTTAGTGCTTAAATGAATTCAATAGTTTGTATTCTGATTTTGTACATTTTAAATTTCTTAACAGACTATGCAGAGGGACCTCGTGATCCTACTCTACTTCATCTCCAGTCAGACCATATATCGAAAGAAGTTTGGAGAATAGGTGGTGGAGATGCGTTGAAATGTCGGTGTCGCAATCCTAATCAAGCCAGTCTTCCAGTTTTAGACCATCGTATGCTTCCTTGTTACAGTTTTTTTAAAAGGGCAAATCATCACTAAACATGCCAACAAGATATTGAGTCGATCTATCACACGTGCTACTGGACACCATGTGAAGATTTTTGACCATGAGACTTGGTTGTTTGAGGTAATTACTAGGAAGGTTGGACTCACGGGAGGTAATAGTCACACCGTTCGGATCCAAGAGGCTATATGTAGTTGTGAGAAATGGTAAAATTATCAAATCCCATGTTCTCACTTGATTGCATGTTGTGGCTATTTAAAAATGAAACATGAAATGTTTGTTGGCGAGTGGTACAAGTTAGAGAATGTGTCCAAAGTTTATGGCGGAATATTTGAGGCAATACTAAACAAAGGGGAACCGCGTTGGCCAATGAAAATTGATTTTCCAAAAGTAATCCATCACATGGACATTGAAAAGAATAAGGGAAGAAAAACTCAACAATATTTTAAAATGAGATGGATTTTCAAGGATCGCGCGGGAAGAAAAAAAGCACTACAAAATCTACTTTCGCTCCTTGATTTATGTCGTTATGAATAATGAAGATTTATTATGAGTTTTGTAGACTGTTGTTATTTTTTATCCAAGACTTTTGTTGTTTCGGGATTTTTTATGTTTTATTCGTAATCTTTAATGTGTTATCTTTCGAGTATTTTTTAGAAGTCTGCAAAGTTTCCAGAGTTATGTTGTGGTTAGGGGTGAGCATGGATATCCAAAACCCGAAAAAACCGACCAAACCGAACCGACCAACCCAAAAATTTAGGTTCTTTTCCAGTTTGGTTTGGTTGTGATTTCAAATTTTTAAAAACCAAAAATTTTGGTTTGGATTTGGTTTTATTGATTTTTCCATCCGATGTAATCTGAACCGACCATTAAGATCGAATAGTATATAAATATTAATATAAATAAATATATGTATAAATATCTATATTTATTATATTTATTATATAATTTAAAAATTATATCGAAACAATGTCGTTGCCTATTATATGATGTTTTTGCTTCTTGGCACCTGCTGCAAATTCTTCTTTGTGGTTTCTTTGTGTCTTCTTTCTATCAGTTTAGCCAATACATTGAATAAATATGTCCCTGTTAATGTGAACCTCTTCTACTTTGGAGGAAATAAATGAAAAAATCAAGTATAAATATATACAGTAATGGGTTTAAACCTAAATCAATCAAACCAAACCGTTACAATTAGGTTGGATTTTTTTTATGTTATGATTTTTTTTGACGTAAAGGGAAGAATTCCTTAAAATACTGAACCCCAACCGAGACAAACCCTCGAACTGTCAACTACAACCTGATTGTGAAACAAAAAATGAGTTAAACAAATAGTCGTTTTTTTCCGATCGTTTAACACATAGAATATCCAATTATTTAATCTAAAAAGTATTGCAATGACATCTCGAGCAATCCAACCTACATCAGTTGTGAAACTAGTAGCATCGCAATTGACATTCACATAAGCACCATCTGTAGCCCAATGTTTAGAACTATCAGTTACATCAATTGATATTGGAGCAACAAATGCCCCCAAAATATGAACAATTTTATGTTATGATTTTTGGTTTGGTTATGATTTGTAAATTTGGAAAACCAAAATTTATGGTTGGGTTGGTTTGGCGGTCCAAAACCGCCCAAACCACCCGATACTCACCAATGGTTGTGGTTATGCAGTTATGTTGTGGTTTTAGACTTATTAGATTTATGCAATGCATCAGTTTTAGTTTAGTAGGTCTTCTGCAAAAACTATTATTGTTCAGCTGAAAACACCAGATTAAAATGTGTTTTACAGGTGAAAACACCAAATGGTCCATCGATTTGCTGCAAAACACCAGATCGTCTGCCATTTCAAGCTTTGGAAACACAAGATCATATGATGTTTTAATGTTTAAACACCAGTTTACGTTGCGTTTTGATCGAAACACATGTTTAAGTTTCGTTTTTGAGTACTTCTGCACAACAACAACCCCACATTATCCTGCGTTTTGATGTAAACAAGAGATTAGGTTGCGTTTGACACTAGAATAATTGTCGTTTTGACACTAAACATGAGATCATCTAGCGTTTTGAGAATAAACACAAGATTAAACAGTGTTTTGCCACAAACACAAGTTTAAGTTTTGTTTTGAGTTGTCAACAAGAACACCTGAACAAAAGATAATCTTGCGTTTTGATCCAAACACATGATCATCTGGTGTTTTGCTCATTAAACAAAAGATTAATTAGCGTTTTCAGAATATGTTTCACACAAGATAATGTAGCGTTTTGAGCTTGAATTTAAAAGAAAAATGAATACCAATTTAAAACACATGATAAAACTGTGTTTTATTGTTTAACACCAGCTGGACTAGCGTTTTCGTCCAAAACCAAACACAATTTATATAGTGTTTTGATGAAACCACTAGTTTATATGGGTGTTGGCCATAAATGGCACAATTTTCAGTTAAATGGCACCAAATGACACAATACATAAAAATGGCCCCAAATAGCACCTAAAAATGCACCATCGTATTGCGTTTTAGAAAACGTGACTTTGTCAGGCGTCATCACTGAATACTTGAAGGGAAGAAGCTATAGGAACGCTGGGTAAACTTGTGTTAGAGCCAGCAACGGAAGTTCGGATTACGTTATCCCTGACAATGCTACACGATACTGCGTTTTCTCTCTGCAAATAAGGGAAAGATGTTGTCTAGTGGGGTCGTCCCACGTGCTGCTGCTCCCCGTGACATTACCAGCTTGACAGACTTTGTTTTGCATAATAACCTGCCACTTTTTTAGTACTCCCTCCGTCCCCCTCAATTCTTTACATTGGGGGGACGACACAGAGATTAAGAAAAAGTGTAAATTAATAGGAAAAAGTAAGAAAAATGAGTAAAGTGGTGGGACCAATCAATATTTAATGTATAAAGTGGGTATAAAGTAGGTACAATAAAACCTCTATAAATTAATACTCGATAAATTAATAATCTCGATAAAATTAATAATTTGTCCAGTCCCAACTTGGGACCAGTATAAAATTGGACCCCAATCGATAAAATAATAAGATAATAACTTTTTTGAAATCCCAAAGTATATATATTGGTCCCAACGAAACTATAAATTAATAATCATTAAAAGATTCCATACATATTCTAAGATTGTCTAGTAAAAAATGAATCTATAGTCACTTGTTTTTTGTTGAACTTCAAATCTATATTGACTTCATCTTTAAATCTCCTCACTGCACTTAAGAGTTGGGGCATTGTCTTCTCGTATTGCAACAAAAAGTTGTGAAGAGTTGTTGCCGCTTGCAATGCTTCTTTCCGAGTGACCGGTTCCGAGTGAACAGTTTTCGTTGTTGATTGGTCATGGTTGATTTTTGAACACCTTTTAGTTTAGGAGCCATAGTTGATGTGATTTTAAAAAATTTCAGTGGACATTTTATAGTGATCAAATTCTAACCATGTTTAATGTACTGCGTTGGTACCATGGACCAACTTTTTGGTACTATGAACTAACTTTTTACTTATTCAAAAACAATGAACTTGATAAATTCAATTAACTTGTGAATGTACATTCATAGAACTAGCCTAAAAACCCGTGCGAAGCACGGGCCTGCTTATTTACTGAAATAATTTTTCGCACGAAAATGTATATATATCGAAACAATTTTGTAATTAAAATTAATTTTGAATTTATCTTATATTTGTATGAAAAAAATTTAATTTTTTTAATATTTAATAAGATTTCACAAAATTTGGAAAAAAAATCTATAAAATAAAGATCAAATTATTATTTTCATTTGACAAAATATTAATTTAGTTTTAAATGTCGTGAAATGCATTTTATCAAATTCAACAATTAAATATAATCTAAATGATTATTTTAGTATAGTTGTTTATGATATGGATGTATCTAAACTAATGTGTTTTTAACGAAATGACAATATACTTGTAAATAAAATATAAAGTTGGTCAGGTACGTAAGACTACACACCGTGATCACATCTTAAAATCTTTTAGTCTAAAGTCCGTATATAACATTAGTGTATGTAAATTATTATGATAACGTAACTGTGCCAAACCCAAGGCTTTGGGACTTGTTCATAGTGAGTATTATTGATATTAAGAACAAATAGAAACAATATAAAATTTGAAACACGGTCGAACTATTGTTCTTGTTGCAATTATAACCAGGTTTACCGGAGTTTTCTATGTTGGAGAAAGTATAATTTGTAAATAGGTATTTTGCCTTAGTAGTTGTTGTTTGTTTTTCAGCGATCAATTGATTTGGTTTTTTTTATTTTTTTGCAGTCTAGAATATAAATCGTTAAATGCACACAATGTTGTTGTAATATAATCGAACACATGTGAATGAGATAGAGGATTTTAAAAAGAAGCTGAAGGTTGGTGCATCTTTGCACACTCTCACAAGACTATCTTGCGGTGTAAATTACAAAATTGTCGGTATATAACATAGGCGATGCAGTCTTAACATTGTCAGATATAAACGTAGGGCTGAGACTTATTACAAAATCTATTAATATTATTTAAAAGTCATCCATGCGGCGTCTCACTCAATTTTTTTACTTTTAAAATTTTATAAAAAATTTATACTCTAATCTTATATGTTATCTATAATCTTATTATTATGTAGAAATTATACGTTATCTATAATCTTATACTCTTTTAAAATTTTATTTTTTATATCAATCATTTAAAATAAAAGAAAGAGAATCGTAGAGTATGCTCAATCCATTAAAATATTTTTGGTAATTATATACAATGCAATATTTTATAAATAATATAAACCAACATTTTATTTATTTAAAAATAAAAAATTATAAAAAAAAAGATGAGAGAAGAAGAGAAATTAACATTAATAAGATTTTAAAGAAAACTTAAAACAAAATGTACTATGCTACTTATGCATGAGCTTGATTAGAGAAGATTAATGGTTCAATTTACTACACTAACATAATTTTATCTACTATTTGCATAAATATAAAAGAGTTGACGTTTTTGTAATTTTTTAACATGTAGGGGCAAAATCATAAATTCAAGGTATTAAAATGACATATATCAATAATTTAAATTGATAAAACAGAATTGTAGATTATGTTCAATTGCTAAAAATATTTATTATAACTATGTATTATGCAATATTCTAAAAATAATATAAATCAATGTTTATTAACTCAAAAAATAAAAAAATTGGAAGAAGAGGTGGTTTATCTAATAAGAGTTTGAATATAAGCTCAAAACAAAGTGTAGCACAGTTGGTTATGACATGAGTTTGACATGGATATGTTAAGGGTTCGATTCCCATCATTAACATAATTTCACAATTTTTACATTTTCATTAAAGAATGGTATTTTTGTAATTTTAGAAAATATAAGGGTAAAATCGTAACTTCACAGCCATTAAAATGGCAAACTTTGCCCTTTGTTGGCTCTTAAAATCTTTTAGTCTAAAGTCCGTATATAACATTAGTGTATGTAAATTATTATGATAACGTAACTGTGCCAAACCCAAGGCTTTGGGACTTGTTCATAGTGAGTATTATTGATATTAAGAACAAATAGAAACAATGTAAAATTTGAAACACGGTCGAACTATTGTTCTTGTTGCAATTATAACCAGGTTTGCCGGAGTTTTCTATGTTGGAGAAAGTATAATTTGTAAATAGGTATTTTGCCTTAGTAGTTGTTGTTTGTTTTTCAGCGATCAATTGATTTGGTTTTTTTTATTTTTTTGCAGTCTAGAATATAAATCGTTAAATGCACACAATGTTGTTGTAATATAATCGAACACATGTGAATGAGATAGAGGATTTTAAAAAGAAGCTGAAGGTTGGTGCATCTTTGCACACTCTCACAAGACTATCTTGCGGTGTAAATTACAAAATTGTCGGTATATAACATAGGCGATGCAGTCTTAACATTGTCAGATATAAACGTAGGGCTGAGACTTATTACAAAATCTATTAATATTATTTAAAAGTCATCCATGCGGCGTCTCACTCAATTTTTTTACTTTTAAAATTTTATAAAAAATTTATACTCTAATCTTATATGTTATCTATAATCTTATTATTATGTAGAAATTATACGTTATCTATAATCTTATACTCTTTTAAAATTTTATTTTTTATATCAATCATTTAAAATAAAAGAAAGAGAATCGTAGAGTATGCTCAATCCATTAAAATATTTTTGGTAATTATATACAATGCAATATTTTATAAATAATATAAACCAACATTTTATTTATTTAAAAATAAAAAATTATAAAAAAGAAGATGAGAGAAGAAGAGAAATTAACATTAATAAGATTTTAAAGAAAACTTAAAACAAAATGTACTATGCTACTTATGCATGAGCTTGATTAGAGAAGATTAATGGTTCAATTTACTACACTAACATAATTTTATCTACTATTTGCATAAATATAAAAGAGTTGACGTTTTTGTAATTTTTTAACATGTAGGGGCAAAATCATAAATTCAAGGTATTAAAATGACATATATCAATAATTTAAATTGATAAAACAGAATTGTAGATTATGTTCAATTGCTAAAAATATTTATTATAACTATGTATTATGCAATATTCTAAAAATAATATAAATCAATGTTTATTAACTCAAAAAATAAAAAAATTGGAAGAAGAGATGGTTTATCTAATAAGAGTTTGAATATAAGCTCAAAACAAAGTGTAACCACAGTTGGTTATGACATGAGTTTGACATGGATATGTTAAGGGTTCGATTCCCATCATTAACATAATTTCACAATTTTTACATTTTCATTAAAGAATGGTATTTTTGTAATTTTAGAAAATATAAGGGTAAAATCGTAACTTCACAGCCATTAAAATGGCAAACTTTGCCCTTTGTTGGCTTTTAATATATAGAGAAAGATGTGCCTTGGAACTTATTTTTGTAATTTATTTTTCATCTCTAACTAATATATATTGTAACTAGTACATTAGACTTGGAAATTTAAAGGTCTTATGTAAATCCTCTTTAAATTAATAAATTATTAATTTATCGATATAATAATATCTCTCTAAATTAATAAAATATCCCGGTCCCAACATTATTAATTTATAGAGGTTTTACTGTATAGTGGAGGAAAATAGTGGATGTGATTGAATTTTATATTATAAAATGTTACTATTTTTGGTATGTAAAGAAATGAGAGGGACGTACCAAAAAGGAAAGTGTAAAGAAATGAGAGGGACAGAGGGAGTATTAATATACTATTAGACCACATGGCCTTTGTGTTGGAATAACACCATATCACTGACCAGAAGTGCACAATTTTGTTTGAAACTGAAAACGTTACACGCCTTAGCGGTTTAGTATGCTAATAGGGGCCATTTTTTTGAGTTGTGCCATTTAGAGTATTTTTGTTTAAAATTGTGCAATAGAGGGCCTTTTCACACTTAATATAGTGTTTTCAGCTTCAAACACAGGATTAAGTAGCGTTTTGAACTTAAATTAAAAAAAAAAATCGCCTAACGCTAGGCGATCTAGCGTTCAGGGTTTAACCTTGCAAACACCCTTTTATCCGGTGTTTTAAAGTGACATTTGGGGGAGAAAAGGCCCCCTATTATCACAATTTTGAATTAAAATGTCCCAAATATGACAACTGAAAAAAATGGCTCCAAATATCACTCAATAACGCAAGATCGTGCAGTGTTTTGTGTGTATTAGTTTTTGACGGTTGTTGCTTAATGGGCTTCTACAATTAGGCTTGCAAAACGTGAGATGAATCAACGTTTTGAAGGCAAAACGCAAGATCATGTTGTGTTTGGATTTTTTTTTAAATTTATTTTATGAAAACACAAATTAACTCACGTTTTCAAAAAAAAAAAGTAAAAAAATTCAGTGAAAATGCCACACAAAATTGCATTTTTTTAAACCCAACATGAAGTTGCGTTTTAAAGTGACATTTGGGGTCATTTTTCCAATTATATATTTGAGGTCATTTTTTTTCAAATTATGATAGAGAAGGTCATCACCCCCATTCGGGGCCATTATTTTAAGTTATGATATTTGAGGCATTTTATCGTGATAGAGAGAGTCATCATCAATTATTTACTTCATAAAATAATACTAACTTTTTAACTCAAAAGTAGTCAAAACTATTATTTTAATTCTAAATAAAACATTTGTCAAAAAAATAAAAAAATTCTAAATAAAACATTTTTCTAACCCGAACAGGCTCAAAATTAGGCGCACAGTCGTCAAGTCAGCAGCGCGAGAAGAAGAGTGAGTGTTATTTTTTCTAAAACCCTAGTTTCTTCCTTCTGCCTATACACACACTACCCCAAGCTTTTCCTTTCATTTCTCTCTTCCTCTGTTTTACACACATCTACATACGCATCGCCATTCACGATGTCAACTATGATGGTAACCCCCCCCCCCCTCTCTCTCTCTCTCTCTCTCATCTCTCTCTCTCTCTCTCTCTCTCTCTCTCTCTCTCTCTCTCTCTCTCTCTCTCTCTCTCTCTCCCCCTCTCTCCTCTCTCCCTCTTCTCCCTCCCTCTCTCTCTCTCTCTCTCTCTCTCTCTCTCTCTCTCTCTCTCTCTCTCTCTCCCTCCCTCCCTCTCCCCTCCCTCTCTCTCTCCCTCCCTCTCTCTCTCTCTCTCCCTCTCTCTCCCCCTCCCTCTCCCCCTCTCCCTCTCCCTCCCTCCCTTTCTCTCTATCTCTTCCTCTATCTCCCGCGCTCTCTCTCTCTCTCTCGATTAAATTGAAAGTTAATTGTTACGATTCCATTTTGTTACTGTCTGTAACTAATTGCTCAACTTTCAAGCTGAAAATCAACACTGACCTAATCTTAATTATGATTTTGTATTTGTGTTTTTAAGCTTGTGATATATGTAGAGGATGTGTAATTATACATAGTTGCCTCTTTGCCTTTACGGAGTTTTTTTTGACAAGGCCTTTACGGAAATTTAATTTGCTTGTTGATTGATTATATTCCGGAGAGAATCATTATATTTAAAATTTTAATCAGTTTATTTAAAATTTTAACCAGTTGGAGTTTTTGTCATGCTCGATAAGAGCAATAATGTATTTTAAATGGTGATTTTGTATTTGTGTTTATGATTGTGATTAACGGTGTTTTCGTAGGTTTGGTTTATTATTGCTAGTTTTTTTTAGTTGTGATTGTTTTGATTTGTTTGGTTAAAAAACGCGATTTTTGTTTTGGGGAAAACAGCAACCACAAATTATATTGCTGAAAGAAGGGACAGATACGTCTCAAGGGAAGGCGCAGTTGGTGAGCAACATTAATGCCGTTATGGCTGTGGCGGATGTGGTGCGTACTACTCTTGGACCAAGGGGTATGGACAAATTGATCCATGATGATAAGGGAAACACCACTATTTCTAATGATGGTGCAACGATTATGAAGCTTCTTGACATTGTCCATCCCGCAGCTAAGATCCTTGTTGATATCGCCAAGTCACAAGACTCTGAGGTGAGTTTGTTTGTTTTTATAATTTTTTAGGTGCTTTTGCTTTTGTACAACAATCCAAATGGGGTGGTGATTCTAAATGCCCTACTAATTTTTATCGAAAAAAGTAGTGGACCTGTACTGCTTAAATTATTATCATAAATGTTATGGCTGTTTGTGTACTTTTAGTCATACTTGATCTTTCATTTTCTTATCTATGAGGTGTAGTCCTGGAATTGATTTGGTTATTTTATGATAGGAAAGTTTTGCCGATCTCTTTGTGCGTGATAATTTTGTATGATTATAAGACCTAGTTGTTGGTGTTTTGTTTAAATGCAATGTTCTATATCCATATCGATTATAATGTACCTCCAAAGATAATATAACTTGGTGGGTGTTTCCAGATGTATATCCCTATTAGACCTGTAAAATGGCCTAATACACTGATATTATAGAACCAAGAGCAAGTGGCATTAGGAACTACTCTGCAGTACTAGTTTGATTTGTTTCAGCCAAGGTAGAATTTTCAGTATGTGTAACATATCTCTGGCTCTCTATATGTAATGAAGTAAAGTCGTGAGCGCCATGAAACTATTTGATTTTACATATAGGAACTGCTCTGCACTACTAGTTTGATTTGTTTCAGCCAAGGTAGAATTGGCAGTTTGTTTAAATGACAAGGTTTAGATCAGTCCCATCATGCTAAAGATATGAATTCTATGGAAATTATACAGTTTTGCTTGTTTGTGGGTTGGAAAGAAACAGTCTGATCATCAAAAGCTCTTCCCCGTTCGTGTTCTGTTGGTTTTGTTTTTAAGTTCTTGCTGATAGTAGTCTACTGGGGCTCGAATTTCTGGGTCACCAAAATTCATTTGCCAAGTATTAGACCTTTATTTTTTAAACTGAAACATTATTAAAGCCTGTGAAATCTGTATTCTTATTGTATCTTGCTGTATGCCCCGGCATGTTTTTTAGTTTGAGGTATCGGTTTTGCAAGCTGATAAGTTGGGATTTAAGGGTGATGCTTGTGTAACTGAATTGCTCAAACACATTTCTGGCTCTATAATTAATGAAATGGAGTCGTGAGTGCCATCAAACTATTTGATTTTACATATAGTAGCTTAGCTTTATGGCAAAAATCATGATAACGGATAATAACTAGACAAGAAATATTTCTTAATCCTATTGCATAATGGGTTTCATGTTGTAGGAGGTGAGAAAATGTAATTTATCATCCAATAGTTGTCACACAGTGTTTGAGAAAGAATAGTGTTGTCTTACCCCATGAAATCATCCCCTTGAATGTCCAAGCTGCTGTTTAACTATGAAACTTTTTTTTCTTGACTTTTGAATCTTGATAATGTTACAGGTGGGTGATGGAACCACTACAGTGGTTCTGCTTGCAGGAGAGTTCTTAAAGGAGGCAAAGCCATTTATTGAGGATGGTGTGCACCCACAAAACCTCATTCGCAGTTATCGGACTGCTTCCTATTTGGTAGAGGATCTTAGTTTTGTATTTTTTGGTAATGTTTGTGCCTTCTTTTATTCAGTTCAACCCTTCATAATATGTTCTTTTCAACAGGCAATCGAGAAGATTAAAGAATTAGCAGTTAGCATAGAGGGGAAAAGTTTAGAAGAAAAGAGAAGTCTATTAGCTAAATGTGCTGCTACGACCCTCTCATCAAAGCTCATAGGTGGAGAGAAAGAGTTTTTTGCATCAATGGTTGTTGATTCTGTCCTTGCAATTGGAAATGGTGATAGGCTAAACATGATTGGAATAAAGAAGGTAAGCATGTGTGGAACTGAATTTCAGAATTATTTGGTAAGCTATCAGGAGTGAACGAGTAATTCTGTCGTATGGACATTGGTGTATACCATACAGACCATACCTCTGATGACAAGTGACTGATGATTAAACCATGTTTTGTTGCATGATCACCTTGGATTTTGACATTTTTGCACAGATGACACTACATGATCCTTAGCAAGATTATCTCAACATTTTTGTGTCCTTTGATGTGTTACTTGGTCTAGTTTTCAATGCTTATAGTAATATTTAGAGGGGCACATTTTATGAATATGTACCTTGGAGGTGGCATATTGTTGCCAGCCCAGTCCCTAGTTTTACTTAGCAGAGCAAGGGAAGATAATTCTTGATCTGATCGTATTCAGGGGAAAAGGAAAGGGGAGGATTGGAGGAAAATTACCCTAACTAGATTACTTCCTTAACCCCCCCCCCCCCCCCCCCCCCCTCCCCCTCTTTAGGAAAAAAGAGGGATGATCTTAAACAGAAGAAAGTGAGAGTTTATCAATTCAACGCATACCTAATACTTTGAATTGCACACTTGTTTTCTCATTAAAATTGTTTTGCTGGTCATGTAACAATCAGGAGAGAGAAGGTATGCTATGTTATCTTTCTTATCTTCTTACCGCTGGAGCACTGAAGAAAAAAATCTATATACATTATAGTTACTCTTTTTATTACTATTTCTTGTATAGTACATTTTTTTGAACTCATGTAACAGTAAAATATACAGCCATAGAAACTGCTGTGTTGGTCATGTTGAACCGTAGTTACTTTCTCGGTATAATAATGCAGAGAGCTGGCTGAAAGCATCATATCATGTGAATTAACATTTGGTGTAGTGTTTGCGAACCTTATCAATTATCAGATTCCTGTTGATTGTAATTTTGTATATAATTTGGATAAACAAGTTTCATTTTAAACTTCTACGTCCAAGATTCTGGTGCTCTGTAAGGCCAATTCTCACAATCCTCCTGAGCTTGATAGTTTATTGTTTTTTCGGTTGCCATCATGAACACAAGTGTTGGGTATATATTGACCAAAATATAGAACTCTAGATTGAAGGTAGGTTGTCTAAAAACTACACATATATATGTTTAAATAGGTTAAATTTTCTCAACCCGAACCCGACCTGTTAGTACACGATTAACCCGAAAATGACCCGTTTAACCCGAAATAATTAAAAATAATTATTTATATATAAAAAATTAAATTTTATTTATAAAATATTAAAAATATATATAATTGAAAATTTGTTATATGATATATAAATTAAAATCATTTAAATATTATGAAGATATATCACAAATTTCTATAATTATATAATATAAATTTATATATTTTAAATAATTTATTGTATATATTAAATTTTCGGGTCGGGTTCGGGTATTTTGGGTCAACCCGAAACTGACCCGAATATTTCGGGTAAATTTTTACCCACCCGAACCCGACCCGAAACTCAAAATACTCAACCCAAATTCGTACTTTTCCGTGTCGGGTTCATGTCGGGTTTCGGGTCGTGTCAAATCTTGAGGAAATAATTACTTTTCGGTCCACTGAATAAGCTTGTCTTATTTACATATCTATTGATCAGATTATTATGTGTTTAAGTTACTCAACGATTTATCCGTTTGTTAAACTAATTTTACAGGTTCCTGGAGGTACAATGCGCGACTCTTTTCTCGTGAATGGTGTTGCCTTTAAAAAGACATTCTCATATGCTGGTTTTGAACAGCAACCGAAGAAATTTGAGAATCCTAAGATACTGTTACTTAACATTGAATTGGAGCTGAAATCAGAAAAAGAAAATGCTGAGATAAGGTTAGATTAATTAGGGTCTCTTATAAAAAAATAGTTTTTTTTAAGAAATTCATACCTTAGTAATACATTGCTGTACTTCGCAGGCTATCAGACCCTTTGCAGTATCAGTCGATTGTTGATGCAGAATGGAATATTATTTATGATAAATTGGATAAATGTGTGAAGAGTGGAGCCAAAATTGTTTTGTCCCGTCTGGCTATCGGTGATCTAGGAACACAGGTGTGCATCCTCTTTCACGTATTTTTAACATTGATAACTAAATATGTGTATACTTGATCCAACTTGATGCAAACACTAAATGCATGAACATGTACTTATAATTGCTAAAAGTCCTTTTTTAGTTCACTAAAGTTTCCCATTGATAATTTTATTGTGCAAGTTGCCTGCTTGGACAGTATGCAGTGTTGAGACATTAGTTCTGCTTAGTACTGTAGTTTGGATTTCATCATGAGGAAAATTCAGGAAGTGTAATGTGAACAACTGATTAACAATTATCATCTAGTAAGTTGTTTGTTTTGTTCAGTATTTTGCAGACCGAGATATCTTTTGTGCTGGCCGTGTTGCTGAAGAGGATTTGCAGAGGGTTGCTGCAGCCACAGGTGGAACTGTACAGACATCAGTCAACAATGTCATTGACGAGGTCTTCCCTTTGAATATGCTCAAAATTTATATGCCAGTGTATTGTCAAAATATATTAGTATCAAGCACCGTTAGAATTATATGATATGGTATTAGGTTAAATTCCTGTCCTTTTCATTTGGTAAAGTTATTGAGATTGGTTTGTTAAATAGGTTCTTGGATCCTGTGAAATTTTTGAGGAGAACCAAGTTGGAAATGAGCGGTTTAATATATTTAGTGGATGCCCTTCTGGCCAGACAGCAACGATTGTTCTCCGTGGGGGAGCTGACCAGGTATTTATTTATTGAATTTGGCTAATATTGTTTGATATGTTTAGCCATTACGTTATTGACAAAAAATTCTATGGTCTCCATCAGTTCATTGAGGAAGCAGAGCGCAGCTTACATGATGCAATTATGATTGTTCGGAGGGCAATGAAGAACTCTACTGTAGTTGCTGGTGGCGGTGCTATAGATGTATGAATTCATCCCTTTTTCTCAAACAATTGTTATTGTGATACATGTATAATAACACCTTGATGACTAGTAATGTTTTGTTGTTTCATAGATGGAGATAAGCCGATATTTGAGGCAGCATGCGCGCACAATAGCCGGGAAGTCCCAGCTATTTATAAACTCATATGCAAAAGCTCTCGAGGTATGTTTTCAAGATTTCCGGGAAGGTTATTAATCTGCCTTCCGGACCAAAAGAAGCCAGGACAGTTTACTACTACGAGCAAGTGCATTTTTAATTTAATTTTCCACTTGTGTAAATCTAGGTTTTGAAATTGAACTGAATGTTATTTCATTACTCGTGAAAATCACAAAGTGAAGTTGGCAGCTATTTGGCTTCCTCTTTTAGGTGTGCGGTAGTATGGAGTACTTGTTCGAGACTTGGAGTGTATGATTGTTTGAATCAGAATTCTTTCATTTAAAATTTTAACGACTGCGACAAGGTTTAACCTTGTATGGCATGTTATATGTTAGAGTAGTAACCCTCCAAAGCTAAGTATCTTGTAAGTTATGAAGAATCAATTTTATATTTGATGTACCTTCCTGGCTTAGTATTAAACTTCCTCAATGTTTCTAGCTATATGAGAAATCAGTGCAAGCAATTACATTCTACAATTAACATGTCGGTGGAATATATGGCAGATTTTCCTAGGAGAAAATTAACTTCAATATAACTAGCATGTGGTGGTTACAATGGCAGTTGTGAAGTTTACAGTTTTGACTTTCACCGACTTGAGAAAATAATTAATTTGAATGTGAGTAAGAGTGGGTGGGAAACATGAAGTGGAACTATTCTTGCGGAATTCTATAGAGTTCTGCCTCTGTTGCTGCTGGTTGCTTTCTTTTAATGAAAAGTCTCGATATCAGCCAAAGTAGTTGCTTGTTGATTGCATATGCTGTGCAGTCCATATGCACGTCCTAGGGGAGTTGACAATTGCTATTAAAAGTTTCCCATTGCATGAACCACCCTTCCTGTATATGAATCCAAAATAAACTCTTCAACCCAAATCCAATTTAAACCCGACAACCGAAATCCAGGATACAAAATGTAAATTAAGCTATAGGCATTTAGTCATAATTTTATAGTTGTTTTTTTGCTTTTCTCCTATAGGAAAACAGTAAATTCTTACTTCAAAAATGGTAATCACTTTATGTTTTATTTTAATATATGTAAATTCTATGTTACAGGTTATCCCACGTCAACTTTGTGACAATGCTGGATTTGATGCAACTGATGTGCTAAACAAGCTAAGGCAGAAACATGCGCTAGCATCAGGTTAGCTGCTTTTCTGTTTTATTTCTGCACATGTATATTTGTAATATAATTTTGATACCAATTACATGTTGGTTTGGGTCCTGTATATTTTTCCTCTGGACTATAAGCGGTGGATCTGTCCTTTCATTAAATCTTGTACACTTGTATATTATATGCTGTTCCCCTAATTAATTTAGCCATTTTGAGAATTGATTATCTAAATTCTTACTTGCTGTATGTACCCTTCTCAAAAGAACTAGTTAAAGATCATATATGTGTTCCCTTCTTGTCTTTTTTGGTTTTGATGTAAAACCAGCCCTTTGTTGTTGGGTTATGCACGTGTGTGTTTGTTTAGTTACTTTATGAACATTGCTGAAAAACTATGTGTAGGAGAGGGTGCTCTTTATGGGGTAGATATCAATACAGGTGGAATTGCTGATTCGTACGCAAACTTTGTGTGGGAACCAGCTGTCGTGAAGGTATATTAAAGTTTTCACTTACTGTTTGAATTAAATATTCTGTTTTGTCGCACTCATTGTAAGTATGATTACTTAATGGATCTTTCTAAAATGATTCCCCTCCAGATCAATGCTATAAATGCAGCCACAGAGGCAGCTTGTCTAATTCTAAGTGTTGATGAGACGGTAAAGAACCCAAAGGTAATATTGTTTTCTCTTTCTTTTACAGCTGCTGATAGTTTGAAGCTTTTTGCAAGTCGGACATTTTCTCAACTATTATATAAATGACTTGAATCACAGTCATAGTTAGGAATATATGCCTTGTAAGTGAGTATCTATTTTAATAAATCTTGGGATGAGCGAGAATCAAACCCAGAACGTGGGACGACAAGAGATAAGCCCTTACCACTTGCGCTATCTCATCGCACTCCACAGTCATAGTTAATAGTAGACCTATCCAAAAAAAGAGAGTTAATAGAAGACTGATATTTTAGAAGCAAACTACTTTATTATTATTGTTGAGGTAGTTGATTAAACCAAGTAGTAAAATAACCACCTTGAAACTAGTGTTTAACTTCAAAATCACCCTTCTTTAGTTGTTATCCTTATTTGTGTGTTACTGTGTTTATTTAAGATTTTAAAACTTGTGATGGCTTCTGACAACATTCACTATGCAGTCTGAGAGTGCACAGGGTGAAGCTGCTGCAAGTGCAATGGGAAGAGGGCGTGGCGGCGGTGCTCTCCGTGGTCGTGGAAGAGGGATGCGCAGAAGATAGGTTTTTAGTTGTATATTTACGTCATTGCTGGTTGGTTTACTATTTGAAGTTCCTTGGCACGGACAGCTTGAGAGTTCAACCATTTGTATTTTTCTTGTTTATTCATCCTTTTGTATCCTAAGTAGAGATTTGAGTCTATGTTATTTTGTTATTGTGATTTATTCCCTAGTGGCACACTTTTGGTTATAATGCTTCAATCCTTGTATGCCTTTGGCCAATTTTGACTGTTAAAAGTTAACATTATGTCTTAGATTTGCATCCTCGTATGCCAGACAAACTCCCGCGAGTTTTATGAACTACGAACATCTTTGGTTTTCGAAGTAAGGGTAAAGTGCAGAGTGGTGGCAACATTACTCAATGTTTCACTATTTACTGGGGCATTTAAATATGTATTGCATTACAAAGAAGTGTTTGACCACCGAATAATGATGGGCAACCATTGTTTAAAATTTGTTTCAAGCAACCGTACTGTAAGGTGGTGTTGTGCAAGAATAGAAGTGCTCGTGTCCTTTGTTGGCCTGCTTGACCAATCATATTATCAGTTGAAAAATGGAAAATAATTCAACCTTAAATATCAAGAATGTGCCCAACACGAGTGAGTATATATTATTTTATTTTAGGGATTTTATACTATTGCGAGTTAATTTTTTTTGGGTTATGCTAGGTATTCTAAATTTTTTATCAAAAATTTTACCAAATGTCATGGCATAAATGTGCGATAAATTTTGATTTGTGAACGTATATGAATACACGTGGATTCTGTTTTATTATAAGCAAAGTTAGCAAGTATATGTATGACACAACAGTAAACATTTTGAGGTCTTTAGTATTTTTCATTTTTTTTTTTCCCATCATTTCGAATTCTTCTCTAGTTAATCTATACATTACCATAACCTGTAAAATATTCTTGTTGAAGTTGGGGAATAAACAAATTCACTCTTCAAATTATTAACAATTTTCACGTGAGACTAATTACTTGGCCATCTAAAAATTTAAGAAATAAAATATACAAATACTTCAAAGAAAATAGGAAATGAAATATACGAAAAATGCAGAATCAGTGAAAAACAATATTCTGAATAAACAATTACTCAATTAAGCGGGACATTTTTAAAACAAAATTTCAAATATTTTTCTATAAAACGACCCGGCCCTAATTTTAAAACCCACCTTCATTTTCAAATCAAAAGTCTCTTCTCTCATGATACCTAAACTGTTGGATTTGTTCCCCACCTCCCCTTCCCCCTCTGTTTCTCCACCGCCTCCACCGCCGCTCAATTCTCCCGGATCCGCCACTCATCTTCCTCTCCGATCCACAGATCCACCTCGTGCCGCTGATGCTCCACCTCGCGCCGCCGCTGCTCCACCTCGCGCCGCCGCTGCTCCACCTCGCGCCGCCGCTGCTCCACCTCGTGCCGCTGCTGCTCCACCTCGTGCTGCCACTACTCCTCTCCGTTCCTCTCATCCTCTCTCCGCCACTGTAGTCCGACCTCCCGCCGGCGGTCTAATTTTATGTGTCCATGTGAGTTTATTGTTTTTAATTATATTTGTCTATGAATGTATGTATGTGAAGCAGGATTTAATCGGTGTATTTTGTTATTGTATTCAGCGTTCTCTTGATCTGCCTCCCCGCTTCACTGCTCTCTCCGGCGTTCCTCTCCGCGCCACTGTAGTCCGATCTGCCTCCGGCGATCGAATTACCTGCATCTATGTAAGTTTATTGTTTTTAATTATATGTATGGCAACATTTAATCGGTTATTGTATTGTAATTTTCGTTTATTGTTTTTAATTATATGTATGGCAACATTTAATCGGTTATTGTATTGTAATTTTCGGTTATTGTATTTTATTGTAGCGGTATTCTCCTGATCCAGTCCGCTCTGCTGCTCCACTCCTCTCTCCGGCATTCCTCTCCGCTCCTCTCCGCGGCACTCCTTTCCGCTCCCCTCTTCCTCTCTCCTACACTCTAATCCGATCTGCCTCCAGGGGTCCAATTTTATGTTTCTATGTGAGTTTATTGTTTTTAAGTTTATTGTTTTTAATTATATTTGTATATGTATGGATGCGAAGCAGGATTTAATGGGTGTATTTTGTTATTGTATTCAGCGTTCTCCTGCTCCACCCCGCGCTGCTCCACCCCGCGCTGCTCCACCCCGCGCTGCTCCACCCCGCGCTGCTCCACCCCGCGCTGCTCCACCTCGTGCTGCTCCACCCCGCTCTGCCAATCCACTCTCCGCCACTCCTCTCTCCGCTACTCTAGTCCGATCTGCCTCCGGCTATCCGGTTTTGTGTATCTATGTGAGTTTGTTGTTTTTTAATTATATTTGTAGTATGTGAAACATCATTTGATCGGTATTTGAATTTTGTTATTGCAGATACATTCTCCTGCTCCACCATTCCGCCCCGCTGCTCCTCTCTCCGCTCATCAGAACTCTAGTAAAGATCCATCAGTTTAAGAGGCTTCTAAGTGACTAGTATTTCAAATATGTTGTCAAGTTGATTTGACTTTGTTGATTTGACTTTGTTTAGACTTGTTCGTAATATTGATATTTTGGTTGGCAATGGTGTCAAACAATTCATATTTTAGTGGTTTACTATTTGTAAACAATGGTGTTTGTCTATGTCTATTGTTTGGGTTAACTGGTATAACTAGCATCTTTATATTATCCATCGTGGATGATATTAAGAATTTGTCTTTTACAGTACATTGTCTTTTACTTGGAGTTATTTTATTTACTTGTGATTCTGGGGATCATTGCACAAGGAATCATAAAGTGTCTGGGGATACTGGGAACTTTATGATTCCTCATATTGTTGGCTCTTGCGTCCTGTGTTTCTGCTTCCCAAAGTCGAACAATGAGCCTGGCGGATACTGTTCTGATGCAATTACGTCTTAAAGAAACTTGACCCCCTTTTTCGTCGTATCTAGTGGTGTTTTTGTTAACAATGCAAATCACTTTGAGTAGATAGTTGTATGGCGTTGCATTAATATGATCTGATCCTAAATTCCCTATTTCTCTGGTCTTTTAGTTTATTATAAAGCTGTCTGAATGCACATGCTTGTTACCGGCTCTTGTTATGTAGATAAAGATCTTGTAGTTGTAATTTTTAATAATGGTTTATGGTTAAAAGTCGGTGCGCAAGGTTGTCTTTCTACTTAATAGGTTGCACGAACGTCTCCAGGAATGTAATGGAGATGAGGTTTTGGAATGTAAAGTCTCCAGAAATTAACTGAATGGGCTCTGAAATGTATAGGTTTTCATTCTCGTTGCCAGGGTAATGGAGATGACATCTATCAAAACTCACCCGTTCAGATTCAACTGCAGTATCTACATTCAAGATTTTTCTTGTTCTGGCAGGAAACAATCTCTCTGGAAAGGACTTCACAGATGCCTCTGATGCAGCTTGTTTCCCTCTTACTCTGTTCTCTAGTTCATTTGATCCCGATTGGGCATCAGGTATATCAGCGACTGCCATCCAAGGGTTGTTGAGCATGTTGGTAGATGGGGGTGCAGACAATGTCAATCAATGTTTTCTTGAAGCCTCGCGTTTTGGGAGTACAGAACTTGTATGCATCCTGCTGCAGGTATGTGTTCTTATCAGGCCATTGAAGTCATGGTTTTTTTATTTTTATTTTTTTCTTCGGAGTTCAATAATAAATTCTTCTTGGAGTGGAATTTAGATCTTTTAATTAGTCCCCTTCAACTGGTAAAACACAGTTGGAAATTGCCAAATCATTTTTTATATCCCTCCTCGGGTTGTTGATCATGTTGGTAGATGGGGGTGCAGACAATGTCAAACGTATAGTACCACCTATCTGGATGTCAAACTTCACTGGTCTGCTTATGTTCTTGACGTAGTGCAACCAATGTTGACCTTGATTGCGGCACTTTCTCAGATTAAAAATTACACATGAAATCTAGTAATAGAAAGTGATCAGTGAGATGTTGGAAGTATAATGTTGAAAATTGAGATTATGTATTTCTACTGCAGACTGCAGTTATGATTACAAGGCAAGCATCTTGCTGTTCGTACTGTCAAGTTTTATTCCATTTATCGTGTTTACTAATCTGATCTGTAGCCATGTGTAGTCTTGTGATGTTTTCCTCATTCCTAAAAGTGATGTGACATTATGGTAAACTAGCAAACAAATTGACCAAAGGAACCTGTGTTCTGGACACTATCAATTAGGCACATATGGTTTCAGTCGATCAAAGAACACTCCAATCTTATAGTTGTGCATATAGAGGCCAGCTCCTCACTGCATACAAGGCCATTTTCAGCTGTTAGACTACCTTTAAGCTGTAAACTCACTTTAACCTCAGAAATGAGTGTCCGTTTTTGTACTTTTGCATTGCATTACTTGTCATTGTGTTGAAGAATTATTTTATCTATTTTTGTCTCATACAGCAAAGAGATTGCCTCGTCTGCACCCAGTGGCAAACCCATCTAGGGATGGTTCTTACTGACAGGTCTGCTGATAGAGCTTTTTCTACTTCTTGTTGCTCTTAAGCTTCTTTAATGGTTCTAACAATTGCATCTGCATGAGGTTTTTTAATACTTATGTACAGTGTCCTTGTTAAGTTTTACTATCGTAGCTTTTGCAAATTTATATTGAAGTTGTCCCTTCTAAATTACTTTGTATGGTAGTGTATACTGTTAGTTGAACTAAAACCAAGTTGGAATAAAAATACTTATCGTTGTAGAAATTATGAGTTGGACTCATAAGTTGAGTTAGAAAGCACCCCTAATTCGTTTTTATGGAGTTCTAAGTTATAACCCATCGTTCTTTAAGAAACTTTTGTTTATTTATTTATTTGTTTATTATCTATTTATAAATAAGAAGAGGCTATCATTGCAACACTCACTCACCAACATTTATATAACTAGGAAACTTAGCCGCGGCACGGACGGCTTTTTATAAATATTACAAAAATAATTTTATATTAAAAAATATGTATCCCAAATTTTAATTATAAAATATTTTAAAAAATGTAAAAAAAATAAGCAAAATTGTATTTAAATATAGATTTTATGTTTTTTTTGTAGTTATTCAAAATATGTAAATTATTTTTAGTTGAAGATTCGAAAAATGATTTTAGTTACGATATAAGACTAGCCTATAACCCGCACGATGAATTGTTTAATAGTTGTTAACTTATTGTTTGTGTATACAATTTTTATTAGTCGGATATTAAATGAATTTCTTAAAAAACTAAGTACGTCTCTAAATATATTTTTATTGGTTATTGAAATTTATAATTATAATAATAAGACATGTTAAAAATAATAAATAAACTTTCAAAATAAAAAAATTATTTAAATATGTTTTTCAAATAATTAGGCCTACTTTTAAAATAATTAGAGTAATTTGTGATAATAAATTATAATATATTATACTAATTAAAAATAATATACTTTATTAGTATATTATTTTAATTGATGTGTAATAATTATGCTTAAATAAATATAGTTAGAGATGTACTAAAATATTTTTAAATAAATAAGCCGGTAAATTGGTCCAAGTATATTGACTTATAAAGTATAAGTTGATCACACGATCCAAAAAAAAAGATATACACTTTGGCAAAAAAAACTAATCGATTAGTTATTAGTAATTATAATATTATTATTTTATCTTATTAAATAAAACTGCCCGTGATATTTTTAAAAAATAAGAGGTTTTAGTTAGGAAAAATAAAAAAGTAGAAATTTTAGTTATAAAAAAGAATATATGATTTGGCTAATAAAGGTAATTCGTTAATTATTAGTATTTTATGTTACTAAATTAAATTGCCCTTGATATCTTTGAAGTTTTAGTTAGGAGAAATTTTAGTTAAAAATATAAAAAAAATATACGCTTTGGGGAAAAAAAAACTAATCGATTAGTCATTAGTAATTATAATATTATCATTTTATTTTATTAAATAGAACTATTCGTGATTTTTTTGGAAAATGAGAGGTTTTAGTTAGGAAAAATAGAAAAGTAGAAATTTTAGTTAAAAATATAAAAAAGAATATATATTTTGGCTGAAAAGATAATGGGATAGTTATTAGCAATTATAATTTATTATGTTATTTTATTAAATGAAACTGCCTGCGATATTTTAGTAAAATGAGATGTTTTAGTTAGAAAAATAGAAAAATATTCTTTATAATAATTTTAATATTTGATCTAACGGGTCTCATCGATTTAATCATAAATCTAACGGATATGAATTGAGTGACCAGACTACATCAATGTTTCGTCTTTAATATAATAGTATAGATGCCGTATGTGATAACTTTAGTATATATATATATGGGTCATGTTCCTTGTAGAACCCTTAACCTTAGAACCCTTAGAACTCTATCTTATTTTTTAAAATAATATATATTTATTATATGAAGGTCATGGGTAAAGTTGTCCAAAAACACAAAATACATAATTTAGAGCTAATTAATATTTTATTAACGATAATAATTATACATCGATATCGATCACAAAATTCTCCATCATCATCATAAAATTTCCCCAATTATTTTTATTATTTTTTGTGAAAATATTCAAGTTATTGTATAAACACAATATCAGATAACAGTGTTCAGCAGCTGAACATTTAAATACAAGTAAGTTCAGTTGCAGAACTTTAAATTTTATATGTTTGATTTCAAATTCGATTGCATGACTTTTATGTTCAGCGGTAGAACACGAAAGTTATGGTATGAAAATAATGTGAATAATATTGTTCAACAGCCGAACATTATAAAAATAATCAAGTTCACTTGTAGAACTTTGTGAAAAAAAGTAAGTTCAGTTGTAGAACTTTGAAGTCCATATGCATAACTTTTAAAATTCAGCTGCAGAACACTGTATTTATACTATGAAACAAAATAGGTTCGGCAGTAGAATCTTTTTATTCCAAGAATACCCTTATAAGATTTTGTATATAAAAATGAGTTGAATCTGAACAGTTGATCTAGTAATAATCCAACGGCTTATAACAGTTCTTTTTTAGTGATTGGTTCTCTCTTGAGCCTAACCCATATATATATATATATATATATATATATATATATAGGCCAGGGCTCTAGAGAGAACCCTCTTAAAAAGAGAACCAAGGAACTTTTTTTAAAAATTAGTTTTAAATTAAAATAAAAATATAAATAGTTGTATACCATCCTAATAGTCCCAAAAAGTTAATTACTTACAAACAAAGATTCATTTTTAAATTAAAAAAAATATATGAAAAAATTATGAATCTCTTTTTGAATCTCTTATATATATATAAGAGATTCATAAGCAGATTCATAATTTTTTCATATATTTTTTTAAATTTAAAAATGAATCTTTGTTTGTAAGTAATTAACTTTTTGGGACTATTAGGATGATATATAACTAATTCTATTTTTCTTTCTTTGCTAAAATGATTTTTTAAAAAAGTTCCTTGGTTCCCTTTTTAAGAGGGTTCTCTCTTGAACCTTACTCTCTATATATATATATATATATATATATATATATATATATATATATATATATATATATATATATATATATATATATATATATATATATATATATATACACGATTTGGCTAATAAAGACAATCGGTTAATTATTAGTATTTATAATATTAGTATTTTATGTTACTAAATGGAATAACCTGTGTATATTTTTTGAGATTTTAGTTATGAGACATATTAGTTAGAAAATATAAAAAGAATATATACTTTGGCCAAAAAAGCTTATCGGTTATTTATTAGTAATTATAATATTATTATTTTATTCTATTAAATAGAACTACCCATAATATTTTTAGAAAATAAGATGTTTTAGTTAGGAAAAATTAAAAAAAAAAGTAGATATTTTAGTTATAAAAAAGAATATACACTTTGGTTAATAAATGTAATTGGTTAATTATTAGTATTTTATGTTACTAAATGAAATTGTTTGTAAGAACCGGGAAACCGTGGGTATATTTTTAGAGTTTAATATAATTTCTTTTACGTTATTTGTGGATTTAAATACATTCTGTATTTAAATGTGGGGAAATTTTCGATAAATGATCATATGTGTTTGTCCTATAAATGCTACGTGAATTTTGAGGTAATTAGACTGGTATTTAAAAAGTGAGTTATTTTATTTTAAAGTTATCGTAAATTTTTGAACGAAGAATTCCGTTCATTTCGTAATTGTTCGGGAAATTGGTACATCATTCGTACCAATAATTCATTCGTTAAGACAGGGGATATTTTTGAGTAATTGTTATAAAGATATTTTGGTTCGTACATATAGATAGTATTAAATTATTCTCGCAATTATCCGTACTTTTTGATGATTATCGTTTTGTAACCGGTACGCTATATTCGAATAAAAACGATCCAACGGATCAATATTGAACCAAAAATATCGTTTGAGGTATTATTTTCTGTTTAATATAAATAGCCATATCGTAATTATTTTGCGTATAATAAAGCGTATAATATACCGATAATTATCTAAAAATACCCGAAATCCCTAAATCGTGTTCTTGGTGTTCTTCGTGTTCTTGAGAATCAAACCAACTTTTGAAGGGGTTACCGGAATCCGTTTTCAACGTTCTAGTAGTCGAATCGAAGGTCTTGGAATCTAGTTTCATAATCTACCATCAGAATTCGTGTGGGGTAATTTTTAAACCTTGTACGAAGCTTTCTTTAATTCTGGAAAATTAGGGTTCATGAAATATTTGGGGCTTTTTGATTTTGAGCTTGTTCATGTGATTTGTTGATATTTATAGCTTCGTATGGTTGTAAGGAGTCCAAATATGTGTTCAATTTCATTGTTTGATTCCCGGATTGTTCAATTCGAAAATTTAGGGTTCTTGAGCTCGAATTGGGGCTTTTTGATTTAGAGTTTGTCCGTTGATTTTGATGGTTCCTATAGCTTCATATGATCATGGGTAATCGATTTACATGTTTTATTGAGTCTTTCTATTCCTAGATTAGCTAGTTCAAATTGTTAGTTTGTTTTCGAATTTTCAAACCATTAGTTCGTAAAATATGTTGATTGTTTGTGTATGAGGATATGGGGGTTAGATTGTACGTGTCCTAATCTTTGTTTTGGTATATAGAACATTGAGTTTGGTTGAGGTTTGGTGCTAAACGAATTTTGGCCGGATTTGTGGCCGGAGTTTTATCGCCGGCGGCGGCCGGTTGGCCATTAAAGCTGGCTTGAAGCTTTCAAGGAAGAAGATGAATAGTGTTTCTAGAATTATTTTTTTTATAATTCAAAAAAAAATAGTTTAAAAATTCTAAAAATCATATCTTTGATTTAAAAATACATTTTTATATTCAGAAAATTTTATGAATTTATAAATATTTATTTGAATTCGAAAATTTATTAAATTTAATTATTTTAATTATTTTTTATTAATAATTTATTTATTTAATTAAATGATTAATTTTAATAATCAGTTAATTCTATTAAATAATTATTAATTAAATCTAATTAATTTAAATTAGATTTAATTATTTTTTTGGCTTGGTTTTATTCATACGAATTTGTTTGAGTGTTTGGAATTAGTCAATTAATTTTATATTAATTGATTAAATTGTTTTTAAATCTTTATATTGGGATAAATGATCCGATTTTTGATCTAAAAATATTTTGAGGTTTAAATCATTTGAAATGAGAGTCGTATATTTTTCTAAAATTATTTCTTAGATGTTACGAGGCTTATGTGATTTAATTATCACAATTAAATGACGATATGTGCTATGTAAATTATGTGAACTATCTGGTTAGTGAGTCATAAATACTAAGAAGTGTTTTGTGACTTGTTTAAATGTTTTAATTGTGTCTAATATTATCACGAGGGGTAGTTAGAATAGAAATTTGTCGGTATTGTTAGAAAATGAGATTGACGAGACCGTTGACTTAGATGTGGACTTTTATATTATGGAGATTTTAGACGAGCGTGATATGTAAATCATTTATTTAGTCAATCGTAACTATTCTATCAATTGAAATATGGCTATCTATGTAACAGAGGCTATTGAACGAGACGAGCCAGATTACCGAAATATGTTAAATGAAGGAAGTCGGAGATGGATGAAGTATTGCTTGCGACTGGTTGATCTATCTGAGAGATGACACAACACTGGGGAAACGTCAACACGCATAGGGGATCTTTCCAAGTATTTTATTCCAATAGAGGTATTGGTAAGAATAGTTAATGCGTCAGAATTAAGTTACATAATGATCGTACTCTAGAGATTTAAATAGCGTTTATGTTGGACTATAGAAATAGACACGCGAATTCAATCTCGGGGAATCAGACTTGCGACAAGCCGACAACTACGAGAATGTCATATCCATGAATGATCAAGAAAGAGAATTATGGTGCCATGAAATCAAAGAGAAATGAAGTCGTATTATTTCAGCCTTACGTAATAGCTAAGGACCAGAGGCAAGTGTTTATACTCTTCACTTATTTTCCAAGTGTTGGCTCTTTTACACTAAACTGCAATTGTTATTATTATTTCTTGTTAATGCAGTTATCGGATTCAGTCCTTTATTCGAACTTATATATATGTTATGTATAATCCGGTTTATTTCCTTCAGAATGTAAGGCTTATCTGTTATAAGTATACTTTTTGAAGGACTTGAACTATTTCTTTCAGTATTCAATAAACCCTCTGATTGATATTCTTACTTATCAGATTCATATTGCCATGCTAAATGAGAAAAGTGTAATTATTTTGTTGAAACTGTGATTTGAGTTATGAACCCGATAAGGGTAAAGTTGTGATTTGGAAAAATGAGGGTTTTATATTGAACCCGTGAATTGGGAAATACATGGGCCGTACGCCGGTCGCGAATTGTGAGAATGATATTTTTGGCCATGGTCAATAAGTGCCAAAATGGGCTGATTTTTGATTGTGTTGCCCAGGGATCCCAGTTTAGCCTGCTGTGGACCACAGTATGGTTGGCGAGCTAAGAGCGATCGATCGTCGGCTTAGCTCGTAGCGTTTAGTAGATTCCAATTCATTTATTTTGATGATAAAGTGAGAAAAGTTACTTATATGATATTAGATTACTTTTAAAGTTATATATTGGTATTGATAATCAAGTTTCATTGTTCTTAAATTCCATTGAGAATTTCCTAATACCTGTTCTGTACTGTTTTGTTAAATTTCATATTTATTGAATCATACATTGATATTCAGAGTTATATTCTATCACACTGGCTGAGCATTTTGGCTCACTCTTGCTTGTTTCACCTTTTTAACCCTCCAGTGAAAGGTAGATTGACAGTATTTAATCGTATAACTATGGAATGAGAAGAGTCAAGATGATGTTGGGAAGACGAGTTGATGCAGAGCATTTGGATTTAGTGTAAGGTTATTGTATAAAGTTGATTTCTAGTAATTACTATATTGTATAAGATTAGTTTGCCTGGTATACTTCTTATCGAAGTTATACTAGTGTTTTAGAATTTGTGCAAAGAGAATTGTTGTAAAAGGAAGTTAAAGTTTGTGAAATTTTGGATTCTTGTTTCTAGCACTATAACCTAAAAGATCTTGGTTTAGTTGGGGTCGCAGATGTATATTTGAATTTGTTTAATATTTAACAGGTTGTTTTTAATTGAGATTTTAGCGTGACGACCAAATTCTTTGACCCCGGATTTGGGGGCGTTACAAGTTGGTATCAGAGCAGGGTTATAGTAAAACTAAAAACGAGAGTGCGTAGGAGTGTATATAGTTATATAAGGAACGTCAGAGCTCATTTAGAGTTCGTGTTGGACTATTGGATATAGTACCAATGAGTGAGTTAAGATAAGGGTATTCGATTGAGATGATTGTGCTAAGCTGGATAGAACTTCTCACGGTTGTAGATGTCTACGGCGGAATCTTCAAGGACTATTATGAGTCGACGACAACATACGATATTGATAACTTTACGACGTGGAAAAGAAAGGGCTTAGAATCGGATAACGAGCTATCGAAGGAGTCGACAGAGAAGGCATATGTGGAGACCTTTGTAATACCTTCCCATCCTAACGAAATATTTGACATTCCTTTAAGCGAAACTTGTGTTGGTAAATGTATTCCACCTTTTGACTTTGTATTTGATACCTTTGATCAATCATGTTTCCAATTGTGTCGGAGGTTGTTATGATATCCATTTCAGATTTTGAGGCCTGTTGAAAATTTGTTATGTGAATTTCAACTCTTTCATTCTTCAGGGGTGAATCACTCTTATTGTAATGTAACACTCTTTGTTCGATATTTTCTTTTCTGGTTATTCTTCTTTTCTGAAGTAACACTTTTGGGGATCTACTAAGTTTCAATCCAAGGTGTGTATCTGAGAATTTCTCATCAATTGATTGTTAATTTGACTTTAGACCCATTTTATATTTCTCTACTCCAGCTGAGACGAACAACCCTATTTATAGGGGACACAAGGACTATCTGTCTGTGTGATAGAAGTCTGATGGGACGCCGTCACTTGTGTGTTGTGCAATAAAAGAAGGCTAATTACCTTTAGTAATGTCTTAATTAAGACACACAACATTGAGTTCATGTGATCAAATTGATCTCTCAGTGATTCTTTTATTCCCAGGAATGTTTGCTTTCAAATTTGTAAATTTGGTAACCACAGTTGTGGAACCCTTGTTATGATACGGAATATTTTCAATTCAAAATATCACGAATCTTGTTACCTCTAATAATCTTGAAGGTATGCTACCAGGTTGGAAGGAATTAACCTTACCATAATGAGTAAAGAATTTGCGATTGAATTATCATGAGCGAAAGCGGATCACAATGCGATTAGAGTACCAGTGACACATAACGGAGCCAGTTGTTCTAGATTTTTCAGCTAAAACACATTCTAGATTTTTTTTAACAAATTCCCTCCTTTCTCACTAAAATCCATTCCTTTTCTAAAAATATCACGGGCAAACCCTTTACTTATTTATTTTAAAATGTATTTAAATACTTTTAATTATTAAATTTTAAAACCTCATTTTCCAAAAATATCACGGGCATTAACTTTTTTAAACTAAATATATATTACATTTTTTATTTTTCCTTACTAAAACCCCCTTTTTTCCAAAAATATAACGGGCAAACCCTTACTTATTTATTTTAAAATATGTTTTAATGTTTTTAATTAATTAAAAGTGTTTAGCTATTTTAACATGCCTACTTATTTTTTTAACAAATACAATTAAAATAATAATAATAAAATAACAATTAACAATCCGTGCTTCGCACGAGTTTTAAGTTAGTATGTATTAAGATGTAAAAAATAGTATAAACATTAACTACGCTTTAGTAGTCGTTACCACTCTCACAAAATTATATCATAAAGCTATTTCGTAAAAAAAATTGTGAGTTGCTAAATTTAAAATTTTGCTCATACATTGATTATTCGGAATAATAGTGTCATAAATTTTATAAAGTTTAAGATTTTTTAAAAACTTAAACAAAAAGTATTCGTTATAACTTAAGAATAATATTTAGGACTCAATCCTGCTTTCTTCCAAACATATTGGGGAATAGTTGGGGGTGATGTGGTCAATTTCTGCCAGCAGTATAAAAGTTGAGGGGTTGTTAGCTGAGAATAAAAGGGAGTGGGATGACGAAGTGCTACAGGATATTTGCAATGTGAGAGATTATAATTTGATAAAGAAAATTCCAATACCGAGGTGTAATAAGGAGGACTCGTGGTTTTGGTTATTTGGTGACTGAGGGGAATTCACAGTACGGAGTTGTTACAGACGGATACGTGGGGAAGCAGAATGTCCTGATAAAGTGTTTTGAAAACGCCTATGGGGTTTGAACCTGCCAGGTAAGGTAGTAAATTTCCTCTGGCGATCGTGTCGTCAAGTGTTGCCCACTGTTGTAGTTTTGGGGAGTAAAAAAGTCAATGTGAATCCGGTTTGCTCATGGTGCCAGATGCAGGCAGAGGATGCTTTACATGTTTTGTTTGAGTGTTGTTTTGCGAAGGAGGTGTGGGTAAGGATTGGGATTGCAGAGGCAGTACAAATATGCTCTAATGATTCTGTAATGTCTGTATTAAATCGAGTTTTTCAACGAAGTAGTAGAGAGAAATGTGGGCTAGTGGGTCTGGTATGTTGGGGTTTATGGTCGAGGCGCAACAATTGGGTTTGGAATCATGTCAATACATCCAGTTTTGGTGTCCAATCTAGAGCAGTATGTTAGCAACTTCTGACTTTAAGCTGTTTTTTTACTTTAAATCATTTTCTGACTTATTACACAAACAAATATTTTTCAGCTTAAAGTCAAAATACACTTTGAGATTAGGCTTATTAACATTTCACATCCAATGATTCGTTGTCATTAAATTATATGGTTTCTGTTTTATCATGCTTACTTTTGTTCATTTGTAAAAAAGAAAAAAAAAATACTTTTAAACTTCAGATTCTGAAAATTACTTGCGATTTAACTTGCTACTATTCAACTAAATAGCATTTGTGATTGTAATAATAATTTAAATAAAAGAAAAACATACCAAACGAATTATTAGCAGTTAGATTTTTGAGAATTGGATTACATTCTTTTATTAGATTTTACCCAAACAGGTAGAATTACCAACATATTGTCATGCAAAATCTGCAATCTAATTGAACAATTTATATATATAAAAAAAGGGAAGGGAAAAAGAAAAAAAAAAGGCATGGCAGTGCAATTGTACGGAGCAAGAAAAAATCATCTCGATTATATGAAGAAAATGCACAATGTCAATCAATGAAGACCCACATTGCATTACAAGAATCATCAAGAAACACCCCCATTTATAAAATCTTTATCGGAAACACAGCAGCCTAAAGAACAGAGCAAAACAAGGAAATACAGGGCACAAACATGTATGTGAATCAGATTTGATCTGCCCAAGAACTTCATCCAACGGCAAAACTGGCTGTTTTCTCGGTTGTGTCGAAGACTCATCATTCCCAGATAGTGCATAATCAAGAATGTGTTGAACTCCATGCACTGCAATGGCAGAGGACAGATACATATCAAGTTGAGTGATTCTTGAGTTATCAAGAGTGAAGTTGTGAGATGAAGTGTTTGTGACAAGAATTTATTTTGAGGGCAGGAGTGTTAGGATTCTTGAAAAGGGTCGGAAGATGTCACGAATTAAGTGACAACTGTTCAGATTATATTGCGCCAGAGTTTGTTATTGGACCATTGAGTACAGTTGGGCAAAGATGATAAAAGTGGACTAGCAAATATAACTTATGGCTAGCATAGCCTCATATCTCTACTCAAGTAAATACATCACATTACAAATACTATATATTCATACGCCTGTGTCCATCAACCTCACACACCTCGTCTAAAATCAAGTCGCGTTCTTCACTTGATTGACTGGTTCAATAAAGTTTTAAAATTGTTTCTGACTCTTCTTCAGTACTGGGGAATTCAGTTATATATACAACAAACAATTTGATAACAGCATTCAGCAAACAACAAAGCAAAACCACTAAAAAAGTGCCAAGCTAAATTTTAACAGCCAAGTCAGAGATTGAAAACTAACCAGCTAAGCTAAACCAGCCAAGTCCTGATAGTGGAGGTCCGACCAAATATAAGCAGCTGAAGTAATAACATAGAACAAACAATGCCTAGTCAGATCACTTGTAAAACAGTCTAAAGCATCTAGTATTGTACATATAACCATAAATACAAACATTTTAACCGTTATTAGATGTAGCTAAGTTAGTTGAAACTACCTTTTGTGCAAAAAGAACACAAACAAGCCATAATCAAGTCAATACCCACAGGAGAATCAGATAATCCATCACCATTAAAGCCTACACATCTCTCCAGACCATATGATCTAGACTCCTGCGATTCTGGAAACCTGAAACAATCAATTGACTCACTTTTGCTCGAGCCCAAATTATCATCACCAACCTCATCCTCTTCACTCTCACCATCATCGGTATCAAATTGTTCACATACAGTAGTGCTTTGTTCACCTTGAGAACCAACCCCTTCATCCTTTGCCTGATTCCCTCCAACATCAACACTATCCAGAATCCTCGGGCTTGTAGGCTTCACAATCAGAATAACAAGATTTGTACCTCCACAAAGCTCCACGGATATTGATGACCACTCTACGTTTACTGGATTAGCCAAAAGGTATTCCTATCTAACCAATTGCGACAATTCTAACTGGATAAAGATAGACTTGTATCAGACAAATAAATGATATAGATTACATAAATCATAAGCCGATACATTCCAACAAGTTAAGTCAACAACTTAAGACAAAAAAAGCACAGAAACTTACTTCTCTGAAAACATCTCGCAAATTATTTATATTTTTCGCGCCAAATAAAGCTATCGCATAAATCTTGAACAAAACTTTATACCAAATATACTGTGAGAAAAAAATCAAATCTGAATTTTTTGGGAACAATGCATCCCTTCGGGTCAACATGATTACCAAGAACTACATGTACAAGTGTAGAGAGTATGTTAATAACCCTCAATAACAGATATAAATAGAGTTGAAATGAATAAGATGACTCTTTTAATTTTACCCTAAGAGCAAAAAATTTAACATGTGCGTACAATTACGGCTTGGAGCAATGAGTTTATGCTGGACGTAGTCAACCTGCAACAAAGTTTTATAGATACCATTAGAAATAACATTCAACATATTCAAAAAATAGAGCGTGTAAAGCCTAGGTATGTCCGGAAAACTGATATGGGAGTTTGGCTCACAGTGACCATAAATATAAAAATTGGTTATTTTGGGGAATTTAAACATTTTAAAATTATTATTTAGAGTGAACAATGCTGAATATACACCTATAAACCTATTCTGATTCCAAAAACAATACACCCATTCATATACACATTGTTGAAATAACATCATATAATAAATAGTACTGCCAACTACAGTACATTGTCAATAATGATCCTCATTTCTTTTTAAATAGTTGCAGGGTTATTTCTATGTTTGATGAGCTTACACTTCCAAGTAGCCACATTTGTGCAGGGTAAGTTACATGTGTTCGAACTTCTACGAGAGAATCCACTGCTCCTGCCACAAGGAACATCCTCAACTTGTAGATTCACGCAACATGACAAGATAGCTTCCTAACAGCAGGAGCAATCAGAACAAATGAAAGTAAATATATTTGCTTAAATTACTATACCAGAATTTCAACTTCACAAATCAGTCTAACAGTGACAATTATTTGGATATTAATTTTCCTTGACCAACTGGATAGCACACAGTACAAAGCTGTATAATTAGAGAGCACATGAATTTAAAAAATATTCTTGTAAAATTAACACATAACATTATGTTACTTCTGAATATGAGCACAAACCAAATAAAGAATTAGAATTGTAATTCTCATAGAGCTGAATTGCTAGTAGTCATAAGAGGTGAAGTGATGGTAGCCAAAGTTTCTTCCATTGGAAGAAGACAAATATGCTAAAAATACATAGAACACGTGCGAGTAAGCAACCGTTATTTGAGTTGATACTTGCAGGAGTTCCTTCTATTAGAAGCGTGAGTCATACTACCGGAGTCTAAATAAGGATAGTAATTTACGGAAGATAAATGCTCTACCTCCATGTTTACGTATGTACCTATCTAATACTCTTTATATATAAGACAAACCACATTTCAATGGAACACAATAGTACCAAAGTACCAAATTTGTTTATCACTAAACTCGGGTTTGATTCCTTGCAACTACATAATTAAACAAGATTTAGTTATGTAATTTAATTTCTTTACTTTCACCCTGGTTCGATTCCCTATTTATTCTTTGTATACTTTCATCAATACATTAAGAGCAACCAATATCTCCACTCTTGCCCACGTCGTGAATTCTATTATCTATATCTGTCTCTACCTTTGTCACTGACTATGACAATTCTCCCGACTCCTTATATATCAATCATTTTCTGAGCATACCTCCAGATACCAACATATGTTCAGACATCAATACCACTTGCTAAATTTTATCAAACCTTGTGAAGGGTGTCTACACAATACATTTTTGATTATAAAAAGTAAAAACAAAACTGGACCAAACTGTTAATACTTGATACATGTTGATACAAACAGTTTCTATATTTCAATGGACATTAACTGCACTCTAAGATCAACGAAGATGCAATTTGTCGTGTTGAGCATTAGACAAAGGCTAAAACTTGGTCAAAAGTAACTAAATATATTCAGAACAAAGTTGATTGCACAAACCATTTGCAGGTGAGAGCTAACCTGACATATATTAACTGAAATGCATTACTCCTTTTTCAGGGTGCTACAATATTTAGATGGAAATGCCAAAGGAAACTAATAATACCAAAAATGATGATCCGCCGACAGTTTGTAGTGATATGTCATAAGCACCGTCACCGAGGAATGGTTGTGGTTAATCTGCACCAAACCAAATTAAAAATTACAATGTCATTAAAGAATCTAATGCTTACTCCATACTATCATGCCAGTGGATCAAGCACTCTAAAAGTTACAATAAAATTAAATAAATATTGTATGACTAAGAATACATCTAGAAAGAGTAAAGAGAAATATATTGAGTACCTCATTCAGAAAGAATTGAGCATACATAGATATACGTACATACATAAGAGATATATATTGAGTACTTCATGATTGGAAAGAATTGAGCACACATGGATAGACATACATATATACGAGGCTATCCCGGCTGCAAAACCTCGGGCCGTCAAATCTGCCCTTAAAACGTGTAGTATAGAATTGCTCGCCATTGAAAAGAGAACAGGGAGAGTTGCAAAAAAGCTAGAAACGGTATGGAGGACATGAACGGAAGAGACAAAGCGAGGGCACCGTTTCACACACTATAAAGCCATAGGGATAGATCAGTAATTTTACTGAATAAATTTGGTCATTTGGAAGTGGATGTTCTCGTATAATAGATATAGTAGATTATGAATGAGAATATTGTTATTTTGTTCCTTTGTTTTTCTTTTCTGCATTGTTTTCTTCTTTCAAATTGCTTATGTAAAATCAGAAAAATAGCTTCAATCTTAACAGAAGAGATGGAGATCAGAGAATGAGAGGCGTGTGGGTGATGTGGTAGGGGATGGGGAAAGGGTCGAAGTTGATTGCGGAAGAGGTTGTCATAGAACTTTCTGGTCTGAGATAAATCATTTGCTACTCTCTAGGAAAAAAAGGATATAGACATAAAATTTTGTTCGAGAAGTATTATACTAGTACAATAAGCTGTAAACTGTGATATTATGACGATTACTTTCAATCTACTACAGCTGTGCAACAATCAGTTGGCGGGTATCTCTTAAATGTATATCTTCAAAGGGATGGAAGTAATCTGGATAAAGAGTTCAGTTTCGTACACAGTTGTTTATACGAGAGAAGAATGCAAAATCTTTAAGAACAATGATCTTAGAGAAAAGTACAGTGTTGTTCATTTAGTTATTTGTAAATTTATGTTCGAATTTGATGCCTAAACCCCCCAGTTTAAAATTTTCACACCAATATGCCTCACTTGTTGTTCATCTACAGATAACCAAATCCAAAAGAATGTTTATTCCTGTTCTGCTAAGTTTGTCACTTCCAACAACTAAATAGGCACACTGTTACTAACGGATATCTGGCTTGAAAAGCCAAGAATAATGAGCTCATGAGAAATTCTTCAAGTAAACAACAAATTGTGCAAGTATTGCAAATATGTAAGATATATCACGATATTTCAAGCAAGAAGGAAGGAAAAACAGTACAACAAAAAACTCTAATTAATATAGGTGCACAGAAAACAGATCCACAAAGTAGTGCATCTACTTAATAAACAATAATCTGGAAGTAGCCAGATATTGAATAATGTTGCTCAAATTAAAGTTAATTTACAGTAGGACTTGTGCTCAGGCTGCCTTGTATAAGAAGGAGATATCTTGTCAAAGATGACCAAATCTGATTCTCCACTGATATATTCAAATAATCTACTTTACTGAGTTTGCAAGATAACCTGTCTATATTATGTTTTGTAAGCTCGTCTGCATCTGAATCATTGAGTAGAGTAAGAGTCTGCATCATTGAGTAGAGCAAGAGTCTGAACAAAAGGAATCGTGCGCCTAAGTCTGCGACTTGTTGTGGGAACAAAGTCTTTATATTGCTTGGTCTCAACACCGTACGAGATTACATTTAATTCTTTGTCAATATTTTGAAGCAGAAGGTCACCATTGTTTCTAATGCCTAAAGGCTGGAAGTGTCCATCAATCCGGTGGGCATCTCTAGTATCCATTGTATTAAATTTGTTCAAACTGTGAAAGTCTAAACCCCACGAAGCCAAAATATCAGCAAAGGTGTCATCTTTATCTCCGTTTCCGAGAATAACAAGGGAGTCATTGTCCGTGGATGGTGTGAAGTATAATCTGCTAGCAGTCCATGATGTGAATCTCTCACTAAACATCCAATTGTCTACTTGCAACGAAATCAACATCCAATTGCCATCTCTGAGTGCAGGCCAATAAAATGTTCTGTTAACATATGCTAGTCTATTACTGTTCAAGAAGGAAGTGGTGACAGGAGCATCATCAGTGATTATCTTCCAGGAATTGGTGCTAAGACTATAGACCTCCACCGAACATGACCTGGTCGTGTAGCTGATCCTCAAGATGTTGTGATCATTGGTGTTGCTATCAAACCACAACTTAAAAACTGAATGTTGGTCATCACTAAGGTTCGGAGGAGGTGTTGGAAGTTCTTTCGATTTTCTAATAACAGGATTCCATAGATAAAGAGTGCGAGGATCATCAGACGTGTTATAGCAAATTAGTCCATTGCAGGAATCTAATTGTAGTAGATTAAGTGGAAAATCCAATCCGATATACTCATGGAATGCTTCAGTATCAGTATGAATTGCGAAATAAGGAGCTTCGAGTATTAGTTCATCCCCATTACAGTCATCTCTATGTCTTGCAAAACAAGGGTGATTTTCGAAGGCTTCAATTTCCTCATCATATAATGAACAAGGGTGTACAGCCCCATCGAACTCACAGAGAAGATATTTATCATCAACATAAGTAGGTTGTTGAATCAGAGAGAGATGAAACTTAACGAAGCTAGTAGAGGTTATGAAAGCATACCATGATTTGCAAACAGAGGTCCATCTCCCTAAAGATTTCAAGCATGTGACTCTTTCAATTATCTGCTCTAATATTTCTTCCGGCAGAAACTGTGGTGATAAACGACGACGCCCTCGGCCTTTCATTCTCAACAGGAGGTGGGGGTTTTAGAATTTTGAGAGAGAGAGAACTGGTTGGGAGAGATGAGAAAGAGATTATAACAAGAAATTAACCCAAAAATACACTTATATATATAGAGAGAGAGGGGGAGGGAGAGAGAGAATTGGGAGAGATGAGAGACGAGAGAGAATTGGGAGAGACGAGAGAGAGATAGAACTGGTTGGGACTTGGGAGAGATGAGAAAGAGAGAAAGAAAGACAAAAATACCAACTTTTTTAAGGTTAAGTAACCAAAATACCCATTTTTGAGTTTTTGGCCATTTTTACCGACCAAATACCCATTCTTAGAATGGGTATCTCAAAAAATGTTAATTCTATATTTTTTGATGAAATATGTATTTAAAAAAAAAAAAAAAATTGGGTGAATACCCGGTCTCAGAATGGGTATATGGTCAGATACACAGTCTGAAAAAGCGTATTTCAGAATACCCAGTCTGAGAAAGCGTATTTCAAAGAAAATTTGAGCCGGATACCCAGTCTGAGAAAGCGTATTACGAGATACCCATTCTGAAAAAGCGTATCTCGAGATACCCAGTCTGAAAAAGCGTATTTCGCTGGTATTTTTGGCCAAATTTTCAAAATGTGGTATTCTGGTCACCAAATTTAAAAATTGTGGTAATTTTGGCCATCACCCAGAAAGAGATCATGACAAGAAAGTAACCCAAAAATCCACTTATATAGAGAGGATACATACCTTACCTACCCTAATACTAGATTCCTAGTGTGGTTAGGATTTGTTATTAAAGTTTATTATTTTTAAAATTTTAAAAATTAATAAGAATATTTGAATACACTTCTGTGATTTCTAGTGTGTTTAGGATTTGTCATTAAAGTTTATTATTTCTAAAATTTTAAAAAGAATATTAAATACACTTATATGATTCCTTGTGTATTCAGGATTTGTCATTAAAGTTTATTATTTTAAAAATTTTAAAAATTAATCAGAATATTTAAATATATTTATATAATTCTTAGTGTGTTCAGGATTTGTCATTAAAGTTTATTATTTCTAAATTTTTAAAAATTAATCAAAATATATAAATACACTTATATGATTCTTAGGATTTGTCATTAAAGTTTATTATTTCTAAAATTTTAAAATTTAATTAGAAAATTTAAATACACTTATATTCAGCGTGTGAGATTAGCAGTACTAGTATAGAATATGTGTAACACACTTTGGATTTTGGACTATATGCTCTTTATACAAATTAATAATTAATAGCTACAATTTTTAATAATTGTATTTTGATATTTATATATTATTTTATTTTTATTTTTATCTGGTAGAATAGTTCAAAATAAATTAGGGTTTTTTCCAGAAATGTTTAAGTTTAAAAATATTGGTAGAATATTTTTCTCAAGAAAGTAACCCAAAAATACACATTTATATAGAGAGAGGATACATAATTTACCTACCCTAATCCTAGATTCCTACTATGTTCAGGATTTGTCATTAAAGTTTATTATTTTAAAAATTTTAAAAATTAATCGGAATATTTGAATACACTTCTATGATTTCTAGCGTGTTCAGGATTTGTCATTAAAGTTTATTATTTCTAAAATTTTAAAAATTAATCAGAATATTTAAATACACTTATATGATTCATAGTGTGTTCAGGATTTGTCATTAAAGTTTATTATTTCTAAAATTTTAAAATTAAGCAAAATATTTAAATACACTTATATGATTCCTAGTGTGTTCAGGATTTGTCATTAAAGTTTATTATTTCTAAAATTTTAAAAATTAATCAGAATATTTAAATACACTTATATGATTCCTAGTGTGTTCAGGATTTGTCATTAAAGTTTATTATTTCTAAAATTTTAAAAATTAATCAGAATATTTGAATACACTTATATGATTCCTAAAGTGTTCATGATTTGTCATTAAAGTTTATTATTTCTAAAATTTTAAAAATTAATTAGAAGATTTGAATACACTTATATGATTCCTAGTATGTTCAGGATTTGTCATTAAAGTTTATTATTTCTAAATTTTTTTAAAATTTGTCATTAAAGTTTATTATTTCTAAAATTTTAAAAATTAATCAGAATATTTGAATACACTTATATGATTCCTAGTGTGTTCAGAATTTGTCATTAAAGTTTATTATTTCTAAAATTTTAAAAATTAATCAGAATATTTAAATACACTTTTATGATTCCTAGTGTGTTGAGGATTTGTCATTAAAGTTTATTATTTCTAAAATTTTAAAAATTAATCAGAATATTTAAATACACTTATATGATTCCTAGTGTGTTCAGGATTCGTCATTAAAGTTTATTATTTCTAAAATTTTAAAAATTAATCAGAATATTTAAGTACACTTATATGATTCCCAGTGTGTTCAGGATTTGTCATTAAAGTTTATTATTTCTAAAATTTTAAAAATTAATCAGAATATTTAAATACACTTATATGATTCCCAGTGTGTTCAGGATTTGTCATTAAAGTTTATTATTTTGTAAAATTTTAAAAATTAATCAGAATATTTAAATACACTTTGGAGTTTGGAGTTTGGACTATACACTTTGAATTTTTAATAATTGTATATTGTTATTTATATATTATTTTGTTTTTATTTTTATCTGGTAGAATAGTTCAAAATAAATTAGGGGTTTTTTCAGAAATATTTAAATTTAAAAATATTTTGCAAAATTAATGATTTTTAGAAAATAGTTGCAAAAAGACGATCTGCAACTTTTGAACTTCTGCAACTAACATCAATCAAAATCAATCACAAGCGCAATTTTAAAATTTTAATAACTAAAGTTATCTTTAATTGCAGAATAGATTTCTTAAGTCGATTAAATCAAATGCAACCTTCAATTAAATTCAACCCCAAATGCAACCAAAATCAACATTAATTATTTTTCATAAAAACGTTAAAACATGTTGCATTTAGTTACTTTGGAACGTATTTTTACAAATATTTTCAGAAGATGGTAAAATCGCAAAAAAATTATATTAAAAAAAGTAGTATTTTTGATAATTTCTCAATAAATTATCTATATTTGAATTTATATGTGTTTATTAGATTTGTTAGAATAAATCTTTAACCCCGTTAAAATAGATTGAAAGATTAATATGTGCAAGAGATGAGTGAATGTGTATATGTTTTCATTAGATCAATGGTAGAAAAATTAAATTTATCAAAATTAATAGTAAAAAATAAATAAGCGCGATGATGTATTAAAATTTCATACGACTAATAGAAATGTGAAATGTAATTAAATCCCTAAAATATTTTCATAAAAGTATATATTATTATTATTATCTCATATCAGTATCTCTAAGTTCATCTTAATATTTCTACTTTTTTTATAACTAATCTTCGTTAAAGTATACTGATTATTTTGTAATTAATATATAGTTATTTAAAAAAGTAAAAAAAAATTAGTTAAAATGTTAGTGATGTTGGAATAGGTACGAATATTATATAATTTTGTGACATCGAATTCTTATTAATATGACATAAAATATTGTTATGGATTAAAAAACGTGTTTGTATATTAATTGATAGGATTTATGAGCTTTCGAGCATTAATGGCTGCACTTGTGTTTCGAGACTAAATCAGTCCTCACAAGATGCCTACGTATCTCAATTCGTAATTAAGAATCAAGACAAAGACGTAGTTCTGATTGTAGGATCAGGTCCTTTATATAGGCGTCTGGAGCCTTGTATTTAGGGTAAGTTTAGGAGTCTTAGCTAATAAGTCTCCTTTTTTATAATGGATAAACATCGTATTTCTTGCTGGAGAAGTCTTTTCCTTGTTGATAAAGGCTATGACTCATTGATTGGGATTCTGGATCCTTCTTTGGTGAATTTACCATATTTTGGACTTCTTTCATGAGCTCTGTATTTTTCCTATTTATTAATTACGAAATTAATAAATAATTAGGGTCTTGGGCCTTGCTTATTGGGCCGTGTTCTTGGATCGTTCTAGGTATAATTAATGCATCATTAATTATATTTCTAGAATTACTTTTCTGTCCATATCATTTGCCCCCCAACTTCTGGGAAAATCTTCCTGGGGTTTTCGTAGAAGTTATTGCGTATTTTTCCCAAATTTTTTCATTTTAAGGGTATTTTCGACCTCAATTTCGACCAGGAAACAGGTCATTTTCGACCTCGATTTCGACCAGGAAACAAGTCAATTTCGACCTCATTTTCGACCAGGAAACAAGTCAATTTCGACCTCATTTTCGACCTCATTCGGGTGTGAGGTCGAAGGTTTCGACCTCATTTCCTAGGTCTTTTTCGACCTCAAGCCTTCGACCTCGATTTCGACCTCGATTTCGACCTCGATTGGAGCGAGGTTGAAGGTTTCGAGCTCATTTTCTAAGTCTTTTTCGACCTCGGCTCTTCGACCTCAAATCCATTAGTTTTCGACCTCAATTTGGTGTGAGGTCGAAAGATTCGAGCTCATTTTTCAGTGCATTTTCGACCTCGAGCCTTCAAGCTCGATCTAAGGTCTTTTCGACCTCAAATCTTTAATTTTTCGACCTCAAACGGGTGCGAGGTCGATGGATTCGACCTCGATTCCCCGTGTATTTTCGACTTCGAGCCTTCGACCTCGAATCCGTTTATTTTCGACCTCATTTCGGTACAAGGTCGATGGATTCGAGTTCGTTTTTCCGTGTATTTTCGACCTCGATCGTTCGACTTCGATCTAAGGATTTTTCGACTTCAATCTCTTTACTTTTCGATTTCATTTGGGGTGTGAGGTCGAAGGATTCGACCTTGATTTCCCGTATATTTTTTATCTCGATCGTACGACCTTGATCTAAGGTCTTTTCGACCTCAAATTTATTTGATTTTGCCTTGGCTTCAAAATTTTATTGAGCCTTAATTTGGCCTCAAATTATTCGGGCCTTGAACTTTACTCATTTTTGGGCCTTAATGCTGTTTAGCCTCAAATTCATTGGGCTTAGATTTCGTCCAGCCTCAAGCTCTTTTGGGCCTAGCCTCAATTTATTTGGGCTTTAATTTTTTTTTGAAGTCCAATAAGAGGTTTATTTGGGCTTTAATTTGGGATTTCCACTTCACTCTTCATTTATACCTTCAACTTTCTAAAAATTTCTCTCTAGCTTTTCTCTCTAGTTTTTCTCTCTAGTTATTCTGTGGTGAGGCGATTTCCGGTGAGATTTCCTCAGCCGTATTCATATTTTTCTGGGTGTAATCTTCATCGCTTGAAGATTTTATGGAATTCTTCTTTGAAGTTTTGAAGATTCTGGAAATTTACTTGAAGATTTGAAGTTTTTCTGGGCTCATACTTTGAAGATTTGAAGATTTCTGGATATTTGCCTTAAAGATTTGAAGATGTCTGACCGCAATGCCCAGTGCCTTCAAAATATGAATCAAGCTTCGAAGAGAGGTATCACTATTCGTTCTTCTCATATGTATCTTTGACTTCTTTGACTTTGCTGACTTCAACACTTCACGACATGAGTCTTGAGGACTTCTCGACATAGTACAGAAGGGACTATGCGATGTAGTACTTCACGACATGAATATTGGTGACTTCACGACATAGCTTTCTTCTGACTTTGCTATATAATGCCTTAGACAAATTTTTGCAATTTATTTCTTCATGGCCTTATTCATCTCTATCCTGCTGCATGAACACTTCTGAACTTCTACCAGGACAATTATTTAATGGCCTATATACAATCTAGATGCAAGAAACTATACTAAGCTCATTATAACTTTGAGCATACATGATCAAGCTAATGTTCATGAGAACAAGACAAGTACATATAGAGACCTATACTATATCCCAGTGATAGAACTCACTAGGTCATGTAATGTGACATAGTCACATAGTGTAGGCTTGTTAATAGTGGTATTCAGACATGCCTTGAGCCTAACAAATACCAATTTAAAACACATGATAAAACTGTGTTTTATTGTTTAACACCAACTGGACTAGCGTTTTCGTCCAAAACCAAACACAGTTAGTTTAGATAGTGTTTTGATGAAAACACCAATTTATATGGGTGTTGGCACCAAATGGCACAATTTTCAGTTAAATGACACCAAATGGCACCAAATGGCACAATACATAAAAATGGCCCCAAATAGCACCTAAAAACGCAGTATCGTATTGTGTTTTAGAAAACGAGACTTTGTCTCATCACTGAATACTTGAAGGGAAGAAACTATAGGAACGCTGGGTAAACTTGCGTTAGAGCCAGCAACGCAAGTTCGGATTACGTTATCCCTGACAACGCTACACGATACTGCGTTTTCTCATTGCAAATAAGGGAAAAATGTTGTCTAGTGGGGTCGTCCCACATGCTGCTGCTCCCCGTGCATTACCAGCTTGACAAACTTTGTTTTGTACAATAACCTGCCACTTTTTTAGTATTAATATACTATTAGACCACGCGGCCTTTGTGTCGGAATAACACCATATCATTGACCAGAAGTGCACAGTTTTGTTTGAAACTGAAAACGGTACACGCCTTAGCGTTTTAGTGTGCATTAGGGGCCTTTTTTTTGAGTTATGCCATTTAGGGCATTTTTGTTTAAAATTGTGTTATAGAGGGCCTTTTCTCAGTTTATATAGTGTTTTCATTTCAACTTATTTTGCGAGAAACACCATCTAAACCGCTGTTTTGCTTCTGCAAACACATGATTAAGTAGCGTTTTTAACTTAAATTAAAAAAAAAATCGTCTAACGCTGGGCGATCTAGCGTTCAGGTTTTAACCTTGCAAACACCCTTTTTATCCGGTGTTTTAAAGTGACATTTGGGGGAGAAAAGGCACCCCGTTATCACAATTTTGAATTAAAATGCCCCAAATATCACAATTGAAAAAATGGCTCCAAATATCACTCCATAACGCATGATCGTGTAGCGTTTTGCGTGTATTAGTTTTTGACAGTTGTTGCTTAATGGGCTTCTGCAGTCGGGCTTGCAAAACGTGAGATGAATCAACGTTTTTAAGGCAAAACGCAAGATCATGTTGCGTTTGGATTTTTTGTAAATTTATTTTATGAAAACACAAATTAACTCACGTTTTCAAAAAAATTAAAATTAAAAAATTCAATGAAAACGCCACACAAAATTGCGTTTTTTGAAACCCAATATGAAGTTGTGTTTTAAAGTGACATTTGGGGGGTCATTTTTTTCAATTGTGATATTTGAGGCCATTTTTTTTTTTTGAAATTGTAACAGAGAGGGTCATCACCCCATTTGAGGCGATTATTATGAGTTATGATATTTGAGGCATTTTATCTCAATTTTGTGATAGAGAAGAGTCATCACCCAATATTTACTTCATCAAATAATACTAACTTTTTACTCAAAAGTAGTCAAAACTATTATTTTAATTCTAAATAAAACATTTGTCAAAAAAATAAAAAATGTCTAAATAAAACATTTTTCTAACCCGAACAGGCTCAAAATTAGGCGCACAGTCGTCAAGTCAGCAGCGCGAGAAGAAGAGTGAGTGTTATTTTTTCTAAAACCCTAGTTTCTTCCTTCTGCCTATACACACACTACCCCAAGCTTTTCCTTTCATTTCTCTCTTCCTCTGTTTTACACACATCTACATACGCATCGCCATTCACGATGTCAACTATGATGGTAACCTCTCTCTCTCTCTCTCTCTCTCTCTCTCTCTCTCTCTCTCTCTCTCTATCTCTTCCTCCATCTCCCGCTCTCTCTCTCTCTCGATTAAATTGAAAGTTAATTGTTACGATTCCATTTTGTTACTGTCTGTAACTAATTGCTCAACTTTCAAGCTGAAAATCAACACTGACCTAATCTTAATTATGATTTTGTATTTGTGTTTTTAAGCTTGTGATACATGTAGAGGATGTGTAATTATACATAAATCATACTAGTTGCCTCTTTGCCTTTACGGAATTTTTTTTTGACAAGGCCTTTACGAAAATTTAATTTGCTTGTTGATTGATTATATTCTGGAGAGAATCATTATATTTAAAATTTTAATCAGTTTATTTAAAATTTTAACCAGTTGGAGTTTTTGTTGTGCTCGATAAGAGCAATAATGTATTTTAAATGGTGATTTTGTATTTTTGTTTATGATTGTGATTATGATTGTGATTAACGGTGTTTTCGTAGGTTTGGTTTATTATTGCTAGTTTTTTTTAGTCGTGATTGTTTTGATTTGTTTGGTTGAAAAACGTGATTTTTGTTTTGGGGAAAACAGCAACCACAGATTATATTGCTGAAAGAAGGGACAGATACGTCTCAAGGGAAGGCACAGTTGGTGAGCAACATTAATGCCGTTATGGCTGTGGCGGATGTGGTGCGTACTACTCTTGGACCAAGGGGTATGGACAAGTTGATCCATGATGATAAGGGAAACACCACTATTTCTAATGATGGTGCAACGATTATGAAGCTTCTTGACATTGTCCATCCCGCAGCTAAGATCCTTGTTGATATTGCCAAGTCACAAGACTCTGAGGTGAGTTTGTTTGTTTTTATAATTTTTTAGGTGCTTTTGATTTTGTACAACAATCCAAATGGGGTGGTGATTCTAAATGCCCTACTAATTGTTATCGAAAAAAGTAGTGGACCTGTACTGCTTAAATTATTATCATAAATGTTATGGCTGTTTGTGTACTTTTAGTCATACTTGATCTTTCATTTTCTTATCTATGAGGTGTAGTCCTGGAATTGATTTGGTTATTTTATGATAGGAAAGTTTTGTCAATCTCTTTGTGCGTGATAATTTTGTATGATTATAAGACCTAGTTGTTGGTGTTTTGTTTAAATGCAATGTTCTATATCCATATCGATTATAATGTACCTCCAAAGATAATATAACTTGGTGGGTGTTTCCAGATGTATATCCCTATTAGACCTCTAAATTTGTTTGGAACTAACTGTCCAGTGTTCTTTTAGATAAGGAAAAAAATGGCCTAATACACTGATATTAAAGAACCAAGAGCAAGTGGCATTAGGAACTACTCTGCAGTATTAGTTTGATTTGTTTCAGCCAAGGTAGAATTTTCAGTATGTGTAACATATTTCTGGCTCTCTATATGTAATGAAGTAAAGTCGTGAACGCCATCAAACTATTTGATTTTAAATATAGGAACTACTCTGCACTACTAGTTTGATTTGTTTCAGCCAAGGTAGAATTGGCAGTATGTTTAAATGACAAGGTTTAGATCAGTCCCATCATGCTAAAGATATGAATTCTATGGAAATTATACAGTTTTGCTTGTTTGTGGGTTGGAAAGAAACAGTCTGATCATCAAAAGCTCTTCCCCGTTCGTGTTCTGTTGGTTTTGTTTTTAAGTTCTTGCTGATAGTAGTCTACTGGGGCTCAAATTTTTGGGTCACCAAAATTCATTTGCCAAGTATTAGACCTTTATTTTTCAAACTGAAAAATTATTAAAGCCTGTGAAATCTGTATTCTTATTGTATCTTGCTGTATGCCCCGGCATGCTTTTTAGTTTGAGGTATCGGTTTTGCAAGCTGACAAGTTGGGATTTAAGGGTGATGCTTGCGTAACTGAATTGTTCAAACACGTTTCTGGCTCTATAATTAATGAAATGAAGTTGTGAGTGCCATCAAACTATTCGATTTTACATATAGTAGCTTAGCTTTATGGCAAAAATCATGATAACGGATAATAACTAGACAGGAAATATTTCTTAATCCTATTGCATAATGGGTTTCATGTTGTAGGAGGTGAGAAAATGTAATTTATCATCCAATAGTTGTCACACAGTGTTTGAGAAAGAATAGTGTTGTCTTACCCCATGAAATCATCCCCATGAATGTCCAAGCTGCTGTTTAACTATGAAACTTTTTTTTCTTGACTTTTGAATCTTTATAATGTAACAGGTGGGTGATGGAACCACTACAGTGGTTCTGCTTGCAGGAGAGTTCTTAAAGGAGGCAAAGCCATTTATTGAGGATGGTGTGCACCCTCAAAACCTCATTCGCAGTTATCGGACTGCTTCCTATTTGGTAGAGGATCTTAGTTTTGTATTTTTTGGTAATGTTTGTGCCTTCTTTTATTCTGTTCAACCCTTCATAATATGTTCTTTTCAACAGGCAATCGAGAAGATTAAAGAATTAGCAGTTAGCATAGAGGGGAAAAGTTTAGAAGAAAAGAGAAGTCTATTAGCTAAGTGTGCTGCTACGACCCTCTCATCAAAGCTCATAGGCGGAGAGAAAGAGTTTTTTGCATCAATGGTTGTTGATTCTGTCCTTGCAATTGGAAATGATGATAGGCTAAACATGATTGGAATAAAGAAGGTAAGCCTGCGTAGAACTGAATTTCAGAATTATTTGGTAAGCTATTAGGAGTGAACGAGTAATTCTGTCGTATGGACATTGGTGTATACCATACAGACCATACCTTTGACGACAAGTGACTGATGATTAAACCATGTTTTATTGCATGATCACCTTGGATTTTGACATTTTTGCACAGATGACACTACATGATCCTTAGCAAGATTATCTCAACATTTTTGTGTCCTTTGATGTGTTACTTGGTCTAGTTATTCAATGCTTATAGTAATATTTAGAGGGGCACCTTGGAGGTGGCATATTGTTGCCAGCCCAGTCCCTACTTTTACTTAGCAGAGCAAGGGAGGATAATTCTTGATCTGATCGTATTCAGGGGAAAAGGAAAGGGGAGGATTGGAGGAAAATTACCCTAACTAGATTACTTCCTTACCCCCCCCCCCCCCCCCCCCTTTAGGAAAAAAGAGGGATGATCTTAAACAGAAGAAAGTGATAGTTTGTCAATTCAACGCATACCTAATACTTTGAATTGCACACTTGTTTTCTCATTAAAATTGTTTTGCTGGTCATGTAACAATCAGGAGAGAGAAGGTACGCTATGTTATCTTTCTTATATTCTTACCGCTGGAGCACTAAAGAAAAAAATATTTATACATTATAGTTAGTAGTTACTCTTTTTCTTACTATTTCTTGTATAGTACATTTTTTTGAACTCATGTAACAGTAAAATATACAGCCATAGAAACTGTTGTGTAGGTCATGTCGAACCGTAGTTACTTTCTCGATATAATAATGTAGAGAGCTGGCTGAAAGCATCATATCGTGTGAATTAACATTTGGTGTAGTGTTTTCGGACCTTATCAATTATCAGATTCCTGTTGATTGTAATTTAGTATATAATTTGGATAAACAAGTTTCATTTTAAACTTCTATGTCCAAGATTCTGGTGCTATGTAAGGCCAATTCTCACAATCCTCCTAAGCTTGATAGTTTATTGTTTTTTCGGTTGCACTCGTGAACAAAAGTGTTGGGTATATATTGACCAAAATATAGAACTCTAGATTGAAGGTAGGTTGTCTAAAAACTACACATATATATGTTTAAATAGGTAACTGTGATCATAAATTGATTACTAGAAATAAAATATCTTGAGGAAATAATTACTTTTCGGTCCACTGAATAAGCTTGTCTTATTTACATATCTATTGATCAGATTATTAGGTGTTCAAGTTACTCAACGATTTATCCGTTTGTTAAACTAATTTTACAGGTTCCTGGAGGTACAATGCGCGACTCTTTTCTCGTGAATGGTGTTGCCTTTAAAAAGACATTCTCATATGCTGGTTTTGAACAGCAACCGAAGAAATTTGAGAATCCTAAGATACTGTTACTTAACATTGAATTGGAGCTGAAATCAGAAAAAGAGAATGCTGAGATAAGGTTAGATTAATTAGGGTCTCTTATAAAAAAAATAGTTTTTTTAAGAAATTCATACCTTAGTAATATATTGCTGTACTTCGCAGGCTATCAGACCCATTGCAGTATCAGTCAATTGTTGATGCAGAATGGAATATTATTTATGATAAATTGGATAAATGTGTGAAGAGTGGAGCCAAAATTGTTGTCCCGTCTGGCTATCGGTGATCTAGGAACACAGGTGTGCATCCTCTTTCACGTATTTTTAACATTGATAACTAAATATGTGTATACTTGATCCAACTTGATGCAAACATTAAATGCATGAACATGTACTTATAATTGCTAAAAGTCCTTTTTTAGTTCACTAAAGTTTCCCATTGATAATTTTATTGTGCAAGTTGCCTGCTTGGACAGTATGCAGTGTTGAGACATTAGTTGTGCCTAGTACTGTAGTTTGGATTTCATCTTGAGGAAAATTCAGGAAGTGTAATGTGAATAACTGATTAACAATTATCATCTAGTAAGTTGTTTGTTTTGTTCAGTATTTTGCAGACCGAGATATCTTTTGTGCTGGCCGTGTTGCTGAAGAGGATTTGCAGAGGGTTGCTGCAGCCACAGGTGGAACTGTACAGACATCAGTCAACAATGTCATTGATGAGGTCTTCCCTTTGAATATGCTCAAAGTTTATATGCCAGTGTATTGTCAAAATATATTAGTATCAAGCACCGTTAGAATTATATGATATGGTATTAGGTTAAATTCCTGTCTTTTTCATTTGGTAAAGTTATTGAGATTGGTTTGTTAAATAGGTTCTTGGATCCTGTGAAATTTTTGAGGAGAAGCAAGTTGGAAATGAGCGGTTTAATATATTTAGTGGATGCCCTTCTGGCCAGACAGCAACGATTGTTCTCCGTGGGGGAGCTGACCAGGTATTTATTTATTGAGATATGTTTAGCCATTACGTTGTTGACGAAAAATTCTATGGTCTCCATCAGTTCATTGAGGAAGCAGAGCGCAGCTTACATGATGCAATTATGATTGTTCGGAGGGCCATGAAGAACTCTACTGTAGTTGCTGGTGGGGGTGCTATAGATGTATGAATTCATCTCTTTTTCTCAAACAATTGTTATTGTGATACATGTATAATAACACCTTGATGACTAGTAATGTTTTGTTGTTTCATAGATGGAGATAAGCCGATATTTGAGGCAGCATGCACGCACAATAGCCGGGAAGTCCCAGCTATTTATAAACTCATATGCAAAAGCTCTCGAGGTATGTTTTCAAGATTTCTGGGAAGGTTATTAATCTGCCTTCCGGACCAAAAGAAGCCAGGACAGTTTACTACTACGAGCAAGTGCATTTTTAATTTAATTTTCCACTTGTGTAAATCTAGATTTTGAAATTGAACTGAATGTTATTTCATTACTCGTGAAAATCACAAAGTGAAGTGGGCAGCTATTTGGCTTCCTCTTTTAGGTGTGCGGTAGTACGGAGTACTTGTCCGAGACTTGGAGTGTATGATTGTTTGAATCAGAATTCTTTCATTTAAAATTTTAAAGACCGCGACAAGGTTTAACCTTGTATGGCATGTTGTTATATGTTAGTAGTAACCCTCCAAAGCTAAGTATCTTGTAAGTTATGAAGAATCAATTTTATATTTGATGTACCTTCCTGGCTTAGTATTAAACTTCCTCAATGTTTCTAGCTATATGAGAAATCAGTGCAAGCAGTTACATTCTACAATTAACATGTCGGTGGAATATATGGCAGATTTTCCTAGGAGAAAATTAACTTCAATATAACTAGCATGTGGTGGTTACAATGGCAGTTGTGAAGTTTACAGTTTTGACTTTCACCTACTTGAGAAAATAGTGGTAAAAATATGGATTAATTTGAATGTGAGTAAGAGTGGGTGGGAAACATGAAGTGGGACTAGGCAACTATTCTTGCGGACTTCTATAGAGTTCTACCTCTGTTGCTGCTGGTTGCTTTCTTTTAATGAAAAGTCTCGATATCAGCCAAAGTACTTGCTTGTTGATTGCATAAGCTGTGCAGTCCATATTCAAGTCCTAGGGGAATTGACAATTGCTATTAAAAGTTTCCCATTGCATGAACCACCCTTCCTGTATATGAATCCAAATTAAACTCTTCAACCCAAATCCAATTTAAACCCGACAACCGAAATCCAGGATACAAAATGTAAATTAGGCTATAGGCATTTAGTCATAATTTTATAGTTGTTTTTTTGCTTTTCTCCTATAGGAAAACAGTAAATTCTTACTTCAAAAATGGTAATCACTTTATGTTTTATTTTAATATATGTAAATTCTATGTTACAGGTTATCCCACGTCAACTTTGTGACAATGCTGGATTTGATGCAACTGATGTGCTAAACAAGCTAAGGCAGAAACATGCGCTAGCATCAGGTTAGCTGCTTTTCTGTTTTATTTCTGCACATGTATATTTGTAATATAATTTTGATACCAATTACATGTTGGTTTGGGTCCTGTATATATTTCCTCTGGACTATAAGCGGTGGATCTGTCCTTTCATTAAATCTTGTACACTTGTATATTATATGCTGTTCCCCTAATTAATTTAGCCATTTTGAGGATTGATTATCTAAATTCTTACTTGCTGTATGCACCCTTCTCAAAAGAACTAGTTAAAGATCATATATGTGTTCCCTTCTTGTCTTTTTTGGTTTTGATGTTACAACCAGCCCTTTGTTGTTGGGTTGTGCATGTGTGTGTTTGTTTAGTTACTTTATGAACATTGCTGAAAAACTATGTGTAGGAGAGGGTGCTCTTTATGGGGTAGATATCAATACAGGTGGAATTGCTGATTCGTACGCAAACTTTGTGTGGGAACCAGCTGTCGTGAAGGTATATTAAAGTTTTCACGTACTGTTTGAATTAAATATTCTGTTCTGTTGCACTCATTGTAAGTATGATTACTTGATGGATCTTTCTAAAATGATTCCCCTCCAGATCAATGCTATAAATGCAGCTACAGAGGCAGCTTGTCTAATTCTAAGTGTTGATGAGACGGTAAAGAACCCAAAGGTAATATTGTTTTCTCTTTCTTTTACAGCTGCTGATAGTTTGAAGCTTTTTGCAAGTCGGACATTTTCTCAACTATTATATAAATGACTTGAATCAGAGTCATAGTTAGGAATATATGCCTTGTAAGTGAGTATCTATTTTAATAAATCTTGGGATGAGCGAGAATCAAACCCAGAACGTGGGACGACAAGAGATATGCCCTTACCACTTGCGCTATCTCATTGCACTCCACAGTCATAGTTAATAGTAGACCCTATCCAAAAAAAGAGAGTTAATAGCAGACTGATATTTTAGAAGCAAACTACTTTATTATCATTGTTGAGTTAGTTGATTAAACCAAGTAGTAAAATAACCACCTTGAAACTAGTGTTTAACTTCAAAATCACCCTTCTTTAGTTGTTATCCTTATTTGCGTGTTGCTGTGTTTATTTAAGATTTTAAAACTTCTGATGGCTTCTGACAACATTCACTATGCAGTCTGAGAGTGCACAGGGTGAAGCTGCTGCAAGTGCAATGGGAAGAGGGCGTGGCGGTGGTGCTCTCCGTGGTCGTGGAAGAGGGATGCGCAGAAGATAGGTTTTTAGTTGTATATTTACGTCATTGCTGGTTGGTTTACTATTTGAAGTTCCTTGGCACGGACAGCTTGAGAGTTCAACCATTTGTATTTTTCTTGTTTATTCATCCTTTTGTATCCTAAGTAGAGATTTGAGTCTATGTTATTTTGTTATTGTGATTTATTCCCTAGTGGCACACTTTTGGTTATAATGCTTCAATCCTTGTATGCCTTTGGCCAATTTTGACTGTTAAAAGTTAACATTATGTCTTAGATTTGCATCCTCGTATGCCAGACAAACTCCCGCGAGTTTTATGAACTACGAACATCTTTGGTTTTCGAAGTAAGGGTAAAGTGCAGAGTGGTGGCAACATTACTCAATGTTTCACTATTTACTGGGGCATTTAAATATGTATTGCATTACAAAGAAGTGTTTGACCACCGAATAATGATGGGCAACCATTGTTTAAAATTTGTTTCAAGCAACCGTACTGTAAGGTGGTGTTGTGCAAGAATAGAAGTGCTCGTGTCCTTTGTTGGCCTGCTTGACCAATCATATTATCAGTTGAAAAATGGAAAATAATTCAACCTTAAATATCAAGAATGTGCCCAACACGAGTGAGTATATATTATTTTATTTTAGGGATTTTATACTATTGCGAGTTAATTTTTTTTGGGTAATGCTAGGTATTCTAAATTTTTTATCAAAAATTTTACCAAATGTCATGGCATAAATGTGCGATAAATTTTGATTTGTGAACGTATATGAATACACGTGGATTCTGTTTTATTATAAGCAAAGTTAGCAAGTATATGTATGACACAACAGTAAACATTTTGAGGTCTTTAGTATTTTTCATTTTTTTTTTTCCCATCATTTCGAATTCTTCTCTAGTTAATCTATACATTACCATAACCTGTAAAATATTCTTGTTGAAGTTGGGGAATAAACAAATTCACTCTTCAAATTATTAACAATTTTCACGTGAGACTAATTACTTGGCCATCTAAAAATTTAAGAAATAAAATATACAAATACTTCAAAGAAAATAGGAAATGAAATATACGAAAAATGCAGAATCAGTGAAAAACAATATTCTGATTTCTGAAAATAACAATACCAATCAAAACGCCAAAAATTTATCCATAATAAAACATAATCAGAATGGCACTTGCTGCAGCAAATCTATCTAGAGCCTCCGGCTTTCTACTGCTATCTTACCTAAGCCACGGCGGCGCCGGCGCCGGCATTTCTCTCCGCCGTCAAAAGGGTCTCTCCTTCTCCCTCCCCACTCAAAAGGGTCACTTCAACTTTACCCCTTTAAAGACCACTACTGCTAGTAACACCAATATTATTAGGCTTAATAGTAAGGTGTGTTTTTGCACAACCTCAGGCTCAGCTCCTGTTACTGATAACATTATTGTCTCTAATTCTCCTGATTCTGAAACTGTCATTTCTGAAGAAGATAAATTGAAGGGGTTGGGTAACATTTTTAATTATATGAATGACAACATTTAATCGGTTATTGTATTGTAATTTTCGTTTATTGTTTTTAATTATATGTATGGCAACATTTAATCGGTTATTGTATTGTAATTTTCGTTTATTGTTTTTAATTATATGTATGGCAACATTTAATCGGTTATTGTATTGTAATTTTCGGTTATTGTATTTTATTGTAGCGGTATTCTCCTGATCCAGTCCGCTCTGCTGCTCCACTCCTCTCTCCGGCATTCCTCTCCGCTCCTCTCCGCGGCACTCCTTTCCGCTCCCCTCTTCCTCTCTCCTACACTCTAATCCGATCTGCCTCCAGGGGTCCAATTTTATGTTTCTATGTGAGTTTATTGTTTTTAAGTTTATTGTTTTTAATTATATTTGTATATGTATGGATGCGAAGCAGGATTTAATGGGTGTATTTTGTTATTGTATTCAGCGTTCTCCTGCTCCACCCCGCGCTGCTCCACCCCGCGCTGCTCCACCCCGCGCTGCTCCACCCCGTGCTGCTCCACCCCGCTCTGCCAATCCACTCTCCGCCACTCCTCTCTCCGCTACTCTAGTCCGATCTGCCTCCGGCTATCCGGTTTTGTGTATCTATGTGAGTTTGTTGTTTTTTAATTATATTTGTAGTATGTGAAACATCATTTGATCGGTATTTGAATTTTGTTATTGCAGATACATTCTCCTGCTCCACCATTCCGCCCCGCTGCTCCTCTCTCCGCTCATCAGAACTCTAGTAAAGATCCATCAGTTTAAGAGGCTTCTAAGTGACTAGTATTTCAAATATGTTGTCAAGTTGATTTGACTTTGTTGATTTGACTTTGTTTAGACTTGTTCGTAATATTGATATTTTGGTTGGCAATGGTGTCAAACAATTCATATTTTAGTGGTTTACTATTTGTAAACAATGGTGTTTGTCTATGTCTATTGTTTGGGTTAACTGGTATAACTAGCATCTTTATATTATCCATCGTGGATGATATTAAGAATTTGTCTTTTACAGTACATTGTCTTTTACTTGGAGTTATTTTATTTACTTGTGATTCTGGGGATCATTGCACAAGGAATCATAAAGTGTCTGGGGATACTGGGAACTTTATGATTCCTCATATTGTTGGCTCTTGCGTCCTGTGTTTCTGCTTCCCAAAGTCGAACAATGAGCCTGGCGGATACTGTTCTGATGCAATTACGTCTTAAAGAAACTTGACCCCCTTTTTCGTCGTATCTAGTGGTGTTTTTGTTAACAATGCAAATCACTTTGAGTAGATAGTTGTATGGCGTTGCATTAATATGATCTGATCCTAAATTCCCTATTTCTCTGGTCTTTTAGTTTATTATAAAGCTGTCTGAATGCACATGCTTGTTACCGGCTCTTGTTATGTAGATAAAGATCTTGTAGTTGTAATTTTTAATAATGGTTTATGGTTAAAAGTCGGTGCGCAAGGTTGTCTTTCTACTTAATAGGTTGCACGAACGTCTCCAGGAATGTAATGGAGATGAGGTTTTGGAATGTAAAGTCTCCAGAAATTAACTGAATGGGCTCTGAAATGTATAGGTTTTCATTCTCGTTGCCAGGGTAATGGAGATGACATCTATCAAAACTCAGCCGTTCAGATTCAACTGCAGTATCTACATTCAAGATTTTTCTTGTTCTGGCAGGAAACAATCTCTCTGGAAAGGACTTCACAGATGCCTCTGATGCAGCTTGTTTCCCTCTTACTCTGTTCTCTAGTTCATTTGATCCCGATTGGGCATCAGGTATATCAGCGACTGCCATCCAAGGGTTGTTGAGCATGTTGGTAGATGGGGGTGCAGACAATGTCAATCAATGTTTTCTTGAAGCCTCGCGTTTTGGGAGTACAGAACTTGTATGCATCCTGCTGCAGGTATGTGTTCTTATCAGGCCATTGAAGTCATGGTTTTTTTATTTTTATTTTTTTCTTCGGAGTTCAATAATAAATTCTTCTTGGAGTGGAATTTAGATCTTTTAATTAGTCCCCTTCAACTGGTAAAACACAGTTGGAAATTGCCAAATCATTTTTTATATCCCTCCTCGGGTTGTTGATCATGTTGGTAGATGGGGGTGCAGACAATGTCAAACGTATAGTACCACCTATCTGGATGTCAAACTTCACTGGTCTGCTTATGTTCTTGACGTAGTGCAACCAATGTTGACCTTGATTGCGGCACTTTCTCAGATTAAAAATTACACATGAAATCTAGTAATAGAAAGTGATCAGTGAGATGTTGGAAGTATAATGTTGAAAATTGAGATTATGTATTTCTACTGCAGACTGCAGTTATGATTACAAGGCAAGCATCTTGCTGTTCGTACTGTCAAGTTTTATTCCATTTATCGTGTTTACTAATCTGATCTGTAGCCATGTGTAGTCTTGTGATGTTTTCCTCATTCCTAAAAGTGATGTGACATTATGGTAAACTAGCAAACAAATTGACCAAAGGAACCTGTGTTCTGGACACTATCAATTAGGCACATATGGTTTCAGTCGATCAAAGAACACTCCAATCTTATAGTTGTGCATATAGAGGCCAGCTCCTCACTGCATACAAGGCCATTTTCAGCTGTTAGACTACCTTTAAGCTGTAAACTCACTTTAACCTCAGAAATGAGTGTCCGTTTTTGTACTTTTGCATTGCATTACTTGTCATTGTGTTGAAGAATTATTTTATCTATTTTTGTCTCATACAGCAAAGAGATTGCCTCGTCTGCACCCAGTGGCAAACCCATCTAGGGATGGTTCTTACTGACAGGTCTGCTGATAGAGCTTTTTCTACTTCTTGTTGCTCTTAAGCTTCTTTAATGGTTCTAACAATTGCATCTGCATGAGGTTTTTTAATACTTATGTACAGTGTCCTTGTTAAGTTTTACTATCGTAGCTTTTGCAAATTTATATTGAAGTTGTCCCTTCTAAATTACTTTGTATGGTAGTGTATACTGTTAGTTGAACTAAAACCAAGTTGGAATAAAAATACTTATCGTTGTAGAAATTATGAGTTGGACTCATAAGTTGAGTTAGAAAGCACCCCTAATTCGTTTTTATGGAGTTCTAAGTTATAACCCATCGTTCTTTAAGAAACTTTTGTTTATTTATTTATTTGTTTATTATCTATTTATAAATAAGAAGAGGCTATCATTGCAACACTCACTCACCAACATTTATATAACTAGGAAACTTAGCCGCGGCACGGACGGCTTTTTATAAATATTACAAAAATAATTTTATATTAAAAAATATGTATCCCAAATTTTAATTATAAAATATTTTAAAAAATGTAAAAAAAATAAGCAAAATTGTATTTAAATATAGATTTTATGTTTTTTTTGTAGTTATTCAAAATATGTAAATTATTTTTAGTTGAAGATTCGAAAAATGATTTTAGTTACGATATAAGACTAGCCTATAACCCGCACGATGAATTGTTTAATAGTTGTTAACTTATTGTTTGTGTTTGTGTATACAATTTTTATTAGTCGGATATTAAATGAATTTCTTAAAAAACTAAGTACGTCTCTAAATATATTTTTATTGGTTATTGAAATTTATAATTATAATAATAAGACATGTTAAAAATAATAAATAAACTTTCAAAATAAAAAAATTATTTAAATATGTTTTTCAAATAATTAGGCCTACTTTTAAAATAATTAGAGTAATTTGTGATAATAAATTATAATATATTATACTAATTAAAAATAATATACTTTATTAGTATATTATTTTAATTGATGTGTAATAATTATGCTTAAATAAATATAGTTAGAGATGTACTAAAATATTTTTAAATAAATAAGCCGGTAAATTGGTCCAAGTATATTGACTTATAAAGTATAAGTTGATCACACGATCCAAAAAAAAAGATATACACTTTGGCAAAAAAAACTAATCGATTAGTTATTAGTAATTATAATATTATTATTTTATCTTATTAAATAAAACTGCCCGTGATATTTTTAAAAAATAAGAGGTTTTAGTTAGGAAAAATAAAAAAGTAGAAATTTTAGTTATAAAAAAGAATATATGATTTGGCTAATAAAGGTAATTCGTTAATTATTAGTATTTTATGTTACTAAATTAAATTGCCCTTGATATCTTTGAAGTTTTAGTTAGGAGAAATTTTAGTTAAAAATTAAAAAAAATACACGCTTTGGGAAAAAAAAACTAATCGATTAGTCATTAGTAATTATAATATTATTATTTTATTTTATTAAATAGAACTATTCGTGATTTTTTTGGAAAATGAGAGGTTTTAGTTAGGAAAAATAGAAAAGTAGAAATTTTAGTTAAAAATATAAAAAAGAATATATATTTTGGCTGAAAAGATAATGGGATAGTTATTAGCAATTATAATTTATTATGTTATTTTATTAAATGAAACTGCCTGCGATATTTTAGTAAAATGAGATGTTTTAGTTAGAAAAATAGAAAAATATTCTTTATAATAATTTTAATATTTGATCTAACGGGTCTCATCGATTTAATCATAAATCTAACGGATATGAATTGAGTGACCAGACTACATCAATGTTTCGTCTTTAATATAATAGTATAGATGCCGTATGTGATAACTTTAGTATATATATATATATATATATATATATATATATATGGGTCATGTTACTTGTATAACCCTTAACCTTAGAACCCTTAGAACTCTATCTTATTTTTTAAAATAATATATATTTATTATATGAAGGTCATGGGTAAAGTTGTCCAAAAACACAAAATACATAATTTAGAGCTAATTAATATTTTATTAACGATAATAATCATACATCGATATCGATCACAAAATTCTCCATCATCATCATAAAATTTCCCCAATTATTTTTATTATTTTTTGTGAAAATATTCAAGTTATTGTATAAACACAATATCAGATAACAGTGTTCAGCAGCTGAACATTTAAATACAAGTAAGTTCAGTTGCAGAACTTTAAATTTTATATGTTTGATTTCAAATTCGATTGCATGACTTTTATGTTCAGCGGTAGAACACGAAAGTTATGGTATGAAAATAATGTGAATAATATTGTTCAACAGCCGAACATTATAAAAATAATCAAGTTCACTTGTAGAACTTTGTGAAAAAAAGTAAGTTCAGTTGTAGAACTTTGAAGTCCATATGCATAACTTTTAAAATTCAGCTGCAGAACACTGTATTTATACTATGAAACAAAATAGGTTCGGCAGTACAATCTTTTTATTCCAAGAATACCCTTATAAGATTTTGTATATAAAAATGAGTTGAATCTGAACAGTTGATCTAGTAATAATCCAACGGCTTATAACAGTTCTTTTTTAGTGATTGGTTCTCTCTTGAGCCTAACCCATATATATATATATATATATATATATATATATATATGGGTGCCCTTCCACAGCCCCCGTTGGTTATGAAATGTTATACAACCAACCCATCACAGCCGTTTAAAAACGATCATACGGTTGAGAAAAAGCACTGCAGCAATGTATCATTGCACCCCCCGCAATGTATCATTGCACCCCCCGCAATGATACATTGTTGGACCTCTTATATTTTTTTTACCAAAACTACCCTTTTGGGTTCAAAGTCATATCCAAGGATCAAACCCAAAACTAATAGGGGGGTGCAATGTTTCATTGCGGGGGGTGCAATGTTTCATTACGGGGGTGCAATGTTTCATTGCGGGGGGTGCATTGTTTCATTGCGGTGGTTCATTGTTTCATTGCGGGGGTTGTATTGTTAAAATATTATTTTTCATTTTTCATTGTTTCGAAGTGAAGTAAAAAAAGGATAAAATAAAAAAAATAGTATTTCATTTTTTAAAAATGCAAAATATTATTTTTCTAGTTTATTTTAATATGAGTTTTGTTATTTTAATATCAATTTTTTTTTTATTGTTAAAATAATATTTTGCATTTTCCTATTTGCAAAAATATTAGTATTACATTTATTAAAGCAATCGTAGAAAAAATAGGGAAAATTCGAAGTGAAGTAAAAAAAGGATAAAATGAAAAAAATAGTATTTCATTTTTTAAAAATGCAAAATATTATTTTTCTAGTTTATTTTAATACCAGTTTTGTTATTTTAATATCAATTTTTTTATTATTGTTAAAATAATATTTTGCATTTTTCTAATTGCAAAAATATTAGTATTACATTTATTAAAGAAATCGTAGAAAATAGGGAAAATTCGAAGTGAAGTAAAAAAAGGATAAAATGAAAAAAATAGTATTTCATTTTTTAAAAATGGAAAATATTATTTTTCTAGTTTATTTTAATACCAGTTTTGTTATTTTAATATCAATTTTTTTATTATTGTTAAAATAATATTTTGCATTTTTCTAATTGCAAAAATATTAGTATTACATTTATTAATGAAATCGTAGAAAATAAGGAAAATTCGAAGTGAAATAAAAAAAGGATAAAATGAAAAAAAATAGTATTTCATTTTCTAAAAATGCAAAATATTATTTTTCTAGTTTATTTTAATAAGAGTTTTGTTATTTTAATATCAATTTTTTTTTATTATTGTTAAAATAATATTTTGCATTTTCCTATTTGCAAAAATATTAGTATTACATTTATTAAAGCAATTATAGAAAAAATAGAGAAAATTCGAAGTGAAGTAAAAAAAGGATAAAATGAAAAAAATAGTATTTCATTTTTTAAAAATGCAAAATATTATTTTTCTAGTTTATTTTAATACCAGTTTTGTTATTTTAATATCAATTTTTTTATTATTGTTAAAATAATTTTTTGCATTTTTCTAATTGCAAAAATGTTAGTATTACATTTATTAAAGAAATCGTAGAAAAAATAGAGAAAATTCGAAGTGAAGTAAAAAAAGGATAAAATGAAAAAAAATAGTATTTCATTTTTTAAAAATGCAAAATATTATTTTCTAGTTTATTTTAATACCAGTTCTGTTATTTTAATATCAATTTTTTTATTATTGTTAAAATAATATTTTTGAATTTTTCTAATTGCAAAAATATTAGTATTACATTTATTAAAGAAATCGTAGAAAATAGGGAAAATTCGAAGTTAAGTAAAAAAAGGATAAAATGAAAAAAATAGTATTTCATTTTTTTAAAATGCAAAATATTATTTTTCTAATTTATTTTAATACCAGTTTTGTTATTTTAATATTAATTTTTTTATTATTGTTAAAATAATATTTTGCATTTTTCTATTTGCAAAAATATTAGTATTACATTTATTAAAGAAATCGTAGAAAAAATAGGTAAAATTCGAAGTGAAGTAAAAAAAGGATAAAATGAAAAAAATAGTATTTCATTTTTTAAAAATGCAAAATATTATTTTTCTAGTTTATTTTAATATCAGTTTTGTTATTATAATATCAATTTTTTTATTATTGTTAAAATAATATTTTGCATTTTCCTATTTGCAAAAATATTAGTATTACATTTATTAAAGCAATCGTAGAAAAAATAGGGAAAATTCGAAGTGAAGTAAAAAAAGGATAAAATGAAAAAAATAGTATTTCATTTTTTAAAAATGCAAAATATTATTTTTCTAGTTTATTTTAATATGAGTTTTGTTATTTTAATATCAATTTTTTTATTATTGTTAAAATAATATTTTGCATTTTCCTATTTGCAAAAATATTAGTATTACATTTATTAAAGCAATCGTAGAAAAAATAGGGAAAATTCGAAGTGAAGTAAAAAAAGGATAAAATGAAAAAAATAGTATTTCATTTTTTAAAAATGGAAAATATTATTTTTCTAGTTTATTTTAATACCAGTTTTGTTATTTTAATATCAATTTTTTTATTATTGTTAAAATAATATTTTGCATTTTTCTAATTGCAAAAATATTAGTATTACATTTATTAAAGAAATCGTAGAAAAAATAGAGAAAATTCGAAAAATGCCCTTATAAGATTTTGTATATACTATGAAACAAAATAGGTTCGGCAGTAGAATCTTTTTATTCCAAGAATACCCTTATAAGATTTTGTATATAAAAATGAGTTGAATCTGAACAGTTGATCTAGTAATAATCCAACGGCTTATAACAGTTCTTTTTTAGTGATTGGTTCTCTCTTGAGCCTAACCCATATATATATATATATATATATATATATATATATATATATATAGGGGGCTATTCTACTACAAACCACTCTTAGACTACAAACCTACAAACTAAATAATTTTAGTGATTTCTGTAAGAATAAATAGTGATTTCAGCATAGATCTAGCTATTTATTTTTATATACGTATAAATTTAGTGATTTTACGATACAAAATCTGTAATTTACGTATAGATCTGGAGAAAAAATCACTACATTTACGCAGAAATCACTATTTATTCTTACAGGAATCACCAACATTTTAGTGATTCTCGCAAACATAAATAGTGATTTATCGTCGGAATATATCAAATATGGTATGCAAATCGATCCTTGGGAGATGGAGAAAAATACGGTGAAGTCGGATTTCAAAACAAACTCTCCGATTGACGGGAAAAGTCAAATTAAAAACGAAGGGGAATAGGTGTGATTGAGTGTGGGAGGGTGTATTTTAGTTGTGTGTTGTGCATATAGGGGGGCCATTAGATTAGATTAATCTAAGGGCTTAAATTGGTTCTTAGTTTGTATTTTAAAAAAGGTTTGTATTTGATCATTAGCCTATATATATATATACGATTTGGCTAATAAAGACAATCGGTTAATTATTAGTATTTATAATATTAGTATTTTATGTTACTAAATGGAATAACCTGTGTATATTTTTTGAGATTTTAGTTATGAGACATATTAGTTAGAAAATATAAAAAGAATATATACTTTGGCCAAAAAAGCTTATCGGTTATTTATTAGTAATTATAATATTATTATTTTATTCTATTAAATAGAACTACCCCTAATATTTTTAGAAAATAAGATGTTTTAGTTAGGAAAAATTAAAAAAAAAAGTAGATATTTTAGTTATAAAAAAGAATATACACTTTGGTTAATAAATGTAATTGGTTAATTATTAGTATTTTATGTTACTAAATGAAATTGTTTGTAAGAACCGGGAAACCGTGGGTATATTTTTAGAGTTTAATATAATTTCTTTTACGTTATTTGTGGATTTAAATACATTCTGTATTTAAATGTGGGGAAATTTTCGATAAATGATCATATGTGTTTGTCCTATAAATGCTACGTGAATTTTGAGGTAATTAGACTGGTATTTAAAAAGTGAGTTATTTTATTTTAAAGTTATCGTAAATTTTTGAACGAAGAATTCCGTTCGTTTCGTAATTGTTCGGGAAATTGGTACATCATTCGTACCAATAATTCATTCGTTAAGACAGGGGATATTTTTGAGTAATTGTTATAAAGATATTTTGGTTCGTACATATAGATAGTATTAAATTATTCTCGCAATTATCCGTACTTTTTGATGATTATCGTTTTGTAACCGGTACGCTATATTCGAATAAAAACGATCCAACGGATCAATATTGAACCAAAAATATCGTTTGAGGTATTATTTTCTGTTTAATATAAATAGTCATATCGTAATTATTTTGCGTATAATAAAGCGTATAATATACCGATAATTATCTAAAAATACCCGAAATCCCTAAATCGTGTTCTTGGTGTTCTTCGTGTTCTTGAGAATCAAACCAACTTTTGAAGGGGTTACCGGAATCCGTTTTCAACGTTCTAGTAGTCGAATCGAAGGTCTTGGAATCTAGTTTCATAATCTACCATCAGAATTCGTGTGGGGTAATTTTTAAACCTTGTACGAAGCTTTCTTTAATTCTGGAAAATTAGGGTTCATGAAATATTTGGGGCTTTTTGATTTTGAGCTTGTTCATGTGATTTGTTGATATTTATAGCTTCGCATGGTTGTAAGGAGTCCAAATATGTGTTCAATTTCATTGTTTGATTCCCGGATTGTTCAATTCGAAAATTTAGGGTTCTTGAGCTCGAATTGGGGCTTTTTGATTTAGAGTTTGTCCGTTGATTTTGATGGTTCCTATAGCTTCATATGATCATGGGTAATCGATTTACATGTTTTATTGAGTCTTTCTATTCCTAGATTAGCTAGTTCGAATTGTTAGTTTGTTTTCGAATTTTCAAACCATTAGTTCGTAAAATATGTTGATTGTTTGTGTATGAGGATATGGGGGTTAGATTGTACGTGTCCTAATCTTTGTTTTGGTATATAGAACATTGAGTTTGGTTGAGGTTTGGTGCTAAACGAATTTTGGCCGGATTTGTGGCCGGAGTTTTATCGCCGGCGGCGGCCGGTTGGCCATTAAAGCTGGCTTGAAGCTTTCAAGGAAGAAGATGAATAGTGTTTTTAGAATTATTTTTTTTATAATTCAAAAAAAATAGTTTAAAAATTCTAAAAATCATATTTTTGATTTAAAAATACATTTTTATATTCAGAAAATTTTATGAATTTATAAATATTTATTTAAATTCGAAAATTTATTAAATTTAATTATTTTAATTATTTTTGATTAATAATTTATTTATTTAATTAATTGATTAATTTTAATAATCAGTTAATTCTATTAAATAATTATTAATTAAATCTAATTAATTTAAATTAGATTTAATTATTTTCTTGGCTTGGTTTTATTCATACGAATTTGTTTGAGTGTTTGGAATTAGTCAATTAATTTTATATTAATTGATTAAATTGTTTTTAAATCTTTATATTGGGATAAATGATCCGATTTTTGATCTAAAAATATTTTGAGGTTTAAATCATTTGAAATGAGAGTCGTATATTTTTCTAAAATTATTTCTTAGATGTTACGAGGCTTATGTGATTTAATTATCACAATTAAATGACGATATGTGCTATGTAAATTATGTGAACTATCTGGTTAGTGAGTCATAAATACTAAGAAGTGTTTTGTGACTTGTTTAAATGTTTTAATTGTGTCTAATATTATCACGAGGGGTAGTTAGAATAGAAATTTGTCGGTATTGTTAGAAAATGAGATTGACGAGACCGTTGACTTAGATGTGGACTTTTATATTATGGAGATTTTAGACGAGCGTGATATGTAAATCATTTATTTAGTCAATCGTAACTATTCTATCAATTGAAATATGGCTATCTATGTAACAGAGGCTATTGAACGAGACGAGCCAGATTACCGAAATATGTTAAATGAAGGAAGTCGGAGATGGATGAAGTATTGCTTGCGACTGGTTGATCTATCTGAGAGATGACACAACACTGGGGAAACGTCAACACGCATAGGGGATCTTTCCAAGTATTTTATTCCAATAGAGGTATTGGTAAGAATAGTTAATGCGTCAGAATTAAGTTACATAATGATCGTACTCTAGAGATTTAAATAGCGTTTATGTTGGACTATAGAAATAGACACGCGAATTCAATCTCGGGGAATCAGACTTGCGACAAGCCGACAACTACGAGAATGTCATATCCATGAATGATCAAGAAAGAGAATTATGGTGCCATGAAATCAAAGAGAAATGAAGTCGTATTATTTCAGCCTTACGTAATAGCTAAGGACCAGAGGCAAGTGTTTATACTCTTCACTTATTTTCCAAGTGTTGGCTCTTTTACACTAAACTGCAATTGTTATTATTATTTCTTGTTAATGCAGTTATCGGATTCAGTCCTTTATTCAAACTTATATATATGTTATGTATAATCCGGTTTATTTCCTTCAGAATGTAAGGCTTATCTGTTATAAGTATACTTTTTGAAGGACTTGAACTATTTCTTTCAGTATTCAATAAACCCTCTGATTGATATTCTTACTTATCAGATTCATATTGCCATGCTAAATGAGAAAAGTGTAATTATTTTGTTGAAACTGTGATTTGAGTTATGAACCCGATAAGGGTAAAGTTGTGATTTGGAAAAATGAGGGTTTTATATTGAACCCGTGAATTGGGAAATACATGGGCCGTACGCCGGTCGCGAATTGTGAGAATGATATTTTTGGCCATGGTCAATAAGTGCCAAAATGGGCTGATTTTTGATTGTGTTGCCCAGGGATCCCAGTTTAGCCTGCTGTGGACCACAGTATGGTTGGCGAGCTAAGAGCGATCGATCGTCGGCTTAGCTCGTAGCGTTTAGTAGATTCCAATTCATTTATTTTGATGATAAAGTGAGAAAAGTTACTTATATGATATTAGATTACTTTTAAAGTTATGTATTGGTATTGATAATCAAGTTTCATTGTTCTTAAATTCCATTGAGAATTTCCTAATACCTGTTCTGTACTGTTTTGTTAAATTTCATATTTATTGAATCATACATTGATATTCAGAGTTATATTCTATCACACTGGCTGAGCATTTTGGCTCACTCTTGCTTGTTTCACCTTTTTAACCCTCCAGTGAAAGGTAGATTGACAGTATTTAATCGTATAACTATGGAATGAGAAGAGTCAAGATGATGTTGGGAAGACGAGTTGATGCAGAGCATTTGGATTTAGTGTAAGGTTATTGTATAAAGTTGATTTCTAGTAATTACTATATGGTATAAGATTAGTTTGTCTGGTATACTTCTTATCGAAGTTATACTAGTGTTTTAGAATTTGTGCAAAGAGAATTGTTGTAAAAGGAAGTTAAAGTTTGTGAAATTTTGGATTCTTGTTTCTAGCACTATAACCTAAAAAATCTTGGTTTAGTTGGGGTCGCAGATGTATATTTGAATTTGTTTAATATTTAACAGGTTGTTTTTAATTGAGATTTTAGCGTGACGACCAAATTCTTTGACCCCGGATTTGGGGGCGTTACAAGTTGGTATTAGAGCAGGGTTATAGTAAAACTAAAAACGAGAGTGCGTAGGAGTGTATATAGTTATATAAGGAACGTCAGAGCTCATTTAGAGTTCGTGTTGGACTATTGGATATAGTACCAATGAGTGAGTTAAGATAAGGGTATTCGATTGAGATGATTGTGCTAAGCTGGATAGAACTTCTCACGGTTGTAGATGTCTACGGCGGAATCTTCAAGGACTATTATGAGTCGACGACAACATACGATATTGATAACTTTACGACGTGGAAAAGAAAGGGCTTAGAATCGGATAACGAGCTATCGAAGGAGTCGACAGAGAAGGCATATGTGGAGACCTTTGTAATACCTTCCCATCCTAACGAAATATTTGACATTCCTTTAAGCGAAACTTGTGTTGGTGAATGTATTCCACCTTTTGACTTTGTATTTGATACCTTTGATCAATCATGTTTCCAATTGTGTCGGAGGTTGTTATGATATCCATTTCAGATTTTGAGGCCTGTTGAAAATTTGTTATGTGAATTTCAACTCTTTCATTCTTCAGGGGTGAATCACTCTTATTGTAATGTAACACTCTTTGTTCGATATTTTCTTTTCTGGTTATTCTTCTTTTCTGAAGTAACACTTTTGGGGATCTACTCAGTTTCAATCCAAGGTGTGTATCTGAGAATTTCTCATCAATTGATTGTTAATTTGACTTTAGACCCATTTTATATTTCTCTACTCCAGCTGAGACGAACAACCCTATTTATAGGGGACACAAGGACTATCTGTCTGTGTGATAGAAGTCTGATGGGACGCCGTCACTTGTGTGTTGTGCAATACAAGAAGGCTAATTACCTTTAGTAATGTCTTAATTAAGACACACAACATTGAGTTCATGTGATCAAATTGATCTCTCAGTGATTCTTTTATTCCCAGGAATGTTTGCTTTCAAATTTGTAAATTTGGTAACCACAGTTGTGGAACCCTTGTTATGATACGGAATATTTTCAATTCAAAATATCACGAATCTTGTTACCTCTAATAATCTTGAAGGTATGCTACCAGGTTGGAAGGAATTAACCTTACCATAATGAGTAAAGAATTTGCGATTGAATTATCACGAGCGAAAGCGGATCACAATGCGATTAGAGTACCAGTGACTAGGGGTGTACACGGATTGGTAAAACTGACCAACCCGATCCAAACCGAATATTTTTAAACCGATATATATTTGGATTGAAAAAATATAAACCCGATTTAAATGGGTTGGGTATGGGTTTTGAATTTTTTAAACCGAACCAACCCAACCCGATTAAAAATAATAAATTTAATTAAAATATATGATAATAATTAATCATGTTGCCAATACATTACTCTCGGTTTAGATTATTGATACATTTTATACATAGGGCAAAGATAGGCTGCAAGAAGTCATGCTGCTGCACTTGGTTTATTCCCAGTCTGAAGTTTACAATAGTATGCTAACGGTTAATAAGACTAGTAAAGCCCAATTAACAAGAGATGCTAGAAATCTAGTGGTTTCCCGTAAATTCAGTGGTAACATTTACAATACCCCCATTTAATAAAAATTAGGACCAGAGTAAAGAGTCGCAAAGAAACTCGGAAACTAGAACACCGTATGTAGTAAACTTTGATCAGTTAACATCTTTATTATTGATTGAACTCCTACTTATTTAATACAAATGATTGAGCTCACCTTATTTGTCGTCTTTTAGTGTGTTTTAACTTAAAGATTTGAGATTTATTGTATTTGAGATGGATATGTAATATTTCGTTGACTTTCATTTTCGGTTTATTAAATTAGTACTTGTTGCTTGATAAATTTTTTATATATTTATTAACCCGATCAATCCAATCCGAACCGATCCAAACCGAACCATACTAGATGGTTGGATTATGAATTTGATTTTTATGGGTTGGGTTGAAAATTTGCGAACCCGATTTAATTGGGTTGGGTTGTTAAAATCCCGTAACCCGCCCAACCCAAACCGTGTACACCCCTACCAGTGACACATAACGGAGCCAGTTGTTCTAGATTTTTCAGCTAAAACACATTCTAGATTTTTTCTAACAAATTTCCTCCTTTCTCACTAAAATCCATTCCTTTTCTAAAAATATCACGGGCAAATCCTTTACTTATTTATTTTAAAATGTATTTAAATACTTTTAATTATTAAATTTTAAAACCTCATTTTCCAAAAATATCACGGGCATTAACTTTTTTAAACTAAATATATATTACATTTTTTTTTTTTCCTTACTAAAACCCCCTTTTTTCCAAAAATATAACGGGCAAACCCTTACTTATTTATTTTAAAATATGTTTTAATGTTTTTAATTAATTAAAAGTGTTTAGCTATTTTAACATGCCTACTTATTTTTTTAACAAATACAATTAAAAAAATAATAATAAAATAACAATTAACAATCCGTGCTTCGCACGAGTTTTAAGTTAGTATGTATTAAGATGTAAAAAATAGTATAAACATTAACTACGCTTTAGTAGTCGTTACCACTCTCACAAAATTATATCATAAAGCTATTTCGTAAAAAAAATTGTGAGTTGCTAAATTTAAAATTTTGCTCATACATTGATTATTCGGAATAATAGTGTCATAAATTTTATAAAGTTTAAGATTTTTTAAAAACTTAAACAAAAAGTATTCGTTATAACTTAAGAATAATATTTAGGACTCAATCCTGCTTTCTTCCAAACATATTGGGGAATAGTTGGGGGTGATGTGGTCAATTTCTGCCAGCAGTATAAAAGTTGAGGGGTTGTTAGCTGAGAATAAAAGGGAGTGGGATGACGAAGTGCTACAGGATATTTGCAATGTGAGAGATTATAATTTGATAAAGAAAATTCCAATACCGAGGTGTAATAAGGAGGACTCGTGGTTTTGGTTATTTGGTGACTGAGGGGAATTCACAGTACGGAGTTGTTACAGACGGATACGTGGGGAAGCAGAATGTCCTGATAAAGTGTTTTGAAAACGCCTATGGGGTTTGAACCTGCCAGGTAAGGTAGTAAATTTCCTCTGGCGATCGTGTCGTCAAGTGTTGCCCACTGTTGTAGTTTTGGGGAGTAAAAAAGTCAATGTGAATCCGGTTTGCTCATGGTGCCAGATGCAGGCAGAGGATGCTTTACATGTTTTGTTTGACTGTTGTTTTGCGAAGGAGGTGTGGGTAAGGATTGGGATTGCAGAGGCAGTACAAATATGCTCTAATGATTCTGTAATGTCTGTATTAAATCGAGTTTTTCAACGAAGTAGTAGAGAGAAATGTGGGCTAGTGGGTCTGGTATGTTGGGGTTTATGGTCGAGGCGCAACAATTGGGTTTGGAATCATGTCAATACATCCAGTTTTGGTGTCCAATCTAGAGCAGTATGTTAGCAACTTCTGACTTTAAGCTGTTTTTTTACTTTAAATCATTTTCTGACTTATTACACAAACAAATATTTTTCAGCTTAAAGTCAAAATACACTTTGAGATTAGGCTCATTAACATTTCACATCCAATGATTCGTTGTCATTAAATTATATGGTTTCTGTTTTATCATGCTTACTTTTGTTCATTTGTAAAAAAGAAAAAAAAAATACTTTTAAACTTCAGATTCTGAAAATTACTTGCGATTTAACTTGCTACTATTCAACTAAATAGCATTTGTGATTGTAATAATAATTTAAATAAAAGAAAAACATACCAAACGAATTATTAGCAGTTAGATTTTTGAGAATTGGATTACATTCTTTTATTAGATTTTACCCAAACAGGTAGAATTACCAACATATTGTCATGCAAAATCTGCAATCTAATTGAACAATTTATATATATAAAAAAAGGGAAGGGAAAAAGAAAAAAAAAAGGCATGGCAGTGCAATTGTACGGAGCAAGAAAAAATCATCTCGATTATATGAAGAAAATGCACAATGTCAATCAATGAAGACCCACATTGCATTACAAGAATCATCAAGAAACACCCCCATTTATAAAATCTTTATCGGAAACACAGCAGCCTAAAGAACAGAGCAAAACAAGGAAATACAGGGCACAAACATGTATGTGAATCAGATTTGATCTGCCCAAGAACTTCATCCAACGGCAAAACTGGCTGTTTTCTCGGTTGTGTCGAAGACTCATCATTCCCAGATAGTGCATAATCAAGAATGTGTTGAACTCCATGCACTGCAATGGCAGAGGACAGATACATATCAAGTTGAGTGATTCTTGAGTTATCAAGAGTGAAGTTGTGAGATGAAGTGTTTGTGACAAGAATTTATTTTGAGGGCAGGAGTGTTAGGATTCTTGAAAAGGGTCGGAAGATGTCACGAATTAAGTGACAACTGTTCAGATTATATTGCGCCAGAGTTTGTTATTGGACCATTGAGTACAGTTGGGCAAAGATGATAAAAGTGGACTAGCAAATATAACTTATGGCTAGCATAGCCTCATATCTCTACTCAAGTAAATACATCACATTACAAATACTATATATTCATACGCCTGTGTCCATCAACCTCACACACCTCGTCTAAAATCAAGTCGCGTTCTTCACTTGATTGACTGGTTCAATAAAGTTTTAAAATTGTTTCTGACTCTTCTTCAGTACTGGGGAATTCAGTTATATATACAACAAACAATTTGATAACAGCATTCAGCAAACAACAAAGCAAAACCACTAAAAAAGTGCCAAGCTAAATTTTAACAGCCAAGTCAGAGATTGAAAACTAACCAGCTAAGCTAAACCAGCCAAGTCCTGATAGTGGAGGTCCGACCAAATATAAGCAGCTGAAGTAATAACATAGAACAAACAATGCCTAGTCAGATCACTTGTAAAACAGTCTAAAGCATCTAGTATTGTACATATAACCATAAATACAAACATTTTAACCGTTATTAGATGTAGCTAAGTTAGTTGAAACTACCTTTTGTGCAAAAAGAACACAAACAAGCCATAATCAAGTCAATACCCACAGGAGAATCAGATAATCCATCACCATTAAAGCCTACACATCTCTCCAGACCATATGATCTAGACTCCTGCGATTCTGGAAACCTGAAACAATCAATTGACTCACTTTTGCTCGAGCCCAAATTATCATCACCAACCTCATCCTCTTCACTCTCACCATCATCGGTATCAAATTGTTCACATACAGTAGTGCTTTGTTCACCTTGAGAACCAACCCCTTCATCCTTTGCCTGATTCCCTCCAACATCAACACTATCCAGAATCCTCGGGCTTGTAGGCTTCACAATCAGAATAACAAGATTTGTACCTCCACAAAGCTCCACGGATATTGATGACCACTCTACGTTTACTGGATTAGCCAAAAGGTATTCCTATCTAACCAATTGCGACAATTCTAACTGGATAAAGATAGACTTGTATCAGACAAATAAATGATATAGATTACATAAATCATAAGCCGATACATTCCAACAAGTTAAGTCAACAACTTAAGACAAAAAAAGCACAGAAACTTACTTCTCTGAAAACATCTCGCAAATTATTTATATTTTTCGCGCCAAATAAAGCTATCGCATAAATCTTGAACAAAACTTTATACCAAATATACTGTGAGAAAAAAATCAAATCTGAATTTTTTGGGAACAATGCATCCCTTCGGGTCAACATGATTACCAAGAACTACATGTACAAGTGTAGAGAGTATGTTAATAACCCTCAATAACAGATATAAATAGAGTTGAAATGAATAAGATGACTCTTTTAATTTTACCCTAAGAGCAAAAAATTTAACATGTGCGTACAATTACGGCTTGGAGCAATGAGTTTATGCTGGACGTAGTCAACCTGCAACAAAGTTTTATAGATACCATTAGAAATAACATTCAACATATTCAAAAAATAGAGCGTGTAAAGCCTAGGTATGTCCGGAAAACTGATATGGGAGTTTGGCTCACAGTGACCATAAATATAAAAATTGGTTATTTTGGGGAATTTAAACATTTTAAAATTATTATTTAGAGTGAACAATGCTGAATATACACCTATAAACCTATTCTGATTCCAAAAACAATACACCCATTCATATACACATTGTTGAAATAACATCATATAATAAATAGTACTGCCAACTACAGTACATTGTCAATAATGATCCTCATTTCTTTTTAAATAGTTGCAACCTGTTTGAGGTTCCAAACGGGCACTTTTCAGGGTTATTTCTATGTTTGATGAGCTTACACTTCCAAGTAGCCACATTTGTGCAGGGTAAGTTACATGTGTTCGAACTTCTACGAGAGAATCCACTGCTCCTGCCACAAGGAACATCCTCAACTTGTAGATTCACGCAACATGACAAGATAGCTTCCTAACAGCAGGAGCAATCAGAACAAATGAAAGTAAATATATTTGCTTAAATTACTATACCAGAATTTCAACTTCACAAATCAGTCTAACAGTGACAATTATTTGGATATTAATTTTCCTTGACCAACTGGATAGCACACAGTACAAAGCTGTATAATTAGAGAGCACATGAATTTAAAAAATATTCTTGTAAAATTAACACATAACATTATGTTACTTCTGAATATGAGCACAAACCAAATAAAGAATTAGAATTGTAATTCTCATAGAGCTGAATTGCTAGTAGTCATAAGAGGTGAAGTGATGGTAGCCAAAGTTTCTTCCATTGGAAGAAGACAAATATGCTAAAAATACATAGAACACGTGCGAGTAAGCAACCGTTATTTGAGTTGATACTTGCAGGAGTTCCTTCTATTAGAAGCGTGAGTCATACTACTGGAGTCTAAATAAGGATAGTAATTTACGGAAGATAAATGCTCTACCTCCATGTTTACGTATGTACCTATCTAATACTCTTTATATATAAGACAAACCACATTTCAATGGAACACAATAGTACCAAAGTACCAAATTTGTTTATCACTAAACTCGGGTTTGATTCCTTGCAACTACATAATTAAACAAGATTTAGTTATGTAATTTAATTTCTTTACTTTCACCCTGGTTCGATTCCCTATTTATTCTTTGTATACTTTCATCAATACATTAAGAGCAGCCAATATCTCCACTCTTGCCCACGTCGTGAATTCTATTATCTATATCTGTCTCTACCTTTGTCACTGACTATGACAATTCTCCCGACTCCTTATATATCAATCATTTTCTGAGCATACCTCCAGATACCAACATATGTTCAGACATCAATACCACTTGCTAAATTTTATCAAACCTTGTGAAGGGTGTCTACACAATACATTTTTGATTATAAAAAGTAAAAACAAAACTGGACCAAACTGTTAATACTTGATACATGTTGATACAAACAGTTTCTATATTTCAATGGACATTAACTGCACTCTAAGATCAACGAAGATGCAATTTGTCGTGTTGAGCATTAGACAAAGGCTAAAACTTGGTCAAAAGTAACTAAATATATTCAGAACAAAGTTGATTGCACAAACCATTTGCAGGTGAGAGCTAACCTGACATATATTAACTGAAATGCATTACTCCTTTTTCAGGGTGCTACAATATTTAGATGGAAATGCCAAAGGAAACTAATAATACCAAAAATGATGATCCGCCGACAGTTTGTAGTGATATGTCATAAGCACCGTCACCGAGGAATGGTTGTGGTTAATCTGCACCAAACCAAATTAAAAATTACAATGTCATTAAAGAATCTAATGCTTACTCCATACTATCATGCCAGTGGATCAAGCACTCTAAAAGTTACAATAAAATTAAATAAATATTGTATGACTAAGAATACATCTAGAAAGAGTAAAGAGAAATATATTGAGTACCTCATGATCAGAAAGAATTGAGCATACATAGATATACGTACATACATAAGAGATATATATTGAGTACTTCATGATTGGAAAGAATTGAGCACACATGGATAGACATACATATATACGAGGCTATCCCGGCTGCAAAACCTCGGGCCGTCAAATCTGCCCTTAAAACGTGTAGTATAGAATTGCTCGCCATTGAAAAGAGAACAGGGAGAGTTGCAAAAAAGCTAGAAACGGTATGGAGGACATGAACGGAAGAGACAAAGCGAGGGCACCGTTTCACACACTATAAAGCCATAGGGATAGATCAGTAATTTTACTGAATAAATTTGGTCATTTGGAAGTGGATGTTCTCGTATAATAGATATAGTAGATTATGAATGAGAATATTGTTATTTTGTTCCTTTGTTTTTCTTTTCTGCATTGTTTTCTTCTTTCAAATTGCTTATGTAAAATCAGAAAAATAGCTTCAATCTTAACAGAAGAGATGGAGATCAGAGAATGAGAGGCGTGTGGGTGATGTGGTAGGGGATGGGGAAAGGGTCGAAGTTGATTGCGGAAGAGGTTGTCATAGAACTTTCTGGTCTGAGATAAATCATTTGCTACTCTCTAGGAAAAAAAGGATATAGACATAAAATTTTGTTCGAGAAGTATTATACTAGTACAATAAGCTGTAAACTGTGATATTATGACGATTACTTTCAATCTACTACAGCTGTGCAACAATCAGTTGGCGGGTATCTCTTAAATGTATATCTTCAAAGGGATGGAAGTAATCTGGATAAAGAGTTCAGTTTCGTACACAGTTGTTTATACGAGAGAAGAATGCAAAATCTTTAAGAACAATGATCTTAGAGAAAAGTACAGTGTTGTTCATTTAGTTATTTGTAAATTTATGTTCGAATTTGATGCCTAAACCCCCCAGTTTAAAATTTTCACACCAATATGCCTCACTTGTTGTTCATCTACAGATAACCAAATCCAAAAGAATGTTTATTCCTGTTCTGCTAAGTTTGTCACTTCCAACAACTAAATAGGCACACTGTTACTAACGGATATCTGGCTTGAAAAGCCAAGAATAATGAGCTCATGAGAAATTCTTCAAGTAAACAACAAATTGTGCAAGTATTGCAAATATGTAAGATATATCACGATATTTCAAGCAAGAAGGAAGGAAAAACAGTACAACAAAAAACTCTAATTAATATAGGTGCACAGAAAACAGATCCACAAAGTAGTGCATCTACTTAATAAACAATAATCTGGAAGTAGCCAGATATTGAATAATGTTGCTCAAATTAAAGTTAATTTACAGTAGGACTTGTGCTCAGGCTGCCTTGTATAAGAAGGAGATATCTTGTCAAAGATGACCAAATCTGATTCTCCACTGATATATTCAAATAATCTACTTTACTGAGTTTGCAAGATAACCTGTCTATATTATGTTTTGTAAGCTCGTCTGCATCTGAATCATTGAGTAGAGTAAGAGTCTGCATCATTGAGTAGAGCAAGAGTCTGAACAAAAGGAATCGTGCACCTAAGTCTGCGACTTGTTGTGGGAACAAAGTCTTTATATTGCTTGGTCTCAACACCGTACGAGATTACATTTAATTCTTTGTCAATATTTTGAAGCAGAAGGTCACCATTGTTTCTAATGCCTAAAGGCTGGAAGTGTCCATCAATCCGGTGGGCATCTCTAGTATCCATTGTATTAAATTTGTTCAAACTGTGAAAGTCTAAACCCCACGAAGCCAAAATATCAGCAAAGGTGTCATCTTTATCTCCGTTTCCGAGAATAACAAGGGAGTCATTGTCCGTGGATGGTGTGAAGTATAATCTGCTAGCAGTCCATGATGTGAATCTCTCACTAAACATCCAATTGTCTACTTGCAACGAAATCAACATCCAATTGCCATCTCTGAGTGCAGGCCAATAAAATGTTCTGTTAACATATGCTAGTCTATTACTGTTCAAGAAGGAAGTGGTGACAGGAGCATCATCAGTGATTATCTTCCAGGAATTGGTGCTAAGACTATAGACCTCCACCGAACATGACCTGGTCGTGTAGCTGATCCTCAAGATGTTGTGATCATTGGTGTTGCTATCAAACCACAACTTAAAAACTGAATGTTGGTCATCACTAAGGTTCGGAGGAGGTGTTGGAAGTTCTTTCGATTTTCTAATAACAGGATTCCATAGATAAAGAGTGCGAGGATCATCAGACGTGTTATAGCAAATTAGTCCATTGCAGGAATCTAATTGTAGTAGATTAAGTGGAAAATCCAATCCGATATACTCATGGAATGCTTCAGTATCAGTATGAATTGCGAAATAAGGAGCTTCGAGTATTAGTTCATCCCCATTACAGTCATCTCTATGTCTTGCAAAACAAGGGTGATTTTCGAAGGCTTCAATTTCCTCATCATATAATGAACAAGGGTGTACAGCCCCATCGAACTCACAGAGAAGATATTTATCATCAACATAAGTAGGTTGTTGAATCAGAGAGAGATGAAACTTAACGAAGCTAGTAGAGGTTATGAAAGCATACCATGATTTGCAAACAGAGGTCCATCTCCCTAAAGATTTCAAGCATGTGACTCTTTCAATTATCTGCTCTAATATTTCTTCCGGCAGAAACTGTGGTGATAAACGACGACGCCCTCGGCCTTTCATTCTCAACAGGAGGTGGGGGTTTTAGAATTTTGAGAGAGAGAGAACTGGTTGGGAGAGATGAGAAAGAGATTATAACAAGAAATTAACCCAAAAATACACTTATATATATAGAGAGAGAGGGGGAGGGAGAGAGAGAATTGGGAGAGATGAGAGACGAGAGAGAATTGGGAGAGACGAGAGAGAGATAGAACTGGTTGGGACTTGGGAGAGATGAGAAAGAGAGAAAGAAAGACAAAAATACCAACTTTTTTAAGGTTAAGTAATCAAAATACCCATTTTTGAGTTTTTGGCCATTTTTACCGACCAAATACCCATTCTTAGAATGGGTATCTCAAAAAATGTTAATTCTATATTTTTTGATGAAATATGTATTTTAAAAAAAAAAAAAAATTGGGTGAATACCCGGTCTTAGAATGGGTATATGGTCAGATACCCAGTCTGAAAAAGCGTATTTCAGAATACCCAGTCTGAGAAAGCGTATTTCAAAGAAAATTTGAGCCGGATACCCAGTCTGAGAAAGCGTATTACGAGATACCCATTCTGAAAAAGCGTATCTCGAGATACCCAGTCTGAAAAAGCGTATTTCGCTGGTATTTTTGGCCAAATTTTCAAAATGTGGTATTCTGGTCACCAAATTTAAAAATTGTGGTAATTTTGGCCATCACCCAGAAAGAGATCATGACAAGAAAGTAACCCAAAAATCCACTTATATAGAGAGGATACATACCTTACGTACCCTAATACTAGATTCCTAGTGTGGTTAGGATTTGTTATTAAAGTTTATTATTTTTAAAATTTTAAAAATTAATAAGAATATTTGAATACACTTCTGTGATTTCTAGTGTGTTTAGGATTTGTCATTAAAGTTTATTATTTCTAAAATTTTAAAAAGAATATTAAATACACTTATATGATTCCTTGTGTATTCAGGATTTGTCATTAAAGTTTATTATTTTAAAAATTTTAAAAATTAATCAGAATATTTAAATATATTTATATAATTCTTAGTGTGTTCAGGATTTGTCATTAAAGTTTATTATTTCTAAATTTTTAAAAATTAATCAAAATATATAAATACACTTATATGATTCTTAGGATTTGTCATTAAAGTTTATTATTTCTAAAATTTTAAAATTTAATTAGAAAATTTAAATACACTTATATTCAGCGTGTGAGATTAGCAGTACTAGTATAGAATATGTGTAACACACTTTGGATTTTGGACTATATGCTCTTTATACAAATTAATAATTAATAGCTACAATTTTTAATAATTGTATTTTGATATTTATATATTATTTTATTTTTATTTTTATCTGGTAGAATAGTTCAAAATAAATTAGGGTTTTTTCCAGAAATGTTTAAGTTTAAAAATATTGGTAGAATATTTTTCTCAAGAAAGTAACCCAAAAATACACATTTATATAGAGAGAGGATACATAATTTACCTACCCTAATCCTAGATTCCTACTATGTTCAGGATTTGTCATTAAAGTTTATTATTTTAAAAATTTTAAAAATTAATCGGAATATTTGAATACACTTCTATGATTTCTAGCGTGTTCAGGATTTGTCATTAAAGTTTATTATTTCTAAAATTTTAAAAATTAATCAGAATATTTAAATACACTTATATGATTCATAGTGTGTTCAGGATTTGTCATTAAAGTTTATTATTTCTAAAATTTTAAAATTAAGCAAAATATTTAAATACACTTATATGATTCCTAGTGTGTTCAGGATTTGTCATTAAAGTTTATTATTTCTAAAATTTTAAAAATTAATCAGAATATTTAAATACACTTATATGATTCCTAGTGTGTTCAGGATTTGTCATTAAAGTTTATTATTTCTAAAATTTTAAAAATTAATCAGAATATTTGAATACACTTATATGATTCCTAAAGTGTTCATGATTTGTCATTAAAGTTTATTATTTCTAAAATTTTAAAAATTAATTAGAAGATTTGAATACACTTATATGATTCCTAGTATGTTCAGGATTTGTCATTAAAGTTTATTATTTCTAAATTTTTTTAAAATTTGTCATTAAAGTTTATTATTTCTAAAATTTTAAAAATTAATCAGAATATTTGAATACACTTATATGATTCCTAGTGTGTTCAGAATTTGTCATTAAAGTTTATTATTTCTAAAATTTTAAAAATTAATCAGAATATTTAAATACACTTTTATGATTCCTAGTGTGTTGAGGATTTGTCATTAAAGTTTATTATTTCTAAAATTTTAAAAATTAATCAGAATATTTAAATACACTTAAATGATTCCTAGTGTGTTCAGGATTCGTCATTAAAGTTTATTATTTCTAAAATTTTAAAAATTAATCAGAATATTTAAATACACTTATATGATTCCTAGTGTGTTCAGGATTTGTCATTAAAGTTTATTATTTCTAAAATTTTAAAAATTAATCAGAATATTTAAATACACTTATATGATTCCCAGTGTGTTCAGGATTTGTCATTAAAGTTTATTATTTTGTAAAATTTTAAAAATTAATCAGAATATTTAAATACACTTATATGATTCCTAGTATGTTCAGGATTTGTCATTAAAGTTTATTATTTCTAAAATTTTAAAAATTAATCAAAATATTTAAATACACTTATATTCAGCGTGTGGGATTAGTAGTACTAGTACTAGTATGTTCAAGGAACGCATGGGTGTGTCATTATTGGAATTTTTGAAAGAGGACGCGCCCACATTTTAGGACACTCTCAAAAGAGAACTATTCTGGAATGAGAGAGAAGAAAGATTATAAGGAAGGGCAAAGGAAGATATTAGGTGGAACACGTGGCAGCCATCAGATGGAATAATATGACTGATTAGACCACCGTACAAGTATATATATACAAGGGTGTATCTATATTTACACAAGCTACTCCATTTTTGAATCTTAAGATAAATGAATGAATCTGTACCCCTTAATGATAGAAGACGGCACGTCCTCTCGATAAATGAATATTTTACTTGAGGACGAGCCAGGAGAGAGGTTTATATATGTGCACAATATCTCTTGTTTCTTATGCCGAGTTAGCTCATGTAAGCTTAGAGGTGTCGTGTGCAGGTGGTATCCCTCTCTAAATATTAAAATTATCAAAAATATATGATGGAAGAATTAAAGGATGCGTCATCTGGAAGGATGCGCCCTCTTTACAGCATAAAAGAAGGAAGAAGCTCGAGGACACTTCTTGAAGAAGAAAATGTTACAAAGAGATTTTGACACTTTAGAGATTAAAAATTCCATGCTTCATCTCTGATTTCACATGGAATTGGGGGGTAGTTGTTATAGCCAAAATTCGGTATCGGGTTTTTAAGGAAGATTCGGGTCAAGTAATAATCAATTGAGGATATCCAAGGTGCAATTAGGGATTGAACTAGTACAACGGAGGCTCAGGGCTTGTCCTCATAGGGGTGAGGGCGCGCCCTCTGGCCGTCCAACCCTTGAGGACGCGTCCTCTTGGTGTGGACTGACAACTTGACATGAATGGATGACTTGACAGAGAATAACAGTTAGACTGACATGGGATTATCATATGGAAGATTAGGGCTTTCCCTCAGAGGGGTAAGTGCACGCTCTTTTAGGCCGTCCACCCCTTGAGAGCGCGCCCTCTTGGTTTGAAGTAGCTACTTGGTGGTGAAGGACGGCTCCATTGGCTTGATAATGACAAGATATTGAAGACTTCTCCCCTAAGATGTGCTCTAGTAGAGGGATGTCTGTTGTTGAAGGCCTCCAGGGGTTTGCCTGGTGATGATTTCCGTTATTGAAGGCCTCCAGGGGTTTGCCTAGTGATGATTTCTGTGTTGAAGGCCTCCAGGGGTATGCCTGGTGATTGAAGGTCTCCTCCTGTATTCAATGGGCGCGTCCTCATTGGGGATGTGGGGTGAATCTTGGTGTGTGCTTTGGGAGCTCTGTTCCTGTACTCAATGGGCGCGTCCTCATTGGGGAACTTTGGAGTAATCCTGCACTTTGCACCCAAACGCTTGGGATCACTTGTCCTGCAATCTGGTGGGTGCTTCTCATTCGGGGGACAAGGATGCGTCTGGCATTTGGGGTAAGTCATGGCTATACCTGCAACTACTTTGGTCAGGGAGACAGCTGGTAGCGGTTAGTGTCGGCTCCTAAGTTGGGTCGATGCCGTATCCGTGAAGTCCCTAGACTGTAGTTGAGCCTTGGGCCTTTGTGACTAGACCTCATCGTCAGACATTCCTAAAGCGAGTCAGAGTCTAATTATGGAAGGCGGTGTAAGACTTCTTATGGGCTTCGGAAATCAGAGACCAAGCCCATGAAGGTAACTTTCTCTCCAAGAACTACGTTGGGCTTGATCCCCTATAAATACGGGGTACGTAGGCACATTGTAAGGGGTTGGAAGAGAAGAGCTCAGCGAGCCACCACCAAGAAACCCTTACAATCTCAGCCCCCAATTCATCATAACCACCACACTCTGGCGACTTTCAGGCGAAGAACCACCGTCATAGATCTTGATTCCGGCGATAAACCTCAAACTTTGTTAATACCAAATTCCTCCGTTAACAAATTGGCGCTAGAAGAAGGGGTGCTGATCAAGATCATAATCTCAGGAGGAAGAGATATCTCATCATGATGAAAGTTATTAGAAGAAGGTCTGCCACGATTCAAAGGATGGCCATGGCTACGACTTCATGCTGGCGGCAAGGAGGAAGATCCAAAGATGGTGATTTCAAGACGATGATTCCTGACTGGGAGTTCGAAGAAGATCTGGAGAAGAAGATATCAAGGCGATTCATATCTGAAGGCAGTAGTTTCCATGTATACTGGGGGTGATTCCGAGCAAGATCCTAAAAAGAAGGCGCAATTATCAGGAGCACGTCATCATCTTCTTGACACGCCCTCAAGGTAACACCTAACTTGCTTTGTTGTGGTTCCTGTTATCTGTTCCTTGAATTATTGCAGGAAGAAGATTGTGAAGGAAAATTCCCAAGAACCCTTAGGGTGCGCCCTAAGAGTGATGCTCGAGGGTCAGATGACTTCCAACAACTGTTGGGAGGATTCGATGATGGAACACGTCATCTTCTCCAGGACGCGTCCTCCAGGTACTTTTTGAAATTTTCGATTATTGAGTTTTTTGACAGGTGGAAAATTCCTACTTGAAAGAATATCTCAAGAATTATGAAGCTATACGTCCCAACCCGAAAGGACGCGTTCTCTGCTTCAAAGATGCCCTCTCAGCATGTCAAAGGTCCCAATGATCGTTTCTCCCCGAGGACGCGTCCAATGGAAAAATGTCTACAAACAACTATAATGAAGATAAATAATGATCAGACAAGCTCCAATACTTGAGCCCCTTGTCGTCTCTCAAGTATGTCCTTTCTTCAGGGCGCGTACTCCGAAGATACTCCGATATGCGGCTTCCTGGTTTTTCAGGACGCGTCCTTCCTCCATGGCGTGCCCTCAGGAAAAAGAACTACTGCTTAACATGAACTCCAACGATTTTTAGAGGAAGATAATAGGGAGGCGAGGCCCCATGATCCAAAGAGAGTGCCCCCTGGTTACAGGTTGAGGCCCCATGGACATGAGTGAGCCCCCTCATGTAACAATTTAATCGATAGTATGGGAGAGTGGCCCCATGATCCATAGTGAGTGCCTCCTGATTACAGGTCGAGGCCCCGTGGACATGAGCGAGCCCCCTCATGTGACAACTCAATTTATAATATCGGAGAGCGGCCCCGTGATCCACAGAGTGCGCCCCCTGATTTTTAAAAGAATTACAGGTTGAGGCCCCATGGACATGAGTGAGCCCCTCCGCGTGAAGAATTCAGTACTTGAATTTCAGAGGAAAGGAAGCTATTGGAAGCAGAGGCCCCGTATTCCATAGTGAGAGCCCCCTGATTACAGGTCGAGGCCCCATGGATATGAGTGAGCCCCTTCACGTGATAATTCAATGGATTATATAGGAGAGAGGCCCCCTGGTCCACAGTGAGTGCCCCCTGCTTACAGGTCGAGGCCCCATGGACATGCGTGAGCCCCTCCGAAAAGAAAAGACATTTATCTTCAGAGAACGCGTCGTCATATCGTCAATAATAGAAGATATGCCCTTCAAGGCGCGTCATAATGGTATCGGCCTCATATGTTAAGGCTTCGACTTTAAACATTATTGTACAACCCTCAGGTTGCAATAAGAAGAAGAATATTTGGAGTAGAGGCCCCATGGACCTTCGGATGCGCCCCCTGACCAGCAGGATGCGGCCCCAAGGTCATGAGTGAGCCCCTCCACAAGATAATGCTATTATAAAATGGATTAGAAGATTAGAAGGGACTTCGACATTGCCCTCGTCCATATAGGCCGCCCTACGCAAGAGTCAGGAATGAGGAGAGGACTCCTCTCCTCATATCAGTAGAGTGGACTCCTCCACCTCATATCAGTAGAGAGGACTCCTCCACCTCATATCAGCAGAGAGGACTCCTCCACCTCATATCAGCAGAGAGGACTCCTCTCCTCATATCAGTAGAGTGGACTCCTCCACCTCATATCAGTAGAGAGGACTCCTCCACCTCATATCAGTAGAGAGGACTCCTCCACCTCATATCAGCAGAGAGGACTCCTCCACCTCATATCAGCAGAGAGGACTCCTCCACCTCATATCAGCAGAGATGACTCCTCTCCTCATATCAGCAGAGTGGACTCATCTCCTCATATCAGTAGAGAGGACTCCTCTTCTCATATCAGCATAGTGGACTCCTCCCCTCATATCAGCAGAGAGGACTCCTCCACTCATATTAATATAGAGGACTCTTCTCATCGTATTCGTATAAAGGCTTTCTCCCATCATATTAGTAAGAAGCCAGACAAGAAGAGAAGACTCCTCTCCTCATACTAAAAAGTAGACAGACAAAAGGAGAGAACTCCTCTACTTCTCTCATCATATCAACAAGAGGCCTTCTCTCATGATACTTTAAGAAGACTTGAAGATACATGTGGGAACATAAGGTCACATGTTAGCTGGAGAGAAAATATTATTGTGATAACTTTTGACTACAAGACCCTACGAGGTCGCTTCACAAGGTCTCTACGGGACTGGTTTGCGCTTTTAAGGACCCTTCGAGGGCATCACTTACATATTCTTAAAATTATATGCAATGAAGACATCTTTACAAGACATCTCATAATATCAAGGCAAGAATGCCCATGGACAGACCCTCAAGGAACGCATGGGTGTGTCATTATTGGAATTTTTGAAAGAGGACGCGCCCACATTTTAGGACACTCTCAAAAGAGAACTATTCTGGAATGAGAGAGAAGAAAGATTATAAGGAAGGGCAAAGGAAGATATTAGGTGGAACACGTGGCAGCCATCAGATGGAATAATATGACTGATTAGACCACCGTACAAGTATATATATACAAGGGTGTATCTATATTTACACAAGCTACTCCATTTTTGAATCTTAAGATAAATGAATGAATCTGTACCCCTTAATGATAGAAGACGGCACGTCCTCTCGATAAATGAATATTTTACTTGAGGACGAGCCAGGAGAGAGGTTTATATATGTGCACAATATCTCTTGTTTCTTATGCCGAGTTAGCTCATGTAAGCTTAGAGGTGTCGTGTGCAGGTGGTATCCCTCTCTAAATATTAAAATTATCAAAAATATATGATGGAAGAATTAAAGGATGCGTCATCTGGAAGGATGCGCCCTCTTTACAGCATAAAAGAAGGAAGAAGCTCAAGGACACTTCTTGAAGAAGAAAAGGTTACAAAGAGATTTTGACACTTTAGAGATTAAAAATTCCATGCTTCATCTCTGATTTCACATGGAATTGGGGGGTAGTTGTTATAGCCAAAATTCGGTATCGGGTTTTTAAGGAAGATTCGGGTCAAGTAATAATCAATTGAGGATATCCAAGGTGCAATTAGGGATTGAACTAGTACAACGGAGGCTCAGGGCTTGTCCTCATAGGGGTGAGGGCGCGCCCTCTGGCCGTCCAACCCTTGAGGACGCGTCCTCTTGGTGTGGACTGACAACTTGACATGAATGGATGACTTGACAGAGAATAACAGTTAGACTGACATGGGATTATCATATGGAAGATTAGGGCTTTCCCTCAGAGGGGTAAGTGCACGCTCTTTTAGGCCGTCCACCCCTTGAGAGCGCGCCCTCTTGGTTTGAAGTAGCTACTTGGTGGTGAAGGACGGCTCCATTGGCTTGATAATGACAAGATATTGAAGACTTCTCCCCTAAGATGTGCTCTAGTAGAGGGATGTCTGTTGTTGAAGGCCTCCAGGGGTTTGCCTGGTGATGATTTCCGTTATTGAAGGCCTCCAGGGGTTTGCCTAGTGATGATTTCTGTGTTGAAGGCCTCCAGGGGTATGCCTGGTGATTGAAGGCCTCCTCCTGTATTCAATGGGCGCGTCCTCATTGGGGATGTGGGGTGAATCTTGGTGTGTGCTTTGGGAGCTCTGTTCCTGTACTCAATGGGCGCGTCCTCATTGGGGAACTTTGGAGTAATCCTGCACTTTGCACCCAAACGCTTGGGATCACTTGTCCTGCAATCTGGTGGGTGCTTCTCATTCGGGGGACAAGGATGCGTCTGGCATTTGGGGTAAGTCATGGCTATACCTGCAACTACTTTGGTCAGGGAGACAGCTGGTAGCGGTTAGTGTCGGCTCCTAAGTTGGGTCGATGCCGTATCCGTGAAGTCCCTAGACTGTAGTTGAGCCTTGGGCCTTTGTGACTAGGCCTCATCGTCAGACATTCCTAAAGCGAGTCAGAGTCTAATTATGGAAGGCGGTGTAAGACTTCTTATGGGCTTCGGAAATCAGAGACCAAGCCCATGAAGGTAACTTTCTCTCCAAGAACTACGTTGGGCTTGATCCCCTATAAATACGGGGTACGTAGGCACATTGTAAGGGGTTGGAAGAGAAGAGCTCAGCGAGCCACCACCAAGAAACCCTTACAATCTCAGCCCCCAATTCATCATAACCACCACACTCTGGCGACTTTCAGGCGAAGAACCACCGTCATAGATCTTGATTCCGGCGATAAACCTCAAACTTTGTTAATACCAAATTCCTCCGTTAACATGCAACTAACATCAATCAAAATCAATCAAAAGCGCAATTTTTAAATTTTAATAACTAAAGTTATCTTTAATTGCAGAATAGATTTCTTAAGTGGATTAAATCAAATGCAACCTTCAATTAAATTCAACCCCAAATGCAACCAAAATCAACATTAATTATTTTTCATAAAAACGTTAAAACATGTTGCATTTAGTTACTTTGGAACGTATTTTTACAAATATTTTCAGAAGATGGTAAAATCGCAAAAAAAAAATATTAAAAAAAGTAGTATTTTTGATAATTTCTCAATAAATTATCTATATTTGAATTTATATGTGTTTATTAGATTTGTTAGAATAAATCTTTAACCCCGTTAAAATAGATTGAAAGATTAATATGTGCAAGAGATGAGTGAATGTGTATATGTTTTCATTAGATCAATGGTAGAAAAATTAAATTTTAAAAATTAAATTTATCAAAATTAATAGTAAAAAATAAATAAGCGCGATGATGTATTAAAATTTCATACGACTAATAGAAATGTGAAATGTAATTAAATCCCTAAAATATTTTCATAAAAGTATATATTATTATTATTATCTCATATCAGTATCTCTAAGTTCATCTTAATATTTCTACTTTTTTTATAACTAATCTTCGTTAAAGTATACTGATTATTTTGTAATTAATATATAGTTATTTAAAAAAGTAAAAAAAATTTAGTTAAAATGTTAGTGATGTTGGAATAGGTACGAATATTATATAATTTTGTGACATCGAATTCTTATTAATATGACATAAAATATTGTTATGGATTAAAAAACGTGTTTGTATATTAATTGATAGGATTTATGAGCTTTCGAGCATTAATGGCTGCACTTGTGTTTCGAGACTAAATCAGTCCTCACAAGATGCCTACGTATCTCAATTCGTAATTAAGAATCAAGACAAAGACGTAGTTCTGATTGTAGGATCAGGTCCTTTATATAGGCGTCTGGAGCCTTGTATTTAGGGTAAGTTTAGGAGTCTTAGCTAATAAGTCTCCTTTTTTATAATGGATAAACATCGTATTTCTTGCTGGAGAAGTCTTTTCCTTGTTGATAAAGGCTATGACTCATTGATTGGGATTCTGGATCCTTCTTTGGTGAATTTACCATATTTTGGACTTCTTTCATGAGCTCTGTATTTTTCCTATTTATTAATTACGAAATTAATAAATAATTAGGGTCTTGGGCCTTGCTTATTGGGCCGTGTTCTTGGATCGTTCTAGGTATAATTAATGCATCATTAATTATATTTCTAGAATTACTTTTCTGTCCATATCATTTGCCCCCCAACTTCTGGGAAAATCTTCCTGGGGTTTTCGTAGAAGTTATTGCGTATTTTTCCCAAATTTTTTCATTTTAAGGGTATTTTCGACCTCAATTTCGACCAGGAAACATGTCATTTTCGACCTCGATTTCGACCAGGAAACAAGTCAATTTCGACCTCATTTTCGACCAGGAAACAAGTCAATTTCGACCTCATTTTCGACCTCATTCGGGTGTGAGGTCGAAGGTTTCGACCTCATTTCCTAGGTCTTTTTCGACCTCAAGCCTTCGACCTCGATTTCGACCTCGATTTCGACCTCGATTGGAGCGAGGTTGAAGGTTTCGAGCTCATTTTCTAAGTCTTTTTCGACCTCGGCTCTTCGACCTCAAATCCATTAGTTTTCGACCTCAATTTGGTGTGAGGTCGAAAGATTCGAGCTCATTTTTCAGTGCATTTTCGACCTCGAGCCTTCGAGCTCGATCTAAGGTCTTTTCGACCTCAAATCTTTAATTTTTCGACCTCAAACGGGTGCGAGGTCGATGGATTCGACCTCGATTCCCCGTGTATTTTCGACTTCGAGCCTTCGACCTCGAATCCGTTTATTTTCGACCTCATTTCGGTACAAGGTCGATGGATTCGAGTTCGTTTTTCCGTGTATTTTCGACCTCGATCGTTCGACTTCGATCTAAGGATTTTTCGACTTCAATCTCTTTACTTTTCGATTTCATTTGGGGTGTGAGGTCGAAGGATTCGACCTTGATTTCCCGTATATTTTTTATCTCGATCGTACGACCTTGATCTAAGGTCTTTTCGACCTCAAATTTATTTGATTTTGCCTTGGCTTCAAAATTTTATTGAGCCTTAATTTGGCCTCAAATTATTCGGGCCTTGAACTTTACTCATTTTTGGGCCTTAATGCTGTTTAGCCTCAAATTCATTGGGCTTAGATTTCGTCCAGCCTCAAGCTCTTTTGGGCCTAGCCTCAATTTATTTGGGCTTTAATTTTTTTTTGAAGTCCAATAAGAGGTTTATTTGGGCTTTAATTTGGGATTTCCACTTCACTCTTCATTTATACCTTCAACTTTCTAAAAATTTCTCTCTAGCTTTTCTCTCTAGTTTTTCTCTCTAGTTATTCTGTGGTGAGGCGATTTCCGGTGAGATTTCCTCAGCCGTATTCATATTTTTCTGGGTGTAATCTTCATCGCTTGAAGATTTTATGGAATTCTTCTTTGAAGTTTTGAAGATTCTGGAAATTTACTTGAAGATTTGAAGTTTTTCTGGGCTCATACTTTGAAGATTTGAAGATTTCTGGATATTTGCCTTAAAGATTTGAAGATGTCTGACCGCAATGCCCAGTGCCTTCAAAATATGAATCAAGCTTCGAAGAGAGGTATCACTATTCGTTCTTCTCATATGTATCTTTGACTTCTTTGACTTTGCTGACTTCAACACTTCACGACATGAGTCTTGAGGACTTCTCGACATAGTACAGAAGGGACTATGCGATGTAGTACTTCACGACATGAATATTGGTGACTTCACGACATAGCTTTCTTCTGACTTTGCTATATAATGCCTTAGACAAATTTCTGCAATTTATTTCTTCATGGCCTTATTCATCTCTATCCTGCTGCATGAACACTTCTGAACTTCTACCAGGACAATTATTTAATGGCCTATATACAATCTAGATGCAAGAAACTATACTAAGCTCATTATAACTTTGAGCATACATGATCAAGCTAATGTTCATGAGAACAAGACAAGTACATATAGAGACCTATACTATATCCCAGTGATAGAACTCACTAGGTCATGTAATGTGACATAGTCACATAGTGTAGGCTTGTTAATAGTGGTATTCAGACATGCCTTGAGCCTAACAAATACCAATTTAAAACACATGATAAAACTGTGTTTTATTGTTTAACACCAACTGGACTAGCGTTTTCGTCCAAAACCAAACACAGTTAGTTTAGATAGTGTTTTGATGAAAACACCAATTTATATGGGTGTTGGCACCAAATGGCACAATTTTCAGTTAAATGACACCAAATGGCACCAAATGGCACCAAATGGCACAATACATAAAAATGGCCCCAAATAGCACCTAAAAACGCAGTATCGTATTGTGTTTTAGAAAACGAGACTTTGTCTCATCACTGAATACTTGAAGGGAAGAAACTATAGGAACGCTGGGTAAACTTGCGTTAGAGCCAGCAACGCAAGTTCGGATTACGTTATCCCTGACAACGCTACACGATACTGCGTTTTCTCATTGCAAATAAGGGAAAAATGCTGTCTAGTGGGGTCGTCCCACATGCTGCTGCTCCCCGTGCATTACCAGCTTGACAGACTTTGTTTTGTACAATAACCTGCCACTTTTTTAGTATTAATATACTATTAGACCACGCGGCCTTTGTGTCGGAATAACACCATATCATTGACCAGAAGTGCACAGTTTTGTTTGAAACTGAAAACGGTACACGCCTTAGCGTTTTAGTGTGCATTAGGGGCCTTTTTTTTTGAGTTATGCCATTTAGGGCATTTTTGTTTAAAATTGTGTTATAGAGGGCCTTTTCTCAGTTTATATAGTGTTTTCATTTCAACTTATTTTGCGAGAAACACCATCTAAACCGCTGTTTTGCTTCTGCAAACACATGATTAAGTAGCGTTTTTAACTTAAATTAAAAAAAAAATCGTCTAACGCTGGGCGATCTAGCGTTCAGGTTTTAACCTTGCAAACACCCTTTTTATCCGGTGTTTTAAAGTGACATTTGGGGGAGAAAAGGCACCCCGTTATCACAATTTTGAATTAAAATGCCCCAAATATCACAATTGAAAAAATGGCTCCAAATATCACTCCATAACGCATGATCGTGTAGCGTTTTGCGTGTATTAGTTTTTGACAGTTGTTGCTTAATGGGCTTCTGCAGTCGGGCTTGCAAAACGTGAGATGAATCAACGTTTTTAAGGCAAAACGCAAGATCATGTTGCGTTTGGATTTTTTTTAAATTTATTTTATGAAAACACAAATTAACTCACGTTTTCAAAAAAATTAAAATTAAAAAATTCAATGAAAACGCCACACAAAATTGCGTTTTTTGAAACCCAATATGAAGTTGTGTTTTAAAGTGACATTTGGGGGGTCATTTTTTTCAATTGTGATATTTGAGGCCATTTTTTTTTTTTGAAATTGTAACAGAGAGGGTTATCACCCCATTTGAGGCGATTATTATGAGTTATGATATTTGAGGCATTTTATCTCAATTTTGTGATAGAGAAGAGTCATCACCCAATATTTACTTCATCAAATAATACTAACTTTTTACTCAACTATGATGGTAACCCTCTCTCTCTCTCTCTCTCTCTCTCTCTCTCTCTCTCTCTCCCCCTCTCTCCCCCCCTCTCTCCCTCTCTCCCTCCTCTCTCTCCCTCTCTCTCTCTCTCTCTCTCTCTCTCTCTCTCTCTCTCTCTCTCTCTCTCTCTATCTCTTCCTCCATCTCCCGCTCTCTCTCTCTCTCTCGATTAAATTGAAAGTTAATTGTTACGATTCCATTTTGTTACTGTCTGTAACTAATTGCTCAACTTTCAAGCTGAAAATCAACACTGACCTAATCTTAATTATGATTTTGTATTTGTGTTTTTAAGCTTGTGATACATGTAGAGGATGTGTAATTATACATAAATCATACTAGTTGCCTCTTTGCCTTTACGGAATTTTTTTTTGACAAGGCCTTTACGAAAATTTAATTTGCTTGTTGATTGATTATATTCTGGAGAGAATCATTATATTTAAAATTTTAATCAGTTTATTTAAAATTTTAACCAGTTGGAGTTTTTGTTGTGCTCGATAAGAGCAATAATGTATTTTAAATGGTGATTTTGTATTTTTGTTTATGATTGTGATTATGATTGTGATTAACGGTGTTTTCGTAGGTTTGGTTTATTATTGCTAGTTTTTTTTAGTCGTGATTGTTTTGATTTGTTTGGTTGAAAAACGTGATTTTTGTTTTGGGGAAAACAGCAACCACAGATTATATTGCTGAAAGAAGGGACAGATACGTCTCAAGGGAAGGCACAGTTGGTGAGCAACATTAATGCCATTATGGCTGTGGCGGATGTGGTGCGTACTACTCTTGGACCAAGGGGTATGGACAAGTTGATCCATGATGATAAGGGAAACACCACTATTTCTAATGATGGTGCAACGATTATGAAGCTTCTTGACATTGTCCATCCCGCAGCTAAGATCCTTGTTGATATTGCCAAGTCACAAGACTCTGAGGTGAGTTTGTTTGTTTTTATAATTTTTTAGGTGCTTTTGATTTTGTACAACAATCCAAATGGGGTGGTGATTCTAAATGCCCTACTAATTGTTATCGAAAAAAGTAGTGGACCTGTACTGCTTAAATTATTATCATAAATGTTATGGCTGTTTGTGTACTTTTAGTCATACTTGATCTTTCATTTTCTTATCTATGAGGTGTAGTCCTGGAATTGATTTGGTTATTTTATGATAGGAAAGTTTTGTCAATCTCTTTGTGCGTGATAATTTTGTATGATTATAAGACCTAGTTGTTGGTGTTTTGTTTAAATGCAATGTTCTATATCCATATCGATTATAATGTACCTCCAAAGATAATATAACTTGGTGGGTGTTTCCAGATGTATATCCCTATTAGACCTCTAAATTTGTTTGGAACTAACTGTCCAGTGTTCTTTTAGATAAGGAAAAAAATGGCCTAATACACTGATATTAAAGAACCAAGAGCAAGTGGCATTAGGAACTACTCTGCAGTATTAGTTTGATTTGTTTCAGCCAAGGTAGAATTTTCAGTATGTGTAACATATTTCTGGCTCTCTATATGTAATGAAGTAAAGTCGTGAACGCCATCAAACTATTTGATTTTAAATATAGGAACTACTCTGCACTACTAGTTTGATTTGTTTCAGCCAAGGTAGAATTGGCAGTATGTTTAAATGACAAGGTTTAGATCAGTCCCATCATGCTAAAGATATGAATTCTATGGAAATTATACAGTTTTGCTTGTTTGTGGGTTGGAAAGAAACAGTCTGATCATCAAAAGCTCTTCCCCGTTCGTGTTCTGTTGGTTTTGTTTTTAAGTTCTTGCTGATAGTAGTCTACTGGGGCTCAAATTTTTGGGTCACCAAAATTCATTTGCCAAGTATTAGACCTTTATTTTTCAAACTGAAAAATTATTAAAGCCTGTGAAATCTGTATTCTTATTGTATCTTGCTGTATGCCCCGGCATGCTTTTTAGTTTGAGGTATCGGTTTTGCAAGCTGACAAGTTGGGATTTAAGGGTGATGCTTGCGTAACTGAATTGTTCAAACACGTTTCTGGCTCTATAATTAATGAAATGAAGTTGTGAGTGCCATCAAACTATTCGATTTTACATATAGTAGCTTAGCTTTATGGCAAAAATCATGATAACGGATAATAACTAGACAGGAAATATTTCTTAATCCTATTGCATAATGGGTTTCATGTTGTAGGAGGTGAGAAAATGTAATTTATCATCCAATAGTTGTCACACAGTGTTTGAGAAAGAATAGTGTTGTCTTACCCCATGAAATCATCCCCATGAATGTCCAAGCTGCTGTTTAACTATGAAACTTTTTTTTCTTGACTTTTGAATCTTTATAATGTAACAGGTGGGTGATGGAACCACTACAGTGGTTCTGCTTGCAGGAGAGTTCTTAAAGGAGGCAAAGCCATTTATTGAGGATGGTGTGCACCCTCAAAACCTCATTCGCAGTTATCGGACTGCTTCCTATTTGGTAGAGGATCTTAGTTTTGTATTTTTTGGTAATGTTTGTGCCTTCTTTTATTCTGTTCAACCCTTCATAATATGTTCTTTTCAACAGGCAATCGAGAAGATTAAAGAATTAGCAGTTAGCATAGAGGGGAAAAGTTTAGAAGAAAAGAGAAGTCTATTAGCTAAGTGTGCTGCTACGACCCTCTCATCAAAGCTCATAGGCGGAGAGAAAGAGTTTTTTGCATCAATGGTTGTTGATTCTGTCCTTGCAATTGGAAATGATGATAGGCTAAACATGATTGGAATAAAGAAGGTAAGCCTGCGTAGAACTGAATTTCAGAATTATTTGGTAAGCTATTAGGAGTGAACGAGTAATTCTGTCGTATGGACATTGGTGTATACCATACAGACCATACCTTTGACGACAAGTGACTGATGATTAAACCATGTTTTATTGCATGATCACCTTGGATTTTGACATTTTTGCACAGATGACACTACATGATCCTTAGCAAGATTATCTCAACATTTTTGTGTCCTTTGATGTGTTACTTGGTCTAGTTATTCAATGCTTATAGTAATATTTAGAGGGGCACCTTGGAGGTGGCATATTGTTGCCAGCCCAGTCCCTACTTTTACTTAGCAGAGCAAGGGAGGATAATTCTTGATCTGATCGTATTCAGGGGAAAAGGAAAGGGGAGGATTGGAGGAAAATTACCCTAACTAGATTACTTCCTTACCCCCCCCCCCCCCCCCCCTTTAGGAAAAAAGAGGGATGATCTTAAACAGAAGAAAGTGAGAGTTTGTCAATTCAACGCATACCTAATACTTTGAATTGCACACTTGTTTTCTCATTAAAATTGTTTTGCTGGTCATGTAACAATCAGGAGAGAGAAGGTACACTATGTTATCTTTCTTATATTCTTACCGCTGGAGCACTAAAGAAAAAAATATTTATACATTATAGTTAGTAGTTACTCTTTTTCTTACTATTTCTTGTATAGTACATTTTTTTGAACTCATGTAACAGTAAAATATACAGCCATAGAAACTGTTGTGTAGGTCATGTCGAACCGTAGTTACTTTCTCGATATAATAATGTAGAGAGCTGGCTGAAAGCATCATATCGTGTGAATTAACATTTGGTGTAGTGTTTTCGGACCTTATCAATTATCAGATTCCTGTTGATTGTAATTTAGTATATAATTTGGATAAACAAGTTTCATTTTAAACTTCTATGTCCAAGATTCTGGTGCTCTGTAAGGCCAATTCTCACAATCCTCCTAAGCTTGATAGTTTATTGTTTTTTCGGTTGCACTCGTGAACAAAAGTGTTGGGTATATATTGACCAAAATATAGAACTCTAGATTGAAGGTAGGTTGTCTAAAAACTACACATATATATGTTTAAATAGGTAACTGTGATCATAAATTGATTACTAGAAATAAAATATCTTGAGGAAATAATTACTTTTCGGTCCACTGAATAAGCTTGTCTTATTTACATATCTATTGATCAGATTATTAGGTGTTCAAGTTACTCAACGATTTATCCGTTTGTTAAACTAATTTTACAGGTTCCTGGAGGTACAATGCGCGACTCTTTTCTCGTGAATGGTGTTGCCTTTAAAAAGACATTCTCATATGCTGGTTTTGAACAGCAACCGAAGAAATTTGAGAATCCTAAGATACTGTTACTTAACATTGAATTGGAGCTGAAATCAGAAAAAGAAAATGCTGAGATAAGGTTAGATTAATTAGGGTCTCTTATAAAAAAAATAGTTTTTTTAAGAAATTCATACCTTAGTAATATATTGCTGTACTTCGCAGGCTATCAGACCCATTGCAGTATCAGTCAATTGTTGATGCAGAATGGAATATTATTTATGATAAATTGGATAAATGTGTGAAGAGTGGAGCCAAAATTGTTGTCCCGTCTGGCTATCGGTGATCTAGGAACACAGGTGTGCATCCTCTTTCACGTATTTTTAACATTGATAACTAAATATGTGTATACTTGATCCAACTTGATGCAAACATTAAATGCATGAACATGTACTTATAATTGCTAAAAGTCCTTTTTTAGTTCACTAAAGTTTCCCATTGATAATTTTATTGTGCAAGTTGCCTGCTTGGACAGTATGCAGTGTTGAGACATTAGTTGTGCCTAGTACTGTAGTTTGGATTTCATCTTGAGGAAAATTCAGGAAGTGTAATGTGAATAACTGATTAACAATTATCATCTAGTAAGTTGTTTGTTTTGTTCAGTATTTTGCAGACCGAGATATCTTTTGTGCTGGCCGTGTTGCTGAAGAGGATTTGCAGAGGGTTGCTGCAGCCACAGGTGGAACTGTACAGACATCAGTCAACAATGTCATTGATGAGGTCTTCCCTTTGAATATGCTCAAAGTTTATATGCCAGTGTATTGTCAAAATATATTAGTATCAAGCACCGTTAGAATTATATGATATGGTATTAGGTTAAATTCCTGTCTTTTTCATTTGGTAAAGTTATTGAGATTGGTTTGTTAAATAGGTTCTTGGATCCTGTGAAATTTTTGAGGAGAAGCAAGTTGGAAATGAGCGGTTTAATATATTTAGTGGATGCCCTTCTGGCCAGACAGCAACGATTGTTCTCCGTGGGGGAGCTGACCAGGTATTTATTTATTGAATTTGGCTAATATTGTTTGATATGTTTAGCCATTACGTTGTTGACGAAAAATTCTATGGTCTCCATCAGTTCATTGAGGAAGCAGAGCGCAGCTTACATGATGCAATTATGATTGTTCGGAGGGCCATGAAGAACTCTACTGTAGTTGCTGGTGGGGGTGCTATAGATGTATGAATTCATCTCTTTTTCTCAAACAATTGTTATTGTGATACATGTATAATAACACCTTGATGACTAGTAATGTTTTGTTGTTTCATAGATGGAGATAAGCCGATATTTGAGGCAGCATGCACGCACAATAGCCGGGAAGTCCCAGCTATTTATAAACTCATATGCAAAAGCTCTCGAGGTATGTTTTCAAGATTTCTGGGAAGGTTATTAATCTGCCTTCCGGACCAAAAGAAGCCAGGACAGTTTACTACTACGAGCAAGTGCATTTTTAATTTAATTTTCCACTTGTGTAAATCTAGATTTTGAAATTGAACTGAATGTTATTTCATTACTCGTGAAAATCACAAAGTGAAGTGGGCAGCTATTTGGCTTCCTCTTTTAGGTGTGCGGTAGTACGGAGTACTTGTCCGAGACTTGGAGTGTATGATTGTTTGAATCAGAATTCTTTCATTTAAAATTTTAAAGACCGCGACAAGGTTTAACCTTGTATGGCATGTTGTTATATGTTAGTAGTAACCCTCCAAAGCTAAGTATCTTGTAAGTTATGAAGAATCAATTTTATATTTGATGTACCTTCCTGGCTTAGTATTAAACTTCCTCAATGTTTCTAGCTATATGAGAAATCAGTGCAAGCAGTTACATTCTACAATTAACATGTCGGTGGAATATATGGCAGATTTTCCTAGGAGAAAATTAACTTCAATATAACTAGCATGTGGTGGTTACAATGGCAGTTGTGAAGTTTACAGTTTTGACTTTCACCTACTTGAGAAAATAGTGGTAAAAATATGGATTAATTTGAATGTGAGTAAGAGTGGGTGGGAAACATGAAGTGGGACTAGGCAACTATTCTTGCGGACTTCTATAGAGTTCTACCTCTGTTGCTGCTGGTTGCTTTCTTTTAATGAAAAGTCTCGATATCAGCCAAAGTACTTGCTTGTTGATTGCATAAGCTGTGCAGTCCATATTCAAGTCCTAGGGGAATTGACAATTGCTATTAAAAGTTTCCCATTGCATGAACCACCCTTCCTGTATATGAATCCAAATTAAACTCTTCAACCCAAATCCAATTTAAACCCGACAACCGAAATCCAGGATACAAAATGTAAATTAGGCTATAGGCATTTAGTCATAATTTTATAGTTGTTTTTTTGCTTTTCTCCTATAGGAAAACAGTAAATTCTTACTTCAAAAATGGTAATCACTTTATGTTTTATTTTAATATATGTAAATTCTATGTTACAGGTTATCCCACGTCAACTTTGTGACAATGCTGGATTTGATGCAACTGATGTGCTAAACAAGCTAAGGCAGAAACATGCGCTAGCATCAGGTTAGCTGCTTTTCTGTTTTATTTCTGCACATGTATATTTGTAATATAATTTTGATACCAATTACATGTTGGTTTGGGTCCTGTATATATTTCCTCTGGACTATAAGCGGTGGATCTGTCCTTTCATTAAATCTTGTACACTTGTATATTATATGCTGTTCCCCTAATTAATTTAGCCATTTTGAGGATTGATTATCTAAATTCTTACTTGCTGTATGCACCCTTCTCAAAAGAACTAGTTAAAGATCATATATGTGTTCCCTTCTTGTCTTTTTTGGTTTTGATGTTACAACCAGCCCTTTGTTGTTGGGTTGTGCATGTGTGTGTTTGTTTAGTTACTTTATGAACATTGCTGAAAAACTATGTGTAGGAGAGGGTGCTCTTTATGGGGTAGATATCAATACAGGTGGAATTGCTGATTCGTACGCAAACTTTGTGTGGGAACCAGCTGTCGTGAAGGTATATTAAAGTTTTCACGTACTGTTTGAATTAAATATTCTGTTCTGTTGCACTCATTGTAAGTATGATTACTTGATGGATCTTTCTAAAATGATTCCCCTCCAGATCAATGCTATAAATGCAGCTACAGAGGCAGCTTGTCTAATTCTAAGTGTTGATGAGACGGTAAAGAACCCAAAGGTAATATTGTTTTCTCTTTCTTTTACAGCTGCTGATAGTTTGAAGCTTTTTGCAAGTCGGACATTTTCTCAACTATTATATAAATGACTTGAATCAGAGTCATAGTTAGGAATATATGCCTTGTAAGTGAGTATCTATTTTAATAAATCTTGGGATGAGCGAGAATCAAACCCAGAACGTGGGACGACAAGAGATATGCCCTTACCACTTGCGCTATCTCATTGCACTCCACAGTCATAGTTAATAGTAGACCCTATCCAAAAAAAGAGAGTTAATAGCAGACTGATATTTTAGAAGCAAACTACTTTATTATCATTGTTGAGTTAGTTGATTAAACCAAGTAGTAAAATAACCACCTTGAAACTAGTGTTTAACTTCAAAATCACCCTTCTTTAGTTGTTATCCTTATTTGCGTGTTGCTGTGTTTATTTAAGATTTTAAAACTTCTGATGGCTTCTGACAACATTCACTATGCAGTCTGAGAGTGCACAGGGTGAAGCTGCTGCAAGTGCAATGGGAAGAGGGCGTGGCGGCGGTGCTCTCCGTGGTCGTGGAAGAGGGATGCGCAGAAGATAGGTTTTTAGTTGTATATTTACGTCATTGCTGGTTGGTTTACTATTTGAAGTTCCTTGGCACGGACAGCTTGAGAGTTCAACCATTTGTATTTTTCTTGTTTATTCATCCTTTTGTATCCTAAGTAGAGATTTGAGTCTATGTTATTTTGTTATTGTGATTTATTCCCTAGTGGCACACTTTTGGTTATAATGCTTCAATCCTTGTATGCCTTTGGCCAATTTTGACTGTTAAAAGTTAACATTATGTCTTAGATTTGCATCCTCGTATGCCAGACAAACTCCCGCGAGTTTTATGAACTACGAACATCTTTGGTTTTCGAAGTAAGGGTAAAGTGCAGAGTGGTGGCAACATTACTCAATGTTTCACTATTTACTGGGGCATTTAAATATGTATTGCATTACAAAGAAGTGTTTGACCACCGAATAATGATGGGCAACCATTGTTTAAAATTTGTTTCAAGCAACCGTACTGTAAGGTGGTGTTGTGCAAGAATAGAAGTGCTCGTGTCCTTTGTTGGCCTGCTTGACCAATCATATTATCAGTTGAAAAATGGAAAATAATTCAACCTTAAATATCAAGAATGTGCCCAACACGAGTGAGTATATATTATTTTATTTTAGGGATTTTATACTATTGCGAGTTAATTTTTTTTGGGTAATGCTAGGTATCCTAAATTTTTTATCCTAAATTTTACCAAATGTTATGGCATAAATGTGCGATAAATTTTGATTTGTGAACGTATATGAATACACGTGGATTCTGTTTTATTATAAGCAAAGTTAGCAAGTATATGTATGACACAACAGTAAACATTTTGAGGTCTTTAGTATTTTTCATTTTTTTTTCCCATCATTTCGAATTCTTCTCTAGTTAATCTATACATCACCATAACCTGTAAAATATTCTTGTTGAAGTTGGGGAATAAACAAATTCACTCTTCAAATTATTAGCAATTTTCACGTGAGACTAATTACTTGGCCATCTAAAAATTTAAGAAATAAAATATACAAATACTTCAAAGAAAATAGGAAATGAAATATACGAAAAATGCAGAATCAGTGAAAAACAATATTCTGAATAAACAATTACTCAATTAAGCGGGACATTTTTAAAACAAAATTTCAAATATTTTTCTATAAAACGACCCGGCCCTAATTTTAAAACCCACCTTCATTTTCAAATCAAAAGTCTCTTCTCTCATGATACCTAAACTGTTGGATTTGTTCCCCACCTCCCCTTCCCCCTCTGTTTCTCCACCGCCTCCACCGCCGCTCAATTCTCCCGGATCCGCCACTCATCTTCCTCTCCGATCCACAGATCCACCTCGTGCCGCTGATGCTCCACCTCGCGCCGCCGCTGCTCCACCTCGTGCCGCCGCTGCTCCACCTCGTGCTGCCACTACTCCTCTCCGTTCCTCTCATCCTCTCTCCGCCACTGTAGTCCGACCTCCCGCCGGCGGTCTAATTTTATGTGTCCATGTGAGTTTATTGTTTTTAATTATATTTGTCTATGAATGTATGTATGTGAAGCAGGATTTAATCGTTGTATTTTGTTATTGTATTCAGCGTTCTCTTGATCTGCCTCCCCGCTTCACTGCTCTCTCCGGCGTTCCTCTCCGCGCCACTGTAGTCCGATCTGCCTCCGGCGATCGAATTACCTGCATCTATGTAAGTTTATTGTTTTTAATTATATGTATGGCAACATTTAATCGGTTATTGTATTGTAATTTTCGTTTATTGTTTTTAATTATATGTATGGCAACATTTAATCGGTTATTGTATTGTAATTTTCGGTTATTGTATTTATTGTAGCGGTATTCTCCTGATCCAGTCCGCTCTGCTGCTCCACTCCTCTCTCCGGCATTCCTCTCCGCTCCTCTCCGCGGCACTCCTTTCCGCTCCCCTCTTCCTCTCTCCTACACTCTAATCCGATCTGCCTCCAGGGGTCCAATTTTATGTTTCTATGTGAGTTTATTGTTTTTAAGTTTATTGTTTTTAATTATATTTGTATATGTATGGATGCGAAGCAGGATTTAATGGGTGTATTTTGTTATTGTATTCAGCGTTCTCCTGCTCCACCCCGCGCTGCTCCACCCCGCGCTGCTCCACCCCGCGCTGCTCCACCCCGCGCTGCTCCACCTCGTGCTGCTCCACCCCGCTCTGCCAATCCACTCTCCGCCACTCCTCTCTCCGCTACTCTAGTCCGATCTGCCTCCGGCTATCCGGTTTTGTGTATCTATGTGAGTTTGTTGGTTTTTAATTATATTTGTAGTATGTGAAACATCATTTGATCGGTATTTGAATTTTGTTATTGCAGATACATTCTCCTGCTCCACCATTCCGCCCTGCTGCTCCTCTCTCCGCTCATCAGAACTCTAGTAAAGATCCATCAGTTTAAGAGGCTTCTAAGTGACTAGTATTTCAAATATGTTGTCATGTTGATTTGACTTTGTTTAGACTTGTTCGTAATATTGATATTTTGGTTGGCAATGGTGTCAAACAATTCATATTTTAGTGGTTTACTATTTGTAAACAATGGTGTTTGTCTATGTCTATTGTTTGGGTTAACTGGTATAACTAGCATCTTTATATTATCCATCGTGGATGATATTAAGAATTTGTCTTTTACAGTACATTGTCTTTTACTTGGAGTTATTTTATTTACTTGTGATTCTGGGGATCATTGCACAAGGAATCATAAAGTGTCTGGGGATACTGGGAACTTTATGATTCCTCATATTGTTGGCTCTTGCGTCCTGTGTTTCTGCTTCCCAAAGTCGAACAATGAGCCTGGCGGATACTGTTCTGATGCAATTACGTCTTAAAGAAACTTGACCCCCTTTTTCGTCGTATCTAGTGGTGTTTTTGTTAACAATGCAAATCACTTTGAGTAGATAGTTGTATGGCGTTGCATTAATATGATCTGATCCTAAATTCCCTATTTCTCTGGTCTTTTAGTTTATTATAAAGCTGTCTGAATGCACATGCTTGTTACCGGCTCTTGTTATGTAGATAAAGATCTTGTAGTTGTAATTTTTAATAATGGTTTATGGTTAAAAGTCGGTGCGCAAGGTTGTCTTTCTACTTAATAGGTTGCACGAACGTCTCCAGGAATGTAATGGAGATGAGGTTTTGGAATGTAAAGTCTCCAGAAATTAACTGAATGGGCTCTGAAATGTATAGGTTTTCATTCTCGTTGCCAGGGTAATGGAGATGACATCTATCAAAACTCACCCGTTCAGATTCAACTGCAGTATCTACATTCAAGATTTTTCTTGTTCTGGCAGGAAACAATCTCTCTGGAAAGGACTTCACAGATGCCTCTGATGCAGCTTGTTTCCCTCTTACTCTGTTCTCTAGTTCATTTGATCCCGATTGGGCATCAGGTATATCAGCGACTGCCATCCAAGGGTTGTTGAGCATGTTGGTAGATGGGGGTGCAGACAATGTCAATCAATGTTTTCTTGAAGCCTCGCGTTTTGGGAGTACAGAACTTGTATGCATCCTGCTGCAGGTATGTGTTCTTATCAGGCCATTGAAGTCATGGTTTTTTTATTTTTATTTTTTTCTTCGGAGTTCAATAATAAATTCTTCTTGGAGTGGAATTTAGATCTTTTAATTAGTCCCCTTCAACTGGTAAAACACAGTTGGAAATTGCCAAATCATTTTTTATATCCCTCCTCGGGTTGTTGATCATGTTGGTAGATGGGGGTGCAGACAATGTCAAACGTATAGTACCACCTATCTGGATGTCAAACTTCACTGGTCTGCTTATGTTCTTGACGTAGTGCAACCAATGTTGACCTTGATTGCGGCACTTTCTCAGATTAAAAATTACACATGAAATCTAGTAATAGAAAGTGATCAGTGAGATGTTGGAAGTATAATGTTGAAAATTGAGATTATGTATTTCTACTGCAGACTGCAGTTATGATTACAAGGCAAGCATCTTGCTGTTCGTACTGTCAAGTTTTATTCCATTTATCGTGTTTACTAATCTGATCTGTAGCCATGTGTAGTCTTGTGATGTTTTCCTCATTCCTAAAAGTGATGTGACATTATGGTAAACTAGCAAACAAATTGACCAAAGGAACCTGTGTTCTGGACACTATCAATTAGGCACATATGGTTTCAGTCGATCAAAGAACACTCCAATCTTATAGTTGTGCATATAGAGGCCAGCTCCTCACTGCATACAAGGCCATTTTCAGCTGTTAGACTACCTTTAAGCTGTAAACTCACTTTAACCTCAGAAATGAGTGTCCGTTTTTGTACTTTTGCATTGCATTACTTGTCATTGTGTTGAAGAATTATTTTATCTATTTTTGTCTCATACAGCAAAGAGATTGCCTCGTCTGCACCCAGTGGCAAACCCATCTAGGGATGGTTCTTACTGACAGGTCTGCTGATAGAGCTTTTTCTACTTCTTGTTGCTCTTAAGCTTCTTTAATGGTTCTAACAATTGCATCTGCATGAGGTTTTTTAATACTTATGTACAGTGTCCTTGTTAAGTTTTACTATCGTAGCTTTTGCAAATTTATATTGAAGTTGTCCCTTCTAAATTACTTTGTATGGTAGTGTATACTGTTAGTTGAACTAAAACCAAGTTGGAATAAAAATACTTATCGTTGTAGAAATTATGAGTTGGACTCATAAGTTGAGTTAGAAAGCACCCCTAATTCGTTTTTATGGAGTTCTAAGTTATAACCCATCGTTCTTTAAGAAACTTTTGTTTATTTATTTATTTGTTTATTATCTATTTATAAATAAGAAGAGGCTATCATTGCAACACTCACTCACCAACATTTATATAACTAGGAAACTTAGCCGCGGCACGGACGGCTTTTTATAAATATTACAAAAATAATTTTATATTAAAAAATATGTATCCCAAATTTTAATTATAAAATATTTTAAAAAATGTAAAAAAAATAAGCAAAATTGTATTTAAATATAGATTTTATGTTTTTTTTTGTAGTTATTCAAAATATGTAAATTATTTTTAGTTGAAGATTCGAAAAATGATTTTAGTTACGATATAAGACTAGCCTATAACCCGCACGATGAATTGTTTAATAGTTGTTAACTTATTGTTTGTGTTTGTGTATACAATTTTTATTAGTCGGATATTAAATGAATTTCTTAAAAAACTAAGTACGTCTCTAAATATATTTTTATTGGTTATTGAAATTTATAATTATAATAATAAGACATGTTAAAAATAATAAATAAACTTTCAAAATAAAAAAATTATTTAAATATGTTTTTCAAATAATTAGGCCTACTTTTAAAATAATTAGAGTAATTTGTGATAATAAATTATAATATATTATACTAATTAAAAATAATATACTTTATTAGTATATTATTTTAATTGATGTGTAATAATTATGCTTAAATAAATATAGTTAGAGATGTACTAAAATATTTTTAAATAAATAAGCCGGTAAATTGGTCCAAGTATATTGACTTATAAAGTATAAGTTGATCACACGATCCAAAAAAAAGATATACACTTTGGCAAAAAAAACTAATCGATTAGTTATTAGTAATTATAATATTATTATTTTATCTTATTAAATAAAACTGCCCGTGATATTTTTAAAAAATAAGAGGTTTTAGTTAGGAAAAATAAAAAAGTAGAAATTTTAGTTATAAAAAAGAATATATGATTTGGCTAATAAAGGTAATTCGTTAATTATTAGTATTTTATGTTACTAAATTAAATTGCCCTTGATATCTTTGAAGTTTTAGTTAGGAGAAATTTTAGTTAAAAATATAAAAAAAATATACGCTTTGGGAAAAAAAAAACTAATCGATTAGTCATTAGTAATTATAATATTATTATTTTATTTTATTAAATAGAACTATTCGTGATTTTTTTGGAAAATGAGAGGTTTTAGTTAGGAAAAATAGAAAAGTAGAAATTTTAGTTAAAAATATAAAAAAGAATATATATTTTGGCTGAAAAGATAATGGGATAGTTATTAGCAATTATAATTTATTATGTTATTTTATTAAATGAAACTGCCTGCGATATTTTAGTAAAATAAGATGTTTTAGTTAGAAAAATAGAAAAATATTCTTTATAATAATTTTAATATTTGATCTAACGGGTCTCATCGATTTAATCATAAATCTAACGGATATGAATTGAGTGACCAGACTACATCAATGTTTCGTCTTTAATATAATAGTATAGATGCCGTATGTGATAACTTTAGTATATATATATATATATATATATATGGATCATGTTCCTTGTATAACCCTTAACCTTAGAAACCTTAGAACTCTATCTTATTTTTTAAAATAATATATATTTATTATATGAAGGTCATGGGTAAAGTTGTCCAAAAACACAAAATACATAATTTAGAGCTAATTAATATTTTATTAACGATAATAATCATACATCGATATCGATCACAAAATTCTCTATCATCATCATAAAATTTCCCCAATTATTTTTATTATTTTTTGTGAAAATATTCAAGTTATTGTATAAACACAATATCAGATAACAGTGTTCAGCAGCTGAACATTTAAATACAAGTAAGTTCAGTTGCAGAACTTTAAATTTTATATGTTTGATTTCAAATTCGATTGCATGACTTTTATGTTCAGCGGTAGAACACGAAAGTTATGGTATGAAAATAATGTGAATAATATTGTTCAACAACCGAACATTATAAAAATAATCAAGTTCACTTGTAGAACTTTGTGAAAAAAAGTAAGTTCAGTTGTAGAACTTTGAAGTCCATATGCATAACTTTTAAAATTCAGCTGCAGAACACTGTATTTATACTATGAAACAAAATAGGTTCGGCAGTAGAATCTTTTTATTCCAAGAATACCCTTATAAGATTTTGTATATAAAAATGAGTTGAATCTGAAGAGTTGATCTAGTAATAATCCAACGGCTTATAACAGTTCTTTTTTAGTGATTGGTTCTCTCTTGAGCCTAACCCATATATATATATATATATATAGAGTTGCACTCTAGGAAGAACACCTTATATAAAGAACAATAAAGAACACCATCATAAACACTTTATTTTTCATAAAAATTGATTTTTTAAAATTAGAATCATAAAATTGAACAACAATTAAGCCTAACATATCGAATTTAACGTAGAATCTCATCTAATATTAAAAATTAAACATTACATATAATCCAGTATAGAATCCAATACAGAATCTTGTATATATATTTATCACAATGAAATTACATGTAATCATGTTTTATTTGATTCTAATTTTTTGTTAGATTCTATTTTTATTCGTAATAAACCTTTTTTGGTGAGAAAATTAGAATCAACATGCAATTTATGTAAGATTCAAAGGTGTTCTTTATTGTTCTTTATATAAGAGTGTTCTTCATGGAGCAATGGCCTATATATATATATATATATATATATATATATATATATATATATATATATATATATATTTATATACGATTTGGCTAATAAAGACAATCGGTTAATTATTAGTATTTATAATATTAGTATTTTATGTTACTAAATGGAATAACCTGTGTATATTTTTTGAGATTTTAGTTATGAGACATATTAGTTAGAAAATATAAAAAGAATATATACTTTGGCCAAAAAAGCTTATCGGTTATTTATTAGTAATTATAATATTATTATTTTATTCTATTAAATAGAACTACCCATAATATTTTTAGAAAATAAGATGTTTTAGTTAGGAAAAATTAAAAAAAAAAGTAGATATTTTAGTTATAAAAAAGAATATACACTTTGGTTAATAAATGTAATTGGTTAATTATTAGTATTTTATGTTACTAAATGAAATTGTTTGTAAGAACCGGGAAACCGTGGGTATATTTTTAGAGTTTAATATAATTTCTTTTACGTTATTTGTGGATTTAAATACATTCTGTATTTAAATGTGGGGAAATTTTCGATAAATGATCATATGTGTTTGTCCTATAAATGCTACGTGAATTTTGAGGTAATTAGACTGGTATTTAAAAAGTGAGTTATTTTATTTTAAAGTTATCGTAAATTTTTGAACGAAGAATTCCGTTCGTTTCGTAATTGTTCGGGAAATTGGTACATCATTCGTACCAATAATTCATTCGTTAAGACAGGGGATATTTTTGAGTAATTGTTATAAAGATATTTTGGTTCGTACATATAGATAGTATTAAATTATTCTCGCAATTATCCGTACTTTTTGATGATTATCGTTTTGTAACCGGTACGCTATATTCGAATAAAAACGATCCAACGGATCAATATTGAACCAAAAATATCGTTTGAGGTATTATTTTCTGTTTAATATAAATAGTCATATCGTAATTATTTTGCGTATAATAAAGCGTATAATATACCGATAATTATCTAAAAATACCCGAAATCCCTAAATCGTGTTCTTGGTGTTCTTCGTGTTCTTGAGAATCAAACCAACTTTTGAAGGGGTTACCGGAATCCGTTTTCAACGTTCTAGTAGTCGAATCGAAGGTCTTGGAATCTAGTTTCATAATCTACCATCAGAATTCGTGTGGGGTAATTTTTAAACCTTGTACGAAGCTTTCTTTAATTCTGGAAAATTAGGGTTCATGAAATATTTGGGGCTTTTTGATTTTGAGCTTGTTCATGTGATTTGTTGATATTTATAGCTTCGTATGGTTGTAAGGAGTCCAAATATGTGTTCAATTTCATTGTTTGATTCCCGGATTGTTCAATTCGAAAATTTAGGGTTCTTGAGCTCGAATTGGGGCTTTTTGATTTAGAGTTTGTCCGTTGATTTTGATGGTTCCTATAGATTCATATGATCATGGGTAATCGATTTACATGTTTTATTGAGTCTTTCTATTCCTAGATTAGCTAGTTCGAATTGTTAGTTTGTTTTCGAATTTTCAAACCATTAGTTCGTAAAATATGTTCATTGTTTGTGTATGAGGATATGGGGGTTAGATTGTACGTGTCCTAATCTTTGTTTTGGTATATAGAACATTGAGTTTGGTTGAGGTTTGGTGCTAAACGAATTTTGGCCGGATTTGTGGCCGGAGTTTTATCGCCGGCGGCGGCCGGTTGGCCATTAAAGCTGGCTTGAAGCTTTCAAGGAAGAAGATGAATAGTGTTTTTAGAATTATTTTTTTTATAATTCAAAAAAAATAGTTTAAAAATTCTAAAAATCATATTTTTGATTTAAAAATACATTTTTATATTCAGAAAATTTTATGAATTTATAAATATTTATTTAAATTCGAAAATTTATTAAATTTAATTATTTTAATTATTTTTGATTAATAATTTATTTATTTAATTAATTGATTAATTTTAATAATCAGTTAATTCTATTAAATAATTATTAATTAAATCTAATTAATTTAAATTAGATTTAATTATTTTCTTGGCTTGGTTTTATTCATACGAATTTGTTTGAGTGTTTGGAATTAGTCAATTAATTTTATATTAATTGATTAAATTGTTTTTAAATCTTTATATTGGGATAAATGATCCGATTTTTGATCTAAAAATATTTTGAGGTTTAAATCATTTGAAATGAGAGTCGTATATTTTTCTAAAATTATTTCTTAGATGTTACGAGGCTTATGTGATTTAATTATCACAATTAAATGACGATATGTGCTATGTAAATTATGTGAACTATCTGGTTAGTGAGTCATAAATACTAAGAAGTGTTTTGTGACTTGTTTAAATGTTTTAATTGTGTCTAATATTATCACGAGGGGTAGTTAGAATAGAAATTTGTCGGTATTGTTAGAAAATGAGATTGACGAGACCGTTGACTTAGATGTGGACTTTTATATTATGGAGATTTTAGACGAGCGTGATATGTAAATCATTTATTTAGTCAATCGTAACTATTCTATCAATTGAAATATGGCTATCTATGTAACAGAGGCTATTGAACGAGACGAGCCAGATTACCGAAATATGTTAAATGAAGGAAGTCGGAGATGGATGAAGTATTGCTTGCGACTGGTTGATCTATCTGAGAGATGACACAACACTGGGGAAACGTCAACACGCATAGGGGATCTTTCCAAGTATTTTATTCCAATAGAGGTATTGGTAAGAATAGTTAATGCGTCAGAATTAAGTTACATAATGATCGTACTCTAGAGATTTAAATAGCGTTTATGTTGGACTATAGAAATAGACACGCGAATTCAATCTCGGGGAATCAGACTTGCGACAAGCCGACAACTACGAGAATGTCATATCCATGAATGATCAAGAAAGAGAATTATGGTGCCATGAAATCAAAGAGAAATGAAGTCGTATTATTTCAGCCTTACGTAATAGCTAAGGACCAGAGGCAAGTGTTTATACTCTTCACTTATTTTCCAAGTGTTGGCTCTTTTACACTAAACTGCAATTGTTATTATTATTTCTTGTTAATGCAGTTATCGGATTCAGTCCTTTATTCGAACTTATATATATGTTATGTATAATCCGGTTTATTTCCTTCAGAATGTAAGGCTTATCTGTTATAAGTATACTTTTTGAAGGACTTGAACTATTTCTTTCAGTATTCAATAAACCCTCTGATTGATATTCTTACTTATCAGATTCATATTGCCATGCTAAATGAGAAAAGTGTAATTATTTTGTTGAAACTGTGATTTGAGTTATGAACCCGATAAGGGTAAAGTTGTGATTTGGAAAAATGAGGGTTTTATATTGAACCCGTGAATTGGGAAATACATGGGCCGTACGCCGGTCGCGAATTGTGAGAATGATATTTTTGGCCATGGTCAATAAGTGCCAAAATGGGCTGATTTTTGATTGTGTTGCCCAGGGATCCCAGTTTAGCCTGCTGTGGACCACAGTATGGTTGGCGAGCTAAGAGCGATCGATCGTCGGCTTAGCTCGTAGCGTTTAGTAGATTCCAATTCATTTATTTTGATGATAAAGTGAGAAAAGTTACTTATATGATATTAGATTACTTTTAAAGTTATGTATTGGTATTGATAATCAAGTTTCATTGTTCTTAAATTCCATTGAGAATTTCCTAATACCTGTTCTGTACTGTTTTGTTAAATTTCATATTTATTGAATCATACATTGATATTCAGAGTTATATTCTATCACACTGGCTGAGCATTTTGGCTCACTCTTGCTTGTTTCACCTTTTTAACCCTCCAGTGAAAGGTAGATTGACAGTATTTAATCGTATAACTATGGAATGAGAAGAGTCAAGATGATGTTGGGAAGACGAGTTGATGCAGAGCATTTGGATTTAGTGTAAGGTTATTGTATAAAGTTGATTTCTAGTAATTACTATATGGTATAAGATTAGTTTGTCTGGTATACTTCTTATCGAAGTTATACTAGTGTTTTAGAATTTGTGCAAAGAGAATTGTTGTAAAAGGAAGTTAAAGTTTGTGAAATTTTGGATTCTTGTTTCTAGCACTATAACCTAAAAAATCTTGGTTTAGTTGGGGTCGCAGATGTATATTTGAATTTGTTTAATATTTAACAGGTTGTTTTTAATTGAGATTTTAGCGTGACGACCAAATTCTTTGACCCCGGATTTGGGGGCGTTACAAGTTGGTATTAGAGCAGGGTTATAGTAAAACTAAAAACGAGAGTGCGTAGGAGTGTATATAGTTATATAAGGAACGTCAGAGCTCATTTAGAGTTCGTGTTGGACTATTGGATATAGTACCAATGAGTGAGTTAAGATAAGGGTATTCGATTGAGATGATTGTGCTAAGCTGGATAGAACTTCTCACGGTTGTAGATGTCTACGACGGAATCTTCAAGGACTATTATGAGTCGACGACAACATACGATATTGATAACTTTACGACGTGGAAAAGAAAGGGCTTAGAATCGGATAACGAGCTATCGAAGGAGTCGACAGAGAAGGCATATGTGGAGACCTTTGTAATACCTTCCCATCCTAACGAAATATTTGACATTCCTTTAAGCGAAACTTGTGTTGGTGAATGTATTCCACCTTTTGACTTTGTATTTGATACCTTTGATCAATCATGTTTCCAATTGTGTCGGAGGTTGTTATGATATCCATTTCAGATTTTGAGGCCTGTTGAAAATTTGTTATGTGAATTTCAACTCTTTCATTCTTCAGGGGTGAATCACTCTTATTGTAATGTAACACTCTTTGTTCGATATTTTCTTTTCTGGTTATTCTTCTTTTCTGAAGTAACACTTTTGGGGATCTACTCAGTTTCAATCCAAGGTGTGTATCTGAGAATTTCTCATCAATTGATTGTTAATTTGACTTTAGACCCATTTTATATTTCTCTACTCCAGCTGAGACGAACAACCCTATTTATAGGGGACACAAGGACTATCTGTCTGTGTGATAGAAGTCTGATGGGACGCCGTCACTTGTGTGTTGTGCAATACAAGAAGGGTAATTACCTTTAGTAATGTCTTAATTAAGACACACAACATTGAGTTCATGTGATCAAATTGATCTCTCAGTGATTCTTTTATTCCCAGGAATGTTTGCTTTCAAATTTGTAAATTTGGTAACCACAGTTGTGGAACCCTTGTTATGATACGGAATATTTTCAATTCAAAATATCACGAATCTTGTTACCTCTAATAATCTTGAAGGTATGCTACCAGGTTGGAAGGAATTAACCTTACCATAATGAGTAAAGAATTTGCGATTGAATTATCACGAGCGAAAGCGGATCACAATGCGATTAGAGTACCAGTGACACATAACGGAGCCAGTTGTTCTAGATTTTTCAGCTAAAACACATTCTAGATTTTTTCTAACAAATTTCCTCCTTTCTCACTAAAATCCATTCCTTTTCTAAAAATATCACGGGCAAACCCTTTACTTATTTATTTTAAAATGTATTTAAATACTTTTAATTATTAAATTTTAAAACCTCATTTTCCAAAAATATCACGGGCATTAACTTTTTTAAACTAAATATATATTACATTTTTTATTTTTCCTTACTAAAACCCCCTTTTTTCCAAAAATATAACGGGCAAACCCTTACTTATTTATTTTAAAATATGTTTTAATGTTTTTAATTAATTAAAAGTGTTTAGCTATTTTAACATGCCTACTTATTTTTTTAACAAATACAATTAAAAAAATAATAATAAAATAACAATTAACAATCCGTGCTTCGCACGAGTTTTAAGTTAGTATGTATTAAGATGTAAAAAATAGTATAAACATTAACTACGCTTTAGTAGTCGTTACCACTCTCACAAAATTATATCATAAAGCTATTTCGTAAAAAAAATTGTGAGTTGCTAAATTTAAAATTTTGCTCATACATTGATTATTCGGAATAATAGTGTCATAAATTTTATAAAGTTTAAGATTTTTTAAAAACTTAAACAAAAAGTATTCGTTATAACTTAAGAATAATATTTAGGACTCAATCCTGCTTTCTTCCAAACATATTGGGGAATAGTTGGGGGTGATGTGGTCAATTTCTGCCAGCAGTATAAAAGTTGAGGGGTTGTTAGCTGAGAATAAAAGGGAGTGGGATGACGAAGTGCTACAGGATATTTGCAATGTGAGAGATTATAATTTGATAAAGAAAATTCCAATACCGAGGTGTAATAAGGAGGACTCGTGGTTTTGGTTATTTGGTGACTGAGGGGAATTCACAGTACGGAGTTGTTACAGACGGATACGTGGGGAAGCAGAATGTCCTGATAAAGTGTTTTGAAAACGCCTATGGGGTTTGAACCTGCCAGGTAAGGTAGTAAATTTCCTCTGGCGATCGTGTCGTCAAGTGTTGCCCACTGTTGTAGTTTTGGGGAGTAAAAAAGTCAATGTGAATCCGGTTTGCTCATGGTGCCAGATGCAGGCAGAGGATGCTTTACATGTTTTGTTTGACTGTTGTTTTGCGAAGGAGGTGTGGGTAAGGATTGGGATTGCAGAGGCAGTACAAATATGCTCTAATGATTCTGTAATGTCTGTATTAAATCGAGTTTTTCAACGAAGTAGTAGAGAGAAATGTGGGCTAGTGGGTCTGGTATGTTGGGGTTTATGGTCGAGGCGCAACAATTGGGTTTGGAATCATGTCAATACATCCAGTTTTGGTGTCCAATCTAGAGCAGTATGTTAGCAACTTCTGACTTTAAGCTGTTTTTTTACTTTAAATCATTTTCTGACTTATTACACAAACAAATATTTTTCAGCTTAAAGTCAAAATACACTTTGAGATTAGGCTCATTAACATTTCACATCCAATGATTCGTTGTCATTAAATTATATGGTTTCTGTTTTATCATGCTTACTTTTGTTCATTTGTAAAAAAGAAAAAAAAAATACTTTTAAACTTCAGATTCTGAAAATTACTTGCGATTTAACTTGCTACTATTCAACTAAATAGCATTTGTGATTGTAATAATAATTTAAATAAAAGAAAAACATACCAAACGAATTATTAGCAGTTAGATTTTTGAGAATTGGATTACATTCTTTTATTAGATTTTACCCAAACAGGTAGAATTACCAACATATTGTCATGCAAAATCTGCAATCTAATTGAACAATTTATATATATAAAAAAAGGGAAGGGAAAAAGAAAAAAAAAAGGCATGGCAGTGCAATTGTACGGAGCAAGAAAAAATCATCTCGATTATATGAAGAAAATGCACAATGTCAATCAATGAAGACCCACATTGCATTACAAGAATCATCAAGAAACACCCCCATTTATAAAATCTTTATCGGAAACACAGCAGCCTAAAGAACAGAGCAAAACAAGGAAATACAGGGCACAAACATGTATGTGAATCAGATTTGATCTGCCCAAGAACTTCATCCAACGGCAAAACTGGCTGTTTTCTCGGTTGTGTCGAAGACTCATCATTCCCAGATAGTGCATAATCAAGAATGTGTTGAACTCCATGCACTGCAATGGCAGAGGACAGATACATATCAAGTTGAGTGATTCTTGAGTTATCAAGAGTGAAGTTGTGAGATGAAGTGTTTGTGACAAGAATTTATTTTGAGGGCAGGAGTGTTAGGATTCTTGAAAAGGGTCGGAAGATGTCACGAATTAAGTGACAACTGTTCAGATTATATTGCGCCAGAGTTTGTTATTGGACCATTGAGTACAGTTGGGCAAAGATGATAAAAGTGGACTAGCAAATATAACTTATGGCTAGCATAGCCTCATATCTCTACTCAAGTAAATACATCACATTACAAATACTATATATTCATACGCCTGTGTCCATCAACCTCACACACCTCGTCTAAAATCAAGTCGCGTTCTTCACTTGATTGACTGGTTCAATAAAGTTTTAAAATTGTTTCTGACTCTTCTTCAGTACTGGGGAATTCAGTTATATATACAACAAACAATTTGATAACAGCATTCAGCAAACAACAAAGCAAAACCACTAAAAAAGTGCCAAGCTAAATTTTAACAGCCAAGTCAGAGATTGAAAACTAACCAGCTAAGCTAAACCAGCCAAGTCCTGATAGTGGAGGTCCGACCAAATATAAGCAGCTGAAGTAATAACATAGAACAAACAATGCCTAGTCAGATCACTTGTAAAACAGTCTAAAGCATCTAGTATTGTACATATAACCATAAATACAAACATTTTAACCGTTATTAGATGTAGCTAAGTTAGTTGAAACTACCTTTTGTGCAAAAAGAACACAAACAAGCCATAATCAAGTCAATACCCACAGGAGAATCAGATAATCCATCACCATTAAAGCCTACACATCTCTCCAGACCATATGATCTAGACTCCTGCGATTCTGGAAACCTGAAACAATCAATTGACTCACTTTTGCTCGAGCCCAAATTATCATCACCAACCTCATCCTCTTCACTCTCACCATCATCGGTATCAAATTGTTCACATACAGTAGTGCTTTGTTCACCTTGAGAACCAACCCCTTCATCCTTTGCCTGATTCCCTCCAACATCAACACTATCCAGAATCCTCGGGCTTGTAGGCTTCACAATCAGAATAACAAGATTTGTACCTCCACAAAGCTCCACGGATATTGATGACCACTCTACGTTTACTGGATTAGCCAAAAGGTATTCCTATCTAACCAATTGCGACAATTCTAACTGGATAAAGATAGACTTGTATCAGACAAATAAATGATATAGATTACATAAATCATAAGCCGATACATTCCAACAAGTTAAGTCAACAACTTAAGACAAAAAAAGCACAGAAACTTACTTCTCTGAAAACATCTCGCAAATTATTTATATTTTTCGCGCCAAATAAAGCTATCGCATAAATCTTGAACAAAACTTTATACCAAATATACTGTGAGAAAAAAATCAAATCTGAATTTTTTGGGAACAATGCATCCCTTCGGGTCAACATGATTACCAAGAACTACATGTACAAGTGTAGAGAGTATGTTAATAACCCTCAATAACAGATATAAATAGAGTTGAAATGAATAAGATGACTCTTTTAATTTTACCCTAAGAGCAAAAAATTTAACATGTGCGTACAATTACGGCTTGGAGCAATGAGTTTATGCTGGACGTAGTCAACCTGCAACAAAGTTTTATAGATACCATTAGAAATAACATTCAACATATTCAAAAAATAGAGCGTGTAAAGCCTAGGTATGTCCGGAAAACTGATATGGGAGTTTGGCTCACAGTGACCATAAATATAAAAATTGGTTATTTTGGGGAATTTAAACATTTTAAAATTATTATTTAGAGTGAACAATGCTGAATATACACCTATAAACCTATTCTGATTCCAAAAACAATACACCCATTCATATACACATTGTTGAAATAACATCATATAATAAATAGTACTGCCAACTACAGTACATTGTCAATAATGATCCTCATTTCTTTTTAAATAGTTGCAACCTGTTTGAGGTTCCAAACGGGCACTTTTCAGGGTTATTTCTATGTTTGATGAGCTTACACTTCCAAGTAGCCACATTTGTGCAGGGTAAGTTACATGTGTTCGAACTTCTACGAGAGAATCCACTGCTCCTGCCACAAGGAACATCCTCAACTTGTAGATTCACGCAACATGACAAGATAGCTTCCTAACAGCAGGAGCAATCAGAACAAATGAAAGTAAATATATTTGCTTAAATTACTATACCAGAATTTCAACTTCACAAATCAGTCTAACAGTGACAATTATTTGGATATTAATTTTCCTTGACCAACTGGATAGCACACAGTACAAAGCTGTATAATTAGAGAGCACATGAATTTAAAAAATATTCTTGTAAAATTAACACATAACATTATGTTACTTCTGAATATGAGCACAAACCAAATAAAGAATTAGAATTGTAATTCTCATAGAGCTGAATTGCTAGTAGTCATAAGAGGTGAAGTGATGGTAGCCAAAGTTTCTTCCATTGGAAGAAGACAAATATGCTAAAAATACATAGAACACGTGCGAGTAAGCAACCGTTATTTGAGTTGATACTTGCAGGAGTTCCTTCTATTAGAAGCGTGAGTCATACTACTGGAGTCTAAATAAGGATAGTAATTTACGGAAGATAAATGCTCTACCTCCATGTTTACGTATGTACCTATCTAATACTCTTTATATATAAGACAAACCACATTTCAATGGAACACAATAGTACCAAAGTACCAAATTTGTTTATCACTAAACTCGGGTTTGATTCCTTGCAACTACATAATTAAACAAGATTTAGTTATGTAATTTAATTTCTTTACTTTCACCCTGGTTCGATTCCCTATTTATTCTTTGTATACTTTCATCAATACATTAAGAGCAGCCAATATCTCCACTCTTGCCCACGTCGTGAATTCTATTATCTATATCTGTCTCTACCTTTGTCACTGACTATGACAATTCTCCCGACTCCTTATATATCAATCATTTTCTGAGCATACCTCCAGATACCAACATATGTTCAGACATCAATACCACTTGCTAAATTTTATCAAACCTTGTGAAGGGTGTCTACACAATACATTTTTGATTATAAAAAGTAAAAACAAAACTGGACCAAACTGTTAATACTTGATACATGTTGATACAAACAGTTTCTATATTTCAATGGACATTAACTGCACTCTAAGATCAACGAAGATGCAATTTGTCGTGTTGAGCATTAGACAAAGGCTAAAACTTGGTCAAAAGTAACTAAATATATTCAGAACAAAGTTGATTGCACAAACCATTTGCAGGTGAGAGCTAACCTGACATATATTAACTGAAATGCATTACTCCTTTTTCAGGGTGCTACAATATTTAGATGGAAATGCCAAAGGAAACTAATAATACCAAAAATGATGATCCGCCGACAGTTTGTAGTGATATGTCATAAGCACCGTCACCGAGGAATGGTTGTGGTTAATCTGCACCAAACCAAATTAAAAATTACAATGTCATTAAAGAATCTAATGCTTACTCCATACTATCATGCCAGTGGATCAAGCACTCTAAAAGTTACAATAAAATTAAATAAATATTGTATGACTAAGAATACATCTAGAAAGAGTAAAGAGAAATATATTGAGTACCTCATGATCAGAAAGAATTGAGCATACATAGATATACGTACATACATAAGAGATATATATTGAGTACTTCATGATTGGAAAGAATTGAGCACACATGGATAGACATACATATATACGAGGCTATCCCGGCTGCAAAACCTCGGGCCGTCAAATCTGCCCTTAAAACGTGTAGTATAGAATTGCTCGCCATTGAAAAGAGAACAGGGAGAGTTGCAAAAAAGCTAGAAACGGTATGGAGGACATGAACGGAAGAGACAAAGCGAGGGCACCGTTTCACACACTATAAAGCCATAGGGATAGATCAGTAATTTTACTGAATAAATTTGGTCATTTGGAAGTGGATGTTCTCGTATAATAGATATAGTAGATTATGAATGAGAATATTGTTATTTTGTTCCTTTGTTTTTCTTTTCTGCATTGTTTTCTTCTTTCAAATTGCTTATGTAAAATCAGAAAAATAGCTTCAATCTTAACAGAAGAGATGGAGATCAGAGAATGAGAGGCGTGTGGGTGATGTGGTAGGGGATGGGGAAAGGGTCGAAGTTGATTGCGGAAGAGGTTGTCATAGAACTTTCTGGTCTGAGATAAATCATTTGCTACTCTCTAGGAAAAAAAGGATATAGACATAAAATTTTGTTCGAGAAGTATTATACTAGTACAATAAGCTGTAAACTGTGATATTATGACGATTACTTTCAATCTACTACAGCTGTGCAACAATCAGTTGGCGGGTATCTCTTAAATGTATATCTTCAAAGGGATGGAAGTAATCTGGATAAAGAGTTCAGTTTCGTACACAGTTGTTTATACGAGAGAAGAATGCAAAATCTTTAAGAACAATGATCTTAGAGAAAAGTACAGTGTTGTTCATTTAGTTATTTGTAAATTTATGTTCGAATTTGATGCCTAAACCCCCCAGTTTAAAATTTTCACACCAATATGCCTCACTTGTTGTTCATCTACAGATAACCAAATCCAAAAGAATGTTTATTCCTGTTCTGCTAAGTTTGTCACTTCCAACAACTAAATAGGCACACTGTTACTAACGGATATCTGGCTTGAAAAGCCAAGAATAATGAGCTCATGAGAAATTCTTCAAGTAAACAACAAATTGTGCAAGTATTGCAAATATGTAAGATATATCACGATATTTCAAGCAAGAAGGAAGGAAAAACAGTACAACAAAAAACTCTAATTAATATAGGTGCACAGAAAACAGATCCACAAAGTAGTGCATCTACTTAATAAACAATAATCTGGAAGTAGCCAGATATTGAATAATGTTGCTCAAATTAAAGTTAATTTACAGTAGGACTTGTGCTCAGGCTGCCTTGTATAAGAAGGAGATATCTTGTCAAAGATGACCAAATCTGATTCTCCACTGATATATTCAAATAATCTACTTTACTGAGTTTGCAAGATAACCTGTCTATATTATGTTTTGTAAGCTCGTCTGCATCTGAATCATTGAGTAGAGTAAGAGTCTGCATCATTGAGTAGAGCAAGAGTCTGAACAAAAGGAATCGTGCGCCTAAGTCTGCGACTTGTTGTGGGAACAAAGTCTTTATATTGCTTGGTCTCAACACCGTACGAGATTACATTTAATTCTTTGTCAATATTTTGAAGCAGAAGGTCACCATTGTTTCTAATGCCTAAAGGCTGGAAGTGTCCATCAATCCGGTGGGCATCTCTAGTATCCATTGTATTAAATTTGTTCAAACTGTGAAAGTCTAAACCCCACGAAGCCAAAATATCAGCAAAGGTGTCATCTTTATCTCCGTTTCCGAGAATAACAAGGGAGTCATTGTCCGTGGATGGTGTGAAGTATAATCTGCTAGCAGTCCATGATGTGAATCTCTCACTAAACATCCAATTGTCTACTTGCAACGAAATCAACATCCAATTGCCATCTCTGAGTGCAGGCCAATAAAATGTTCTGTTAACATATGCTAGTCTATTACTGTTCAAGAAGGAAGTGGTGACAGGAGCATCATCAGTGATTATCTTCCAGGAATTGGTGCTAAGACTATAGACCTCCACCGAACATGACCTGGTCGTGTAGCTGATCCTCAAGATGTTGTGATCATTGGTGTTGCTATCAAACCACAACTTAAAAACTGAATGTTGGTCATCACTAAGGTTCGGAGGAGGTGTTGGAAGTTCTTTCGATTTTCTAATAACAGGATTCCATAGATAAAGAGTGCGAGGATCATCAGACGTGTTATAGCAAATTAGTCCATTGCAGGAATCTAATTGTAGTAGATTAAGTGGAAAATCCAATCCGATATACTCATGGAATGCTTCAGTATCAGTATGAATTGCGAAATAAGGAGCTTCGAGTATTAGTTCATCCCCATTACAGTCATCTCTATGTCTTGCAAAACAAGGGTGATTTTCGAAGGCTTCAATTTCCTCATCATATAATGAACAAGGGTGTACAGCCCCATCGAACTCACAGAGAAGATATTTATCATCAACATAAGTAGGTTGTTGAATCAGAGAGAGATGAAACTTAACGAAGCTAGTAGAGGTTATGAAAGCATACCATGATTTGCAAACAGAGGTCCATCTCCCTAAAGATTTCAAGCATGTGACTCTTTCAATTATCTGCTCTAATATTTCTTCCGGCAGAAACTGTGGTGATAAACGACGACGCCCTCGGCCTTTCATTCTCAACAGGAGGTGGGGGTTTTAGAATTTTGAGAGAGAGAGAACTGGTTGGGAGAGATGAGAAAGAGATTATAACAAGAAATTAACCCAAAAATACACTTATATATATAGAGAGAGAGGGGGAGGGAGAGAGAGAATTGGGAGAGATGAGAGACGAGAGAGAGATAGAACTGGTTGGGACTTGGGAGAGATGAGAAAGAGAGAAAGAATGACAAAAATACCAACTTTTTTAAGGTTAAGTAACCAAAATACCCATTTTTGAGTTTTTGGCCATTTTTACCGACCAAATACCCATTCTTAGAATGGGTATCTCAAAAAATGTTAATTCTATATTTTTTGATGAAATATGTATTTTAAAAAAAAAAAAAAATTGGGTGAATACCCGGTCTTAGAATGGGTATATGGTCAGATACCCAGTCTGAAAAAGCGTATTTCAGAATACCCAGTCTGAGAAAGCGTATTTCAAAGAAAATTTGAGCCGGATACCCAGTCTGAGAAAGCGTATTACGAGATACCCATTCTGAAAAAGCGTATCTCGAGATACCCAGTCTGAAAAAGCGTATTTCGCTGGTATTTTTGGCCAAATTTTCAAAATGTGGTATTCTGGTCACCAAATTTAAAAATTGTGGTAATTTTGGCCATCACCCAGAAAGAGATCATGACAAGAAAGTAACCCAAAAATCCACTTATATAGAGAGGATACATACCTTACGTACCCTAATACTAGATTCCTAGTGTGGTTAGGATTTGTTATTAAAGTTTATTATTTTTAAAATTTTAAAAATTAATAAGAATATTTGAATACACTTCTGTGATTTCTAGTGTGTTTAGGATTTGTCATTAAAGTTTATTATTTCTAAAATTTTAAAAAGAATATTAAATACACTTATATGATTCCTTGTGTATTCAGGATTTGTCATTAAAGTTTATTATTTTTAAAATTTTAAAAATTAATCAGAATATTTAAATATATTTATATAATTCTTAGTGTGTTCAGGATTTGTCATTAAAGTTTATTATTTCTAAATTTTTAAAAATTAATCAAAATATATAAATACACTTATATGATTCTTAGGATTTGTCATTAAAGTTTATTATTTCTAAAATTTTAAAATTTAATTAGAAAATTTAAATACACTTATATTCAGCGTGTGAGATTAGCAGTACTAGTATAGAATATGTGTAACACACTTTGGATTTTGGACTATATGCTCTTTATACAAATTAATAATTAATAGCTACAATTTTTAATAATTGTATTTTGGTATTTATATATTATTTTATTTTTATTTTTATCTGGTAGAATAGTTCAAAATAAATTAGGGTTTTTTCCAGAAATGTTTAAGTTTAAAAATATTGGTAGAATATTTTTCTCAAGAAAGTAACCCAAAAATACACATTTATATAGAGAGAGGATACATAATTTACCTACCCTAATCCTAGATTCCTACTATGTTCAGGATTTGTCATTAAAGTTTATTATTTTAAAAATTTTAAAAATTAATCGGAATATTTGAATACACTTCTATGATTTCTAGCGTGTTCAGGATTTGTCATTAAAGTTTATTATTTCTAAAATTTTAAAAATTAATCAGAATATTTAAATACACTTATATGATTCATAGTGTGTTCAGGATTTGTCATTAAAGTTTATTATTTCTAAAATTTTAAAATTAAGCAAAATATTTAAATACACTTATATGATTCCTAGTGTGTTCAGGATTTGTCATTAAAGTTTATTATTTCTAAAATTTTAAAAATTAATCAGAATATTTAAATACACTTATATGATTCCTAGTGTGTTCAGGATTTGTCATTAAAGTTTATTATTTCTAAAATTTTAAAAATTAATCAGAATATTTGAATACACTTATATGATTCCTAAAGTGTTCATGATTTGTCATTAAAGTTTATTATTTCTAAAATTTTAAAAATTAATTAGAAGATTTGAATACACTTATATGATTCCTAGTATGTTCAGGATTTGTCATTAAAGTTTATTATTTCTAAATTTTTTTAAAATTTGTCATTAAAGTTTATTATTTCTAAAATTTTAAAAATTAATCAGAATATTTGAATACACTTATATGATTCCTAGTGTGTTCAGAATTTGTCATTAAAGTTTATTATTTCTAAAATTTTAAAAATTAATCAGAATATTTAAATACACTTTTATGATTCCTAGTGTGTTGAGGATTTGTCATTAAAGTTTATTATTTCTAAAATTTTAAAAATTAATCAGAATATTTAAATACACTTAAATGATTCCTAGTGTGTTCAGGATTCGTCATTAAAGTTTATTATTTCTAAAATTTTAAAAATTAATCAGAATATTTAAATACACTTATATGATTCCTAGTGTGTTCAGGATTTGTCATTAAAGTTTATTATTTCTAAAATTTTAAAAATTAATCAGAATATTTAAATACACTTATATGATTCCCAGTGTGTTCAGGATTTGTCATTAAAGTTTATTATTTTGTAAAATTTTAAAAATTAATCAGAATATTTAAATACACTTATATGATTCCTAGTATGTTCAGGATTTGTCATTAAAGTTTATTATTTCTAAAATTTTAAAAATTAATCAAAATATTTAAATACACTTATATTCAGCGTGTGGGATTAGTAGTACTAGTACTAGTATGTTCAAGGAACGCATGGGTGTGTCATTATTGGAATTTTTGAAAGAGGACGCGCCCACATTTTAGGACACTCTCAAAAGAGAACTATTCTGGAATGAGAGATAAGAAAGATTATAAGGAAGGGCAAAGGAAGATATTAGGTGGAACACGTGGCAGCCATCAGATGGAATAATATGACTGATTAGACCACCGTACAAGTATATATATACAAGGGTGTATCTATATTTACACAAGCTACTCCATTTTTGAATCTTAAGATAAATGAATGAATCTGTACCCCTTAATGATAGAAGACGGCACGTCCTCTCGATAAATGAATATTTTACTTGAGGACGAGCCAGGAGAGAGGTTTATATATGTGCACAATATCTCTTGTTTCTTATGCCGAGTTAGCTCATGTAAGCTTAGAGGTGTCGTGTGCAGGTGGTATCCCTCTCTAAATATTAAAATTATCAAAAATATATGATGGAAGAATTAAAGGATGCGTCATCTGGAAGGATGCGCCCTCTTTACAGCATAAAAGAAGGAAGAAGCTCGAGGACACTTCTTGAAGAAGAAAAGGTTACAAAGAGATTTTGACACTTTAGAGATTAAAAATTCCATGCTTCATCTCTGATTTCACATGGAATTGGGGGGTAGTTGTTATAGCCAAAATTCGGTATCGGGTTTTTAAGGAAGATTCGGGTCAAGTAATAATCAATTGAGGATATCCAAGGTGCAATTAGGGATTGAACTAGTACAACGGAGGCTCAGGGCTTGTCCTCATAGGGGTGAGGGCGCGCCCTCTGGCCGTCCAACCCTTGAGGACGCGTCCTCTTGGTGTGGACTGACAACTTGACATGAATGGATGACTTGACAGAGAATAACAGTTAGACTGACATGGGATTATCATATGGAAGATTAGGGCTTTCCCTCAGAGGGGTAAGTGCACGCTCTTTTAGGCCGTCCACCCCTTGAGAGCGCGCCCTCTTGGTTTGAAGTAGCTACTTGGTGGTGAAAGACGGCTCCATTGGCTTGATAATGACAAGATATTGAAGACTTCTCCCCTAAGATGTGCTCTAGTAGAGGGATGTCTGTTGTTGAAGGCCTCCAGGGGTTTGCCTGGTGATGATTTCCGTTATTGAAGGCCTCCAGGGGTTTGCCTGGTGATGATTTCTGTGTTGAAGGCCTCCAGGGGTATGCCTGGTGATTGAAGGCCTCCTCCTGTATTCAATGGGCGCGTCCTCATTGGGGATGTGGGGTGAATCTTGGTGTGTGCTTTGGGAGCTCTGTTCCTGTACTCAATGGGCGCGTCCTCATTGGGGAACTTTGGAGTAATCCTGCACTTTGCACCCAAACGCTTGGGATCACTTGTCCTGCAATCTGGTGGGTGCTTCTCATTCGGGGGACAAGGATACGTCTGGCATTTGGGGTAAGTCATGGCTATACCTGCAACTACTTTGGTCAGGGAGACAGCTGGTAGCGGTTAGTGTCGGCTCCTAAGTTGGGTCGATGCCGTATCCGTGAAGTCCCTAGACTGTAGTTGAGCCTTGGGCCTTTGTGACTAGACCTCATCGTCAGACATTCCTAAAGCGAGTCAGAGTCTAATTATGGAAGGCGGTGTAAGACTTCTTATGTGCTTCGGAAATCAGAGACCAAGCCCATGAAGGTAACTTTCTCTCCAAGAACTACGTTGGGCTTGATCCCCTATAAATACGGGGTACGTAGGCACATTGTAAGGGGTTGGAAGAGAAGAGCTCAGCGAGCCACCACCAAGAAACCCTTACAATCTCAGCCCCCAATTCATCATAACCACCACACTCTGGCGACTTTCAGGCGAAGAACCACCGTCATAGATCTTGATTCCGGCGATAAACCTCAAACTTTGTTAATACCAAATTCCTCCGTTAACAAATTGGCGCTAGAAGAAGGGGTGCTGATCAAGATCATAATCTCAGGAGGAAGAGATATCTCATCATGATGAAAGTTATTAGAAGAAGGTCTGCCACGATTTAAAGGATGGCCATGGCTACGACTTCATGCTGGCGGCAAGGAGGAAGATCCAAAGATGGTGATTTCAAGACGATGATTCCTGACTGGGAGTTCGAAGAAGATCTGGAGAAGAAGATATCAAGGCGATTCATATCTGAAGGCAGTAGTTTCCATGTATACTGGGGGTGATTCCGAGCAAGATCCTAAAAAGAAGGCGCAATTATCAGGAGCACGTCATCATCTTCTTGACACGCCCTCAAGGTAACACCTAACTTGCTTTGTTGTGGTTCCTGTTATCTGTTCCTTGAATTATTGCAGGAAGAAGATTGTGAAGGAAAATTCCCAAGAACCCTTAGGGTGCGCCCTAAGAGTGATGCTCGAGGGTCAGATGACTTCCAACAACTGTTGGGAGGATTCGATGATGGAACACGTCATCTTCTCCAGGACGCGTCCTCCAGGTACTTTTTGAAATTTTCGATTATTGAGTTTTTTGACAGGTGGAAAATTCCTACTTGAAAGAATATCTCAAGAATTATGAAGCTATACGTCCCAACCCGAAAGGACGCGTTCTCTGCTTCAAAGATGCCCTCTCAGCATGTCAAAGGTCCCAATGATCGTTTCTCCCCGAGGACGCGTCCAATGGAAAAATGTCTACAAACAACTATAATGAAGATAAATAATGATCAGACAAGCTCCAATACTTGAGCCCCTTGTCGTCTCTCAAGTATGTCCTTTCTTCAGGGCGCGTACTCCGAAGATACTCCGATATGCGGCTTCCTGGTTTTTCAGGACGCGTCCTTCCTCCATGGCGTGCCCTCAGGAAAAAGAACTACTGCTTAACATGAACTCCAACGATTTTTAGAGGAAGATAATAGGGAGGCGAGGCCCCATGATCCAAAGAGAGTGCCCCCTGGTTACAGGTTGAGGCCCCATGGACATGAGTGAGCCCCCTCATGTAACAATTTAATCGATAGTATGGGAGAGTGGCCCCATGATCCATAGTGAGTGCCTCCTGATTACAGGTCGAGGCCCCGTGGACATGAGCGAGCCCCCTCATGTGACAACTCAATTTATAATATCGGAGAGCGGCCCCGTGATCCACAGAGTGCGCCCCCTGATTTTTAAAAGAATTACAGGTTGAGGCCCCATGGACATGAGTGAGCCCCTCCGCGTGAAGAATTCAGTACTTGAATTTCAGAGGAAAGGAAGCTATTGGAAGCAGAGGCCCCGTATTCCATAGTGAGAGCCCCCTGATTACAGGTCGAGGCCCCATGGATATGAGTGAGCCCCTTCACGTGATAATTCAATGGATTATATAGGAGAGAGGCCCCCTGGTCCACAGTGAGTGCCCCCTGCTTACAGGTCGAGGCCCCATGGACATGCGTGAGCCCCTCCGAAAAGAAAAGACATTTATCTTCAGAGAACGCGTCGTCATATCGTCAATAATAGAAGATATGCCCTTCAAGGCGCGTCATAATGGTATCGGCCTCATATGTTAAGGCTTCGACTTTAAATATTATTGTACAACCCTCAGGTTGCAATAAGAAGAAGAATATTTGGAGTAGAGGCCCCATGGACCTTCGGATGCGCCCCCTGACCAGCAGGATGCGGCCCCAAGGTCATGAGTGAGCCCCTCCACAAGATAATGCTATTATAAAATGGATTAGAAGATTAGAAGGGACTTCGACATTGCCCTCGTCCATATAGGCCGCCCTACGCAAGAGTCAGGAATGAGGAGAGGACTCCTCTCCTCATATCAGTAGAGTGGACTCCTCCACCTCATATCAGTAGAGAGGACTCCTCCACCTCATATCAGCAGAGAGGACTCCTCCACCTCATATCAGCAGAGAGGACTCCTCTCCTCATATCAGTAGAGTGGACTCCTCCACCTCATATCAGTAGAGAGGACTCCTCCACCTCATATCAGTAGAGAGGACTCCTCCACCTCATATCAGCAGAGAGGACTCCTCCACCTCATATCAGCAGAGAGGACTCCTCCACCTCATATCAGCAGAGATGACTCCTCTCCTCATATCAGCAGAGTGGACTCATCTCCTCATATCAGTAGAGAGGACTCCTCTTCTCATATCAGCATAGTGGACTCCTCCCCTCATATCAGCAGAGAGGACTCCTCCACTCATATTAATATAGAGGACTCTTCTCATCGTATTCGTATAAAGGCTTTCTCCCATCATATTAGTAAGAAGCCAGACAAGAAGAGAAGACTCCTCTCCTCATACTAAAAAGTAGACAGACAAAAGGAGAGAACTCCTCTACTTCTCTCATCATATCAACAAGAGGCCTTCTCTCATGATACTTTAAGAAGACTTGAAGATACATGTGGGAACATAAGGTCACATGTTAGCTGGAGAGAAAATATTATTGTGATAACTTTTGACTACAAGACCCTACGAGGTCGCTTCACAAGGTCTCTACGGGACTGGTTTGCGCTTTTAAGGACCCTTCGAGGGCATCACTTACATATTCTTAAAATTATATGCAATGAAGACATCTTTACAAGACATCTCATAATATCAAGGCAAGAATGCCCATGGACAGACCCTCAAGGAACGCATGGGTGTGTCATTATTGGAATTTTTGAAAGAGGACGCGCCCACATTTTAGGACACTCTCAAAAGAGAACTATTCTGGAATGAGAGAGAAGAAAGATTATAAGGAAGGGCAAAGGAAGATATTAGGTGGAACACGTGGCAGCCATCAGATGGAATAATATGACTGATTAGACCACCGTACAAGTATATATATACAAGGGTGTATCTATATTTACACAAGCTACTCCATTTTTGAATCTTAAGATAAATGAATGAATCTGTACCCCTTAATGATAGAAGACGGCACGTCCTCTCGATAAATGAATATTTTACTTGAGGACGAGCCAGGAGAGAGGTTTATATATGTGCACAATATCTCTTGTTTCTTATGCCGAGTTAGCTCATGTAAGCTTAGAGGTGTCGTGTGCAGGTGGTATCCCTCTCTAAATATTAAAATTATCAAAAATATATGATGGAAGAATTAAAGGATGCGTCATCTGGAAGGATGCGCCCTCTTTACAGCATAAAAGAAGGAAGAAGCTCGAGGACACTTCTTGAAGAAGAAAAGGTTACAAAGAGATTTTGACACTTTAGAGATTAAAAATTCCATGCTTCATCTCTGATTTCACATGGAATTGGGGGGTAGTTGTTATAGCCAAAATTCGGTATCGGGTTTTTAAGGAAGATTCGGGTCAAGTAATAATCAATTGAGGATATCCAAGGTGCAATTAGGGATTGAACTAGTACAACGGAGGCTCAGGGCTTGTCCTCATAGGGGTGAGGGCGCGCCCTCTGGCCGTCCAACCCTTGAGGACGCGTCCTCTTGGTGTGGACTGACAACTTGACATGAATGGATGACTTGACAGAGAATAACAGTTAGACTGACATGGGATTATCATATGGAAGATTAGGGCTTTCCCTCATAGGGGTAAGTGCACGCTCTTTTAGGCCGTCCACCCCTTGAGAGCGCGCCCTCTTGGTTTGAAGTAGCTACTTGGTGGTGAAGGACGGCTCCATTGGCTTGATAATGACAAGATATTGAAGACTTCTCCCCTAAGATGTGCTCTAGTAGAGGGATGTCTGTTGTTGAAGGCCTCCAGGGGTTTGCCTGGTGATGATTTCCGTTATTGAAGGCCTCCAGGGGTTTGCCTGGTGATGATTTCTGTGTTGAAGGCCTCCAGGGGTATGCCTGGTGATTGAAGGCCTCCTCCTGTATTCAATGGGCGCGTCCTCATTGGGGATGTGGGGTGAATCTTGGTGTGTGCTTTGGGAGCTCTGTTCCTGTACTCAATGGGCGCGTCCTCATTGGGGAACTTTGGAGTAATCCTGCACTTTGCACCCAAACGCTTGGGATCACTTGTCCTGCAATCTGGTGGGTGCTTCTCATTCGGGGGACAAGGATGCGTCTGGCATTTGGGGTAAGTCATGGCTATACCTGCAACTACTTTGGTCAGGGAGACAGCTGGTAGCGGTTAGTGTCGGCTCCTAAGTTGGGTCGATGCCGTATCCGTGAAGTCCCTAGACTGTAGTTGAGCCTTGGGCCTTTGTGACTAGGCCTCATCGTCAGACATTCCTAAAGCGAGTCAGAGTCTAATTATGGAAGGCGGTGTAAGACTTCTTATGGGCTTCGGAAATCAGAGACCAAGCCCATGAAGGCAACTTTCTCTCCAAGAACTACGTTGGGCTTGATCCCCTATAAATACGGGGTACGTAGGCACATTGTAAGGGGTTGGAAGAGAAGAGCTCAGCGAGCCACCACCAAGAAACCCTTACAATCTCAGCCCCCAATTCATCATAACCACCACACTCTGGCGACTTTCAGGCGAAGAACCACCGTCATAGATCTTGATTCCGGCGATAAACCTCAAACTTTGTTAATACCAAATTCCTCCGTTAACATGCAACTAACATCAATCAAAATCAATCACAAGCGCAATTTTTAAATTTTAATAACTAAAGTTATCTTTAATTGCAGAATAGATTTCTTAAGTGGATTAAATCAAATGCAACCTTCAATTAAATTCAACCCCAAATGCAACCAAAATCAACATTAATTATTTTTCATAAAAACGTTAAAACATGTTGCATTTAGTTACTTTGGAACGTATTTTTACAAATATTTTCAGAAGATGGTAAAATCGCAAAAAAAATATATTAAAAAAAGTAGTATTTTTGATAATTTCTCAATAAATTATCTATATTTGAATTTATATGTGTTTATTAGATTTGTTAGAATAAATCTTTAACCCCGTTAAAATAGATTGAAAGATTAATATGTGCAAGAGATGAGTGAATGTGTATATGTTTTCATTAGATCAATGGTAGAAAAATTAAATTTTAAAAATTAAATTTATCAAAATTAATAGTAAAAAATAAATAAGCGCGATGATGTATTAAAATTTCATACGACTAATAGAAATGTGAAATGTAATTAAATCCCTAAAATATTTTCATAAAAGTATATATTATTATTATTATCTCATATCAGTATCTCTAAGTTCATCTTAATATTTCTACTTTTTTTATAACTAATCTTCGTTAAAGTATACTGATTATTTTGTAATTAATATATAGTTATTTAAAAAAGTAAAAAAAATTTAGTTAAAATGTTAGTGATGTTGGAATAGGTACGAATATTATATAATTTTGTGACATCGAATTCTTATTAATATGACATAAAATATTGTTATGGATTAAAAAACGTGTTTGTATATTAATTGATAGGATTTATGAGCTTTCGAGCATTAATGGCTGCACTTGTGTTTCGAGACTAAATCAGTCCTCACAAGATGCCTACGTATCTCAATTCGTAATTAAGAATCAAGACAAAGACGTAGTTCTGATTGTAGGATCAGGTCCTTTATATAGGCGTCTGGAGCCTTGTATTTAGGGTAAGTTTAGGAGTCTTAGCTAATAAGTCTCCTTTTTTATAATGGATAAACATCGTATTTCTTGCTGGAGAAGTCTTTTCCTTGTTGATAAAGGCTATGACTCATTGATTGGGATTCTGGATCCTTCTTTGGTGAATTTACCATATTTTGGACTTCTTTCATGAGCTCTGTATTTTTCCTATTTATTAATTACGAAATTAATAAATAATTAGGGTCTTGGGCCTTGCTTATTGGGCCGTGTTCTTGGATCGTTCTAGGTATAATTAATGCATCATTAATTATATTTATAGAATTACTTTTCTGTCCATATCATTTGCCCCCCAACTTCTGGGAAAATCTTCCTGGGGTTTTCGTAGAAGTTATTGCGTATTTTTCCCAAATTTTTTCATTTTAAGGGTATTTTCGACCTCAATTTCGACCAGGAAACATGTCATTTTCGACCTCGATTTCGACCAGGAAACAAGTCAATTTCGACCTCATTTTCGACCAGGAAACAAGTCAATTTCGACCTCATTTTCGACCTCATTCGGGTGTGAGGTCGAAGGTTTCGACCTCATTTCCTAGGTCTTTTTCGACCTCAAGCCTTCGACCTCGATTTCGACCTCGATTTCGACCTCGATTGGAGCGAGGTTGAAGGTTTCGAGCTCATTTTCTAAGTCTTTTTCGACCTCGGCTCTTCGACCTCAAATCCATTAGTTTTCGACCTCAATTTGGTGTGAGGTCGAAAGATTCGAGCTCGTTTTTCAGTGCATTTTCGACCTCGAGCCTTCGAGCTCGATCTAAGGTCTTTTCGACCTCAAATCTTTAATTTTTTGACCTCAAACGGGTGCGAGGTCGATGGATTCGACCTCGATTCCCCGTGTATTTTCGACTTCGAGCCTTCGACCTCGAATCCGTTTATTTTCGACCTCATTTCGGTACAAGGTCGATGGATTCGAGTTCGTTTTTCCGTGTATTTTCGACCTCGATCGTTCGACTTCGATCTAAGGATTTTTCGACTTCAATCTCTTTACTTTTCGATTTCATTTGGGGTGTGAGGTCGAAGGATTCGACCTTGATTTCCCGTATATTTTTTATCTCGATCGTACGACCTTGATCTAAGGTCTTTTCGACCTCAAATTTATTTGATTTTGCCTTGGCTTCAAAATTTTATTGAGCCTTAATTTGGCCTCAAATTATTCGGGCCTTGAACTTTACTCATTTTTGGGCCTTAATGTTGTTTAGCCTCAAATTCATTGGGCTTAGATTTCGTCCAGCCTCAAGCTCTTTTGGGCCTAGCCTCAATTTATTTGGGCTTTAATTTTTTTTTGAAGTCCAATAAGAGGTTTATTTGGGCTTTAATTTGGGATTTCCACTTCACTCTTCATTTATACCTTCAACTTTCTAAAAATTTCTCTCTAGCTTTTCTCTCTAGTTTTTCTCTCTAGTTATTCTGTGGTGAGGCGATTTCCGGTGAGATTTCCTCAGCCGTATTCATATTTTTCTGGGTGTAATCTTCATCGCTTGAAGATTTTATGGAATTCTTCTTTGAAGTTTTGAAGATTCTGGAAATTTACTTGAAGATTTGAAGTTTTTCTGGGCTCATACTTTGAAGATTTGAAGATTTCTGGATATTTGCCTTAAAGATTTGAAGATGTCTGACCGCAATGCCCAGTGCCTTCAAAATATGAATCAAGCTTCGAAGAGAGGTATCACTATTCGTTCTTCTCATATGTATCTTTGACTTCTTTGACTTTGCTGACTTCAACACTTCACGACATGAGTCTTGAGGACTTCTCGACATAGTACAGAAGGGACTATGCGATGTAGTACTTCACGACATGAATATTGGTGACTTCACGACATAGCTTTCTTCTGACTTTGCTATATAATGCCTTAGACAAATTTCTGCAATTTATTTCTTCATGGCCTTATTCATCTCTATCCTGCTGCATGAACACTTCTGAACTTCTACCAGGACAATTATTTAATGGCCTATATACAATCTAGATGCAAGAAACTATACTAAGCTCATTATAACTTTGAGCATACATGATCAAGCTAATGTTCATGAGAACAAGACAAGTACATATAGAGACCTATACTATATCCCAGTGATAGAACTCACTAGGTCATGTAATGTGACATAGTCACATAGTGTAGGCTTGTTAATAGTGGTATTCAGACATGCCTTGGGCCTAACAAATACCAATTTAAAACACATGATAAAACTGTGTTTTATTGTTTAACACCAACTGGACTAGCGTTTTCGTCCAAAACCAAACACAGTTAGTTTAGATAGTGTTTTGATGAAAACACCAATTTATATGGGTGTTGGCACCAAATGGCACAATTTTCAGTTAAATGACACCAAATGGCACCAAATGGCACCAAATGGCACAATACATAAAAATGGCCCCAAATAGCACCTAAAAACGCAGTATCGTATTGTGTTTTAGAAAACGAGACTTTGTCTCATCACTGAATACTTGAAGGGAAGAAACTATAGGAACGCTGGGTAAACTTGCGTTAGAGCCAGCAACGCAAGTTCGGATTACGTTATCCCTGACAACGCTACACGATACTGCGTTTTCTCATTGCAAATAAGGGAAAAATGCTGTCTAGTGGGGTCGTCCCACATGCTGCTGCTCCCCGTGCATTACCAGCTTGACAGACTTTGTTTTGTACAATAACCTGCCACTTTTTTAGTATTAATATACTATTAGACCACGCGGCCTTTGTGTCGGAATAACACCATATCATTGACCAGAAGTGCACAGTTTTGTTTGAAACTGAAAACGGTACACGCCTTAGCGTTTTAGTGTGCATTAGGGGCCTTTTTTTTTGAGTTATGCAATTTAGGGCATTTTTGTTTAAAATTGTGTTATAGAGGGCCTTTTCTCAGTTTATATAGTGTTTTCATTTCAACTTATTTTGCGAGAAACACCATCTAAACCGCTGTTTTGCTTCTGCAAACACATGATTAAGTAGCGTTTTTAACTTAAATTAAAAAAAAAATCGTCTAACGCTGGGCGATCTAGCGTTCAGGTTTTAACCTTGCAAACACCCTTTTTATCCGGTGTTTTAAAGTGACATTTGGGGGAGAAAAGGCACCCCGTTATCACAATTTTGAATTAAAATGCCCCAAATATCACAATTGAAAAAATGGCTCCAAATATCACTCCATAACGCATGATCGTGTAGCGTTTTGCGTGTATTAGTTTTTGACAGTTGTTGCTTAATGGGCTTCTGCAGTCGGGGTTGCAAAACGTGAGATGAATCAACGTTTTTAAGGCAAAACGCAAGATCATGTTGCGTTTGGATTTTTTTTAAATTTATTTTATGAAAACACAAATTAACTCACGTTTTCAAAAAAATTAAAATTAAAAAATTCAATGAAAACGCCACACAAAATTGCGTTTTTTGAAACCCAATATGAAGTTGTGTTTTAAAGTGACATTTGGGGGGTCATTTTTTTCAATTGTGATATTTGAGGCCATTTTTTTTTTTTGAAATTGTAACAGAGAGGGTCATCACCCCATTTGAGGCGATTATTATGAGTTATGATATTTGAGGCATTTTATCTCAATTTTGTGATAGAGAAGAGTCATCACCCAATATTTACTTCATCAAATAATACTAACTTTTTACTCAACTATGATGGTAACCTCTCTCTCTCTCTCTCTCTCTCCCCCTCTCTCCCCCCCTCTCTCCCTCTCTCCCTCTTCTCCCTCCCTCTCTCTCTCTCTCTCTCTCTCTCTCTCTCTCTCTCTCTCTATCTCTTCCTCCATCTCCCGCTCTCTCTCTCTCTCTCGATTAAATTGAAAGTTAATTGTTACGATTCCATTTTGTTACTGTCTGTAACTAATTGCTCAACTTTCAAGCTGAAAATCAACACTGACCTAATCTTAATTATGATTTTGTATTTGTGTTTTTAAGCTTGTGATACATGTAGAGGATGTGTAATTATACATAAATCATACTAGTTGCCTCTTTGCCTTTACGGAATTTTTTTTTGACAAGGCCTTTACGAAAATTTAATTTGCTTGTTGATTGATTATATTCTGGAGAGAATCATTATATTTAAAATTTTAATCAGTTTATTTAAAATTTTAACCAGTTGGAGTTTTTGTTGTGCTCGATAAGAGCAATAATGTATTTTAAATGGTGATTTTGTATTTTTGTTTATGATTGTGATTATGATTGTGATTAACGGTGTTTTCGTAGGTTTGGTTTATTATTGCTAGTTTTTTTTAGTCGTGATTGTTTTGATTTGTTTGGTTGAAAAACGTGATTTTTGTTTTGGGGAAAACAGCAACCACAGATTATATTGCTGAAAGAAGGGACAGATACGTCTCAAGGGAAGGCACAGTTGGTGAGCAACATTAATGCCATTATGGCTGTGGCGGATGTGGTGCGTACTACTCTTGGACCAAGGGGTATGGACAAGTTGATCCATGATGATAAGGGAAACACCACTATTTCTAATGATGGTGCAACGATTATGAAGCTTCTTGACATTGTCCATCCCGCAGCTAAGATCCTTGTTGATATTGCCAAGTCACAAGACTCTGAGGTGAGTTTGTTTGTTTTTATAATTTTTTAGGTGCTTTTGATTTTGTACAACAATCCAAATGGGGTGGTGATTCTAAATGCCCTACTAATTGTTATCGAAAAAAGTAGTGGACCTGTACTGCTTAAATTATTATCATAAATGTTATGGCTGTTTGTGTACTTTTAGTCATACTTGATCTTTCATTTTCTTATCTATGAGGTGTAGTCCTGGAATTGATTTGGTTATTTTATGATAGGAAAGTTTTGTCAATCTCTTTGTGCGTGATAATTTTGTATGATTATAAGACCTAGTTGTTGGTGTTTTGTTTAAATGCAATGTTCTATATCCATATCGATTATAATGTACCTCCAAAGATAATATAACTTGGTGGGTGTTTCCAGATGTATATCCCTATTAGACCTCTAAATTTGTTTGGAACTAACTGTCCAGTGTTCTTTTAGATAAGGAAAAAAATGGCCTAATACACTGATATTAAAGAACCAAGAGCAAGTGGCATTAGGAACTACTCTGCAGTATTAGTTTGATTTGTTTCAGCCAAGGTAGAATTTTCAGTATGTGTAACATATTTCTGGCTCTCTATATGTAATGAAGTAAAGTCGTGAAGACCTCTATATGTAACATATTAGGAACTACGCTGTGTATGTATAGGTGTGTATATAGGCGGTGGGTGGATATAAAGTGAAGACGACTGTGATTTAGGTTATATCAAAAGATATTAAGTGGGCTTCTTTTAAAAAAAACTGGGCTGGGTTCTCTTTTTTATGGACTGTGGGGTTTTTTTTATGGGCCTCGTCAGTGGGCCGTGTCCCCCGCGTGTCGGACGCGTGTCCCCCGCGTGTCGACCGCGTTTGATTCACGACACGCCACCTGGCGTGTCCGACACGTCCTCAGCTGTGTCCCCGTGTCGGGGCCGTGTCGGCCGTGTCCGACACGCATACGGCACCCAAATCGGCGTGTCGGTGCTTCCTAGGTTTCAGCCAAGGTAGAATTGGCAGTATGTTTAAATGACAAGGTTTAGATCAGTCCCATCATGCTAAAGATATGAATTCTATGGAAATTATACAGTTTTGCTTGTTTGTGGGTTGGAAAGAAACAGTCTGATCATCAAAAGCTCTTCCCCGTTCGTGTTCTGTTGGTTTTGTTTTTAAGTTCTTGCTGATAGTAGTCTACTGGGGCTCAAATTTTTGGGTCACCAAAATTCATTTGCCAAGTATTAGACCTTTATTTTTCAAACTGAAAAATTATTAAAGCCTGTGAAATCTGTATTCTTATTGTATCTTGCTGTATGCCCCGGCATGCTTTTTAGTTTGAAGTATCGGTTTTGCAAGCTGACAAGTTGGGATTTAAGGGTGATGCTTGCGTAACTGAATTGTTCAAACACGTTTCTGGCTCTATAATTAATGAAATGAAGTTGTGAGTGCCATCAAACTATTCGATTTTACATATAGTAGCTTAGCTTTATGGCAAAAATCATGATAACGGATAATAACTAGACAGGAAATATTTCTTAATCCTATTGCATAATGGGTTTCATGTTGTAGGAGGTGAGAAAATGTAATTTATCATCCAATAGTTGTCACACAGTGTTTGAGAAAGAATAGTGTTGTCTTACCCCATGAAATCATCCCCATGAATGTCCAAGCTGCTGTTTAACTATGAAACTTTTTTTTCTTGACTTTTGAATCTTTATAATGTAACAGGTGGGTGATGGAACCACTACAGTGGTTCTGCTTGCAGGAGAGTTCTTAAAGGAGGCAAAGCCATTTATTGAGGATGGTGTGCACCCTCAAAACCTCATTCGCAGTTATCGGACTGCTTCCTATTTGGTAGAGGATCTTAGTTTTGTATTTTTTGGTAATGTTTGTGCCTTCTTTTATTCTGTTCAACCCTTCATAATATGTTCTTTTCAACAGGCAATCGAGAAGATTAAAGAATTAGCAGTTAGCATAGAGGGGAAAAGTTTAGAAGAAAAGAGAAGTCTATTAGCTAAGTGTGCTGCTACGACCCTCTCATCAAAGCTCATAGGCGGAGAGAAAGAGTTTTTTGCATCAATGGTTGTTGATTCTGTCCTTGCAATTGGAAATGATGATAGGCTAAACATGATTGGAATAAAGAAGGTAAGCCTGCGTAGAACTGAATTTCAGAATTATTTGGTAAGCTATTAGGAGTGAACGAGTAATTCTGTCGTATGGACATTGGTGTATACCATACAGACCATACCTTTGACGACAAGTGACTGATGATTAAACCATGTTTTATTGCATGATCACCTTGGATTTTGACATTTTTGCACAGATGACACTACATGATCCTTAGCAAGATTATCTCAACATTTTTGTGTCCTTTGATGTGTTACTTGGTCTAGTTATTCAATGCTTATAGTAATATTTAGAGGGGCACCTTGGAGGTGGCATATTGTTGCCAGCCCAGTCCCTACTTTTACTTAGCAGAGCAAGGGAGGATAATTCTTGATCTGATCGTATTCAGGGGAAAAGGAAAGGGGAGGATTGGAGGAAAATTACCCTAACTAGATTACTTCCTTACCCCCCCCCCCCCCCCCCCCCCCTTTAGGAAAAAAGAGGGATGATCTTAAACAGAAGAAAGTGAGAGTTTGTCAATTCAACGCATACCTAATACTTTGAATTGCACACTTGTTTTCTCATTAAAATTGTTTTGCTGGTCATGTAACAATCAGGAGAGAGAAGGTACACTATGTTATCTTTCTTATATTCTTACCGCTGGAGCACTAAAGAAAAAAATATTTATACATTATAGTTAGTAGTTACTCTTTTTCTTACTATTTCTTGTATAGTACATTTTTTTGAACTCATGTAACAGTAAAATATACAGCCATAGAAACTGTTGTGTAGGTCATGTCGAACCGTAGTTACTTTCTCGATATAATAATGTAGAGAGCTGGCTGAAAGCATCATATCGTGTGAATTAACATTTGGTGTAGTGTTTTCGGACCTTATCAATTATCAGATTCCTGTTGATTGTAATTTAGTATATAATTTGGATAAACAAGTTTCATTTTAAACTTCTATGTCCAAGATTCTGGTGCTCTGTAAGGCCAATTCTCACAATCCTCCTAAGCTTGATAGTTTATTGTTTTTTCGGTTGCACTCGTGAACAAAAGTGTTGGGTATATATTGACCAAAATATAGAACTCTAGATTGAAGGTAGGTTGTCTAAAAACTACACATATATATGTTTAAATAGGTAACTGTGATCATAAATTGATTACTAGAAATAAAATATCTTGAGGAAATAATTACTTTTCGGTCCACTGAATAAGCTTGTCTTAGTTACATATCTATTGATCAGATTATTAGGTGTTCAAGTTACTCAACGATTTATCCGTTTGTTAAACTAATTTTACAGGTTCCTGGAGGTACAATGCGCGACTCTTTTCTCGTGAATGGTGTTGCCTTTAAAAAGACATTCTCATATGCTGGTTTTGAACAGCAACCGAAGAAATTTGAGAATCCTAAGATACTGTTACTTAACATTGAATTGGAGCTGAAATCAGAAAAAGAAAATGCTGAGATAAGGTTAGATTAATTAGGGTCTCTTATAAAAAAAATAGTTTTTTTAAGAAATTCATACCTTAGTAATATATTGCTGTACTTCGCAGGCTATCAGACCCATTGCAGTATCAGTCAATTGTTGATGCAGAATGGAATATTATTTATGATAAATTGGATAAATGTGTGAAGAGTGGAGCCAAAATTGTTGTCCCGTCTGGCTATCGGTGATCTAGGAACACAGGTGTGCATCCTCTTTCACGTATTTTTAACATTGATAACTAAATATGTGTATACTTGATCCAACTTGATGCAAACATTAAATGCATGAACATGTACTTATAATTGCTAAAAGTCCTTTTTTAGTTCACTAAAGTTTCCCATTGATAATTTTATTGTGCAAGTTGCCTGCTTGGACAGTATGCAGTGTTGAGACATTAGTTGTGCCTAGTACTGTAGTTTGGATTTCATCTTGAGGAAAATTCAGGAAGTGTAATGTGAATAACTGATTAACAATTATCATCTAGTAAGTTGTTTGTTTTGTTCAGTATTTTGCAGACCGAGATATCTTTTGTGCTGGCCGTGTTGCTGAAGAGGATTTGCAGAGGGTTGCTGCAGCCACAGGTGGAACTGTACAGACATCAGTCAACAATGTCATTGATGAGGTCTTCCCTTTGAATATGCTCAAAGTTTATATGCCAGTGTATTGTCAAAATATATTAGTATCAAGCACCGTTAGAATTATATGATATGGTATTAGGTTAAATTCCTGTCTTTTTCATTTGGTAAAGTTATTGAGATTGGTTTGTTAAATAGGTTCTTGGATCCTGTGAAATTTTTGAGGAGAAGCAAGTTGGAAATGAGCGGTTTAATATATTTAGTGGATGCCCTTCTGGCCAGACAGCAACGATTGTTCTCCGTGGGGGAGCTGACCAGGTATTTATTTATTGAATTTGGCTAATATTGTTTGATATGTTTAGCCATTACGTTGTTGACGAAAAATTCTATGGTCTCCATCAGTTCATTGAGGAAGCAGAGCGCAGCTTACATGATGCAATTATGATTGTTCGGAGGGCCATGAAGAACTCTACTGTAGTTGCTGGTGGGGGTGCTATAGATGTATGAATTCATCTCTTTTTCTCAAACAATTGTTATTGTGATACATGTATAATAACACCTTGATGACTAGTAATGTTTTGTTGTTTCATAGATGGAGATAAGCCGATATTTGAGGCAGCATGCACGCACAATAGCCGGGAAGTCCCAGCTATTTATAAACTCATATGCAAAAGCTCTCGAGGTATGTTTTCAAGATTTCTGGGAAGGTTATTAATCTGCCTTCCGGACCAAAAGAAGCCAGGACAGTTTACTACTACGAGCAAGTGCATTTTTAATTTAATTTTCCACTTGTGTAAATCTAGATTTTGAAATTGAACTGAATGTTATTTCATTACTCGTGAAAATCACAAAGTGAAGTGGGCAGCTATTTGGCTTCCTCTTTTAGGTGTGCGGTAGTACGGAGTACTTGTCCGAGACTTGGAGTGTATGATTGTTTGAATCAGAATTCTTTCATTTAAAATTTTAAAGACCGCGACAAGGTTTAACCTTGTATGGCATGTTGTTATATGTTAGTAGTAACCCTCCAAAGCTAAGTATCTTGTAAGTTATGAAGAATCAATTTTATATTTGATGTACCTTCCTGGCTTAGTATTAAACTTCCTCAATGTTTCTAGCTATATGAGAAATCAGTGCAAGCAGTTACATTCTACAATTAACATGTCGGTGGAATATATGGCAGATTTTCCTAGGAGAAAATTAACTTCAATATAACTAGCATGTGGTGGTTACAATGGCAGTTGTGAAGTTTACAGTTTTGACTTTCACCTACTTGAGAAAATAGTGGTAAAAATATGGATTAATTTGAATGTGAGTAAGAGTGGGTGGGAAACATGAAGTGGGACTAGGCAACTATTCTTGCGGACTTCTATAGAGTTCTACCTCTGTTGCTGCTGGTTGCTTTCTTTTAATGAAAAGTCTCGATATCAGCCAAAGTACTTGCTTGTTGATTGCATAAGCTGTGCAGTCCATATTCAAGTCCTAGGGGAATTGACAATTGCTATTAAAAGTTTCCCATTGCATGAACCACCCTTCCTGTATATGAATCCAAATTAAACTCTTCAACCCAAATCCAATTTAAACCCGACAACCGAAATCCAGGATACAAAATGTAAATTAGGCTATAGGCATTTAGTCATAATTTTATAGTTGTTTTTTTGCTTTTCTCCTATAGGAAAACAGTAAATTCTTACTTCAAAAATGGTAATCACTTTATGTTTTATTTTAATATATGTAAATTCTATGTTACAGGTTATCCCACGTCAACTTTGTGACAATGCTGGATTTGATGCAACTGATGTGCTAAACAAGCTAAGGCAGAAACATGCGCTAGCATCAGGTTAGCTGCTTTTCTGTTTTATTTCTGCACATGTATATTTGTAATATAATTTTGATACCAATTACATGTTGGTTTGGGTCCTGTATATATTTCCTCTGGACTATAAGCGGTGGATCTGTCCTTTCATTAAATCTTGTACACTTGTATATTATATGCTGTTCCCCTAATTAATTTAGCCATTTTGAGGATTGATTATCTAAATTCTTACTTGCTGTATGCACCCTTCTCAAAAGAACTAGTTAAAGATCATATATGTGTTCCCTTCTTGTCTTTTTTGGTTTTGATGTTACAACCAGCCCTTTGTTGTTGGGTTGTGCATGTGTGTGTTTGTTTAGTTACTTTATGAACATTGCTGAAAAACTATGTGTAGGAGAGGGTGCTCTTTATGGGGTAGATATCAATACAGGTGGAATTGCTGATTCGTACGCAAACTTTGTGTGGGAACCAGCTGTCGTGAAGGTATATTAAAGTTTTCACGTACTGTTTGAATTAAATATTCTGTTCTGTTGCACTCATTGTAAGTATGATTACTTGATGGATCTTTCTAAAATGATTCCCCTCCAGATCAATGCTATAAATGCAGCTACAGAGGCAGCTTGTCTAATTCTAAGTGTTGATGAGACGGTAAAGAACCCAAAGGTAATATTGTTTTCTCTTTCTTTTACAGCTGCTGATAGTTTGAAGCTTTTTGCAAGTCGGACATTTTCTCAACTATTATATAAATGACTTGAATCAGAGTCATAGTTAGGAATATATGCCTTGTAAGTGAGTATCTATTTTAATAAATCTTGGGATGAGCGAGAATCAAACCCAGAACGTGGGACGACAAGAGATATGCCCTTACCACTTGCGCTATCTCATTGCACTCCACAGTCATAGTTAATAGTAGACCCTATCCAAAAAAAGAGAGTTAATAGCAGACTGATATTTTAGAAGCAAACTACTTTATTATCATTGTTGAGTTAGTTGATTAAACCAAGTAGTAAAATAACCACCTTGAAACTAGTGTTTAACTTCAAAATCACCCTTCTTTAGTTGTTATCCTTATTTGCGTGTTGCTGTGTTTATTTAAGATTTTAAAACTTCTGATGGCTTCTGACAACATTCACTATGCAGTCTGAGAGTGCACAGGGTGAAGCTGCTGCAAGTGCAATGGGAAGAGGGCGTGGCGGCGGTGCTCTCCGTGGTCGTGGAAGAGGGATGCGCAGAAGATAGGTTTTTAGTTGTATATTTACGTCATTGCTGGTTGGTTTACTATTTGAAGTTCCTTGGCACGGACAGCTTGAGAGTTCAACCATTTGTATTTTTCTTGTTTATTCATCCTTTTGTATCCTAAGTAGAGATTTGAGTCTATGTTATTTTGTTATTGTGATTTATTCCCTAGTGGCACACTTTTGGTTATAATGCTTCAATCCTTGTATGCCTTTGGCCAATTTTGACTGTTAAAAGTTAACATTATGTCTTAGATTTGCATCCTCGTATGCCAGACAAACTCCCGCGAGTTTTATGAACTACGAACATCTTTGGTTTTCGAAGTAAGGGTAAAGTGCAGAGTGGTGGCAACATTACTCAATGTTTCACTATTTACTGGGGCATTTAAATATGTATTGCATTACAAAGAAGTGTTTGACCACCGAATAATGATGGGCAACCATTGTTTAAAATTTGTTTCAAGCAACCGTACTGTAAGGTGGTGTTGTGCAAGAATAGAAGTGCTCGTGTCCTTTGTTGGCCTGCTTGACCAATCATATTATCAGTTGAAAAATGGAAAATAATTCAACCTTAAATATCAAGAATGTGCCCAACACGAGTGAGTATATATTATTTTATTTTAGGGATTTTATACTATTGCGAGTTAATTTTTTTTGGGTAATGCTAGGTATTCTAAATTTTTTATCAAAAATTTTACCAAATGTTATGGCATAAATGTGCGATAAATTTTGATTTGTGAACGTATATGAATATACGTGGATTCTGTTTTATTATAAGCAAAGTTAGCAAGTATATGTATGACACAACAGTAAACATTTTGAGGTCTTTAGTATTTTCCATTTTTTTTTCCCATCATTTCGAATTCTTCTCTAGTTAATCTATACATTACCATAACCTGTAAAATATTCTTGTTGAAGTTGGGGAATAAACAAATTCACTCTTTAAATTATTAACAATTTTCACGTGAGACTAATTACTTGGCCATCTAAAAATTTAAGAAATAAAATATACAAATACTTCAAAGAAAATAGGAAATGAAATATACGAAAAATGCAGAATCAGTGAAAAACAATATTCTGAATAAACAATTACTCAATTAAGCGGGACATTTTTAAAACAAAATTTCAAATATTTTTCTATAAAACGACCCGGCCCTAATTTTAAAACCCACCTTCATTTTCAAATCAAAAGTCTCTTCTCTCATGATACCTAAACTGTTGGATTTGTTCCCCACCTCCCCTTCCCCCTCTGTTTCTCCACCGCCTCCACCGCCGCTCAATTCTCCCGGATCCGCCACTCATCTTCCTCTCCGATCCACAGATCCACCTCGTGCCGCTGATGCTCCACCTCGCGCCGCCGCTGCTCCACCTCGCGCCGCCGCTGCTCCACCTCGCGCCGCCGCTGCTCCACCTCGTGCCGCCGCTGCTCCACCTCGTGCTGCCACTACTCCTCTCCGTTCCTCTCATCCTCTCTCCGCCACTGTAGTCCGACCTCCCGCCGGCGGTCTAATTTTATGTGTCCATGTGAGTTTATTGTTTTTAATTATATTTGTCTATGAATGTATGTATGTGAAGCAGGATTTAATCGGTGTATTTTGTTATTGTATTCAGCGTTCTCTTGATCTGCCTCCCCGCTTCACTGCTCTCTCCGGCGTTCCTCTCCGCGCCACTGTAGTCCGATCTGCCTCCGGCGATCGAATTACCTGCATCTATGTAAGTTTATTGTTTTTAATTATATGAATGACAACATTTAATCGGTTATTGTATTGTAATTTTCGTTTATTGTTTTTAATTATATGTATGGCAACATTTAATCGGTTATTGTATTGTAATTTTCGTTTATTGTTTTTAATTATATGTATGGCAACATTTAATCGGTTATTGTATTGTAATTTTCGGTTATTGTATTTTATTGTAGCGGTATTCTCCTGATCCAGTCCGCTCTGCTGCTCCACTCCTCTCTCCGGCATTCCTCTCCGCTCCTCTCCGCGGCACTCCTTTCCGCTCCCCTCTTCCTCTCTCCTACACTCTAATCCGATCTGCCTCCAGGGGTCCAATTTTATGTTTCTATGTGAGTTTATTGTTTTTAAGTTTATTGTTTTTAATTATATTTGTATATGTATGGATGCGAAGCAGGATTTAATGGGTGTATTTTGTTATTGTATTCAGCGTTCTCCTGCTCCACCCCGCGCTGCTCCACCCCGCGCTGCTCCACCCCGCGCTGCTCCACCCCGTGCTGCTCCACCCCGCTCTGCCAATCCACTCTCCGCCACTCCTCTCTCCGCTACTCTAGTCCGATCTGCCTCCGGCTATCCGGTTTTGTGTATCTATGTGAGTTTGTTGTTTTTTAATTATATTTGTAGTATGTGAAACATCATTTGATCGGTATTTGAATTTTGTTATTGCAGATACATTCTCCTGCTCCACCATTCCGCCCCGCTGCTCCTCTCTCCGCTCATCAGAACTCTAGTAAAGATCCATCAGTTTAAGAGGCTTCTAAGTGACTAGTATTTCAAATATGTTGTCAAGTTGATTTGACTTTGTTGATTTGACTTTGTTTAGACTTGTTCGTAATATTGATATTTTGGTTGGCAATGGTGTCAAACAATTCATATTTTAGTGGTTTACTATTTGTAAACAATGGTGTTTGTCTATGTCTATTGTTTGGGTTAACTGGTATAACTAGCATCTTTATATTATCCATCGTGGATGATATTAAGAATTTGTCTTTTACAGTACATTGTCTTTTACTTGGAGTTATTTTATTTACTTGTGATTCTGGGGATCATTGCACAAGGAATCATAAAGTGTCTGGGGATACTGGGAACTTTATGATTCCTCATATTGTTGGCTCTTGCGTCCTGTGTTTCTGCTTCCCAAAGTCGAACAATGAGCCTGGCGGATACTGTTCTGATGCAATTACGTCTTAAAGAAACTTGACCCCCTTTTTCGTCGTATCTAGTGGTGTTTTTGTTAACAATGCAAATCACTTTGAGTAGATAGTTGTATGGCGTTGCATTAATATGATCTGATCCTAAATTCCCTATTTCTCTGGTCTTTTAGTTTATTATAAAGCTGTCTGAATGCACATGCTTGTTACCGGCTCTTGTTATGTAGATAAAGATCTTGTAGTTGTAATTTTTAATAATGGTTTATGGTTAAAAGTCGGTGCGCAAGGTTGTCTTTCTACTTAATAGGTTGCACGAACGTCTCCAGGAATGTAATGGAGATGAGGTTTTGGAATGTAAAGTCTCCAGAAATTAACTGAATGGGCTCTGAAATGTATAGGTTTTCATTCTCGTTGCCAGGGTAATGGAGATGACATCTATCAAAACTCAGCCGTTCAGATTCAACTGCAGTATCTACATTCAAGATTTTTCTTGTTCTGGCAGGAAACAATCTCTCTGGAAAGGACTTCACAGATGCCTCTGATGCAGCTTGTTTCCCTCTTACTCTGTTCTCTAGTTCATTTGATCCCGATTGGGCATCAGGTATATCAGCGACTGCCATCCAAGGGTTGTTGAGCATGTTGGTAGATGGGGGTGCAGACAATGTCAATCAATGTTTTCTTGAAGCCTCGCGTTTTGGGAGTACAGAACTTGTATGCATCCTGCTGCAGGTATGTGTTCTTATCAGGCCATTGAAGTCATGGTTTTTTTATTTTTATTTTTTTCTTCGGAGTTCAATAATAAATTCTTCTTGGAGTGGAATTTAGATCTTTTAATTAGTCCCCTTCAACTGGTAAAACACAGTTGGAAATTGCCAAATCATTTTTTATATCCCTCCTCGGGTTGTTGATCATGTTGGTAGATGGGGGTGCAGACAATGTCAAACGTATAGTACCACCTATCTGGATGTCAAACTTCACTGGTCTGCTTATGTTCTTGACGTAGTGCAACCAATGTTGACCTTGATTGCGGCACTTTCTCAGATTAAAAATTACACATGAAATCTAGTAATAGAAAGTGATCAGTGAGATGTTGGAAGTATAATGTTGAAAATTGAGATTATGTATTTCTACTGCAGACTGCAGTTATGATTACAAGGCAAGCATCTTGCTGTTCGTACTGTCAAGTTTTATTCCATTTATCGTGTTTACTAATCTGATCTGTAGCCATGTGTAGTCTTGTGATGTTTTCCTCATTCCTAAAAGTGATGTGACATTATGGTAAACTAGCAAACAAATTGACCAAAGGAACCTGTGTTCTGGACACTATCAATTAGGCACATATGGTTTCAGTCGATCAAAGAACACTCCAATCTTATAGTTGTGCATATAGAGGCCAGCTCCTCACTGCATACAAGGCCATTTTCAGCTGTTAGACTACCTTTAAGCTGTAAACTCACTTTAACCTCAGAAATGAGTGTCCGTTTTTGTACTTTTGCATTGCATTACTTGTCATTGTGTTGAAGAATTATTTTATCTATTTTTGTCTCATACAGCAAAGAGATTGCCTCGTCTGCACCCAGTGGCAAACCCATCTAGGGATGGTTCTTACTGACAGGTCTGCTGATAGAGCTTTTTCTACTTCTTGTTGCTCTTAAGCTTCTTTAATGGTTCTAACAATTGCATCTGCATGAGGTTTTTTAATACTTATGTACAGTGTCCTTGTTAAGTTTTACTATCGTAGCTTTTGCAAATTTATATTGAAGTTGTCCCTTCTAAATTACTTTGTATGGTAGTGTATACTGTTAGTTGAACTAAAACCAAGTTGGAATAAAAATACTTATCGTTGTAGAAATTATGAGTTGGACTCATAAGTTGAGTTAGAAAGCACCCCTAATTCGTTTTTATGGAGTTCTAAGTTATAACCCATCGTTCTTTAAGAAACTTTTGTTTATTTATTTATTTGTTTATTATCTATTTATAAATAAGAAGAGGCTATCATTGCAACACTCACTCACCAACATTTATATAACTAGGAAACTTAGCCGCGGCACGGACGGCTTTTTATAAATATTACAAAAATAATTTTATATTAAAAAATATGTATCCCAAATTTTAATTATAAAATATTTTAAAAAATGTAAAAAAAATAAGCAAAATTGTATTTAAATATAGATTTTATGTTTTTTTTGTAGTTATTCAAAATATGTAAATTATTTTTAGTTGAAGATTCGAAAAATGATTTTAGTTACGATATAAGACTAGCCTATAACCCGCACGATGAATTGTTTAATAGTTGTTAACTTATTGTTTGTGTTTGTGTATACAATTTTTATTAGTCGGATATTAAATGAATTTCTTAAAAAACTAAGTACGTCTCTAAATATATTTTTATTGGTTATTGAAATTTATAATTATAATAATAAGACATGTTAAAAATAATAAATAAACTTTCAAAATAAAAAAATTATTTAAATATGTTTTTCAAATAATTAGGCCTACTTTTAAAATAATTAGAGTAATTTGTGATAATAAATTATAATATATTATACTAATTAAAAATAATATACTTTATTAGTATATTATTTTAATTGATGTGTAATAATTATGCTTAAATAAATATAGTTAGAGATGTACTAAAATATTTTTAAATAAATAAGCCGGTAAATTGGTCCAAGTATATTGACTTATAAAGTATAAGTTGATCACACGATCCAAAAAAAAAGATATACACTTTGGCAAAAAAAACTAATCGATTAGTTATTAGTAATTATAATATTATTATTTTATCTTATTAAATAAAACTGCCCGTGATATTTTTAAAAAATAAGAGGTTTTAGTTAGGAAAAATAAAAAAGTAGAAATTTTAGTTATAAAAAAGAATATATGATTTGGCTAATAAAGGTAATTCGTTAATTATTAGTATTTTATGTTACTAAATTAAATTGCCCTTGATATCTTTGAAGTTTTAGTTAGGAGAAATTTTAGTTAAAAATATAAAAAAAATATACGCTTTGGGAAAAAAAAAACTAATCGATTAGTCATTAGTAATTATAATATTATTATTTTATTTTATTAAATAGAACTATTCGTGATTTTTTTGGAAAATGAGAGGTTTTAGTTAGGAAAAATAGAAAAGTAGAAATTTTAGTTAAAAATATAAAAAAGAATATATATTTTGGCTGAAAAGATAATGGGATAGTTATTAGCAATTATAATTTATTATGTTATTTTATTAAATGAAACTGCCTGCGATATTTTAGTAAAATAAGATGTTTTAGTTAGAAAAATAGAAAAATATTCTTTATAATAATTTTAATATTTGATCTAACGGGTCTCATCGATTTAATCATAAATCTAACGGATATGAATTGAGTGACCAGACTACATCAATGTTTCGTCTTTAATATAATAGTATAGATGCCGTATGTGATAACTTTAGTATATATATATATATATATATATATATATATATATATATATATATATATATATGGATCATGTTCCTTGTATAACCCTTAACCTTAGAACCCTTAGAACTCTATCTTATTTTTTAAAATAATATATATTTATTATATGAAGGTCATGGGTAAAGTTGTCCAAAAACACAAAATACATAATTTAGAGCTAATTAATATTTTATTAACGATAATAATCATACATCGATATCGATCACAAAATTCTCTATCATCATCATAAAATTTCCCCAATTATTTTTATTATTTTTTGTGAAAATATTCAAGTTATTGTATAAACACAATATCAGATAACAGTGTTCAGCAGCTGAACATTTAAATACAAGTAAGTTCAGTTGCAGAACTTTAAATTTTATATGTTTGATTTCAAATTCGATTGCATGACTTTTATGTTCAGCGGTAGAACACGAAAGTTATGGTATGAAAATAATGTGAATAATATTGTTCAACAGCCGAACATTATAAAAATAATCAAGTTCACTTGTAGAACTTTGTGAAAAAAAGTAAGTTCAGTTGTAGAACTTTGAAGTCCATATGCATAACTTTTAAAATTCAGCTGCAGAACACTGTATTTATACTATGAAACAAAATAGGTTCGGCAGTAGAATCTTTTTATTCCAAGAATACCCTTATAAGATTTTGTATATAAAAATGAGTTGAATCTGAAGAGTTGATCTAGTAATAATCCAACGGCTTATAACAGTTCTTTTTTAGTGATTGGTTCTCTCTTGAGCCTAACCCATATATATATATATATATATATATATATATATATATATATATATATATATATATATATATTTATATACGATTTGGCTAATAAAGACAATCGGTTAATTATTAGTATTTATAATATTAGTATTTTATGTTACTAAATGGAATAACCTGTGTATATTTTTTGAGATTTTAGTTATGAGACATATTAGTTAGAAAATATAAAAAGAATATATACTTTGGCCAAAAAAGCTTATCGGTTATTTATTAGTAATTATAATATTATTATTTTATTCTATTAAATAGAACTACCCATAATATTTTTAGAAAATAAGATGTTTTAGTTAGGAAAAATTAAAAAAAAAAGTAGATATTTTAGTTATAAAAAAGAATATACACTTTGGTTAATAAATGTAATTGGTTAATTATTAGTATTTTATGTTACTAAATGAAATTGTTTGTAAGAACCGGGAAACCGTGGGTATATTTTTAGAGTTTAATATAATTTCTTTTACGTTATTTGTGGATTTAAATACATTCTGTATTTAAATGTGGGGAAATTTTCGATAAATGATCATATGTGTTTGTCCTATAAATGCTACGTGAATTTTGAGGTAATTAGACTGGTATTTAAAAAGTGAGTTATTTTATTTTAAAGTTATCGTAAATTTTTGAACGAAGAATTCCGTTCGTTTCGTAATTGTTCGGGAAATTGGTACATCATTCGTACCAATAATTCATTCGTTAAGACAGGGGATATTTTTGAGTAATTGTTATAAAGATATTTTGGTTCGTACATATAGATAGTATTAAATTATTCTCGCAATTATCCGTACTTTTTGATGATTATCGTTTTGTAACCGGTACGCTATATTCGAATAAAAACGATCCAACGGATCAATATTGAACCAAAAATATCGTTTGAGGTATTATTTTCTGTTTAATATAAATAGCCATATCGTAATTATTTTGCGTATAATAAAGCGTATAATATACCGATAATTATCTAAAAATACCCGAAATCCCTAAATCGTGTTCTTGGTGTTCTTCGTGTTCTTGAGAATCAAACCAACTTTTGAAGGGGTTACCGGAATCCGTTTTCAACGTTCTAGTAGTCGAATCGAAGGTCTTGGAATCTAGTTTCATAATCTACCATCAGAATTCGTGTGGGGTAATTTTTAAACCTTGTACGAAGCTTTCTTTAATTCTGGAAAATTAGGGTTCATGAAATATTTGGGGCTTTTTGATTTTGAGCTTGTTCATGTGATTTGTTGATATTTATAGCTTCGTATGGTTGTAAGGAGTCCAAATATGTGTTCAATTTCATTGTTTGATTCCCGGATTGTTCAATTCAAAAATTTAGGGTTCTTGAGCTCGAATTGGGGCTTTTTGATTTAGAGTTTGTCCGTTGATTTTGATGGTTCCTATAGCTTCATATGATCATGGGTAATCGATTTACATGTTTTATTGAGTCTTTCTATTCCTAGATTAGCTAGTTCAAATTGTTAGTTTGTTTTCGAATTTTCAAACCATTAGTTCGTAAAATATGTTGATTGTTTGTGTATGAGGATATGGGGGTTAGATTGTACGTGTCCTAATCTTTGTTTTGGTATATAGAACATTGAGTTTGGTTGAGGTTTGGTGCTAAACGAATTTTGGCCGGATTTTTGGCCGGAGTTTTATCGCCGGCGGCGGCCGGTTGGCCATTAAAGCTGGCTTGAAGCTTTCAAGGAAGAAGATGAATAGTGTTTTTAGAATTATTTTTTTTATAATTCAAAAAAAATAGTTTAAAAATTCTAAAAATCATATTTTTGATTTAAAAATACATTTTTATATTCAGAAAATTTTATGAATTTATAAATATTTATTTAAATTCGAAAATTTATTAAATTTAATTATTTTAATTATTTTTGATTAATAATTTATTTATTTAATTAATTGATTAATTTTAATAATCAGTTAATTCTATTAAATAATTATTAATTAAATCTAATTAATTTAAATTAGATTTAATTATTTTCTTGGCTTGGTTTTATTCATACGAATTTGTTTGAGTGTTTGGAATTAGTCAATTAATTTTATATTAATTGATTAAATTGTTTTTAAATCTTTATATTGGGATAAATGATCCGATTTTTGATCTAAAAATATTTTGAGGTTTAAATCATTTGAAATGAGAGTCGTATATTTTTCTAAAATTATTTCTTAGATGTTACGAGGCTTATGTGATTTAATTATCACAATTAAATGACGATATGTGCTATGTAAATTATGTGAACTATCTGGTTAGTGAGTCATAAATACTAAGAAGTGTTTTGTGACTTGTTTAAATGTTTTAATTGTGTCTAATATTATCACGAGGGGTAGTTAGAATAGAAATTTGTCGGTATTGTTAGAAAATGAGATTGACGAGACCGTTGACTTAGATGTGGACTTTTATATTATGGAGATTTTAGACGAGCGTGATATGTAAATCATTTATTTAGTCAATCGTAACTATTCTATCAATTGAAATATGGCTATCTATGTAACAGAGGCTATTGAACGAGACGAGCCAGATTACCGAAATATGTTAAATGAAGGAAGTCGGAGATGGATGAAGTATTGCTTGCGACTGGTTGATCTATCTGAGAGATGACACAACACTGGGGAAACGTCAACACGCATAGGGGATCTTTCCAAGTATTTTATTCCAATAGAGGTATTGGTAAGAATAGTTAATGCGTCAGAATTAAGTTACATAATGATCGTACTCTAGAGATTTAAATAGCGTTTATGTTGGACTATAGAAATAGACACGCGAATTCAATCTCGGGGAATCAGACTTGCGACAAGCCGACAACTACGAGAATGTCATATCCATGAATGATCAAGAAAGAGAATTATGGTGCCATGAAATCAAAGAGAAATGAAGTCGTATTATTTCAGCCTTACGTAATAGCTAAGGACCAGAGGCAAGTGTTTATACTCTTCACTTATTTTCCAAGTGTTGGCTCTTTTACACTAAACTGCAATTGTTATTATTATTTCTTGTTAATGCAGTTATCGGATTCAGTCCTTTATTCGAACTTATATATATGTTATGTATAATCCGGTTTATTTCCTTCAGAATGTAAGGCTTATCTGTTATAAGTATACTTTTTGAAGGACTTGAACTATTTCTTTCAGTATTCAATAAACCCTCTGATTGATATTCTTACTTATCAGATTCATATTGCCATGCTAAATGAGAAAAGTGTAATTATTTTGTTGAAACTGTGATTTGAGTTATGAACCCGATAAGGGTAAAGTTGTGATTTAGAAAAATGAGGGTTTTATATTGAACCCGTGAATTGGGAAATACATGGGTCGTACGCCGGTCGCGAATTGTGAGAATGATATTTTTGGCCATGGTCAATAAGTGCCAAAATGGGCTGCTTTTTGATTGTGTTGCCCAGGGATCCCAGTTTAGCCTGCTGTGGACCACAGTATGGTTGGCGAGCTAAGAGCGATCGATCGTCGGCTTAGCTCGTAGCGTTTAGTAGATTCCAATTCATTTATTTTGATGATAAAGTGAGAAAAGTTACTTATATGATATTAGATTACTTTTAAAGTTATGTATTGGTATTGATAATCAAGTTTCATTGTTCTTAAATTCCATTGAGAATTTCCTAATACCTGTTCTGTACTGTTTTGTTAAATTTCATATTTATTGAATCATACATTGATATTCAGAGTTATATTCTATCACACTGGCTGAGCATTTTGGCTCACTCTTGCTTGTTTCACCTTTTTAACCCTCCAGTGAAAGGTAGATTGACAGTATTTAATCGTATAACTATGGAATGAGAAGAGTCAAGATGATGTTGGGAAGACGAGTTGATGCAGAGCATTTGGATTTAGTGTAAGGTTATTGTATAAAGTTGATTTCTAGTAATTACTATATTGTATAAGATTAGTTTGCCTGGTATACTTCTTATCGAAGTTATACTAGTGTTTTAGAATTTGTGCAAAGAGAATTGTTGTAAAAGGAAGTTAAAGTTTGTGAAATTTTGGATTCTTGTTTCTAGCACTATAACCTAAAAGATCTTGGTTTAGTTGGGGTCGCAGATGTATATTTGAATTTGTTTAATATTTAACAGGTTGTTTTTAATTGAGATTTTAGCGTGACGACCAAATTCTTTGACCCCGGATTTGGGGGCGTTACAAGTTGGTATCAGAGCAGGGTTATAGTAAAACTAAAAACGAGAGTGCGTAGGAGTGTATATAGTTATATAAGGAACGTCAGAGCTCATTTAGAGTTCGTGTTGGACTATTGGATATAGTACCAATGAGTGAGTTAAGATAAGGGTATTCGATTGAGATGATTGTGCTAAGCTGGATAGAACTTCTCACGGTTGTAGATGTCTACGGCGGAATCTTCAAGGACTATTATGAGTCGACGACAACATACGATATTGATAACTTTACGACGTGGAAAAGAAAGGGCTTAGAATCGGATAACGAGCTATCGAAGGAGTCGACAGAGAAGGCATATGTGGAGACCTTTGTAATACCTTCTCATCCTAACGAAATATTTGACATTCCTTTAAGCGAAACTTGTGTTGGTAAATGTATTCCACCTTTTGACTTTGTATTTGATACCTTTGATCAATCATGTTTCCAATTGTGTCGGAGGTTGTTATGATATCCATTTCAGATTTTGAGGCCTGTTGAAAATTTGTTATGTGAATTTCAACTCTTTCATTCTTCAGGGGTGAATCACTCTTATTGTAATGTAACACTCTTTGTTCGATATTTTCTTTTCTGGTTATTCTTCTTTTCTGAAGTAACACTTTTGGGGATCTACTAAGTTTCAATCCAAGGTGTGTATCTGAGAATTTCTCATCAATTGATTGTTAATTTGACTTTAGACCCATTTTATATTTCTCTACTCCAGCTGAGACGAACAACCCTATTTATAGGGGACACAAGGACTATCTGTCTGTGTGATAGAAGTCTGATGGGACGTCGTCACTTGTGTGTTGTGCAATAAAAGAAGGCTAATTACCTTTAGTAATGTCTTAATTAAGACACACAACATTGAGTTCATGTGATCAAATTGATCTCTCAGTGATTCTTTTATTCCCAGGAATGTTTGCTTTCAAATTTGTAAATTTGGTAACCACAGTTGTGGAACCCTTGTTATGATACAGAATATTTTCAATTCAAAATATCACGAATCTTGTTACCTCTAATAATCTTGAAGGTATGCTACCAGGTTGGAAGGAATTAACCTTACCATAATGAGTAAAGAATTTGCGATTGAATTATCATGAGCGAAAGCGGATCACAATGCGATTAGAGTACCAGTGACACATAACGGAGCCAGTTGTTCTAGATTTTTCAGCTAAAACACATTCTAGATTTTTTTTAACAAATTCCCTCCTTTCTCACTAAAATCCATTCCTTTTCTAAAAATATCACGGGCAAACCCTTTACTTATTTATTTTAAAATGTATTTAAATACTTTTAATTATTAAATTTTAAAACCTCATTTTCCAAAAATATCACGGGCATTAACTTTTTTAAACTAAATATATATTACATTTTTTATTTTTCCTTACTAAAACCCCCTTTTTTCCAAAAATATAACGGGCAAACCCTTACTTATTTATTTTAAAATATGTTTTAATGTTTTTAATTAATTAAAAGTGTTTAGCTATTTTAACATGCCTACTTATTTTTTTAACAAATACAATTAAAAAAATAATAATAAAATAACAATTAACAATCCGTGCTTCGCACGAGTTTTAAGTTAGTATGTATTAAGATGTAAAAAATAGTATAAACATTAACTACGCTTTAGTAGTCGTTACCACTCTCACAAAATTATATCATAAAGCTATTTCGTAAAAAAAATTGTGAGTTGCTAAATTTAAAATTTTGCTCATACATTGATTATTCGGAATAATAGTGTCATAAATTTTATAAAGTTTAAGATTTTTTAAAAACTTAAACAAAAAGTATTCGTTATAACTTAAGAATAATATTTAGGACTCAATCCTGCTTTCTTCCAAACATATTGGGGAATAGTTGGGGGTGATGTGGTCAATTTCTGCCAGCAGTATAAAAGTTGAGGGGTTGTTAGCTGAGAATAAAAGGGAGTGGGATGACGAAGTGCTACAGGATATTTGCAATGTGAGAGATTATAATTTGATAAAGAAAATTCCAATACCGAGGTGTAATAAGGAGGACTCGTGGTTTTGGTTATTTGGTGACTGAGGGGAATTCACAGTACGGAGTTGTTACAGACGGATACGTGGGGAAGCAGAATGTCCTGATAAAGTGTTTTGAAAACGCCTATGGGGTTTGAACCTGCCAGGTAAGGTAGTAAATTTCCTCTGGCGATCGTGTCGTCAAGTGTTGCCCACTGTTGTAGTTTTGGGGAGTAAAAAAGTCAATGTGAATCCGGTTTGCTCATGGTGCCAGATGCAGGCAGAGGATGTTTTACATGTTTTGTTTGACTGTTGTTTTGCGAAGGAGGTGTGGGTAAGGATTGGGATTGCAGAGGCAGTACAAATATGCTCTAATGATTCTGTAATGTCTGTATTAAATCGAGTTTTTCAACGAAGTAGTAGAGAGAAATGTGGGCTAGTGGGTCTGGTATGTTGGGGTTTATGGTCGAGGCGCAACAATTGGGTTTGGAATCATGTCAATACATCCAGTTTTGGTGTCCAATCTAGAGCAGTATGTTAGCAACTTCTGACTTTAAGCTGTTTTTTTACTTTAAATCATTTTCTGACTTATTACACAAACAAATATTTTTCAGCTTAAAGTCAAAATACACTTTGAGATTAGGCTCATTAACATTTCACATCCAATGATTCGTTGTCATTAAATTATATGGTTTCTGTTTTATCATGCTTACTTTTGTTCATTTGTAAAAAAGAAAAAAAAATACTTTTAAACTTCAGATTCTGAAAATTACTTGCGATTTAACTTGCTACTATTCAACTAAATAGCATTTGTGATTGTAATAATAATTTAAATAAAAGAAAAACATACCAAACGAATTATTAGCAGTTAGATTTTTGAGAATTGGATTACATTCTTTTATTAGATTTTACCCAAACAGGTAGAATTACCAACATATTGTCATGCAAAATCTGCAATCTAATTGAACAATTTATATATATAAAAAAAGGGAAGGGAAAAAGAAAAAAAAAAGGCATGGCAGTGCAATTGTACGGAGCAAGAAAAAATCATCTCGATTATATGAAGAAAATGCACAATGTCAATCAATGAAGACCCACATTGCATTACAAGAATCATCAAGAAACACCCCCATTTATAAAATCTTTATCGGAAACACAGCAGCCTAAAGAACAGAGCAAAACAAGGAAATACAGGGCACAAACATGTATGTGAATCAGATTTGATCTGCCCAAGAACTTCATCCAACGGCAAAACTGGCTGTTTTCTCGGTTGTGTCGAAGACTCATCATTCCCAGATAGTGCATAATCAAGAATGTGTTGAACTCCATGCACTGCAATGGCAGAGGACAGATACATATCAAGTTGAGTGATTCTTGAGTTATCAAGAGTGAAGTTGTGAGATGAAGTGTTTGTGACAAGAATTTATTTTGAGGGCAGGAGTGTTAGGATTCTTGAAAAGGGTCGGAAGATGTCACGAATTAAGTGACAACTGTTCAGATTATATTGCGCCAGAGTTTGTTATTGGACCATTGAGTACAGTTGGGCAAAGATGATAAAAGTGGACTAGCAAATATAACTTATGGCTAGCATAGCCTCATATCTCTACTCAAGTAAATACATCACATTACAAATACTATATATTCATACGCCTGTGTCCATCAACCTCACACACCTCGTCTAAAATCAAGTCGCGTTCTTCACTTTATTGACTGGTTCAATAAAGTTTTAAAATTGTTTCTGACTCTTCTTCAGTACTGGGGAATTCAGTTATATATACAACAAACAATTTGATAACAGCATTCAGCAAACAACAAAGCAAAACCACTAAAAAAGTGCCAAGCTAAATTTTAACAGCCAAGTCAGAGATTGAAAACTAACCAGCTAAGCTAAACCAGCCAAGTCCTGATAGTGGAGGTCCGACCAAATATAAGCAGCTGAAGTAATAACATAGAACAAACAATGCCTAGTCAGATCACTTGTAAAACAGTCTAAAGCATCTAGTATTGTACATATAACCATAAATACAAACATTTTAACCGTTATTAGATGTAGCTAAGTTAGTTGAAACTACCTTTTGTGCAAAAAGAACACAAACAAGCCATAATCAAGTCAATACCCACAGGAGAATCAGATAATCCATCACCATTAAAGCCTACACATCTCTCCAGACCATAAGATCTAGACTCCTGCGATTCTGGAAACCTGAAACAATCAATTGACTCACTTTTGCTCGAGCCCAAATTATCATCACCAACCTCATCCTCTTCACTCTCACCATCATCGGTATCAAATTGTTCACATACAGTAGTGCTTTGTTCACCTTGAGAACCAACCCCTTCATCCTTTGCCTGATTCCCTCCAACATCAACACTATCCAGAATCCTCGGGCTTGTAGGCTTCACAATCAGAATAACAAGATTTGTACCTCCACAAAGCTCCACGGATATTGATGACCACTCTACGTTTACTGGATTAGCCAAAAGGTATTCCTATCTAACCAATTGCGACAATTCTAACTGGATAAAGATAGACTTGTATCAGACAAATAAATGATATAGATTACATAAATCATAAGCCGATACATTCCAACAAGTTAAGTCAACAACTTAAGACAAAAAAAGCACAGAAACTTACTTCTCTGAAAACATCTCGCAAATTATTTATATTTTTCGCGCCAAATAAAGCTATCGCATAAATCTTGAACAAAACTTTATACCAAATATACTGTGAGAAAAAAATCAAATCTGAATTTTTTGGGAACAATGCATCCCTTCGGGTCAACATGATTACCAAGAACTACATGTACAAGTGTAGAGAGTATGTTAATAACCCTCAATAACAGATATAAATAGAGTTGAAATGAATAAGATGACTCTTTTAATTTTACCCTAAGAGCAAAAAATTTAACATGTGCGTACAATTACGGCTTGGAGCAATGAGTTTATGCTGGACGTAGTCAACCTGCAACAAAGTTTTATAGATACCATTAGAAATAACATTCAACATATTCAAAAAATAGAGCGTGTAAAGCCTAGGTATGTCCGGAAAACTGATATGGGAGTTTGGCTCACAGTGACCATAAATATAAAAATTGGTTATTTTGGGGAATTTAAACATTTTAAAATTATTATTTAGAGTGAACAATGCTGAATATACACCTATAAACCTATTCTGATTCCAAAAACAATACACCCATTCATATACACATTGTTGAAATAACATCATATAATAAATAGTACTGCCAACTACAGTACATTGTCAATAATGATCCTCATTTCTTTTTAAATAGTTGCAACCTGTTTGAGGTTCCAAACGGGCACTTTTCAGGGTTATTTCTATGTTTGATGAGCTTACACTTCCAAGTAGCCACATTTGTGCAGGGTAAGTTACATGTGTTCGAACTTCTACGAGAGAATCCACTGCTCCTGCCACAAGGAACATCCTCAACTTGTAGATTCACGCAACATGACAAGATAGCTTCCTAACAGCAGGAGCAATCAGAACAAATGAAAGTAAATATATTTGCTTAAATTACTATACCAGAATTTCAACTTCACAAATCAGTCTAACAGTGACAATTATTTGGATATTAATTTTCCTTGACCAACTGGATAGCACACAGTACAAAGCTGTATAATTAGAGAGCACATGAATTTAAAAAATATTCTTGTAAAATTAACACATAACATTATGTTACTTCTGAATATGAGCACAAACCAAATAAAGAATTAGAATTGTAATTCTCATAGAGCTGAATTGCTAGTAGTCATAAGAGGTGAAGTGATGGTAGCCAAAGTTTCTTCCATTGGAAGAAGACAAATATGCTAAAAATACATAGAACACGTGCGAGTAAGCAACCGTTATTTGAGTTGATACTTGCAGGAGTTCCTTCTATTAGAAGCGTGAGTCATACTACTGGAGTCTAAATAAGGATAGTAATTTACGGAAGATAAATGCTCTACCTCCATGTTTACGTATGTACCTATCTAATACTCTTTATATATAAGACAAACCACATTTCAATGGAACACAATAGTACCAAAGTACCAAATTTGTTTATCACTAAACTCGGGTTTGATTCCTTGCAACTACATAATTAAACAAGATTTAGTTATGTAATTTAATTTCTTTACTTTCACCCTGGTTCGATTCCCTATTTATTCTTTGTATACTTTCATCAATACATTAAGAGCAGCCAATATCTCCACTCTTGCCCACGTCGTGAATTCTATTATCTATATCTGTCTCTACCTTTGTCACTGACTATGACAATTCTCCCGACTCCTTATATATCAATCATTTTCTGAGCATACCTCCAGATACCAACATATGTTCAGACATCAATACCACTTGCTAAATTTTATCAAACCTTGTGAAGGGTGTCTACACAATACATTTTTGATTATAAAAAGTAAAAACAAAACTGGACCAAACTGTTAATACTTGATACATGTTGATACAAACAGTTTCTATATTTCAATGGACATTAACTGCACTCTAAGATCAACGAAGATGCAATTTGTCGTGTTGAGCATTAGACAAAGGCTAAAACTTGGTCAAAAGTAACTAAATATATTCAGAACAAAGTTGATTGCACAAACCATTTGCAGGTGAGAGCTAACCTGACATATATTAACTGAAATGCATTACTCCTTTTTCAGGGTGCTACAATATTTAGATGGAAATGCCAAAGGAAACTAATAATACCAAAAATGATGATCCGCCGACAGTTTGTAGTGATATGTCATAAGCACCGTCACCGAGGAATGGTTGTGGTTAATCTGCACCAAACCAAATTAAAAATTACAATGTCATTAAAGAATCTAATGCTTACTCCATACTATCATGCCAGTGGATCAAGCACTCTAAAAGTTACAATAAAATTAAATAAATATTGTATGACTAAGAATACATCTAGAAAGAGTAAAGAGAAATATATTGAGTACCTCATGATCAGAAAGAATTGAGCATACATAGATATACGTACATACATAAGAGATATATATTGAGTACTTCATGATTGGAAAGAATTGAGCACACATGGATAGACATACATATATACGAGGCTATCCCGGCTGCAAAACCTCGGGCCGTCAAATCTGCCCTTAAAACGTGTAGTATAGAATTGCTCGCCATTGAAAAGAGAACAGGGAGAGTTGCAAAAAAGCTAGAAACGGTATGGAGGACATGAACGGAAGAGACAAAGCGAGGGCACCGTTTCACACACTATAAAGCCATAGGGATAGATCAGTAATTTTACTGAATAAATTTGGTCATTTGGAAGTGGATGTTCTCGTATAATAGATATAGTAGATTATGAATGAGAATATTGTTATTTTGTTCCTTTGTTTTTCTTTTCTGCATTGTTTTCTTCTTTCAAATTGCTTATGTAAAATCAGAAAAATAGCTTCAATCTTAACAGAAGAGATGGAGATCAGAGAATGAGAGGCGTGTGGGTGATGTGGTAGGGGATGGGGAAAGGGTCGAAGTTGATTGCGGAAGAGGTTGTCATAGAACTTTCTGGTCTGAGATAAATCATTTGCTACTCTCTAGGAAAAAAAGGATATAGACATAAAATTTTGTTCGAGAAGTATTATACTAGTACAATAAGCTGTAAACTGTGATATTATGACGATTACTTTCAATCTACTACAGCTGTGCAACAATCAGTTGGCGGGTATCTCTTAAATGTATATCTTCAAAGGGATGGAAGTAATCTGGATAAAGAGTTCAGTTTCGTACACAGTTGTTTATACGAGAGAAGAATGCAAAATCTTTAAGAACAATGATCTTAGAGAAAAGTACAGTGTTGTTCATTTAGTTATTTGTAAATTTATGTTCGAATTTGATGCCTAAACCCCCCAGTTTAAAATTTTCACACCAATATGCCTCACTTGTTGTTCATCTACAGATAACCAAATCCAAAAGAATGTTTATTCCTGTTCTGCTAAGTTTGTCACTTCCAACAACTAAATAGGCACACTGTTACTAACGGATATCTGGCTTGAAAAGCCAAGAATAATGAGCTCATGAGAAATTCTTCAAGTAAACAACAAATTGTGCAAGTATTGCAAATATGTAAGATATATCACGATATTTCAAGCAAGAAGGAAGGAAAAACAGTACAACAAAAAACTCTAATTAATATAGGTGCACAGAAAACAGATCCACAAAGTAGTGCATCTACTTAATAAACAATAATCTGGAAGTAGCCAGATATTGAATAATGTTGCTCAAATTAAAGTTAATTTACAGTAGGACTTGTGCTCAGGCTGCCTTGTATAAGAAGGAGATATCTTGTCAAAGATGACCAAATCTGATTCTCCACTGATATATTCAAATAATCTACTTTACTGAGTTTGCAAGATAACCTGTCTATATTATGTTTTGTAAGCTCGTCTGCATCTGAATCATTGAGTAGAGTAAGAGTCTGCATCATTGAGTAGAGCAAGAGTCTGAACAAAAGGAATCGTGCGCCTAAGTCTGCGACTTGTTGTGGGAACAAAGTCTTTATATTGCTTGGTCTCAACACCGTACGAGATTACATTTAATTCTTTGTCAATATTTTGAAGCAGAAGGTCACCATTGTTTCTAATGCCTAAAGGCTGGAAGTGTCCATCAATCCGGTGGGCATCTCTAGTATCCATTGTATTAAATTTGTTCAAACTGTGAAAGTCTAAACCCCACGAAGCCAAAATATCAGCAAAGGTGTCATCTTTATCTCCGTTTCCGAGAATAACAAGGGAGTCATTGTCCGTGGATGGTGTGAAGTATAATCTGCTAGCAGTCCATGATGTGAATCTCTCACTAAACATCCAATTGTCTACTTGCAACGAAATCAACATCCAATTGCCATCTCTGAGTGCAGGCCAATAAAATGTTCTGTTAACATATGCTAGTCTATTACTGTTCAAGAAGGAAGTGGTGACAGGAGCATCATCAGTGATTATCTTCCAGGAATTGGTGCTAAGACTATAGACCTCCACCGAACATGACCTGGTCGTGTAGCTGATCCTCAAGATGTTGTGATCATTGGTGTTGCTATCAAACCACAACTTAAAAACTGAATGTTGGTCATCACTAAGGTTCGGAGGAGGTGTTGGAAGTTCTTTCGATTTTCTAATAACAGGATTCCATAGATAAAAGAGTGCGAGGATCATCAGACGTGTTATAGCAAATTAGTCCATTGCAGGAATCTAATTGTAGTAGATTAAGTGGAAAATCCAATCCGATATACTCATGGAATGCTTCAGTATCAGTATGAATTGCGAAATAAGGAGCTTCGAGTATTAGTTCATCCCCATTACAGTCATCTCTATGTCTTGCAAAACAAGGGTGATTTTCGAAGGCTTCAATTTCCTCATCATATAATGAACAAGGGTGTACAGCCCCATCGAACTCACAGAGAAGATATTTATCATCAACATAAGTAGGTTGTTGAATCAGAGAGAGATGAAACTTAACGAAGCTAGTAGAGGTTATGAAAGCATACCATGATTTGCAAACAGAGGTCCATCTCCCTAAAGATTTCAAGCATGTGACTCTTTCAATTATCTGCTCTAATATTTCTTCCGGCAGAAACTGTGGTGATAAACGACGACGCCCTCGGCCTTTCATTCTCAACAGGAGGTGGGGGTTTTAGAATTTTGAGAGAGAGAGAACTGGTTGGGAGAGATGAGAAAGAGATTATAACAAGAAATTAACCCAAAAATACACTTATATATATAGAGAGAGAGGGGGAGGGAGAGAGAGAATTGGGAGAGATGAGAGACGAGAGAGAATTGGGAGAGACGAGAGAGAGATAGAACTGGTTGGGACTTGGGAGAGATGAGAAAGAGAGAAAGAATGACAAAAATACCAACTTTTTTAAGGTTAAGTAATCAAAATACCCATTTCTGAGTTTTTGGCCATTTTTACCGACCAAATACCCATTCTTAGAATGGGTATCTCAAAAAATGTTAATTCTATATTTTTTGATGAAATATGTATTTTAAAAAAAAAAAAAAAAAAAAAAAATTGGGTGAATACCCAGTCTCAGAATGGGTATATGGTCAGATACCCAGTCTGAAAAAGCGTATTTTAGAATACCCAGTCTGAGAAAGCGTATTTCAAAGAAAATTTGAGCCGGATACCCAGTCTGAGAAAGCGTATTACGAGATACCCATTCTGAAAAAGCGTATCTCGAGATACCCAGTCTGAAAAAGCGTATTTCGCTGGTATTTTTGGCCAAATTTTCAAAATGTGGTATTCTGGTCACCAAATTTAAAAATTGTGGTAATTTTGGCCATCACCCATAAAGAGATCATGACAAGAAAGTAACCCAAAAATCCACTTATATAGAGAGGATACATACCTTACGTACCCTAATACTAGATTCCTAGTGTGGTTAGGATTTGTTATTAAAGTTTATTATTTTTAAAATTTTAAAAATTAATAAGAATATTTGAATACACTTCTGTGATTTCTAGTGTGTTTAGGATTTGTCATTAAAGTTTATTATTTCTAAAATTTTAAAAAGAATATTAAATACACTTATATGATTCCTTGTGTATTCAGGATTTGTCATTAAAGTTTATTATTTTTAAAATTTTAAAAATTAATCAGAATATTTAAATATATTTATATAATTCTTAGTGTGTTCAGGATTTGTCATTAAAGTTTATTATTTCTAAATTTTTAAAAATTAATCAAAATATATAAATACACTTATATGATTCTTAGGATTTGTCATTAAAGTTTATTATTTCTAAAATTTTAAAATTTAATTAGAAAATTTAAATACACTTATATTCAGCGTGTGAGATTAGCAGTACTAGTATAGAATATGTGTAACACACTTTGGATTTTGGACTATATGCTCTTTATACAAATTAATAATTAATAGCTACAATTTTTAATAATTGTATTTTGGTATTTATATATTATTTTATTTTTATTTTTATCTGGTAGAATAGTTCAAAATAAATTAGGGTTTTTTCCAGAAATGTTTAAGTTTAAAAATATTGGTAGAATATTTTTCTCAAGAAAGTAACCCAAAAATACACATTTATATAGAGAGAGGATACATAATTTACCTACCCTAATCCTAGATTCCTACTATTTTCAGGATTTGTCTTTAAAGTTTATTATTTTAAAAATTTTAAAAATTAATCGGAATATTTGAATACACTTCTATGATTTCTAGCGTGTTCAGGATTTGTCATTAAAGTTTATTATTTCTAAAATTTTAAAAATTAATCAGAATATTTAAATACACTTATATGATTCATAGTGTGTTCAGGATTTGTCATTAAAGTTTATTATTTCTAAAATTTTAAAATTAAGCAGAATATTTAAATACACTTATATGATTCCTAGTGTGTTCAGGATTTGTCATTAAAGTTTATTATTTCTAAAATTTTAAAAATTAATCAGAATATTTAAATACACTTATATGATTCCTAGTGTGTTCAGGATTTGTCATTAAAGTTTATTATTTCTAAAATTTTAAAAATTAATCAGAATATTTGAATACACTTATATGATTCCTAAAATGTTCATGATTTGTCATTAAAGTTTATTATTTCTAAAATTTTAAAAATTAATTAGAAGATTTGAATACACTTATATGATTCCTAGTATGTTCAGGATTTGTCATTAAAGTTTATTATTTCTAAATTTTTTTAAAATTTGTCATTAAAGTTTATTATTTCTAAAATTTTAAAAATTAATCAGAATATTTGAATACACTTATATGATTCCTAGTGTGTTCAGAATTTGTCATTAAAGTTTATTATTTCTAAAATTTTAAAAATTAATCAGAATATTTAAATACACTTTTATGATTCCTAGTGTGTTGAGGATTTGTCATTAAAGTTTATTATTTCTAAAATTTTAAAAATTAATCAGAATATTTAAATACACTTATATGATTCCTAGTGTGTTCAGGATTCGTCATTAAAGTTTATTATTTCTAAAATTTTAAAAATTAATCAGAATATTTAAATACACTTATATGATTCCTAGTGTGTTCAGGATTTGTCATTAAAGTTTATTATTTCTAAAATTTTAAAAATTAATCAGAATATTTAAATACACTTATATGATTCCCAGTGTGTTCAGGATTTGTCATTAAAGTTTATTATTTTGTAAAATTTTAAAAATTAATCAGAATATTTAAATACACTTATATGATTCCTAGTATGTTCAGGATTTGTCATTAAAGTTTATTATTTCTAAAATTTTAAAAATTAATCAAAATATTTAAATACACTTATATTCAGCGTGTGGGATTAGTAGTACTAGTATAGCAGATGTCAAACACACTTTGGAGTTTGGAGTTTGGACTATACACTTTGAATTTTTAATAATTGTATATTGTTATTTATATATTATTTTGTTTTTATTTTTATCTGGTAGAATAGTTCAAAATAAATTAGGGGTTTTTTCAGAAATGTTTAAATTTAAAAATATTTTGCAAAATTAATGATTTTTAGAAAATAGTTGCAAAAAGACGATCTGCAACTTTTGAACTTCTGCAACTAACATCAATCAAAATCAATCACAAGCGCAATTTTAAAATTTTAATAACTAAAGTTATCTTTAATTGCAGAATAGATTTCTTAAGTCGATTAAATCAAATGCAACCTTCAATTAAATTCAACCCCAAATGCAACCAAAATCAACATTAATTATTTTTCATAAAAACGTTAAAACATGTTGCATTTAGTTACTTTGGAACGTATTTTTACAAATATTTTCAGAAGATGGTAAAATCGCAAAAAAATTATATTAAAAAAAGTAGTATTTTTGATAATTTCTCAATAAATTATCTATATTTGAATTTATATGTGTTTATTAGATTTGTTAGAATAAATCTTTAACCCCGTTAAAATAGATTGAAAGATTAATATGTGCAAGAGATGAGTGAATGTGTATATGTTTTCATTAGATCAATGGTAGAAAAATTAAATTTATCAAAATTAATAGTAAAAAATAAATAAGCGCGATGATGTATTAAAATTTCATACGACTAATAGAAATGTGAAATGTAATTAAATCCCTAAAATATTTTCATAAAAGTATATATTATTATTATTATCTCATATCAGTATCTCTAAGTTCATCTTAATATTTCTACTTTTTTTATAACTAATCTTCGTTAAAGTATACTGATTATTTTGTAATTAATATATAGTTATTTAAAAAAGTAAAAAAAAATTAGTTAAAATGTTAGTGATGTTGGAATAGGTACGAATATTATATAATTTTGTGACATCGAATTCTTATTAATATGACATAAAATATTGTTATGGATTAAAAAACGTGTTTGTATATTAATTGATAGGATTTATGAGCTTTCGAGCATTAATGGCTGCACTTGTGTTTCGAGACTAAATCAGTCCTCACAAGATGCCTACGTATCTCAATTCGTAATTAAGAATCAAGACAAAGACGTAGTTCTGATTGTAGGATCAGGTCCTTTATATAGGCGTCTGGAGCCTTGTATTTAGGGTAAGTTTAGGAGTCTTAGCTAATAAGTCTCCTTTTTTATAATGGATAAACATCGTATTTCTTGCTGGAGAAGTCTTTTCCTTGTTGATAAAGGCTATGACTCATTGATTGGGATTCTGGATCCTTCTTTGGTGAATTTACCATATTTTGGACTTCTTTCATGAGCTCTGTATTTTTCCTATTTATTAATTACGAAATTAATAAATAATTAGGGTCTTGGGCCTTGCTTATTGGGCCGTGTTCTTGGATCGTTCTAGGTATAATTAATGCATCATTAATTATATTTCTAGAATTACTTTTCTGTCCATATCATTTGCCCCCCAACTTCTGGGAAAATCTTCCTGGGGTTTTCGTAGAAGTTATTGCGTATTTTTCCCAAATTTTTTCATTTTAAGGGTATTTTCGACCTCAATTTCGACCAGGAAACAGGTCATTTTCGACCTCGATTTCGACCAGGAAACAAGTCAATTTCGACCTCATTTTCGACCAGGAAACAAGTCAATTTCGACCTCATTTTCGACCTCATTCGGGTGTGAGGTCGAAGGTTTCGACCTCATTTCCTAGGTCTTTTTCGACCTCAAGCCTTCGACCTCGATTTCGACCTCGATTTCGACCTCGATTGGAGCGAGGTTGAAGGTTTCGAGCTCATTTTCTAAGTCTTTTTCGACCTCGGCTCTTCGACCTCAAATCCATTAGTTTTCGACCTCAATTTGGTGTGAGGTCGAAAGATTCGAGCTCGTTTTTCAGTGCATTTTCGACCTCGAGCCTTCGAGCTCGATCTAAGGTCTTTTCGACCTCAAATCTTTAATTTTTCGACCTCAAACGGGTGCGAGGTCGATGGATTCGACCTCGATTCCCCGTGTATTTTCGACTTCGAGCCTTCGACCTCGAATCCGTTTATTTTCGACCTCATTTCGGTACAAGGTCGATGGATTCGAGTTCGTTTTTCCGTGTATTTTCGACCTCGATCGTTCGACTTCGATCTAAGGATTTTTCGACTTCAATCTCTTTACTTTTCGATTTCATTTGGGGTGTGAGGTCGAAGGATTCGACCTTGATTTCCCGTATATTTTTTATCTCGATCGTACGACCTTGATCTAAGGTCTTTTCGACCTCAAATTTATTTGATTTTGCCTTGGCTTCAAAATTTTATTGAGCCTTAATTTGGCCTCAAATTATCCGGGCCTTGAACTTTACTCATTTTTGGGCCTTAATGCTGTTTAGCCTCAAATTCATTGGGCTTAGATTTCGTCCAGCCTCAAGCTCTTTTGGGCCTAGTCTCAATTTATTTGGGCTTTAATTTTTTTTTGAAGTCCAATAAGAGGTTTATTTGGGCTTTAATTTGGGATTTCCACTTCACTCTTCATTTATACCTTCAACTTTCTAAAAATTTCTCTCTAGCTTTTCTCTCTAGTTTTTCTCTCTAGTTATTCTGTGGTGAGGCGATTTCCGGTGAGATTTCCTCAGCCGTATTCATATTTTTCTGGGTGTAATCTTCATCGCTTGAAGATTTTATGGAATTCTTCTTTGAAGTTTTGAAGATTCTGGAAATTTACTTGAAGATTTGAAGTTTTTCTGGGCTCATACTTTGAAGATTTGAAGATTTCTGGATATTTGCCTTAAAGATTTGAAGATGTCTGACCGCAATGCCCAGTGCCTTCAAAATATGAATCAAGCTTCGAAGAGAGGTATCACTATTCGTTCTTCTCATATGTATCTTTGACTTCTTTGACTTTGCTGACTTCAACACTTCACGACATGAGTCTTGAGGACTTCTCGACATAGTACAGAAGGGACTATGCGATGTAGTACTTCACGACATGAATATTGGTGACTTCACGACATAGCTTTCTTCTGACTTTGCTATATAATGCCTTAGACAAATTTCTGCAATTTATTTCTTCATGGCCTTATTCATCTCTATCCTGCTGCATGAACACTTCTGAACTTCTACCAGGACAATTATTTAATGGCCTATATACAATCTAGATGCAAGAAACTATACTAAGCTCATTATAACTTTGAGCATACATGATCAAGCTAATGTTCATGAGAACAAGACAAGTACATATAGAGACCTATACTATATCCCAGTGATAGAACTCACTAGGTCATGTAATGTGACATAGTCACATAGTGTAGGCTTGTTAATAGTGGTATTCAGACATGCCTTGAGCCTAACAAATACTAATTTAAAACACATGATAAAACTGTGTTTTATTGTTTAACACCAACTGGACTAGCGTTTTCGTCCAAAACCAAACACAGTTAGTTTAGATAGTGTTTTGATGAAAACACCAATTTATATGGGTGTTGGCACCAAATGGCACAATTTTCAGTTAAATGACACCAAATGGCACCAAATGGCACCAAATGGCACAATACATAAAAATGGCCCCAAATAGCACCTAAAAACGCAGTATCGTATTGTGTTTTAGAAAACGAGACTTTGTCTCATCACTGAATACTTGAAGGGAAGAAACTATAGGAACGCTGGGTAAACTTGCGTTAGAGCCAGCAACGCAAGTTCGGATTACGTTATCCCTGACAACGCTACACGATACTGCGTTTTCTCATTGCAAATAAGGGAAAAATGCTGTCTAGTGGGGTCGTCCCACATGCTGCTGCTCCCCGTGCATTACCAGCTTGACAAACTTTGTTTTGTACAATAACCTGCCACTTTTTTAGTATTAATATACTATTAGACCACGCGGCCTTTGTGTCGGAATAACACCATATCATTGACCAGAAGTGCACAGTTTTGTTTGAAACTGAAAACGGTACACGCCTTAGCGTTTTAGTGTGCATTAGGGGCCTTTTTTTTTAGTTATGCCATTTAGGGCATTTTTGTTTAAAATTGTGTTATAGAGGGCCTTTTCTCAGTTTATATAGTGTTTTCATTTCAACTTATTTTGCGAGAAACACCATCTAAACCGCTGTTTTGCTTCTGCAAACACATGATTAAGTAGCGTTTTTAACTTAAATTAAAAAAAAATCGTCTAACGCTGGGCGATCTAGCGTTCAGGTTTTAACCTTGCAAACACCCTTTTTATCCGGTGTTTTAAAGTGACATTTGGGGGAGAAAAGGCACCCCGTTATCACAATTTTGAATTAAAATGCCCCAAATATCACAATTGAAAAAATGGCTCCAAATATCACTCCATAACGCATGATCGTGTAGCGTTTTGCGTGTATTAGTTTTTGACAGTTGTTGCTTAATGGGCTTCTGCAGTTGGGCTTGCAAAACGTGAGATGAATCAACGTTTTTAAGGCAAAACGCAAGATCATGTTGCGTTTGGATTTTTTTTAAATTTATTTTATGAAAACACAAATTAACTCACGTTTTCAAAAAAATTAAAATTAAAAAATTCAATGAAAACGCCACACAAAATTGCGTTTTTTGAAACCCAATATGAAGTTGTGTTTTAAAGTGACATTTGGGGGGTCATTTTTTTCAATTGTGATATTTGAGGCCATTTTTTTTTTTTGAAATTGTAACAGAGAGGGTCATCACCCCATTTGAGGCGATTATTATGAGTTATGATATTTGAGGCATTTTATCTCAATTTTGTGATAGAGAAGAGTCATCACCCAATATTTACTTCATCAAATAATACTAACTTTTTACTCAAAAGTAGTCAAAACTATTATTTTAATTCTAAATAAAACATTTGTCAAAAAAATAAAAAATGTCTAAATAAAACATTTTTCTAACCCGAACAGGCTCAAAATTAGGCGCACAGTCGTCAAGTCAGCAGCGCGAGAAGAAGAGTGAGTGTTATTTTTTCTAAAACCCTAGTTTCTTCCTTCTGCCTATACACACACTACCCCAAGCTTTTCCTTTCATTTCTCTCTTCCTCTGTTTTACACACATCTACATACGCATCGCCATTCACGATGTCAACTATGATGGTAACCTCTCTCTCTCTCTCTCTCTCTCTCTCTCTCTCTCTCTCTCTCTCTCTCTCTCTCTCTCTCTCTCTCTCTCTCTCTCTCTCTCTCTCTCTCCCCCTCTCTCCCTCTCCCCCCCTCTCTCCCTCTCTCCCTCCTCTCTCTCTCTCTCTCTCTCTCTATCTCTTCCTCCATCTCCCGCTCTCTCTTTCTCTCGATTAAATTGAAAGTTAATTGTTACGATTCCATTTTGTTACTGTCTGTAACTAATTGCTCAACTTTCAAGCTGAAAATCAACACTGACCTAATCTTAATTATGATTTTGTATTTGTGTTTTTAAGCTTGTGATACATGTAGAGGATGTGTAATTATACATAAATCATACTAGTTGCCTCTTTGCCTTTACGGAATTTTTTTTTGACAAGGCCTTTACGAAAATTTAATTTGCTTGTTGATTGATTATATTCTGGAGAGAATCATTATATTTAAAATTTTAATCAGTTTATTTAAAATTTTAACCAGTTGGAGTTTTTGTTGTGCTCGATAAGAGCAATAATGTATTTTAAATGGTGATTTTGTATTTTTGTTTATGATTGTGATTATGATTGTGATTAACGGTGTTTTCGTAGGTTTGGTTTATTATTGCTAGTTTTTTTTAGTCGTGATTGTTTTGATTTGTTTGGTTGAAAAACGTGATTTTTGTTTTGGGGAAAACAGCAACCACAGATTATATTGCTGAAAGAAGGGACAGATACGTCTCAAGGGAAGGCACAGTTGGTGAGCAACATTAATGCCGTTATGGCTGTGGCGGATGTGGTGCGTACTACTCTTGGACCAAGGGGTATGGACAAGTTGATCCATGATGATAAGGGAAACACCACTATTTCTAATGATGGTGCAACGATTATGAAGCTTCTTGACATTGTCCATCCCGCAGCTAAGATCCTTGTTGATATTGCCAAGTCACAAGACTCTGAGGTGAGTTTGTTTGTTTTTATAATTTTTTAGGTGCTTTTGATTTTGTACAACAATCCAAATGGGGTGGTGATTCTAAATGCCCTACTAATTGTTATCGAAAAAAGTAGTGGACCTGTACTGCTTAAATTATTATCATAAATGTTATGGCTGTTTGTGTACTTTTAGTCATACTTGATCTTTCATTTTCTTATCTATGAGGTGTAGTCCTGGAATTGATTTGGTTATTTTATGATAGGAAAGTTTTGTCAATCTCTTTGTGCGTGATAATTTTGTATGATTATAAGACCTAGTTGTTGGTGTTTTGTTTAAATGCAATGTTCTATATCCATATCGATTATAATGTACCTCCAAAGATAATATAACTTGGTGGGTGTTTCCAGATGTATATCCCTATTAGACCTCTAAATTTGTTTGGAACTAACTGTCCAGTGTTCTTTTAGATAAGGAAAAAAATGGCCTAATACACTGATATTAAAGAACCAAGAGCAAGTGGCATTAGGAACTACTCTGCAGTATTAGTTTGATTTGTTTCAGCCAAGGTAGAATTTTCAGTATGTGTAACATATTTCTGGCTCTCTATATGTAATGAAGTAAAGTCGTGAAGACCTCTATATGTAACATATTAGGAACTACGCTGTGTATGTATAGGTGTGTATATAGGCGGTGGGTGGATATAAAGTGAAGACGACTGTGATTTAGGTTATATCAAAAGATATTAAGTGGGCTTCTTTTAAAAAAAACTGGGCTGGGTTCTCTTTTTTATGGACTGTGGGGTTTTTTTTATGGGCCTCGTCAGTGGGCCGTGTCCCCCGCGTGTCGGACGCGTGTCCCCCGCGTGTCGACCGCGTTTGATTCACGACACGCCACCTGGCGTGTCCGACACGTCCTCAGCTGTGTCCCCGTGTCGGGGCCGTGTCGGCCGTGTCCGACACGCATACGGCACCCAAATCGGCGTGTCGGTGCTTCCTAGGTTTCAGCCAAGGTAGAATTGGCAGTATGTTTAAATGACAAGGTTTAGATCAGTCCCATCATGCTAAAGATATGAATTCTATGGAAATTATACAGTTTTGCTTGTTTGTGGGTTGGAAAGAAACAGTCTGATCATCAAAAGCTCTTCCCCGTTCGTGTTCTGTTGGTTTTGTTTTTAAGTTCTTGCTGATAGTAGTCTACTGGGGCTCAAATTTTTGGGTCACCAAAATTCATTTGCCAAGTATTAGACCTTTATTTTTCAAACTGAAAAATTATTAAAGCCTGTGAAATCTGTATTCTTATTGTATCTTGCTGTATGCCCCGGCATGCTTTTTAGTTTGAGGTATCGGTTTTGCAAGCTGACAAGTTGGGATTTAAGGGTGATGCTTGCGTAACTGAATTGTTCAAACACGTTTCTGGCTCTATAATTAATGAAATGAAGTTGTGAGTGCCATCAAACTATTCGATTTTACATATAGTAGCTTAGCTTTATGGCAAAAATCATGATAACGGATAATAACTAGACAGGAAATATTTCTTAATCCTATTGCATAATGGGTTTCATGTTGTAGGAGGTGAGAAAATGTAATTTATCATCCAATAGTTGTCACACAGTGTTTGAGAAAGAATAGTGTTGTCTTACCCCATGAAATCATCCCCATGAATGTCCAAGCTGCTGTTTAACTATGAAACTTTTTTTTCTTGACTTTTGAATCTTTATAATGTAACAGGTGGGTGATGGAACCACTACAGTGGTTCTGCTTGCAGGAGAGTTCTTAAAGGAGGCAAAGCCATTTATTGAGGATGGTGTGCACCCTCAAAACCTCATTCGCAGTTATCGGACTGCTTCCTATTTGGTAGAGGATCTTAGTTTTGTATTTTTTGGTAATGTTTGTGCCTTCTTTTATTCTGTTCAACCCTTCATAATATGTTCTTTTCAACAGGCAATCGAGAAGATTAAAGAATTAGCAGTTAGCATAGAGGGGAAAAGTTTAGAAGAAAAGAGAAGTCTATTAGCTAAGTGTGCTGCTACGACCCTCTCATCAAAGCTCATAGGCGGAGAGAAAGAGTTTTTTGCATCAATGGTTGTTGATTCTGTCCTTGCAATTGGAAATGATGATAGGCTAAACATGATTGGAATAAAGAAGGTAAGCCTGCGTAGAACTGAATTTCAGAATTATTTGGTAAGCTATTAGGAGTGAACGAGTAATTCTGTCGTATGGACATTGGTGTATACCATACAGACCATACCTTTGACGACAAGTGACTGATGATTAAACCATGTTTTATTGCATGATCACCTTGGATTTTGACATTTTTGCACAGATGACACTACATGATCCTTAGCAAGATTATCTCAACATTTTTGTGTCCTTTGATGTGTTACTTGGTCTAGTTATTCAATGCTTATAGTAATATTTAGAGGGGCACCTTGGAGGTGGCATATTGTTGCCAGCCCAGTCCCTACTTTTACTTAGCAGAGCAAGGGAGGATAATTCTTGATCTGATCGTATTCAGGGGAAAAGGAAAGGGGAGGATTGGAGGAAAATTACCCTAACTAGATTACTTCCTTACCCCCCCCCCCCCCCCCCCCCTTTAGGAAAAAAGAGGGATGATCTTAAACAGAAGAAAGTGAGAGTTTGTCAATTCAACGCATACCTAATACTTTGAATTGCACACTTGTTTTCTCATTAAAATTGTTTTGCTGGTCATGTAACAATCAGGAGAGAGAAGGTACGCTATGTTATCTTTCTTATATTCTTACCGCTGGAGCACTAAAGAAAAAAATATTTATACATTATAGTTAGTAGTTACTCTTTTTCTTACTATTTCTTGTATAGTACATTTTTTTGAACTCATGTAACAGTAAAATATACAGCCATAGAAACTGTTGTGTAGGTCATGTCGAACCGTAGTTACTTTCTCGATATAATAATGTAGAGAGCTGGCTGAAAGCATCATATCGTGTGAATTAACATTTGGTGTAGTGTTTTCGGACCTTATCAATTATCAGATTCCTGTTGATTGTAATTTAGTATATAATTTGGATAAACAAGTTTCATTTTAAACTTCTATGTCCAAGATTCTGGTGCTCTGTAAGGCCAATTCTCACAATCCTCCTAAGCTTGATAGTTTATTGTTTTTTCGGTTGCACTCGTGAACAAAAGTGTTGGGTATATATTGACCAAAATATAGAACTCTAGATTGAAGGTAGGTTGTCTAAAAACTACACATATATATGTTTAAATAGGTAACTGTGATCATAAATTGATTACTAGAAATAAAATATCTTGAGGAAATAATTACTTTTCGGTCCACTGAATAAGCTTGTCTTATTTACATATCTATTGATCAGATTATTAGGTGTTCAAGTTACTCAACGATTTATCCATTTGTTAAACTAATTTTACAGGTTCCTGGAGGTACAATGCGCGACTCTTTTCTCGTGAATGGTGTTGCCTTTAAAAAGACATTCTCATATGCTGGTTTTGAACAGCAACCGAAGAAATTTGAGAATCCTAAGATACTGTTACTTAACATTGAATTGGAGCTGAAATCAGAAAAAGAAAATGCTGAGATAAGGTTAGATTAATTAGGGTCTCTTATAAAAAAAATAGTTTTTTTAAGAAATTCATACCTTAGTAATATATTGCTGTACTTCGCAGGCTATCAGACCCATTGCAGTATCAGTCAATTGTTGATGCAGAATGGAATATTATTTATGATAAATTGGATAAATGTGTGAAGAGTGGAGCCAAAATTGTTGTCCCGTCTGGCTATCGGTGATCTAGGAACACAGGTGTGCATCCTCTTTCACGTATTTTTAACATTGATAACTAAATATGTGTATACTTGATCCAACTTGATGCAAACATTAAATGCATGAACATGTACTTATAATTGCTAAAAGTCCTTTTTTAGTTCACTAAAGTTTCCCATTGATAATTTTATTGTGCAAGTTGCCTGCTTGGACAGTATGCAGTGTTGAGACATTAGTTGTGCCTAGTACTGTAGTTTGGATTTCATCTTGAGGAAAATTCAGGAAGTGTAATGTGAATAACTGATTAACAATTATCATCTAGTAAGTTGTTTGTTTTGTTCAGTATTTTGCAGACCGAGATATCTTTTGTGCTGGCCGTGTTGCTGAAGAGGATTTGCAGAGGGTTGCTGCAGCCACAGGTGGAACTGTACAGACATCAGTCAACAATGTCATTGATGAGGTCTTCCCTTTGAATATGCTCAAAGTTTATATGCCAGTGTATTGTCAAAATATATTAGTATCAAGCACCGTTAGAATTATATGATATGGTATTAGGTTAAATTCCTGTCTTTTTCATTTGGTAAAGTTATTGAGATTGGTTTGTTAAATAGGTTCTTGGATCCTGTGAAATTTTTGAGGAGAAGCAAGTTGGAAATGAGCGGTTTAATATATTTAGTGGATGCCCTTCTGGCCAGACAGCAACGATTGTTCTCCGTGGGGGAGCTGACCAGGTATTTATTTATTGAGATATGTTTAGCCATTACGTTGTTGACGAAAAATTCTATGGTCTCCATCAGTTCATTGAGGAAGCAGAGCGCAGCTTACATGATGCAATTATGATTGTTCGGAGGGCCATGAAGAACTCTACTGTAGTTGCTGGTGGGGGTGCTATAGATGTATGAATTCATCTCTTTTTCTCAAACAATTGTTATTGTGATACATGTATAATAACACCTTGATGACTAGTAATGTTTTGTTGTTTCATAGATGGAGATAAGCCGATATTTGAGGCAGCATGCACGCACAATAGCCGGGAAGTCCCAGCTATTTATAAACTCATATGCAAAAGCTCTCGAGGTATGTTTTCAAGATTTCTGGGAAGGTTATTAATCTGCCTTCCGGACCAAAAGAAGCCAGGACAGTTTACTACTACGAGCAAGTGCATTTTTAATTTAATTTTCCACTTGTGTAAATCTAGATTTTGAAATTGAACTGAATGTTATTTCATTACTCGTGAAAATCACAAAGTGAAGTGGGCAGCTATTTGGCTTCCTCTTTTAGGTGTGCGGTAGTACGGAGTACTTGTCCGAGACTTGGAGTGTATGATTGTTTGAATCAGAATTCTTTCATTTAAAATTTTAAAGACCGCGACAAGGTTTAACCTTGTATGGCATGTTGTTATATGTTAGTAGTAACCCTCCAAAGCTAAGTATCTTGTAAGTTATGAAGAATCAATTTTATATTTGATGTACCTTCCTGGCTTAGTATTAAACTTCCTCAATGTTTCTAGCTATATGAGAAATCAGTGCAAGCAGTTACATTCTACAATTAACATGTCGGTGGAATATATGGCAGATTTTCCTAGGAGAAAATTAACTTCAATATAACTAGCATGTGGTGGTTACAATGGCAGTTGTGAAGTTTACAGTTTTGACTTTCACCTACTTGAGAAAATAGTGGTAAAAATATGGATTAATTTGAATGTGAGTAAGAGTGGGTGGGAAACATGAAGTGGGACTAGGCAACTATTCTTGCGGACTTCTATAGAGTTCTACCTCTGTTGCTGCTGGTTGCTTTCTTTTAATGAAAAGTCTCGATATCAGCCAAAGTACTTGCTTGTTGATTGCATAAGCTGTGCAGTCCATATTCAAGTCCTAGGGGAATTGACAATTGCTATTAAAAGTTTCCCATTGCATGAACCACCCTTCCTGTATATGAATCCAAATTAAACTCTTCAACCCAACTCCAATTTAAACCCGACAACCGAAATCCAGGATACAAAATGTAAATTAGGCTATAGGCATTTAGTCATAATTTTATAGTTGTTTTTTTGCTTTTCTCCTATAGGAAAACAGTAAATTCTTACTTCAAAAATGGTAATCACTTTATGTTTTATTTTAATATATGTAAATTCTATGTTACAGGTTATCCCACGTCAACTTTGTGACAATGCTGGATTTGATGCAACTGATGTGCTAAACAAGCTAAGGCAGAAACATGCGCTAGCATCAGGTTAGCTGCTTTTCTGTTTTATTTCTGCACATGTATATTTGTAATATAATTTTGATACCAATTACATGTTGGTTTGGGTCCTGTATATATTTCCTCTGGACTATAAGCGGTGGATCTGTCCTTTCATTAAATCTTGTACACTTGTATATTATATGCTGTTCCCCTAATTAATTTAGCCATTTTGAGGATTGATTATCTAAATTCTTACTTGCTGTATGCACCCTTCTCAAAAGAACTAGTTAAAGATCATATATGTGTTCCCTTCTTGTCTTTTTTGGTTTTGATGTTACAACCAGCCCTTTGTTGTTGGGTTGTGCATGTGTGTGTTTGTTTAGTTACTTTATGAACATTGCTGAAAAACTATGTGTAGGAGAGGGTGCTCTTTATGGGGTAGATATCAATACAGGTGGAATTGCTGATTCGTACGCAAACTTTGTGTGGGAACCAGCTGTCGTGAAGGTATATTAAAGTTTTCACGTACTGTTTGAATTAAATATTCTGTTCTGTTGCACTCATTGTAAGTATGATTACTTGATGGATCTTTCTAAAATGATTCCCCTCCAGATCAATGCTATAAATGCAGCTACAGAGGCAGCTTGTCTAATTCTAAGTGTTGATGAGACGGTAAAGAACCCAAAGGTAATATTGTTTTCTCTTTCTTTTACAGCTGCTGATAGTTTGAAGCTTTTTGCAAGTCGGACATTTTCTCAACTATTATATAAATGACTTGAATCAGAGTCATAGTTAGGAATATATGCCTTGTAAGTGAGTATCTATTTTAATAAATCTTGGGATGAGCGAGAATCAAACCCAGAACGTGGGACGACAAGAGATATGCCCTTACCACTTGCGCTATCTCATTGCACTCCACAGTCATAGTTAATAGTAGACCCTATCCAAAAAAAGAGAGTTAATAGCAGACTGATATTTTAGAAGCAAACTACTTTATTATCATTGTTGAGTTAGTTGATTAAACCAAGTAGTAAAATAACCACCTTGAAACTAGTGTTTAACTTCAAAATCACCCTTCTTTAGTTGTTATCCTTATTTGCGTGTTGCTGTGTTTATTTAAGATTTTAAAACTTCTGATGGCTTCTGACAACATTCACTATGCAGTCTGAGAGTGCACAGGGTGAAGCTGCTGCAAGTGCAATGGGAAGAGGGCGTGGCGGCGGTGCTCTCCGTGGTCGTGGAAGAGGGATGCGCAGAAGATAGGTTTTTAGTTGTATATTTACGTCATTGCTGGTTGGTTTACTATTTGAAGTTCCTTGGCACGGACAGCTTGAGAGTTCAACCATTTGTATTTTTCTTGTTTATTCATCCTTTTGTATCCTAAGTAGAGATTTGAGTCTATGTTATTTTGTTATTGTGATTTATTCCCTAGTGGCACACTTTTGGTTATAATGCTTCAATCCTTGTATGCCTTTGGCCAATTTTGACTGTTAAAAGTTAACATTATGTCTTAGATTTGCATCCTCGTATGCCAGACAAACTCCCGCGAGTTTTATGAACTACGAACATCTTTGGTTTTCGAAGTAAGGGTAAAGTGCAGAGTGGTGGCAACATTACTCAATGTTTCACTATTTACTGGGGCATTTAAATATGTATTGCATTACAAAGAAGTGTTTGACCACCGAATAATGATGGGCAACCATTGTTTAAAATTTGTTTCAAGCAACCGTACTGTAAGGTGGTGTTGTGCAAGAATAGAAGTGCTCGTGTCCTTTGTTGGCCTGCTTGACCAATCATATTATCAGTTGAAAAATGGAAAATAATTCAACCTTAAATATCAAGAATGTGCCCAACACGAGTGAGTATATATTATTTTATTTTAGGGATTTTATACTATTGCGAGTTAATTTTTTTTGGGTAATGCTAGGTATCCTAAATTTTTTATCAAAAATTTTACCAAATGTTATGGCATAAATGTGCGATAAATTTTGATTTGTGAACGTATATGAATACACGTGGATTCTGTTTTATTATAAGCAAAGTTAGCAAGTATATGTATGACACAACAGTAAACATTTTGAGGTCTTTAGTATTTTTCATTTTTTTTTCCCATCATTTCGAATTCTTCTCTAGTTAATCTATACATCACCATAACCTGTAAAATATTCTTGTTGAAGTTGGGGAATAAACAAATTCACTCTTCAAATTATTAGCAATTTTCACGTGAGACTAATTACTTGGCCATCTAAAAATTTAAGAAATAAAATATACAAATACTTCAAAGAAAATAGGAAATGAAATATACGAAAAATGCAGAATCAGTGAAAAACAATATTCTGAATAAACAATTACTCAATTAAGCGGGACATTTTTAAAACAAAATTTCAAATATTTTTCTATAAAACGACCCGGCCCTAATTTTAAAACCCACCTTCATTTTCAAATCAAAAGTCTCTTCTCTCATGATACCTAAACTGTTGGATTTGTTCCCCACCTCCCCTTCCCCCTCTGTTTCTCCACCGCCTCCACCGCCGCTCAATTCTCCCGGATCCGCCACTCATCTTCCTCTCCGATCCACAGATCCACCTCGTGCCGCTGATGCTCCACCTCGCGCCGCCGCTGCTCCACCTCGCGCCGCCGCTGCTCCACCTCGCGCCGCCGCTGCTCCACCTCGTGCATGTATGTATGTATTTGTCTATGAATGTATGTATGTGAAGCAGGATTTAATCGGTGTATTTTGTTATTGTATTCAGCGTTCTCTTGATCTGCCTCCCCGCTTCACTGCTCTCTCCGGCGTTCCTCTCCGCGCCACTGTAGTCCGATCTGCCTCCGGCGATCGAATTACCTGCATCTATGTAAGTTTATTGTTTTTAATTATATGTATGGCAACATTTAATCGGTTATTGTATTGTAATTTTCGGTTATTGTATTTTATTGTAGCGGTATTCTCCTGATCCAGTCCGCTCTGCTGCTCCACTCCTCTCTCCGGCATTCCTCTCCGCTCCTCTCCGCGGCACTCCTTTCCGCTCCCCTCTTCCTCTCTCCTACACTCTAATCCGATCTGCCTCCAGGGGTCCAATTTTATGTTTCTATGTGAGTTTATTGTTTTTAAGTTTATTGTTTTTAATTATATTTGTATATGTATGGATGCGAAGCAGGATTTAATGGGTGTATTTTGTTATTGTATTCAGCGTTCTCCTGCTCCACCCCGCGCTGCTCCACCCCGCGCTGCTCCACCCCGCGCTGCTCCACCCCGCGCTGCTCCACCCCGCGCTGCTCCACCCCGCGCTGCTCCACCCCGCGCTGCTCCACCCCGCGCTGCTCCACCTCGTGCTGCTCCACCCCGCTCTGCCAATCCACTCTCCGCCACTCCTCTCTCCGCTACTCTAGTCCGATCTGCCTCCGGCTATCCGGTTTTGTGTATCTATGTGAGTTTGTTGTTTTTTAATTATATTTGTAGTATGTGAAACATCATTTGATCGGTATTTGAATTTTGTTATTGCAGATACATTCTCCTTCTCCACCATTCCGCCCCGCTGCTCCTCTCTCCGCTCATCAGAACTCTAGTAAAGATCCATCAGTTTAAGAGGCTTCTAAGTGACTAGTATTTCAAATATGTTGTCAAGTTGATTTGACTTTGTTGATTTGACTTTGTTTAGACTTGTTCGTAATATTGATATTTTGTTTGGCAATGGTGTCAAACAATTCATATTTTAGTGGTTTACTATTTGTAAACAATGGTGTTTGTCTATGTCTATTGTTTGGGTTAACTGGTATAACTAGCATCTTTATATTATCCATCGTGGATGATATTAAGAATTTGTCTTTTACAGTACATTGTCTTTTACTTGGAGTTATTTTATTTACTTGTGATTCTGGGGATCATTGCACAAGGAATCATAAAGTGTCTGGGGATACTGGGAACTTTATGATTCCTCATATTGTTGGCTCTTGCGTCCTGTGTTTCTGCTTCCCAAAGTCGAACAATGAGCCTGGCGGATACTGTTCTGATGCAATTACGTCTTAAAGAAACTTGACCCCCTTTTTCGTCGTATCTAGTGGTGTTTTTGTTAACAATGCAAATCACTTTGAGTAGATAGTTGTATGGCGTTGCATTAATATGATCTGATCCTAAATTCCCTATTTCTCTGGTCTTTTAGTTTATTATAAAGCTGTCTGAATGCACATGCTTGTTACCGGCTCTTGTTATGTAGATAAAGATCTTGTAGTTGTAATTTTTAATAATGGTTTATGGTTAAAAGTCGGTGCGCAAGGTTGTCTTTCTACTTAATAGGTTGCACGAACGTCTCCAGGAATGTAATGGAGATGAGGTTTTGGAATGTAAAGTCTCCAGAAATTAACTGAATGGGCTCTGAAATGTATAGGTTTTCATTCTCGTTGCCAGGGTAATGGAGATGACATCTATCAAAACTCAGCCGTTCAGATTCAACTGCAGTATCTACATTCAAGATTTTTCTTGTTCTGGCAGGAAACAATCTCTCTGGAAAGGACTTCACAGATGCCTCTGATGCAGCTTGTTTCCCTCTTACTCTGTTCTCTAGTTCATTTGATCCCGATTGGGCATCAGGTATATCAGCGACTGCCATCCAAGGGTTGTTGAGCATGTTGGTAGATGGGGGTGCAGACAATGTCAATCAATGTTTTCTTGAAGCCTCGCGTTTTGGGAGTACAGAACTTGTATGCATCCTGCTGCAGGTATGTGTTCTTATCAGGCCATTGAAGTCATGGTTTTTTTATTTTTATTTTTTTCTTCGGAGTTCAATAATAAATTCTTCTTGGAGTGGAATTTAGATCTTTTAATTAGTCCCCTTCAACTGGTAAAACACAGTTGGAAATTGCCAAATCATTTTTTATATCCCTCCTCGGGTTGTTGATCATGTTGGTAGATGGGGGTGCAGACAATGTCAAACGTATAGTACCACCTATCTGGATGTCAAACTTCACTGGTCTGCTTATGTTCTTGACGTAGTGCAACCAATGTTGACCTTGATTGCGGCACTTTCTCAGATTAAAAATTACACATGAAATCTAGTAATAGAAAGTGATCAGTGAGATGTTGGAAGTATAATGTTGAAAATTGAGATTATGTATTTCTACTGCAGACTGCAGTTATGATTACAAGGCAAGCATCTTGCTGTTCGTACTGTCAAGTTTTATTCCATTTATCGTGTTTACTAATCTGATCTGTAGCCATGTGTAGTCTTGTGATGTTTTCCTCATTCCTAAAAGTGATGTGACATTATGGTAAACTAGCAAACAAATTGACCAAAGGAACCTGTGTTCTGGACACTATCAATTAGGCACATATGGTTTCAGTCGATCAAAGAACACTCCAATCTTATAGTTGTGCATATAGAGGCCAGCTCCTCACTGCATACAAGGCCATTTTCAGCTGTTAGACTACCTTTAAGCTGTAAACTCACTTTAACCTCAGAAATGAGTGTCCGTTTTTGTACTTTTGCATTGCATTACTTGTCATTGTGTTGAAGAATTATTTTATCTATTTTTGTCTCATACAGCAAAGAGATTGCCTCGTCTGCACCCAGTGGCAAACCCATCTAGGGATGGTTCTTACTGACAGGTCTGCTGATAGAGCTTTTTCTACTTCTTGTTGCTCTTAAGCTTCTTTAATGGTTCTAACAATTGCATCTGCATGAGGTTTTTTAATACTTATGTACAGTGTCCTTGTTAAGTTTTACTATCGTAGCTTTTGCAAATTTATATTGAAGTTGTCCCTTCTAAATTACTTTGTATGGTAGTGTATACTGTTAGTTGAACTAAAACCAAGTTGGAATAAAAATACTTATCGTTGTAGAAATTATGAGTTGGACTCATAAGTTGAGTTAGAAAGCACCCCTAATTCGTTTTTATGGAGTTCTAAGTTATAACCCATCGTTCTTTAAGAAACTTTTGTTTATTTATTTATTTGTTTATTATCTATTTATAAATAAGAAGAGGCTATCATTGCAACACTCACTCACCAACATTTATATAACTAGGAAACTTAGCCGCGGCACGGACGGCTTTTTATAAATATTACAAAAATAATTTTATATTAAAAAATATGTATCCCAAATTTTAATTATAAAATATTTTAAAAAATGTAAAAAAAATAAGCAAAATTGTATTTAAATATAGATTTTATGTTTTTTTTGTAGTTATTCAAAATATGTAAATTATTTTTAGTTGAAGATTCGAAAAATGATTTTAGTTACGATATAAGACTAGCCTATAACCCGCACGATGAATTGTTTAATAGTTGTTAACTTATTGTTTGTGTATACAATTTTTATTAGTCGGATATTAAATGAATTTCTTAAAAAACTAAGTACGTCTCTAAATATATTTTTATTGGTTATTGAAATTTATAATTATAATAATAAGACATGTTAAAAATAATAAATAAACTTTCAAAATAAAAAAATTATTTAAATATGTTTTTCAAATAATTAGGCCTACTTTTAAAATAATTAGAGTAATTTGTGATAATAAATTATAATATATTATACTAATTAAAAATAATATACTTTATTAGTATATTATTTTAATTGATGTGTAATAATTATGCTTAAATAAATATAGTTAGAGATGTACTAAAATATTTTTAAATAAATAAGTCGGTAAATTGGTCCAAGTATATTGACTTATAAAGTATAAGTTGATCACACGATCCAAAAAAAAGATATACACTTTGGCAAAAAAAACTAATCGATTAGTTATTAGTAATTATAATATTATTATTTTATCTTATTAAATAAAACTGCCCGTGATATTTTTAAAAAATAAGAGGTTTTAGTTAGGAAAAATAAAAAAGTAGAAATTTTAGTTATAAAAAAGAATATATGATTTGGCTAATAAAGGTAATTCGTTAATTATTAGTATTTTATGTTACTAAATTAAATTGCCCTTGAAGTTTTAGTTAGGAGAAATTTTAGTTAAAAATATAAAAAAAATATACGCTTTGGGAAAAAAAAACTAATCGATTAGTCATTAGTAATTATAATATTATTATTTTATTTTATTAAATAGAACTATTCGTGATTTTTTTGGAAAATGAGAGGTTTTAGTTAGGAAAAATAGAAAAGTAGAAATTTTAGTTAAAAATATAAAAAAGAATATATATTTTGGCTGAAAAGATAATGGGATAGTTATTAGCAATTATAATTTATTATGTTATTTTATTAAATAAAACTGCCTGCGATATTTTAGTAAAATGAGATGTTTTAGTTAGAAAAATAGAAAAATATTCTTTATAATAATTTTAATATTTGATCTAACGGGTCTCATCGATTTAATCATAAATCTAACGGATATGAATTGAGTGACCAGACTACATCAATGTTTCGTCTTTAATATAATAGTATAGATGCCGTATGTGATAACTTTAGTATATATATATATATATATATATATATATATATATATATATATATATATATATATATATATATATATATATATATATATATGGGTCATGTTCCTTGTAGAACCCTTAACCTTAGAACCCTTAGAACTCTATCTTATTTTTTAAAATAATATATATTTATTATATGAAGGTCATGGGTAAAGTTGTCCAAAAACACAAAATACATAATTTAGAGTTAATTAATATTTTATTAACGATAATAATCATACATCGATATCGATCACAAAATTCTCCATCATCATCATAAAATTTCCCCAATTATTTTTATTATTTTTTGTGAAAATATTCAAGTTATTGTACAAACACAATATCAGATAACAGTGTTCAGCAGCTGAACATTTAAATACAAGTAAGTTCAGTTGCAGAACTTTAAATTTTATATGTTTGATTTCAAATTCGATTGCATGACTTTTATGTTCAGCGGTAGAACACGAAAGTTATGGTATGAAAATAATGTGAATAATATTGTTCAACAGCCGAACATTATAAAAATAATCAAGTTCACTTGTAGAACTTTGTGAAAAAAAGTAAGTTCAGTTGTAGAACTTTGAAGTTCATATGCATAACTTTTAAAATTCAGCTGCAGAACACTGTATTTATATTATGAAACAAAATAGGTTCGGCAGTAGAATCTTTTTATTCCAAGAATACCCTTATAAGATTTTGTATATAAAAATGAGTTGAATCTGAACAGTTGATCTAGTAATAATCCAACGGCTTATAACAGTTCTTTTTTAGTGATTGGTTCTCTTTATATATATATATATACGATTTGGCTAATAAAGACAATCGGTTAATTATTAGTATTTATAATATTAGTATTTTATGTTACTAAATGGAATAACCTGTGTATATTTTTTGAGATTTTAGTTATGAGACATATTAGTTAGAAAATATAAAAAGAATATATACTTTGGCCAAAAAAGCTTATCGGTTATTTATTAGTAATTATAATATTATTATTTTATTCTATTAAATAGAACTACCCATAATATTTTTAGAAAATAAGATGTTTTAGTTAGGAAAAATTAAAAAAAAAAGTAGATATTTTAGTTATAAAAAAGAATATACACTTTGGTTAATAAATGTAATTGGTTAATTATTAGTATTTTATGTTACTAAATGAAATTGTTTGTAAGAACCGGGAAACCGTGGGTATATTTTTAGAGTTTAATATAATTTCTTTTACGTTATTTGTGGATTTAAATACATTCTGTATTTAAATGTGGGGAAATTTTCGATAAATGATCATATGTGTTTGTCCTATAAATGCTACGTGAATTTTGAGGTAATTAGACTGGTATTTAAAAAGTGAGTTATTTTATTTTAAAGTTATCGTAAATTTTTGAACGAAGAATTCCGTTCGTTTCGTAATTGTTCGGGAAATTGGTACATCATTCGTACCAATAATTCATTCGTTAAGACAGGGGATATTTTTGAGTAATTGTTATAAAGATATTTTGGTTCGTACATATAGATAGTATTAAATTATTCTCGCAATTATCCGTACTTTTTGATGATTATCGTTTTGTAACCGGTACGCTATATTCGAATAAAAACGATCCAACGGATCAATATTGAACCAAAAATATCGGTTGAGGTATTATTTTCCGTTTAATATAAATAGCCATATCGTAATTATTTTGCGTATAATAAAGCGTATAATATACCGATAATTATCTAAAAATACCCGAAATCCCTAAATCGTGTTCTTGGTGTTCTTCGTGTTCTTGAGAATCAAACCAACTTTTGAAGGGGTTACCGGAATCCGTTTTCAACGTTCTAGTAGTCGAATCGAAGGTCTTGGAATCTAGTTTCATAATCTACCATCAGAATTCGTGTGGGGTAATTTTTAAACCTTGTACGAAGCTTTCTTTAATTCTGGAAAATTAGGGTTCATGAAATATTTGGGGCTTTTTGATTTTGAGCTTGTTCATGTGATTTGTTGATATTTATAGCTTCGTATGGTTGTAAGGAGTCCAAATATGTGTTCAATTTCATTGTTTGATTCCCGGATTGTTCAATTCGAAAATTTAGGGTTCTTGAGCTCGAATTGGGGCTTTTTGATTTAGAGTTTGTCCGTTGATTTTGATGGTTCCTATAGCTTCATATGATCATGGGTAATCGATTTACATGTTTTATTGAGTCTTTCTATTCCTAGATTAGCTAGTTCGAATTGTTAGTTTGTTTTCGAATTTTCAAACCATTAGTTCGTAAAATATGTTGATTGTTTGTGTATGAGGATATGGGGGTTAGATTGTACGTGTCCTAATCTTTGTTTTGGTATATAGAACATTGAGTTTGGTTGAGGTTTGGTGCTAAACGAATTTTGGCCGGATTTTTGGCCGGAGTTTTATTGCCGGCGGCGGCCGGTTGGCCATTAAAGCTGGCTTGAAGCTTTCAAGGAAGAAGATGAATAGTGTTTCTAGAATTATTTTTTTTATAATTCAAAAAAAATAGTTTAAAAATTCTAAAAATCATATTTTTGATTTAAAAATACATTTTTATATTCAGAAAATTTTATGAATTTATAAATATTTATTTAAATTCGAAAATTTATTAAATTTAATTATTTTAATTATTTTTGATTAATAATTTATTTATTTAATTAATTGATTAATTTTAATAATCAGTTAATTCTATTAAATAATTATTAATTAAATCTAATTAATTTAAATTAGATTTAATTATTTTCTTGGCTTGGTTTTATTCATACGAATTTGTTTGAGTGTTTGGAATTAGTCAATTAATTTTATATTAATTGATTAAATTGTTTTTAAATCTTTATATTGGGATAAATGATCCGATTTTTGATCTAAAAATATTTTGAGGTTTAAATCATTTGAAATGAGAGTCGTATATTTTTCTAAAATTATTTCTTAGATGTTACGAGGCTTATGTGATTTAATTATCACAATTAAATGACGATATGTGCTATGTAAATTATGTGAACTATCTGGTTAGTGAGTCATAAATACTAAGAAGTGTTTTGTGACTTGTTTAAATGTTTTAATTGTGTCTAATATTATCACGAGGGGTAGTTAGAATAGAAATTTGTCGGTATTGTTAGAAAATGAGATTGACGAGACCGTTGACTTAGATGTGGACTTTTATATTATGGAGATTTTAGACGAGCGTGATATGTAAATCATTTATTTAGTCAATCGTAACTATTCTATCAATTGAAATATGGCTATCTATGTAACAGAGGCTATTGAACGAGACGAGCCAGATTACCGAAATATGTTAAATGAAGGAAGTCGGAGATGGATGAAGTATTGCTTGCGACTGGTTGATCTATCTGAGAGATGACACAACACTGGGGAAACGTCAACACGCATAGGGGATCTTTCCAAGTATTTTATTCCAATAGAGGTATTGGTAAGAATAGTTAATGCGTCAGAATTAAGTTACATAATGATCGTACTCTAGAGATTTAAATAGCGTTTATGTTGGACTATAGAAATAGACACGCGAATTCAATCTCGGGGAATCAGACTTGCGACAAGCCGACAACTACGAGAATGTCATATCCATGAATGATCAAGAAAGAGAATTATGGTGCCATGAAATCAAAGAGAAATGAAGTCGTATTATTTCAGCCTTACGTAATAGCTAAGGACCAGAGGCAAGTGTTTATACTCTTCACTTATTTTCCAAGTGTTGGCTCTTTTACACTAAACTGCAATTGTTATTATTATTTCTTGTTAATGCAGTTATCGGATTCAGTCCTTTATTCGAACTTATATATATGTTATGTATAATCCGGTTTATTTCCTTCAGAATGTAAGGCTTATCTGTTATAAGTATACTTTTTGAAGGACTTGAACTATTTCTTTCAGTATTCAATAAACCCTCTGATTGATATTCTTACTTATCAGATTCATATTGCCATGCTAAATGAGAAAAGTGTAATTATTTTGTTGAAACTGTGATTTGAGTTATGAACCCGATAAGGGTAAAGTTGTGATTTGGAAAAATGAGGGTTTTATATTGAACCCGTGAATTGGGAAATACATGGGCCGTACGCCGGTCGCGAATTGTGAGAATGATATTTTTGGCCATGGTCAATAAGTGCCAAAATGGGCTGATTTTTGATTGTGTTGCCCAGGGATCCCAGTTTAGCCTGCTGTGGACCACAGTATGGTTGGCGAGCTAAGAGCGATCGATCGCCGGCTTAGCTCGTAGCGTTTAGTAGATTCCAATTCATTTATTTTGATGATAAAGTGAGAAAAGTTACTTATATGATATTAGATTACTTTTAAAGTTATGTATTGGTATTGATAATCAAGTTTCATTGTTCTTAAATTCCATTGAGAATTTCCTAATACCTGTTCTGTACTGTTTTGTTAAATTTCATATTTATTGAATCATACATTGATATTCAGAGTTATATTCTATCACACTGGCTGAGCATTTTGGCTCACTCTTGCTTGTTTCACCTTTTTAACCCTCCAGTGAAAGGTAGATTGACAGTATTTAATCGTATAACTATGGAATGAGAAGAGTCAAGATGATGTTGGGAAGACGAGTTGATGCAGAGCATTTGGATTTAGTGTAAGGTTATTGTATAAAGTTGATTTCTAGTAATTACTATATTGTATAAGATTAGTTTGCCTGGTATACTTCTTATCGAAGTTATACTAGTGTTTTAGAATTTGTGCAAAGAGAATTGTTGTAAAAGGAAGTTAAAGTTTGTGAAATTTTGGATTCTTGTTTCTAGCACTATAACCTAAAAGATCTTGGTTTAGTTGGGGTCGCAGATGTATATTTGAATTTGTTTAATATTTAACAGGTTGTTTTTAATTGAGATTTTAGCGTGACGACCAAATTCTTTGACCCCGGATTTGGGGGCGTTACAAGTTGGTATCAGAGCAGGGTTATAGTAAAACTAAAAACGAGAGTGCGTAGGAGTGTATATAGTTATATAAGGAACGTCAGAGCTCATTTAGAGTTCGTGTTGGACTATTGGATATAGTACCAATGAGTGAGTTAAGATAAGGGTATTCGATTGAGATGATTGTGCTAAGCTGGATAGAACTTCTCACGGTTGTAGATGTCTACGACGGAATCTTCAAGGACTATTATGAGTCGACGACAACATACGATATTGATAACTTTACGACGTGGAAAAGAAAGGGCTTAGAATCGGATAACGAGCTATCGAAGGAGTCGACAGAGAAGGCATATGTGGAGACCTTTGTAATACCTTCCCATCCTAACGAAATATTTGACATTCCTTTAAGCGAAACTTGTGTTGGTAAATGTATTCCACCTTTTGACTTTGTATTTGATACCTTTGATCAATCATGTTTCCAATTGTGTCGGAGGTTGTTATGATATCCATTTCAGATTTTGAGGCCTGTTGAAAATTTGTTATGTGAATTTCAACTCTTTCATTCTTCAGGGGTGAATCACTCTTATTGTAATGTAACACTCTTTGTTCGATATTTTCTTTTCTGGTTATTCTTCTTTTCTGAAGTAACACTTTTGGGGATCTACTAAGTTTCAATCCAAGGTGTGTATCTGAGAATTTCTCATCAATTGATTGTTAATTTGACTTTAGACCCATTTTATATTTCTCTACTCCAGCTGAGACGAACAACCCTATTTATAGGGGACACAAGGACTATCTGTCTGTGTGATAGAAGTCTGATGGGACGCCGTCACTTGTGTGTTGTGCAATAAAAGAAGGCTAATTACCTTTAGTAATGTCTTAATTAAGACACACAACATTGAGTTCATGTGATCAAATTGATCTCTCAGTGATTCTTTTATTCCCAGGAATGTTTGCTTTCAAATTTGTAAATTTAGTAACCACAGTTGTGGAACCCTTGTTATGATACGGAATATTTTCAATTCAAAATATCACGAATCTTGTTACCGAGGTGTAATAAGGAGGACTCGTGGTTTTGGTTATTTGGTGACTGAGGGGAATTCACAGTACGGAGTTGTTACAGACGGATACGTGGGGAAGCAGAATGTCCTGATAAAGTGTTTTGAAAACGCCTATGGGGTTTGAACCTGCCAGGTAAGGTAGTAAATTTCCTCTGGTGATCGTGTCGTCAAGTGTTGCCCACTGTTGTAGTTTTGGGGAGTAAAAAAATCAATGTGAATCCGGTTTGCTCATGGTGCCAGATGCAGGCAGAGGATGCTTTACATGTTTTGTTTGACTGTTGTTTTGCGAAGGAGGTGTGGGTAAGGATTGGGATTGCAGAGGCAGTACAAATATGCTCTAATGATTCTGTAATGTCTGTATTAAATCGAGTTTTTCAACGAAGTAGTAGAGAGAAATGTGGGCTAGTGGGTCTGGTATGTTGGGGTTTATGGTCGAGGCGCAACAATTGGATTTGGAATCATGTCAATACATCCAGTTTTGGTGTCCAATCTAGAGCAGTATGTTAGCAACTTCTGACTTTAAGCTGTTTTTTTACTTTAAATCATTTTCTGACTTATTACACAAACAAATATTTTTCAGCTTAAAGTCAAAATACACTTTGAGATTAGGCTCATTAACATTTCACATCCAATGATTCGTTGTCATTAAATTATATGGTTTCTGTTTTATCATGCTTACTTTTGTTCATTTGTAAAAAAGAAAAAAAAAATACTTTTAAACTTCAGATTCTGAAAATTACTTGCGATTTAACTTGCTACTATTCAACTAAATAGCATTTGTGATTGTAATAATAATTTAAATAAAAGAAAAACATACCAAACGAATTATTAGCAGTTAGATTTTTGAGAATTGGATTACATTCTTTTATTAGATTTTACCCAAACAGGTAGAATTACCAACATATTGTCATGCAAAATCTGCAATCTAATTGAACAATTTATATATATAAAAAAAGGGAAGGGAAAAAGAAAAAAAAAAGGCATGGCAGTGCAATTGTACGGAGCAAGAAAAAATCATCTCGATTATATGAAGAAAATGCACAATGTCAATCAATGAAGACCCACATTGCATTACAAGAATCATCAAGAAACACCCCCATTTATAAAATCTTTATCGGAAACACAGCAGCCTAAAGAACAGAGCAAAACAAGGAAATACAGGGCACAAACATGTATGTGAATCAGATTTGATCTGCCCAAGAACTTCATCCAACGGCAAAACTGGCTGTTTTCTCGGTTGTGTCGAAGACTCATCATTCCCAGATAGTGCATAATCAAGAATGTGTTGAACTCCATGCACTGCAATGGCAGAGGACAGATACATATCAAGTTGAGTGATTCTTGAGTTATCAAGAGTGAAGTTGTGAGATGAAGTGTTTGTGACAAGAATTTATTTTGAGGGCAGGAGTGTTAGGATTCTTGAAAAGGGTCGGAAGATGTCACGAATTAAGTGACAACTGTTCAGATTATATTGCGCCAGAGTTTGTTATTGGACCATTGAGTACAGTTGGGCAAAGATGATAAAAGTGGACTAGCAAATATAACTTATGGCTAGCATAGCCTCATATCTCTACTCAAGTAAATACATCACATTACAAATACTATATATTCATACGCCTGTGTCCATCAACCTCACACACCTCGTCTAAAATCAAGTCGCGTTCTTCACTTGATTGACTGGTTCAATAAAGTTTTAAAATTGTTTCTGACTCTTCTTCAGTACTGGGGAATTCAGTTATATATACAACAAACAATTTGATAACAGCATTCAGCAAACAACAAAGCAAAACCACTAAAAAAGTGCCAAGCTAAATTTTAACAGCCAAGTCAGAGATTGAAAACTAACCAGCTAAGCTAAACCAGCCAAGTCCTGATAGTGGAGGTCCGACCAAATATAAGCAGCTGAAGTAATAACATAGAACAAACAATGCCTAGTCAGATCACTTGTAAAACAGTCTAAAGCATCTAGTATTGTACATATAACCATAAATACAAACATTTTAACCGTTATTAGATGTAGCTAAGTTAGTTGAAACTACCTTTTGTGCAAAAAGAACACAAACAAGCCATAATCAAGTCAATACCCACAGGAGAATCAGATAATCCATCACCATTAAAGCCTACACATCTCTCCAGACCATATGATCTAGACTCCTGCGATTCTGGAAACCTGAAACAATCAATTGACTCACTTTTGCTCGAGCCCAAATTATCATCACCAACCTCATCCTCTTCACTCTCACCATCATCGGTATCAAATTGTTCACATACAGTAGTGCTTTGTTCACCTTGAGAACCAACCCCTTCATCCTTTGCCTGATTCCCTCCAACATCAACACTATCCAGAATCCTCGGGCTTGTAGGCTTCACAATCAGAATAACAAGATTTGTACCTCCACAAAGCTCCACGGATATTGATGACCACTCTACGTTTACTGGATTAGCCAAAAGGTATTCCTATCTAACCAATTGCGACAATTCTAACTGGATAAAGATAGACTTGTATCAGACAAATAAATGATATAGATTACATAAATCATAAGCCGATACATTCCAACAAGTTAAGTCAACAACTTAAGACAAAAAAAGCACAGAAACTTACTTCTCTGAAAACATCTCGCAAATTATTTATATTTTTCGCGCCAAATAAAGCTATCGCATAAATCTTGAACAAAACTTTATACCAAATATACTGTGAGAAAAAAATCAAATCTGAATTTTTTGGGAACAATGCATCCCTTCGGGTCAACATGATTACCAAGAACTACATGTACAAGTGTAGAGAGTATGTTAATAACCCTCAATAACAGATATAAATAGAGTTGAAATGAATAAGATGACTCTTTTAATTTTACCCTAAGAGCAAAAAATTTAACATGTGCGTACAATTACGGCTTGGAGCAATGAGTTTATGCTGGACGTAGTCAACCTGCAACAAAGTTTTATAGATACCATTAGAAATAACATTCAACATATTCAAAAAATAGAGCGTGTAAAGCCTAGGTATGTCCGGAAAACTGATATGGGAGTTTGGCTCACAGTGACCATAAATATAAAAATTGGTTATTTTGGGGAATTTAAACATTTTAAAATTATTATTTAGAGTGAACAATGCTGAATATACACCTATAAACCTATTCTGATTCCAAAAACAATACACCCATTCATATACACATTGTTGAAATAACATCATATAATAAATAGTACTGCCAACTACAGTACATTGTCAATAATGATCCTCATTTCTTTTTAAATAGTTGCAACCTGGTTGAGGTTCCAAACGGGCACTTTTCAGGGTTATTTCTATGTTTGATGAGCTTACACTTCCAAGTAGCCACATTTGTGCAGGGTAAGTTACATGTGTTCGAACTTCTACGAGAGAATCCACTGCTCCTGCCACAAGGAACATCCTCAACTTGTAGATTCACGCAACATGACAAGATAGCTTCCTAACAGCAGGAGCAATCAGAACAAATGAAAGTAAATATATTTGCTTAAATTACTATACCAGAATTTCAACTTCACAAATCAGTCTAACAGTGACAATTATTTGGATATTAATTTTCCTTGACCAACTGGATAGCACACAGTACAAAGCTGTATAATTAGAGAGCACATGAATTTAAAAAATATTCTTGTAAAATTAACACATAACATTATGTTACTTCTGAATATGAGCACAAACCAAATAAAGAATTAGAATTGTAATTCTCATAGAGCTGAATTGCTAGTAGTCATAAGAGGTGAAGTGATGGTAGCCAAAGTTTCTTCCATTGGAAGAAGACAAATATGCTAAAAATACATAGAACACGTGCGAGTAAGCAACCGTTATTTGAGTTGATACTTGCAGGAGTTCCTTCTATTAGAAGCGTGAGTCATACTACTGGAGTCTAAATAAGGATAGTAATTTACGGAAGATAAATGCTCTACCTCCATGTTTACGTATGTACCTATCTAATACTCTTTATATATAAGACAAACCACATTTCAATGGAACACAATAGTACCAAAGTACCAAATTTGTTTATCACTAAACTCGGGTTTGATTCCTTGCAACTACATAATTAAACAAGATTTAGTTATGTAATTTAATTTCTTTACTTTCACCCTGGTTCGATTCCCTATTTATTCTTTGTATACTTTCATCAATACATTAAGAGCAGCCAATATCTCCACTCTTGCCCACGTCGTGAATTCTATTATCTATATCTGTCTCTACCTTTGTCACTGACTATGACAATTCTCCCGACTCCTTATATATCAATCATTTTCTGAGCATACCTCCAGATACCAACATATGTTCAGACATCAATACCACTTGCTAAATTTTATCAAACCTTGTGAAGGGTGTCTACACAATACATTTTTGATTATAAAAAGTAAAAACAAAACTGGACCAAACTGTTAATACTTGATACATGTTGATACAAACAGTTTCTATATTTCAATGGACATTAACTGCACTCTAAGATCAACGAAGATGCAATTTGTCGTGTTGAGCATTAGACAAAGGCTAAAACTTGGTCAAAAGTAACTAAATATATTCAGAACAAAGTTGATTGCACAAACCATTTGCAGGTGAGAGCTAACCTGACATATATTAACTGAAATGCATTACTCCTTTTTCAGGGTGCTACAATATTTAGATGGAAATGCCAAAGGAAACTAATAATACCAAAAATGATGATCCGCCGACAGTTTGTAGTGATATGTCATAAGCACCGTCACCGAGGAATGGTTGTGGTTAATCTGCACCAAACCAAATTAAAAATTACAATGTCATTAAAGAATCTAATGCTTACTCCATACTATCATGCCAGTGGATCAAGCACTCTAAAAGTTACAATAAAATTAAATAAATATTGTATGACTAAGAATACATCTAGAAAGAGTAAAGAGAAATATATTGAGTACCTCATGATCAGAAAGAATTGAGCATACATAGATATACGTACATACATAAGAGATATATATTGAGTACTTCATGATTGGAAAGAATTGAGCACACATGGATAGACATACATATATACGAGGCTATCCCGGCTGCAAAACCTCGGGCCGTCAAATCTGCCCTTAAAACGTGTAGTATAGAATTGCTCGCCATTGAAAAGAGAACAGGGAGAGTTGCAAAAAAGCTAGAAACGGTATGGAGGACATGAACGGAAGAGACAAAGCGAGGGCACCGTTTCACACACTATAAAGCCATAGGGATAGATCAGTAATTTTACTGAATAAATTTGGTCATTTGGAAGTGGATGTTCTCGTATAATAGATATAGTAGATTATGAATGAGAATATTGTTATTTTGTTCCTTTGTTTTTCTTTTCTGCATTGTTTTCTTCTTTCAAATTGCTTATGTAAAATCAGAAAAATAGCTTCAATCTTAACAGAAGAGATGGAGATCAGAGAATGAGAGGCGTGTGGGTGATGTGGTAGGGGATGGGGAAAGGGTCGAAGTTGATTGCGGAAGAGGTTGTCATAGAACTTTCTGGTCTGAGATAAATCATTTGCTACTCTCTAGGAAAAAAAGGATATAGACATAAAATTTTGTTCGAGAAGTATTATACTAGTACAATAAGCTGTAAACTGTGATATTATGACGATTACTTTCAATCTACTACAGCTGTGCAACAATCAGTTGGCGGGTATCTCTTAAATGTATATCTTCAAAGGGATGGAAGTAATCTGGATAAAGAGTTCAGTTTCGTACACAGTTGTTTATACGAGAGAAGAATGCAAAATCTTTAAGAACAATGATCTTAGAGAAAAGTACAGTGTTGTTCATTTAGTTATTTGTAAATTTATGTTCGAATTTGATGCCTAAACCCCCCAGTTTAAAATTTTCACACCAATATGCCTCACTTGTTGTTCATCTACAGATAACCAAATCCAAAAGAATGTTTATTCCTGTTCTGCTAAGTTTGTCACTTCCAACAACTAAATAGGCACACTGTTACTAACGGATATCTGGCTTGAAAAGCCAAGAATAATGAGCTCATGAGAAATTCTTCAAGTAAACAACAAATTGTGCAAGTATTGCAAATATGTAAGATATATCACGATATTTCAAGCAAGAAGGAAGGAAAAACAGTACAACAAAAAACTCTAATTAATATAGGTGCACAGAAAACAGATCCACAAAGTAGTGCATCTACTTAATAAACAATAATCTGGAAGTAGCCAGATATTGAATAATGTTGCTCAAATTAAAGTTAATTTACAGTAGGACTTGTGCTCAGGCTGCCTTGTATAAGAAGGAGATATCTTGTCAAAGATGACCAAATCTGATTCTCCACTGATATATTCAAATAATCTACTTTACTGAGTTTGCAAGATAACCTGTCTATATTATGTTTTGTAAGCTCGTCTGCATCTGAATCATTGAGTAGAGTAAGAGTCTGCATCATTGAGTAGAGCAAGAGTCTGAACAAAAGGAATCGTGCGCCTAAGTCTGCGACTTGTTGTGGGAACAAAGTCTTTATATTGCTTGGTCTCAACACCGTACGAGATTACATTTAATTCTTTGTCAATATTTTGAAGCAGAAGGTCACCATTGTTTCTAATGCCTAAAGGCTGGAAGTGTCCATCAATCCGGTGGGCATCTCTAGTATCCATTGTATTAAATTTGTTCAAACTGTGAAAGTCTAAACCCCACGAAGCCAAAATATCAGCAAAGGTGTCATCTTTATCTCCGTTTCCGAGAATAACAAGGGAGTCATTGTCCGTGGATGGTGTGAAGTATAATCTGCTAGCAGTCCATGATGTGAATCTCTCACTAAACATCCAATTGTCTACTTGCAACGAAATCAACATCCAATTGCCATCTCTGAGTGCAGGCCAATAAAATGTTCTGTTAACATATGCTAGTCTATTACTGTTCAAGAAGGAAGTGGTGACAGGAGCATCATCAGTGATTATCTTCCAGGAATTGGTGCTAAGACTATAGACCTCCACCGAACATGACCTGGTCGTGTAGCTGATCCTCAAGATGTTGTGATCATTGGTGTTGCTATCAAACCACAACTTAAAAACTGAATGTTGGTCATCACTAAGGTTCGGAGGAGGTGTTGGAAGTTCTTTCGATTTTCTAATAACAGGATTCCATAGATAAAGAGTGCGAGGATCATCAGACGTGTTATAGCAAATTAGTCCATTGCAGGAATCTAATTGTAGTAGATTAAGTGGAAAATCCAATCCGATATACTCATGGAATGCTTCAGTATCAGTATGAATTGCGAAATAAGGAGCTTCGAGTATTAGTTCATCCCCATTACAGTCATCTCTATGTCTTGCAAAACAAGGGTGATTTTCGAAGGCTTCAATTTCCTCATCATATAATGAACAAGGGTGTACAGCCCCATCGAACTCACAGAGAAGATATTTATCATCAACATAAGTAGGTTGTTGAATCAGAGAGAGATGAAACTTAACGAAGCTAGTAGAGGTTATGAAAGCATACCATGATTTGCAAACAGAGGTCCATCTCCCTAAAGATTTCAAGCATGTGACTCTTTCAATTATCTGCTCTAATATTTCTTCCGGCAGAAACTGTGGTGATAAACGACGACGCCCTCGGCCTTTCATTCTCAACAGGAGGTGGGGGTTTTAGAATTTTGAGAGAGAGAGAACTGGTTGGGAGAGATGAGAAAGAGATTATAACAAGAAATTAACCCAAAAATACACTTATATATATAGAGAGAGAGGGGGAGGGAGAGAGAGAATTGGGAGAGATGAGAGACGAGAGAGAATTGGGAGAGACGAGAGAGAGATAGAACTGGTTGGGACTTGGGAGAGATGAGAAAGAGAGAAAGAATGACAAAAATACCAACTTTTTTAAGGTTAAGTAACCAAAATATCCATTTTTGAGTTTTTGGCCATTTTTACCGACCAAATACCCATTCTTAGACCGGGTATCTCAAAAAATGTTAATTCTATATTTTTTGATGAAATATGTATTTAAAAAAAAAAAAAAAAAAATTGGGTGAATACCCGGTCTCAGAATGGGTATATGGTCAGATACCCAGTCTGAAAAAGCGTATTTCAGAATACCCAGTCTGAGAAAGCGTATTTCAAAGAAAATTTGAGCCGGATACCCAGTCTGAGAAAGCGTATTACGAGATACCCATTCTGAAAAAGCGTATCTCGAGATACCCAGTCTGAAAAAGCGTATTTCGCTGGTATTTTTGGCCAAATTTTCAAAATGTGGTATTCTGGTCACCAAATTTAAAAATTGTGGTAATTTTGACCATCACCCAGAAAGAGATCATGACAAGAAAGTAACCCAAAAATCCACTTATATAGAGAGGATACATACCTTACGTACCCTAATACTAGATTCCTAGTGTGGTTAGGATTTGTTATTAAAGTTTATTATTTTTAAAATTTTAAAAATTAATAAGAATATTTGAATACACTTCTGTGATTTCTAGTGTGTTTAGGATTTGTCATTAAAGTTTATTATTTCTAAAATTTTAAAAAGAATATTAAATACACTTATATGATTCCTTGTGTATTCAGGATTTGTCATTAAAGTTTATTATTTTTAAAATTTTAAAAATTAATCAGAATATTTAAATATATTTATATAATTCTTAGTGTGTTCAGGATTTGTCATTAAAGTTTATTATTTCTAAATTTTTAAAAATTAATCAAAATATATAAATACACTTATATGATTCTTAGGATTTGTCATTAAAGTTTATTATTTCTAAAATTTTAAAATTTAATTAGAAAATTTAAATACACTTATATTCAGCGTGTGAGATTAGCAGTACTAGTATAGAATATGTGTAACACACTTTGGATTTTGGACTATATGCTCTTTATACAAATTAATAATTAATAGCTACAATTTTTAATAATTGTATTTTGGTATTTATATATTATTTTATTTTTATTTTTATCTGGTAGAATAGTTCAAAATAAATTAGGGTTTTTTCCAGAAATGTTTAAGTTTAAAAATATTGGTAGAATATTTTTCTCAAGAAAGTAACCCAAAAATACACATTTATATAGAGAGAGGATACATAACTTACCTACCCTAATCCTAGATTCCTACTATGTTCAGGATTTGTCATTAAAGTTTATTATTTTAAAAAATTTAAAAATTAATCGGAATATTTGAATACACTTCTATGATTTCTAGCGTGTTCAGGATTTGTCATTAAAGTTTATTATTTCTAAAATTTTAAAAATTAATCAGAATATTTAAATACACTTATATGATTCATAGTGTGTTCAGGATTTATCATTAAAGTTTATTATTTCTAAAATTTTAAAATTAAGCAGAATATTTAAATACACTTATATGATTCCTAGTGTGTTCAGGATTTGTCATTAAAGTTTATTATTTCTAAAATTTTAAAAATTAATCAGAATATTTAAATACACTTATATGATTCCTAGTGTGTTCAGGATTTGTCATTAAAGTTTATTATTTCTAAAATTTTAAAAATTAATCAGAATATTTGAATACACTTATATGATTCCTAAAGTGTTCATGATTTGTCATTGAAGTTTATTATTTCTAAAATTTTAAAAATTAATTAGAAGATTTGAATACACTTATATGATTCCTAGTATGTTCAGGATTTGTCATTAAAGTTTATTATTTATAAATTTTTTTAAAATTTGTCATTAAAGTTTATTATTTCTAAAATTTTAAAAATTAATCAGAATATTTGAATACACTTATATGATTCCTAGTGTGTTCAGAATTTGTCATTAAAGTTTATTATTTCTAAAATTTTAAAAATTAATCAGAATATTTAAATACACTTTTATGATTCCTAGTGTGTTGAGGATTTGTCATTAAAGTTTATTATTTCTAAAATTTTAAAAATTAATCAGAATATTTAAATACACTTATATGATTCCTAGTGTGTTCAGGATTCGTCATTAAAGTTTATTATTTCTAAAATTTTAAAAATTAATCAGAATATTTAAATACACTTATATGATTCCTAGTGTGTTCAGGATTTGTCATTAAAGTTTATTATTTCTAAAATTTTAAAAATTAATCAGAATATTTAAATACACTTATATGATTCCCAGTGTGTTCAGGATTTGTCATTAAAGTTTATTATTTTGTAAAATTTTAAAAATTAATCAGAATATTTAAATACACTTATATGATTCCTAGTATGTTCAGGATTTGTCATTAAAGTTTATTATTTCTAAAATTTTAAAAATTAATCAAAATATTTAAATACACTTATATTCAGCGTGTGGGATTAGTAGTACTAGTACTAGTATGTTCAAGGAACGCATGGGTGTGTCATTATTGGAATTTTTGAAAGAGGACGCGCCCACATTTTAGGACACTCTCAAAAGAGAACTATTCTGGAATGAGAGAGAATAAAGATTATAAGGAAGGGCAAAGGAAGATATTAGGTGGAACACGTGGCAGCCATCAGATGGAATAATATGACTGATTAGACCACCGTACAAGTATATATATACAAGGGTGTATCTATATTTACACAAGCTACTCCATTTTTGAATCTTAAGATAAATGAATGAATCTGTACCCCTTAATGATAGAAGACGGCACGTCCTCTCGATAAATGAATATTTTACTTGAGGACGAGCCAGGAGAGAGGTTTATATATGTGCACAATATCTCTTGTTTCTTATGCCGAGTTAGCTCATGTAAGCTTAGAGGTGTCGTGTGCAGGTGGTATCCCTCTCTAAATATTAAAATTATCAAAAATATATGATGGAAGAATTAAAGGATGCGTCATCTGGAAGGATGCGCCCTCTTTACAGCATAAAAGAAGGAAGAAGCTCGAGGACACTTCTTGAAGAAGAAAAGGTTACAAAGAGATTTTGACACTTTAGAGATTAAAAATTCCATGCTTCATCTCTGATTTCACATGGAATTGGGGGGTAGTTGTTATAGCCAAAATTCGGTATCGGGTTTTTAAGGAAGATTCGGGTCAAGTAATAATCAATTGAGGATATCCAAGGTGCAATTAGGGATTGAACTAGTACAACGGAGGCTCAGGGCTTGTCCTCATAGGGGTGAGGGCGCGCCCTCTGGCCGTCCAACCCTTGAGGACGCGTCCTCTTGGTGTGGACTGACAACTTGACATGAATGGATGACTTGACAGAGAATAACAGTTAGACTGACATGGGATTATCATATGGAAGATTAGGGCTTTCCCTCAGAGGGGTAAGTGCACGCTCTTTTAGGCCGTCCACCCCTTGAGAGCGCGCCCTCTTGGTTTGAAGTAGCTACTTGGTGGTGAAGGACGGCTCCATTGGCTTGATAATGACAAGATATTGAAGACTTCTCCCCTAAGATGTGCTCTAGTAGAGGGATGTCTGTTGTTGAAGGCCTCCAGGGGTTTGCCTGGTGATGATTTCCGTTATTGAAGGCCTCCAGGGGTTTGCCTGGTGATGATTTCTGTGTTGAAGGCCTCCAGGGGTATGCCTGGTGATTGAAGGCCTCCTCCTGTATTCAATGGGCGCGTCCTCATTGGGGATGTGGGGTGAATCTTGGTGTGTGCTTTGGGAGCTCTGTTCCTGTACTCAATGGGCGCGTCCTCATTGGGGAACTTTGGAGTAATCCTGCACTTTGCACCCAAACGCTTGGGATCACTTGTCCTGCAATCTGGTGGGTGCTTCTCATTCGGGGGACAAGGATGCGTCTGGCATTTGGGGTAAGTCATGGCTATACCTGCAACTACTTTGGTCAGGGAGACAGCTGGTAGCGGTTAGTGTCGGCTCCTAAGTTGAGTCGATGCCGTATCCGTGAAGTCCCTAGACTGTAGTTGAGCCTTGGGCCTTTGTGACTAGGCCTCATCGTCAGACATTCCTAAAGCGAGTCAGAGTCTAATTATGGAAGGCGGTGTAAGACTTCTTATGGGCTTCGGAAATCAGAGACCAAGCCCATGAAGGTAACTTTCTCTCCAAGAACTACGTTGGGCTTGATCCCCTATAAATACGGGGTACGTAGGCACATTGTAAGGGGTTGGAAGAGAAGAGCTCAGCGAGCCACCACCAAGAAACCCTTACAATCTCAGCCCCCAATTCATCATAACCACCACACTCTGGCGACTTTCAGGCGAAGAACCACCGTCATAGATCTTGATTCCGGCGATAAACCTCAAACTTTGTTAATACCAAATTCCTCCGTTAACAAATTGGCGCTAGAAGGAGGGGTGCTGATCAAGATCATAATCTCAGGAGGAAGAGATATCTCATCATGATGAAAGTTATTAGAAGAAGGTCTGCCACGATTCAAAGGATGGCCATGGCTACGACTTCATGCTGGCGGCAAGGAGGAAGATCCAAAGATGGTGATTTCAAGACGATGATTCCTGACTGGGAGTTCGAAGAAGATCTGGAGAAGAAGATATCAAGGCGATTCATATCTGAAGGCAGTAGTTTCCATGTATACTGGGGGGTGATTCCGAGCAAGATCCTAAAAAGAAGGCGCAATTATCAGGAACACGTCATCATCTTCTTGACACGCCCTCAAGGTAACACCTAACTTGCTTTGTTGTGGTTCCTGTTATCTGTTCCTTGAATTATTGCAGGAAGAAGATTGTGAAGGAAAATTCCCAAGAACCCTTAGGGCCCGCCCTAAGAGTGATGCTCGAGGGTCAGATGACTTCCAACAACTGTTGGGAGGATTCGATGATGGAACACGTCATCTTCTCCAGGACGCGTCCTTCAGGTACTTTTTGAAATTTTCGATTATTGAGTTTTTTGACAGGTGGAAAATTCCTACTTGAAAGAATATCTCAAGAATTATCAAGCTATACGTCCCAACCCGAAAGGACGCGTTCTCTGCTTCAAAGATGCCCTCTCAGCATGTCAAAGGTCCCAATGATCGTTTCTCCCCGAGGACGCGTCCAATGGAAAAATGTCTACAAACAACTATAATGAAGATAAATAATGATCAGACAAGCTCCAATACTTGAGCCCCCTTGTCGTCTCTCAAGTATGTCCTTTCTTCAGGGCGCGTACTCCGAAGATACTCCGATATGCGGCTTCCTGGTTTTTCAGGACGCGTCCTTCCTCCATGGCGTGCCCTCAGGAAAAAGAACTACTGCTTAACATGAACTCCAGCGATTTTTAGAGGAAGATAATAGGGAGGCGAGGCCCCATGATCCAAAGAGAGTGCCCCCTGGTTACAGGTTGAGGCCCCATGGACATGAGTGAGCCCCCTCATGTAACAATTTAATCGATAGTATGGGAGAGTGGCCCCATGATCCATAGTGAGTGCCTCCTGATTACAGGTCGAGGCCCCGTGGACATGAGCGAGCCCCCTCATGTGACAACTCAATTTATAATATCGGAGAGCGGCCCCGTGATCCACAGAGTGCGCCCCCTGATTTTTAAAAGAATTACAGGTTGAGGCCCCATGGACATGAGTGAGCCCCTCCGCGTGAAGAATTCAGTACTTGAATTTCAGAGGAAAGGAAGCCATTGGAAGCAGAGGCCCCGTATTCCATAGTGAGAGCCCCCTGATTACAGGTCGAGGCCCCATGGATATGAGTGAGCCCCTTCACGTGATAATTCAATGGATTATATAGGAGAGAGGCCCCCTGGTCCACAGTGAGTGCCCCCTGCTTACAGGTCGAGGCCCCATGGACATGCGTGAGCCCCTCCGAAAAGAAAAGACATTTATCTTCAGAGAACGCATCGTCATATCGTCAATAATAGAAGATATGCCCTTCAAGGCGCGTCATAATGGTATCAGCCTCATATGTTAAGGCTTCGACTTTAAACATTATTGTACAACCCTCAGGTTGCAATAAGAAGAAGAATATTTGGAGTAGAGGCCCCATGGACCTTCGGATGCGCCCCCTGACCAGCAGGATGCGGCCCCAAGGTCATGAGTGAGCCCCTCCACAAGATAATGCTATTATAAAATGGATTAGAAGATTAGAAGGGACTTCGACATTGCCCTCGTCCATATAGGCCGCCCTACGCAAGAGTCAGGAATGAGGAGAGGACTCCTCTCCTCATATCAGTAGAGTGGACTCCTCCACCTCATATCAGTAGAGAGGACTCCTCCACCTCATATCAGCAGAGAGGACTCATCCACCTCATATCAGCAGAGAGGACTCCTCTCCTCATATCAGTAGAGTGGACTCCTCCACCTCATATCAGTAGAGAGGACTCCTCCACCTCATATCAGTAGAGAGGACTCCTCCACCTCATATCAGCAGAGAGGACTCCTCCACCTCATATCAGCAGAGAGGACTCCTCCACCTCATATCAGCAGAGATGACTCCTCTCCTCATATCAGCAGAGTGGACTCATCTCCTCATATCAGTAGAGAGGACTCCTCTTCTCATATCAGCATAGTGGAATCCTCCCCTCATATCAGCAGAGAGGACTCCTCCACTCATATTAATATAGAGGACTCTTCTCATCGTATTCGTATAAAGGCCTTCTCCCATCATATTAGTAAGAAGCCAGACAAGAAGAGAAGACTCCTCTCCTCATACTAAAAAGTAGACAGACAAAAGGAGAGAACTCCTCTACTTCTCTCATCATATCAACAAGAGGCCTTCTCTCATGATACTTTAAGAAGACTTGAAGATACATGTGGGAACATAAGGTCACATGTTAGCTGGAGAGAAAATATTATTGTGATAACTTTTGACTACAAGACCCTACGAGGTCGCTTCACAAGGTCTCTACGGGACTGGTTTGCGCTTTTAAGGACCCTTCGAGGGCATCACTTACATATTCTTAAAATTATATGCAATGAAGACATCTTTACAAGACATCTCATAATATCAAGGCAAGAATGCCCATGGACAGACCCTCAAGGAACGCATGGGTGTGTCATTATTGGAATTTTTGAAAGAGGACGCGCCCACATTTTAGGACACTCTCAAAAGAGAACTATTCTAGAATGAGAGAGAAGAAAGATTATAAGGAAGGGCAAAGGAAGATATTAGGTGGAACACGTGGCAGCCATCAGATGGAATAATATGACTGATTAGACCACCGTACAAGTATATATATACAAGGGTGTATCTATATTTACACAAGCTACTCCATTTTTGAATCTTAAGATAAATGAATGAATCTGTACCCCTTAATGATAGAAGACGGCACGTCCTCTCGATAAATGAATATTTTACTTGAGGACGAGCCAGGAGAGAGGTTTATATATGTGCACAATATCTCTTGTTTCTTATGCCGAGTTAGCTCATGTAAGCTTAGAGGTGTCGTGTGCAGGTGGTATCCCTCTCTAAATATTAAAATTATCAAAAATATATGATGGAAGAATTAAAGGATGCGTCATCTGGAAGGATGCGCCCTCTTTACAGCATAAAAGAAGGAAGAAGCTCGAGGACACTTCTTGAAGAAGAAAAGGTTACAAAGAGATTTTGACACTTTAGAGATTAAAAATTCCATGCTTCATCTCTGATTTCACATGGAATTGGGGGGTAGTTGTTATAGCCAAAATTCGGTATCGGGTTTTTAAGGAAGATTCGGGTCAAGTAATAATCAATTGAGGATATCCAAGGTGCAATTAGGGATTGAACTAGTACAACGGAGGCTCAGGGCTTGTCCTCATAGGGGTGAGGGCGCGCCCTCTGGCCGTCCAACCCTTGAGGACGCGTCCTCTTGGTGTGGACTGACAACTTGACATGAATGGATGACTTGACAGAGAATAACAGTTAGACTGACATGGGATTATCATATGGAAGATTAGGGCTTTCCCTCAGAGGGGTAAGTGCACGCTCTTTTAGGCCGTCCACCCCTTGAGAGCGCGCCCTCTTGGTTTGAAGTAGCTACTTGGTGGTGAAGGACGGCTCCATTGGCTTGATAATGACAAGATATTGAAGACTTCTCCCCTAAGATGTGCTCTAGTAGAGGGATGTCTGTTGTTGAAGGCCTCCAGGGGTTTGCCTGGTGATGATTTCCGTTATTGAAGGCCTCCAGGGGTTTGCCTGGTGATGATTTCTGTGTTGAAGGCCTCCAGGGGTATGCCTGGTGATTGAAGGCCTCCTCCTGTATTCAATGGGCGCGTCCTCATTGGGGATGTGGGGTGAATCTTGGTGTGTGCTTTGGGAGCTCTGTTCCTGTACTCAATGGGCGCGTCCTCATTGGGGAACTTTGGAGTAATCCTGCACTTTGCACCCAAACGCTTGGGATCACTTGTCCTGCAATCTGGTGGGTGCTTCTCATTCGGGGGACAAGGATGCGTCTGGCATTTGGGGTAAGTCATGGCTATACCTGCAACTACTTTGGTCAGGGAGACAGCTGGTAGCGGTTAGTGTCGGCTCCTAAGTTGAGTCGATGCCGTATCCGTGAAGTCCCTAGACTGTAGTTGAGCCTTGGGCCTTTGTGACTAGGCCTCATCGTCAGACATTCCTAAAGCGAGTCAGAGTCTAATTATGGAAGGCGGTGTAAGACTTCTTATGGGCTTCGGAAATCAGAGACCAAGCCCATGAAGGTAACTTTCTCTCCAAGAACTACGTTGGGCTTGATCCCCTATAAATACGGGGTACGTAGGCACATTGTAAGGGGTTGGAAGAGAAGAGCTCAGCGAGCCACCACCAAGAAACCCTTACAATCTCAGCCCCCAATTCATCATAACCACCACACTCTGGCGACTTTCAGGCGAAGAACCACCGTCATAGATCTTGATTCCGGCGATAAACCTCAAACTTTGTTAATACCAAATTCCTCCGTTAACATGCAACTAACATCAATCAAAATCAATCACAAGCGCAATTTTAAAATTTTAATAACTAAAGTTATCTTTAATTGCAGAATAGATTTCTTAAGTCGATTAAATCAAATGCAACCTTCAATTAAATTCAACCCCAAATGCAACCAAAATCAACATTAATTATTTTTCATAAAAACGTTAAAACATGTTGCATTTAGTTACTTTGGAACGTATTTTTACAAATATTTTCAGAAGATGGTAAAATCGCAAAAAAAATATATTAAAAAAAGTAGTATTTTTGATAATTTCTCAATAAATTATCTATATTTGAATTTATATGTGTTTATTAGATTTGTTAGAATAAATCTTTAACCCCGTTAAAATAGATTGAAAGATTAATATGTGCAAGAGATGAGTGAATGTGTATATGTTTTCATTAGATCAATGGTAGAAAAATTAAATTTTAAAAATTAAATTTATCAAAATTAATAGTAAAAAATAAATAAGCGCGATGATGTATTAAAATTTCATACGACTAATAGAAATGTGAAATGTAATTAAATCCCTAAAATATTTTCATAAAAGTATATATTATTATTATTATCTCATATCAGTATCTCTAAGTTCATCTTAATATTTCTACTTTTTTTATAACTAATCTTCGTTAAAGTATACTGATTATTTTGTAATTAATATATAGTTATTTAAAAAAGTAAAAAAAATTTAGTTAAAATGTTAGTGATGTTGGAATAGGTACGAATATTATATAATTTTGTGACATCGAATTCTTATTAATATGACATAAAATATTGTTATGGATTAAAAAACGTGTTTGTATATTAATTGATAGGATTTATGAGCTTTCGAGCATTAATGGCTGCACTTGTGTTTCGAGACTAAATCAGTCCTCACAAGATGCCTACGTATCTCAATTCGTAATTAAGAATCAAGACAAAGACGTAGTTCTGATTGTAGGATCAGGTCCTTTATATAGGCGTCTGGAGCCTTGTATTTAGGGTAAGTTTAGGAGTCTTAGCTAATAAGTCTCCTTTTTTATAATGGATAAACATCGTATTTCTTGCTGGAGAAGTCTTTTCCTTGTTGATAAAGGCTATGACTCATTGATTGGGATTCTGGATCCTTCTTTGGTGAATTTACCATATTTTGGACTTCTTTCATGAGCTCTGTATTTTTCCTATTTATTAATTACGAAATTAATAAATAATTAGGGTCTTGGGCCTTGCTTATTGGGCCGTGTTCTTGGATCGTTCTAGGTATAATTAATGCATCATTAATTATATTTCTAGAATTACTTTTCTGTCCATATCATTTGCCCCCCAACTTCTGGGAAAATCTTCCTGGGGTTTTCGTAGAAGTTATTGCGTATTTTTCCCAAATTTTTTCATTTTAAGGGTATTTTCGACCTCAATTTCGACCAGGAAACATGTCATTTTCGACCTCGATTTCGACCAGGAAACAAGTCAATTTCGACCTCATTTTCGACCAGGAAACAAGTCAATTTCGACCTCATTTTCGACCTCATTCGGGTGTGAGGTCGAAGGTTTCGACCTCATTTCCTAGGTCTTTTTCGACCTCAAGCCTTCGACCTCGATTTCGACCTCGATTGGAGCGAGGTTGAAGGTTTCGAGCTCATTTTCTAAGTCTTTTTCGACCTCGGCTCTTCGACCTCAAATCCATTAGTTTTCGACCTCAATTTGGTGTGAGGTCGAAAGATTCGAGCTCATTTTTCAGTGCATTTTCGACCTCGAGCCTTCGAGCTCGATCTAAGGTCTTTTCGACCTCAAATCTTTAATTTTTCGACCTCAAACGGGTGCGAGGTCGATGGATTCGACCTCGATTCCCCGTGTATTTTCGACTTCGAGCCTTCGACCTCGAATCCGTTTATTTTCGACCTCATTTCGGTACAAGGTCGATGGATTCGAGTTCGTTTTTCCGTGTATTTTCGACCTCGATCGTTCGACTTCGATCTAAGGATTTTTCGACTTCAATCTCTTTACTTTTCGATTTCATTTGGGGTGTGAGGTCGAAGGATTCGACCTTGATTTCCCGTATATTTTTTATCTCGATCGTACGACCTTGATCTAAGGTCTTTTCGACCTCAAATTTATTTGATTTTGCCTTGGCTTTAAAATTTTATTAAGCCTTAATTTGGCCTCAAATTATTCGGGCCTTGAACTTTACTCATTTTTGGGCCTTAATGCTGTTTAGCCTCAAATTCATTGGGCTTAGATTTCGTCCAGCCTCAAGCTCTTTTGGGCCTAGCCTCAATTTATTTGGGCTTTAATTTTTTTTTGAAGTCCAATAAGAGGTTTATTTGGGCTTTAATTTGGGATTTCCACTTCACTCTTCATTTATACCTTCAACTTTCTAAAAATTTCTCTCTAGCTTTTCTCTCTAGTTTTTCTCTCTAGTTATTCTGTGGTGAGGCGATTTCCGGTGAGATTTCCTCAGCCGTATTCATATTTTTCTGGGTGTAATCTTCATCGCTTGAAGATTTTATGGAATTCTTCTTTGAAGTTTTGAAGATTCTGGAAATTTACTTGAAGATTTGAAGTTTTTCTGGGCTCATACTTTGAAGATTTGAAGATTTCTGGATATTTGCCTTAAAGATTTGAAGATGTCTGACCGCAATGCCCAGTGCCTTCAAAATATGAATCAAGCTTCGAAGAGAGGTATCACTATTCGTTCTTCTCATATGTATCTTTGACTTCTTTGACTTTGCTGACTTCAACACTTCACGACATGAGTCTTGAGGACTTCTCGACATAGTACAGAAGGGACTATGCGATGTAGTACTTCACGACATGAATATTGGTGACTTCACGACATAGCTTTCTTCTGACTTTGCTATATAATGCCTTAGACAAATTTCTGCAATTTATTTCTTCATGGCCTTATTCATCTCTATCCTGCTGCATGAACACTTCTGAACTTCTACCAGGACAATTATTTAATGGCCTATATACAATCTAGATGCAAGAAACTATACTAAGCTCATTATAACTTTGAGCATACATGATCAAGCTAATGTTCATGAGAACAAGACAAGTACATATAGAGACCTATACTATATCCCAGTGATAGAACTCACTAGGTCATGTAATGTGACATAGTCACATAGTGTAGGCTTGTTAATAGTGGTATTCAGACATGCCTTGAGCCTAACAAATACCAATTTAAAACACATGATAAAACTGTGTTTTATTGTTTAACACCAACTGGACTAGCGTTTTCGTCCAAAACCAAACACAGTTAGTTTAGATAGTGTTTTGATGAAAACACCAATTTATATGGGTGTTGGCACCAAATGGCACAATTTTCAGTTAAATGACACCAAATGGCACCAAATGGCACCAAATGGCACAATACATAAAAATGGCCCCAAATAGCACCTAAAAACGCAGTATCGTATTGTGTTTTAGAAAACGAGACTTTGTCTCATCACTGAATACTTGAAGGGAAGAAACTATAGGAACGCTGGGTAAACTTGCGTTAGAGCCAGCAACGCAAGTTCGGATTACGTTATCCCTGACAACGCTACACGATACTGCGTTTTCTCATTGCAAATAAGGGAAAAATGCTGTCTAGTGGGGTCGTCCCACATGCTGCTGCTCCCCGTGCATTACCAGCTTGACAAACTTTGTTTTGTACAATAACCTGCAACTTTTTTAGTATTAATATACTATTAGACCACGCGGCCTTTGTGTCGGAATAACACCATATCATTGACCAGAAGTGCACAGTTTTGTTTGAAACTGAAAACGGTACACGCCTTAGCGTTTTAGTGTGCATTAGGGGCCTTTTTTTTGAGTTATGCCATTTAGGGCATTTTTGTTTAAAATTGTGTTATAGAGGGCCTTTTCTCAGTTTATATAGTGTTTTCATTTCAACTTATTTTGCGAGAAACACCATCTAAACCGCTGTTTTGCTTCTGCAAACACATGATTAAGTAGCGTTTTTAACTTAAATTAAAAAAAAAATCGTCTAACGCTGGGCGATCTAGCGTTCAGGTTTTAACCTTGCAAACACCCTTTTTATCCGGTGTTTTAAAGTGACATTTGGGGGAGAAAAGGCACCCCGTTATCACAATTTTGAATTAAAATGCCCCAAATATCACAATTGAAAAAATGGCTCCAAATATCACTCCATAACGCATGATCGTGTAGCGTTTTACGTGTATTAGTTTTTGACAGTTGTTGCTTAATGGGCTTCTGCAGTTGGGCTTGCAAAACGTGAGATGAATCAACGTTTTTAAGGCAAAACGCAAGATCATGTTGCGTTTGGATTTTTTTTAAATTTATTTTATGAAAACACAAATTAACTCACGTTTTCAAAAAAATTAAAATTAAAAAATTCAATGAAAACGCCACACAAAATTGCGTTTTTTGAAACCCAATATGAAGTTGTGTTTTAAAGTGACATTTGGGGGGTCATTTTTTTCAATTGTGATATTTGAGGCCATTTTTTTTTTTTGAAATTGTAACAGAGAGGGTCATCACCCCATTTGAGGCGATTATTATGAGTTATGATATTTGAGGCATTTTATCTCAATTTTGTGATAGAGAAGAGTCATCACCCAATATTTACTTCATCAAATAATACTAACTTTTTACTCAAAAGTAGTCAAAACTATTATTTTAATTCTAAATAAAACATTTGTCAAAAAAATAAAAAATGTCTAAATAAAACATTTTTCTAACCCGAACAGGCTCAAAATTAGGCGCACAGTCGTCAAGTCAGCAGCGCGAGAAGAAGAGTGAGTGTTATTTTTTCTAAAACCCTAGTTTCTTCCTTCTGCCTATACACACACTACCCCAAGCTTTTCCTTTCATTTCTCTCTTCCTCTGTTTTACACACATCTACATACGCATCGCCATTCACGATGTCAACTATGATGGTAACCTCTCTCTCTCTCTCTCTCTCTCTCTCTCTCTCTCTCTCTCTCTCTCTCTCTCTCTCTCTCTCTCCCCCTCTCTCCCTCTCCCCCTCTCCCCCTCTCCCCCCCTCTCTCCCTCTCTCCCTCCTCTCTCTCTCTCTCTCTCTCTCTCTCTCTCTCTCTCTCTCTCTCTCTCTCTCTCTCTCTATCTCTTCCTCCATCTCCCGCTCTCTCTCTCTCTCGATTAAATTGAAAGTTAATTGTTACGATTCCATTTTGTTACTGTCTGTAACTAATTGCTCAACTTTCAAGCTGAAAATCAACACTGACCTAATCTTAATTATGATTTTGTATTTGTGTTTTTAAGCTTGTGATACATGTAGAGGATGTGTAATTATACATAAATCATACTAGTTGCCTCTTTGCCTTTACGGAATTTTTTTTTGACAAGGCCTTTACGAAAATTTAATTTGCTTGTTGATTGATTATATTCTGGAGAGAATCATTATATTTAAAATTTTAATCAGTTTATTTAAAATTTTAACCAGTTGGAGTTTTTGTTGTGCTCGATAAGAGCAATAATGTATTTTAAATGGTGATTTTGTATTTTTGTTTATGATTGTGATTATGATTGTGATTAACGGTGTTTTCGTAGGTTTGGTTTATTATTGCTAGTTTTTTTTAGTCGTGATTGTTTTGATTTGTTTGGTTGAAAAACGTGATTTTTGTTTTGGGGAAAACAGCAACCACAGATTATATTGCTGAAAGAAGGGACAGATACGTCTCAAGGGAAGGCACAGTTGGTGAGCAACATTAATGCCGTTATGGCTGTGGCGGATGTGGTGCGTACTACTCTTGGACCAAGGGGTATGGACAAGTTGATCCATGATGATAAGGGAAACACCACTATTTCTAATGGTGGTGCAACGATTATGAAGCTTCTTGACATTGTCCATCCCGCAGCTAAGATCCTTGTTGATATTGCCAAGTCACAAGACTCTGAGGTGAGTTTGTTTGTTTTTATAATTTTTTAGGTGCTTTTGATTTTGTACAACAATCCAAATGGGGTGGTGATTCTAAATGCCCTACTAATTGTTATCGAAAAAAGTAGTGGACCTGTACTGCTTAAATTATTATCATAAATGTTATGGCTGTTTGTGTACTTTTAGTCATACTTGATCTTTCATTTTCTTATCTATGAGGTGTAGTCCTGGAATTAATTTGGTTATTTTATGATAGGAAAGTTTTGTCAATCTCTTTGTGCGTGATAATTTTGTATGATTATAAGACCTAGTTGTTGGTGTTTTGTTTAAATGCAATGTTCTATATCCATATCGATTATAATGTACCTCCAAAGATAATATAACTTGGTGGGTGTTTCCAGATGTATATCCCTATTAGACCTCTAAATTTGTTTGGAACTAACTGTCCAGTGTTCTTTTAGATAAGGAAAAAAATGGCCTAATACACTGATATTAAAGAACCAAGAGCAAGTGGCATTAGGAACTACTCTGCAGTATTAGTTTGATTTGTTTCAGCCAAGGTAGAATTTTCAGTATGTGTAACATATTTCTGGCTCTCTATATGTAATGAAGTAAAGTCGTGAACGCCATCAAACTATTTGATTTTAAATATAGGAACTACTCTGCACTACTAGTTTGATTTGTTTCAGCCAAGGTAGAATTGGCAGTATGTTTAAATGACAAGGTTTAGATCAGTCCCATCATGCTAAAGATATGAATTCTATGGAAATTATACAGTTTTGCTTGTTTGTGGGTTGGAAAGAAACAGTCTGATCATCAAAAGCTCTTCCCCGTTCGTGTTCTGTTGGTTTTGTTTTTAAGTTCTTGCTGATAGTAGTCTACTGGGGCTCAAATTTTTGGGTCACCAAAATTCATTTGCCAAGTATTAGACCTTTATTTTTCAAACTGAAAAATTATTAAAGCCTGTGAAATCTGTATTCTTATTGTATCTTGCTGTATGCCCCGGCATGCTTTTTAGTTTGAGGTATCAGTTTTGCAAGCTGACAAGTTGGGATTTAAGGGTGATGCTTGCGTAACTGAATTGTTCAAACACGTTTCTGGCTCTATAATTAATGAAATGAAGTTGTGAGTGCCATCAAACTATTCGATTTTACATATAGTAGCTTAGCTTTATGGCAAAAATCATGATAACGGATAATAACTAGACAGGAAATATTTCTTAATCCTATTGCATAATGGGTTTCATGTTGTAGGAGGTGAGAAAATGTAATTTATCATCCAATAGTTGTCACACAGTGTTTGAGAAAGAATAGTGTTGTCTTACCCCATGAAATCATCCCCATGAATGTCCAAGCTGCTGTTTAACTATGAAACTTTTTTTTCTTGACTTTTGAATCTTTATAATGTAACAGGTGGGTGATGGAACCACTACAGTGGTTCTGCTTGCAGGAGAGTTCTTAAAGGAGGCAAAGCCATTTATTGAGGATGGTGTGCACCCTCAAAACCTCATTCGCAGTTATCGGACTGCTTCCTATTTGGTAGAGGATCTTAGTTTTGTATTTTTTGGTAATGTTTGTGCCTTCTTTTATTCTGTTCAACCCTTCATAATATGTTCTTTTCAACAGGCAATCGAGAAGATTAAAGAATTAGCAGTTAGCATAGAGGGGAAAAGTTTAGAAGAAAAGAGAAGTCTATTAGCTAAGTGTGCTGCTACGACCCTCTCATCAAAGCTCATAGGCGGAGAGAAAGAGTTTTTTGCATCAATGGTTGTTGATTCTGTCCTTGCAATTGGAAATGATGATAGGCTAAACATGATTGGAATAAAGAAGGTAAGCCTGCGTAGAACTGAATTTCAGAATTATTTGGTAAGCTATTAGGAGTGAACGAGTAATTCTGTCGTATGGACATTGGTGTATACCATACAGACCATACCTTTGACGACAAGTGACTGATGATTAAACCATGTTTTATTGCATGATCACCTTGGATTTTGACATTTTTGCACAGATGACACTACATGATCCTTAGCAAGATTATCTCAACATTTTTGTGTCCTTTGATGTGTTACTTGGTCTAGTTATTCAATGCTTATAGTAATATTTAGAGGGGCACCTTGGAGGTGGCATATTGTTGCCAGCCCAGTCCCTACTTTTACTTAGCAGAGCAAGGGAGGATAATTCTTGATCTGATCGTATTCAGGGGAAAAGGAAAGGGGAGGATTGGAGGAAAATTACCCTAACTAGATTACTTCCTTACCCCCCCCCCCCCCCCCCCCCTTTAGGAAAAAAGAGGGATGATCTTAAACAGAAGAAAGTGAGAGTTTGTCAATTCAACGCATACCTAATACTTTGAATTGCACACTTGTTTTCTCATTAAAATTGTTTTGCTGGTCATGTAACAATCAGGAGAGAGAAGGTACGCTATGTTATCTTTCTTATATTCTTACCGCTGGAGCACTAAAGAAAAAAATATTTATACATTATAGTTAGTAGTTACTCTTTTTCTTACTATTTCTTGTATAGTACATTTTTTTGAACTCATGTAACAGTAAAATATACAGCCATAGAAACTGTTGTGTAGGTCATGTCGAACCGTAGTTACTTTCTCGATATAATAATGTAGAGAGCTGGCTGAAAGCATCATATCGTGTGAATTAACATTTGGTGTAGTGTTTTCGGACCTTATCAATTATCAGATTCCTGTTGATTGTAATTTAGTATATAATTTGGATAAACAAGTTTCATTTTAAACTTCTATGTCCAAGATTCTGGTGCTCTGTAAGGCCAATTCTCACAATCCTCCTAAGCTTGATAGTTTATTGTTTTTTAGGTTGCACTCGTGAACAAAAGTGTTGGGTATATATTGACCAAAATATAGAACTCTAGATTGAAGGTAGGTTGTCTAAAAACTACACATATATATGTTTAAATAGGTAACTGTGATCATAAATTGATTACTAGAAATAAAATATCTTGAGGAAATAATTACTTTTCGGTCCACTGAATAAGCTTGTCTTATTTACATATCTATTGATCAGATTATTAGGTGTTCAAGTTACTCAACGATTTATCCGTTTGTTAAACTAATTTTACAGGTTCCTGGAGGTACAATGCGCGACTCTTTTCTCGTGAATGGTGTTGCCTTTAAAAAGACATTCTCATATGCTGGTTTTGAACAGCAACCGAAGAAATTTGAGAATCCTAAGATACTGTTACTTAACATTGAATTGGAGCTGAAATCAGAAAAAGAAAATGCTGAGATAAGGTTAGATTAATTAGGGTCTCTTATAAAAAAAATAGTTTTTTTAAGAAATTCATACCTTAGTAATATATTGCTGTACTTCGCAGGCTATCAGACCCATTGCAGTATCAGTCAATTGTTGATGCAGAATGGAATATTATTTATGATAAATTGGATAAATGTGTGAAGAGTGGAGCCAAAATTGTTGTCCCGTCTGGCTATCGGTGATCTAGGAACACAGGTGTGCATCCTCTTTCACGTATTTTTAACATTGATAACTAAATATGTGTATACTTGATCCAACTTGATGCAAACATTAAATGCATGAACATGTACTTATAATTGCTATAAGTCCTTTTTTAGTTCACTAAAGTTTCCCATTGATAATTTTATTGTGCAAGTTGCCTGCTTGGACAGTATGCAGTGTTGAGACATTAGTTGTGCCTAGTACTGTAGTTTGGATTTCATCTTGAGGAAAATTCAGGAAGTGTAATGTGAATAACTGATTAACAATTATCATCTAGTAAGTTGTTTGTTTTGTTCAGTATTTTGCAGACCGAGATATCTTTTGTGCTGGCCGTGTTGCTGAAGAGGATTTGCAGAGGGTTGCTGCAGCCACAGGTGGAACTGTACAGACATCAGTCAACAATGTCATTGATGAGGTCTTCCCTTTGAATATGCTCAAAGTTTATATGCCAGTGTATTGTCAAAATATATTAGTATCAAGCACCGTTAGAATTATATGATATGGTATTAGGTTAAATTCCTGTCTTTTTCATTTGGTAAAGTTATTGAGATTGGTTTGTTAAATAGGTTCTTGGATCCTGTGAAATTTTTGAGGAGAAGCAAGTTGGAAATGAGCGGTTTAATATATTTAGTGGATGCCCTTCTGGCCAGACAGCAACGATTGTTCTCCGTGGGGGAGCTGACCAGGTATTTATTTATTGAGATATGTTTAGCCATTACGTTGTTGACGAAAAATTCTATGGTCTCCATCAGTTCATTGAGGAAGCAGAGCGCAGCTTACATGATGCAATTATGATTGTTCGGAGGGCCATGAAGAACTCTACTGTAGTTGCTGGTGGGGGTGCTATAGATGTATGAATTCATCTCTTTTTCTCAAACAATTGTTATTGTGATACATGTATAATAACACCTTGATGACTAGTAATGTTTTGTTGTTTCATAGATGGAGATAAGCCGATATTTGAGGCAGCATGCACGCACAATAGCCGGGAAGTCCCAGCTATTTATAAACTCATATGCAAAAGCTCTCGAGGTATGTTTTCAAGATTTCTGGGAAGGTTATTAATCTGCCTTCCGGACCAAAAGAAGCCAGGACAGTTTACTACTACGAGCAAGTGCATTTTTAATTTAATTTTCCACTTGTGTAAATCTAGATTTTGAAATTGAACTGAATGTTATTTCATTACTCGTGAAAATCACAAAGTGAAGTGGGCAGCTATTTGGCTTCCTCTTTTAGGTGTGCGGTAGTACGGAGTACTTGTCCGAGACTTGGAGTGTATGATTGTTTGAATCAGAATTCTTTCATTTAAAATTTTAAAGACCGCGACAAGGTTTAACCTTGTATGGCATGTTGTTATATGTTAGTAGTAACCCTCCAAAGCTAAGTATCTTGTAAGTTATGAAGAATCAATTTTATATTTGATGTACCTTCCTGGCTTAGTATTAAACTTCCTCAATGTTTCTAGCTATATGAGAAATCAGTGCAAGCAGTTACATTCTACAATTAACATGTCGGTGGAATATATGGCAGATTTTCCTAGGAGAAAATTAACTTCAATATAACTAGCATGTGGTGGTTACAATGGCAGTTGTGAAGTTTACAGTTTTGACTTTCACCTACTTGAGAAAATAGTGGTAAAAATATGGATCAATTTGAATGTGAGTAAGAGTGGGTGGGAAACATGAAGTGGGACTAGGCAACTATTCTTGCGGACTTCTATAGAGTTCTACCTCTGTTGCTGCTGGTTGCTTTCTTTTAATGAAAAGTCTCGATATCAGCCAAAGTACTTGCTTGTTGATTGCATAAGCTGTGCAGTCCATATTCAAGTCCTAGGGGAATTGACAATTGCTATTAAAAGTTTCCCATTGCATGAACCACCCTTCCTGTATATGAATCCAAATTAAACTCTTCAACCCAAATCCAATTTAAACCCGACAACCGAAATCCAGGATACAAAATGTAAATTAGGCTATAGGCATTTAGTCATAATTTTATAGTTGTTTTTTTGCTTTTCTCCTATAGGAAAACAGTAAATTCTTACTTCAAAAATGGTAATCACTTTATGTTTTATTTTAATATATGTAAATTCTATGTTACAGGTTATCCCACGTCAACTTTGTGACAATGCTGGATTTGATGCAACTGATGTGCTAAACAAGCTAAGGCAGAAACATGCGCTAGCATCAGGTTAGCTGCTTTTCTGTTTTATTTCTGCACATGTATATTTGTAATATAATTTTGATACCAATTACATGTTGGTTTGGGTCCTGTATATATTTCCTCTGGACTATAAGCGGTGGATCTGTCCTTTCATTAAATCTTGTACACTTGTATATTATATGCTGTTCCCCTAATTAATTTAGCCATTTTGAGGATTGATTATCTAAATTCTTACTTGCTGTATGCACCCTTCTCAAAAGAACTAGTTAAAGATCATATATGTGTTCCCTTCTTGTCTTTTTTGGTTTTGATGTTACAACCAGCCCTTTGTTGTTGGGTTGTGCATGTGTGTGTTTGTTTAGTTACTTTATGAACATTGCTGAAAAACTATGTGTAGGAGAGGGTGCTCTTTATGGGGTAGATATCAATACAGGTGGAATTGCTGATTCGTACGCAAACTTTGTGTGGGAACCAGCTGTCGTGAAGGTATATTAAAGTTTTCACGTACTGTTTGAATTAAATATTCTGTTCTGTTGCACTCATTGTAAGTATGATTACTTGATGGATCTTTCTAAAATGATTCCCCTCCAGATCAATGCTATAAATGCAGCTACAGAGGCAGCTTGTCTAATTCTAAGTGTTGATGAGACGGTAAAGAACCCAAAGGTAATATTGTTTTCTCTTTCTTTTACAGCTGCTGATAGTTTGAAGCTTTTTGCAAGTCGGACATTTTCTCAACTATTATATAAATGACTTGAATCAGAGTCATAGTTAGGAATATATGCCTTGTAAGTGAGTATCTATTTTAATAAATCTTGGGATGAGCGAGAATCAAACCCAGAACGTGGGACGACAAGAGATATGCCCTTACCACTTGCGCTATCTCATTGCACTCCACAGTCATAGTTAATAGTAGACCCTATCCAAAAAAAGAGAGTTAATAGCAGACTGATATTTTAGAAGCAAACTACTTTATTATCATTGTTGAGTTAGTTGATTAAACCAAGTAGTAAAATAACCACCTTGAAACTAGTGTTTAACTTCAAAATCACCCTTCTTTAGTTGTTATCCTTATTTGCGTGTTGCTGTGTTTATTTAAGATTTTAAAACTTCTGATGGCTTCTGACAACATTCACTATGCAGTCTGAGAGTGCACAGGGTGAAGCTGCTGCAAGTGCAATGGGAAGAGGGCGTGGCGGCGGTGCTCTCCGTGGTCGTGGAAGAGGGATGCGCAGAAGATAGGTTTTTAGTTGTATATTTACGTCATTGCTGGTTGGTTTACTATTTGAAGTTCCTTGGCACGGACAGCTTGAGAGTTCAACCATTTGTATTTTTCTTGTTTATTCATCCTTTTGTATCCTAAGTAGAGATTTGAGTCTATGTTATTTTGTTATTGTGATTTATTCCCTAGTGGCACACTTTTGGTTATAATGCTTCAATCCTTGTATGCCTTTGGCCAATTTTGACTGTTAAAAGTTAACATTATGTCTTAGATTTGCATCCTCGTATGCCAGACAAACTCCCGCGAGTTTTATGAACTACGAACATCTTTGGTTTTCGAAGTAAGGGTAAAGTGCAGAGTGGTGGCAACATTACTCAATGTTTCACTATTTACTGGGGCATTTAAATATGTATTGCATTACAAAGAAGTGTTTGACCACCGAATAATGATGGGCAACCATTGTTTAAAATTTGTTTCAAGCAACCGTACTGTAAGGTGGTGTTGTGCAAGAATAGAAGTGCTCGTGTCCTTTGTTGGCCTGCTTGACCAATCATATTATCAGTTGAAAAATGGAAAATAATTCAACCTTAAATATCAAGAATGTGCCCAACACGAGTGAGTATATATTATTTTATTTTAGGGATTTTATACTATTGCGAGTTAATTTTTTTTGGGTAATGCTAGGTATCCTAAATTTTTTATCAAAAATTTTACCAAATGTTATGGCATAAATGTGCGATAAATTTTGATTTGTGAACGTATATGAATACACGTGGATTCTGTTTTATTATAAGCAAAGTTAGCAAGTATATGTATGACACAACAGTAAACATTTTGAGGTCTTTAGTATTTTTCATTTTTTTTTCCCATCATTTCGAATTCTTCTCTAGTTAATCTATACATCACCATAACCTGTAAAATATTCTTGTTGAAGTTGGGGAATAAACAAATTCACTCTTCAAATTATTAGCAATTTTCACGTGAGACTAATTACTTGGCCATCTAAAAATTTAAGAAATAAAATATACAAATACTTCAAAGAAAATAGGAAATGAAATATACGAAAAATGCAGAATCAGTGAAAAACAATATTCTGAATAAACAATTACTCAATTAAGCGGGACATTTTTAAAACAAAATTTCAAATATTTTTCTATAAAACGACCCGGCCCTAATTTTAAAACCCACCTTCATTTTCAAATCAAAAGTCTCTTCTCTCATGATACCTAAACTGTTGGATTTGTTCCCCACCTCCCCTTCCCCCTCTGTTTCTCCACCGCCTCCACCGCCGCTCAATTCTCCCGGATCCGCCACTCATCTTCCTCTCCGATCCACAGATCCACCTCGTGCCGCTGATGCTCCACCTCGCGCCGCCGCTGCTCCACCTCGCGCCGCCGCTGCTCCACCTCGCGCCGCCGCTGCTCCACCTCGTGCTGCCACTACTCCTCTCCGTTCCTCTCATCCTCTCTCCGCCACTGTAGTCCGACCTCCCGCCGGCGGTCTAATTTTATGTGTCCATGTGAGTTTATTGTTTTTAATTATATTTGTCTATGAATGTATGTATGTGAAGCAGGATTTAATCGGTGTATTTTGTTATTGTATTCAGCGTTCTCTTGATCTGCCTCCCCGCTTCACTGCTCTCTCCGGCGTTCCTCTCCGCGCCACTGTAGTCCGATCTGCCTCCGGCGATCGAATTACCTGCATCTATGTAAGTTTATTGTTTTTAATTATATGTATGGCAACATTTAATCGGTTATTGTATTGTAATTTTCGTTTATTGTTTTTAATTATATGTATGGCAACATTTAATCGGTTATTGTATTGTAATTTTCGGTTATTGTATTTATTGTAGCGGTATTCTCCTGATCCAGTCCGCTCTGCTGCTCCACTCCTCTCTCCGGCATTCCTCTCCGCTCCTCTCCGCGGCACTCCTTTCCGCTCCCCTCTTCCTCTCTCCTACACTCTAATCCGATCTGCCTCCAGGGGTCCAATTTTATGTTTCTATGTGAGTTTATTGTTTTTAAGTTTATTGTTTTTAATTATATTTGTATATGTATGGATGCGAAGCAGGATTTAATGGGTGTATTTTGTTATTGTATTCAGCGTTCTCCTGCTCCACCCCGCGCTGCTCCACCCCGCGCTGCTCCACCCCGCGCTGCTCCACCCCGCGCTGCTCCACCCCGCGCTGCTCCACCCCGCGCTGCTCCACCTCGTGCTGCTCCACCCCGCTCTGCCAATCCACTCTCCGCCACTCCTCTCTCCGCTACTCTAGTCCGATCTGCCTCCGGCTATCCGGTTTTGTGTATCTATGTGAGTTTGTTGTTTTTTAATTATATTTGTAGTATGTGAAACATCATTTGATCGGTATTTGAATTTTGTTATTGCAGATACATTCTCCTGCTCCACCATTCCGCCCTGCTGCTCCTCTCTCCGCTCATCAGAACTCTAGTAAAGATCCATCAGTTTAAGAGGCTTCTAAGTGACTAGTATTTCAAATATGTTGTCATGTTGATTTGACTTTGTTTAGACTTGTTCGTAATATTGATATTTTGGTTGGCAATGGTGTCAAACAATTCATATTTTAGTGGTTTACTATTTGTAAACAATGGTGTTTGTCTATGTCTATTGTTTGGGTTAACTGGTATAACTAGCATCTTTATATTATCCATCGTGGATGATATTAAGAATTTGTCTTTTACAGTACATTGTCTTTTACTTGGAGTTATTTTATTTACTTGTGATTCTGGGGATCATTGCACAAGGAATCATAAAGTGTCTGGGGATACTGGGAACTTTATGATTCCTCATATTGTTGGCTCTTGCGTCCTGTGTTTCTGCTTCCCAAAGTCGAACAATGAGCCTGGCGGATACTGTTCTGATGCAATTACGTCTTAAAGAAACTTGACCCCCTTTTTCGTCGTATCTAGTGGTGTTTTTGTTAACAATGCAAATCACTTTGAGTAGATAGTTGTATGGCGTTGCATTAATATGATCTGATCCTAAATTCCCTATTTCTCTGGTCTTTTAGTTTATTATAAAGCTGTCTGAATGCACATGCTTGTTACCGGCTCTTGTTATGTAGATAAAGATCTTGTAGTTGTAATTTTTAATAATGGTTTATGGTTAAAAGTCGGTGCGCAAGGTTGTCTTTCTACTTAATAGGTTGCACGAACGTCTCCAGGAATGTAATGGAGATGAGGTTTTGGAATGTAAAGTCTCCAGAAATTAACTGAATGGGCTCTGAAATGTATAGGTTTTCATTCTCGTTGCCAGGGTAATGGAGATGACATCTATCAAAACTCACCCGTTCAGATTCAACTGCAGTATCTACATTCAAGATTTTTCTTGTTCTGGCAGGAAACAATCTCTCTGGAAAGGACTTCACAGATGCCTCTGATGCAGCTTGTTTCCCTCTTACTCTGTTCTCTAGTTCATTTGATCCCGATTGGGCATCAGGTATATCAGCGACTGCCATCCAAGGGTTGTTGAGCATGTTGGTAGATGGGGGTGCAGACAATGTCAATCAATGTTTTCTTGAAGCCTCGCGTTTTGGGAGTACAGAACTTGTATGCATCCTGCTGCAGGTATGTGTTCTTATCAGGCCATTGAAGTCATGGTTTTTTTATTTTTATTTTTTTCTTCGGAGTTCAATAATAAATTCTTCTTGGAGTGGAATTTAGATCTTTTAATTAGTCCCCTTCAACTGGTAAAACACAGTTGGAAATTGCCAAATCATTTTTTATATCCCTCCTCGGGTTGTTGATCATGTTGGTAGATGGGGGTGCAGACAATGTCAAACGTATAGTACCACCTATCTGGATGTCAAACTTCACTGGTCTGCTTATGTTCTTGACGTAGTGCAACCAATGTTGACCTTGATTGCGGCACTTTCTCAGATTAAAAATTACACATGAAATCTAGTAATAGAAAGTGATCAGTGAGATGTTGGAAGTATAATGTTGAAAATTGAGATTATGTATTTCTACTGCAGACTGCAGTTATGATTACAAGGCAAGCATCTTGCTGTTCGTACTGTCAAGTTTTATTCCATTTATCGTGTTTACTAATCTGATCTGTAGCCATGTGTAGTCTTGTGATGTTTTCCTCATTCCTAAAAGTGATGTGACATTATGGTAAACTAGCAAACAAATTGACCAAAGGAACCTGTGTTCTGGACACTATCAATTAGGCACATATGGTTTCAGTCGATCAAAGAACACTCCAATCTTATAGTTGTGCATATAGAGGCCAGCTCCTCACTGCATACAAGGCCATTTTCAGCTGTTAGACTACCTTTAAGCTGTAAACTCACTTTAACCTCAGAAATGAGTGTCCGTTTTTGTACTTTTGCATTGCATTACTTGTCATTGTGTTGAAGAATTATTTTATCTATTTTTGTCTCATACAGCAAAGAGATTGCCTCGTCTGCACCCAGTGGCAAACCCATCTAGGGATGGTTCTTACTGACAGGTCTGCTGATAGAGCTTTTTCTACTTCTTGTTGCTCTTAAGCTTCTTTAATGGTTCTAACAATTGCATCTGCATGAGGTTTTTTAATACTTATGTACAGTGTCCTTGTTAAGTTTTACTATCGTAGCTTTTGCAAATTTATATTGAAGTTGTCCCTTCTAAATTACTTTGTATGGTAGTGTATACTGTTAGTTGAACTAAAACCAAGTTGGAATAAAAATACTTATCGTTGTAGAAATTATGAGTTGGACTCATAAGTTGAGTTAGAAAGCACCCCTAATTCGTTTTTATGGAGTTCTAAGTTATAACCCATCGTTCTTTAAGAAACTTTTGTTTATTTATTTATTTGTTTATTATCTATTTATAAATAAGAAGAGGCTATCATTGCAACACTCACTCACCAACATTTATATAACTAGGAAACTTAGCCGCGGCACGGACGGCTTTTTATAAATATTACAAAAATAATTTTATATTAAAAAATATGTATCCCAAATTTTAATTATAAAATATTTTAAAAAATGTAAAAAAAATAAGCAAAATTGTATTTAAATATAGATTTTATGTTTTTTTTTTGTAGTTATTCAAAATATGTAAATTATTTTTAGTTGAAGATTCGAAAAATGATTTTAGTTACGATATAAGACTAGCCTATAACCCGCACGATGAATTGTTTAATAGTTGTTAACTTATTGTTTGTGTTTGTGTATACAATTTTTATTAGTCGGATATTAAATGAATTTCTTAAAAAACTAAGTACGTCTCTAAATATATTTTTATTGGTTATTGAAATTTATAATTATAATAATAAGACATGTTAAAAATAATAAATAAACTTTCAAAATAAAAAAATTATTTAAATATGTTTTTCAAATAATTAGGCCTACTTTTAAAATAATTAGAGTAATTTGTGATAATAAATTATAATATATTATACTAATTAAAAATAATATACTTTATTAGTATATTATTTTAATTGATGTGTAATAATTATGCTTAAATAAATATAGTTAGAGATGTACTAAAATATTTTTAAATAAATAAGCCGGTAAATTGGTCCAAGTATATTGACTTATAAAGTATAAGTTGATCACACGATCCAAAAAAAAGATATACACTTTGGCAAAAAAAACTAATCGATTAGTTATTAGTAATTATAATATTATTATTTTATCTTATTAAATAAAACTGCCCGTGATATTTTTAAAAAATAAGAGGTTTTAGTTAGGAAAAATAAAAAAGTAGAAATTTTAGTTATAAAAAAGAATATATGATTTGGCTAATAAAGGTAATTCGTTAATTATTAGTATTTTATGTTACTAAATTAAATTGCCCTTGATATCTTTGAAGTTTTAGTTAGGAGAAATTTTAGTTAAAAATATAAAAAAAAATATACGCTTTGGGAAAAAAAAACTAATCGATTAGTCATTAGTAATTATAATATTATTATTTTATTTTATTAAATAGAACTATTCGTGATTTTTTTGGAAAATGAGAGGTTTTAGTTAGGAAAAATAGAAAAGTAGAAATTTTAGTTAAAAATATAAAAAAGAATATATATTTTGGCTGAAAAGATAATGGGATAGTTATTAGCAATTATAATTTATTATGTTATTTTATTAAATGAAACTGCCTGCGATATTTTAGTAAAATAAGATGTTTTAGTTAGAAAAATAGAAAAATATTCTTTATAATAATTTTAATATTTGATCTAACGGGTCTCATCGATTTAATCATAAATCTAACGGATATGAATTGAGTGACCAGACTACATCAATGTTTCGTCTTTAATATAATAGTATAGATGCCGTATGTGATAACTTTAGTATATATATATATATATATATATATATATATGGATCATGTTCCTTGTATAACCCTTAACCTTAGAACCCTTAGAACTCTATCTTATTTTTTAAAATAATATATATTTATTATATGAAGGTCATGGGTAAAGTTGTCCAAAAACACAAAATACATAATTTAGAGCTAATTAATATTTTATTAACGATAATAATCATACATCGATATCGATCACAAAATTCTCTATCATCATCATAAAATTTCCCCAATTATTTTTATTATTTTTTGTGAAAATATTCAAGTTATTGTATAAACACAATATCAGATAACAGTGTTCAGCAGCTGAACATTTAAATACAAGTAAGTTCAGTTGCAGAACTTTAAATTTTATATGTTTGATTTCAAATTCGATTGCATGACTTTTATGTTCAGCGGTAGAACACGAAAGTTATGGTATGAAAATAATGTGAATAATATTGTTCAACAGCCGAACATTATAAAAATAATCAAGTTCACTTGTAGAACTTTGTGAAAAAAAGTAAGTTCAGTTGTAGAACTTTGAAGTCCATATGCATAACTTTTAAAATTCAGCTGCAGAACACTGTATTTATACTATGAAACAAAATAGGTTCGGCAGTAGAATCTTTTTATTCCAAGAATACCCTTATAAGATTTTGTATATAAAAATGAGTTGAATCTGAACAGTTGATCTAGTAATAATCCAATGGCTTATAACAGTTCTTTTTTAGTGATTGGTTCTCTCTTGAGCCTAACCCATATATATATATATATATATATATATATATATATATATATATACGATTTGGCTAATAAAGACAATCGGTTAATTATTAGTATTTATAATATTAGTATTTTATGTTACTAAATGGAATAACCTGTGTATATTTTTTGAGATTTTAGTTATGAGACATATTAGTTAGAAAATATAAAAAGAATATATACTTTGGCCAAAAAAGCTTATCGGTTATTTATTAGTAATTATAATATTATTATTTTATTCTATTAAATAGAACTACCCATAATATTTTTAGAAAATAAGATGTTTTAGTTAGGAAAAATTAAAAAAAAAAGTAGATATTTTAGTTATAAAAAAGAATATACACTTTGGTTAATAAATGTAATTGGTTAATTATTAGTATTTTATGTTACTAAATGAAATTGTTTGTAAGAACCGGGAAACCGTGGGTATATTTTTAGAGTTTAATATAATTTCTTTTACGTTATTTGTGGATTTAAATACATTCTGTATTTAAATGTGGGGAAATTTTCGATAAATGATCATATGTGTTTGTCCTATAAATGCTACGTGAATTTTGAGGTAATTAGACTGGTATTTAAAAAGTGAGTTATTTTATTTTAAACTTATCGTAAATTTTTGAACGAAGAATTCCGTTCGTTTCGTAATTGTTCGGGAAATTGGTACATCATTCGTACCAATAATTCATTCGTTAAGACAGGGGATATTTTTGAGTAATTGTTATAAAGATATTTTGGTTCGTACATATAGATAGTATTAAATTATTCTCGCAATTATCCGTACTTTTTGATGATTATCGTTTTGTAACCGGTACGCTATATTCGAATAAAAACGATCCAACGGATCAATATTGAACCAAAAATATCGTTTGAGGTATTATTTTCTGTTTAATATAAATAGCCATATCGTAATTATTTTGCGTATAATAAAGCGTATAATATACCGATAATTATCTAAAAATACCCGAAATCCCTAAATCGTGTTCTTGGTGTTCTTCGTGTTCTTGAGAATCAAACCAACTTTTGAAGGGGTTACCGGAATCCGTTTTCAACGTTCTAGTAGTCGAATCGAAGGTCTTGGAATCTAGTTTCATAATCTACCATCAGAATTCGTGTGGGGTAATTTTTAAACCTTGTACGAAGCTTTCTTTAATTCTGAAAAATTAGGGTTCATGAAATATTTGGGGCTTTTTGATTTTGAGCTTGTTCATGTGATTTGTTGATATTTATAGCTTCGTATGGTTGTAAGGAGTCCAAATATGTGTTCAATTTCATTGTTTGATTCCCGGATTGTTCAATTCGAAAATTTAGGGTTCTTGAGCTCGAATTGGGGCTTTTTGATTTAGAGTTTGTCCGTTGATTTTGATGGTTCCTATAGCTTCATATGATCATGGGTAATCGATTTACATGTTTTATTGAGTCTTTCTATTCCTAGATTAGCTAGTTCGAATTGTTAGTTTGTTTTCGAATTTTCAAACCATTAGTTCGTAAAATATGTTGATTGTTTGTGTATGAGGATATGGGGGTTAGATTGTACGTGTCCTAATCTTTGTTTTGGTATATATGTAGAACATTGAGTTTGGTTGAGGTTTGGTGCTAAACGAATTTTGGCCGGATTTTTGGCCGGAGTTTTATCGCCGGCGGCGGCCGGTTGGCCATTAAAGCTGGCTTGAAGCTTTCAAGGAAGAAGATGAATAGTGTTTCTAGAATTATTTTTTTTATAATTCAAAAAAAATAGTTTAAAAATTCTAAAAATCATATTTTTGATTTAAAAATACATTTTTATATTCAGAAAATTTTATGAATTTATAAATATTTATTTAAATTCGAAAATTTATTAAATTTAATTATTTTAATTATTTTTGATTAATAATTTATTTATTTATTTAATTGATTAATTTTAATAATCAGTTAATTCTATTAAATAATTATTAATTAAATCTAATTAATTTAAATTAGATTTAATTATTTTCTTGGCTTGGTTTTATTCATACGAATTTGTTTGAGTGTTTGGAATTAGTCAATTAATTTTATATTAATTGATTAAATTGTTTTTAAATCTTTATATTGGGATAAATGATCCGATTTTTGATCTAAAAATATTTTGAGGTTTAAATCATTTGAAATGAGAGTCGTATATTTTTCTAAAATTATTTCTTAGATGTTACGAGGCTTATGTGATTTAATTATCACAATTAAATGACGATATGTGCTATGTAAATTATGTGAACTATCTGGTTAGTGAGTCATAAATACTAAGAAGTGTTTTGTGACTTGTTTAAATGTTTTAATTGTGTCTAATATTATCACGAGGGGTAGTTAGAATAGAAATTTGTCGGTATTGTTAGAAAATGAGATTGACGAGACCGTTGACTTAGATGTGGACTTTTATATTATGGAGATTTTAGACGAGCGTGATATGTAAATCATTTATTTAGTCAATCGTAACTATTCTATCAATTGAAATATGGCTATCTATGTAACAGAGGCTATTGAACGAGACGAGCCAGATTACCGAAATATGTTAAATGAAGGAAGTCGGAGATGGATGAAGTATTGCTTGCGACTGGTTGATCTATCTGAGAGATGACACAACACTGGGGAAACGTCAACACGCATAGGGGATCTTTCCAAGTATTTTATTCCAATAGAGGTATTGGTAAGAATAGTTAATGCGTCAGAATTAAGTTACATAATGATCGTACTCTAGAGATTTAAATAGCGTTTATGTTGGACTATAGAAATAGACACGCGAATTCAATCTCGGGGAATCAGACTTGCGACAAGCCGACAACTACGAGAATGTCATATCCATGAATGATCAAGAAAGAGAATTATGGTGCCATGAAATCAAAGAGAAATGAAGTCGTATTATTTCAGCCTTACGTAATAGCTAAGGACCAGAGGCAAGTGTTTATACTCTTCACTTATTTTCCAAGTGTTGGCTCTTTTACACTAAACTGCAATTGTTATTATTATTTCTTGTTAATGCAGTTATCGGATTCAGTCCTTTATTCGAACTTATATATATGTTATGTATAATCCGGTTTATTTCCTTCAGAATGTAAGGCTTATCTGTTATAAGTATACTTTTTGAAGGACTTGAACTATTTCTTTCAGTATTCAATAAACCCTCTGATTGATATTCTTACTTATCAGATTCATATTGCCATGCTAAATGAGAAAAGTGTAATTATTTTGTTGAAACTGTGATTTGAGTTATGAACCCGATAAGGGTAAAGTTGTGATTTGGAAAAATGAGGGTTTTATATTGAACCCGTGAATTGGGAAATACATGGGCCGTACGCCGGTCACGAATTGTGAGAATGATATTTTTGGCCATGGTCAATAAGTGCCAAAATGGGCTGATTTTTGATTGTGTTGCCCAGGGATCCCAGTTTAGCCTGCTGTGGACCACAGTATGGTTGGCGAGCTAAGAGCGATCGATCGTCGGCTTAGCTCGTAGCGTTTAGTAGATTCCAATTCATTTATTTTGATGATAAAGTGAGAAAAGTTACTTATATGATATTAGATTACTTTTAAAGTTATGTATTGGTATTGATAATCAAGTTTCATTGTTCTTAAATTCCATTGAGAATTTCCTAATACCTGTTCTGTACTGTTTTGTTAAATTTCATATTTATTGAATCATACATTGATATTCAGAGTTATATTCTATCACACTGGCTGAGCATTTTGGCTCACTCTTGCTTGTTTCACCTTTTTAACCCTCCAGTGAAAGGTAGATTGACAGTATTTAATCGTATAACTATGGAATGAGAAGAGTCAAGATGATGTTGGGAAGACGAGTTGATGCAGAGCATTTGGATTTAGTGTAAGGTTATTGTATAAAGTTGATTTCTAGTAATTACTATATGGTATAAGATTAGTTTGTCTGGTATACTTCTTATCGAAGTTATACTAGTGTTTTAGAATTTGTGCAAAGAGAATTGTTGTAAAAGGAAGTTAAAGTTTGTGAAATTTTGGATTCTTGTTTCTAGCACTATAACCTAAAAGATCTTGGTTTAGTTGGGGTCGCAGATGTATATTTGAATTTGTTTAATATTTAACAGGTTGTTTTTAATTGAGATTTTAGCGTGACGACCAAATTCTTTGACCCCGGATTTGGGGGCGTTACAAGTTGGTATTAGAGCAGGGTTATAGTAAAACTAAAAACGAGAGTGCGTAGGAGTGTATATAGTTATATAAGGAACGTCAGAGCTCATTTAGAGTTCGTGTTGGACTATTGGATATAGTACCAATGAGTGAGTTAAGATAAGGGTATTCGATTGAGATGATTGTGCTAAGCTGGATAGAACTTCTCACGGTTGTAGATGTCTACGGCGGAATCTTCAAGGACTATTATGAGTCGACGACAACATACGATATTGATAACTTTACGACGTGGAAAAGAAAGGGCTTAGAATCGGATAACGAGCTATCGAAGGAGTCGACAGAGAAGGCATATGTGGAGACCTTTGTAATACCTTCCCATCCTAACGAAATATTTGACATTCCTTTAAGCGAAACTTGTGTTGGTGAATGTATTCCACCTTTTGACTTTGTATTTGATACCTTTGATCAATCATGTTTCCAATTGTGTCGGAGGTTGTTATGATATCCATTTCAGATTTTGAGGCCTGTTGAAAATTTGTTATGTGAATTTCAACTCTTTCATTCTTCAGGGGTGAATCACTCTTATTGTAATGTAACACTCTTTGTTCGATATTTTCTTTTCTGGTTATTCTTCTTTTCTGAAGTAACACTTTTGGGGATCTACTCAGTTTCAATCCAAGGTGTGTATCTGAGAATTTCTCATCAATTGATTGTTAATTTGACTTTAGACCCATTTTATATTTCTCTACTCCAGCTGAGACGAACAACCCTATTTATAGGGGACACAAGGACTATCTGTCTGTGTGATAGAAGTCTGATGGGACGCCGTCACTTGTGTGTTGTGCAATACAAGAAGGCTAATTACCTTTAGTAATGTCTTAATTAAGACACACAACATTGAGTTCATGTGATCAAATTGATCTCTCAGTGATTCTTTTATTCCCAGGAATGTTTGCTTTCAAATTTGTAAATTTGGTAACCACAGTTGTGGAACCCTTGTTATGATACGGAATATTCTCAATTCAAAATATCACGAATCTTGTTACCTCTAATAATCTTGAAGGTATGCTACCAGGTTGGAAGGAATTAACCTTACCATAATGAGTAAAGAATTTGCGATTTAATTATCACGAGCGAAAGCGGATCACAATGCGATTAGAGTACCAGTGATACATAACGGAGCCAGTTGTTCTAGATTTTTCAGCTAAAACACATTCTAGATTTTTTCTAACAAATTCCCTCCTTTCTCACTAAAATCCATTCCTTTTCTAAAAATATCACGGGCAAACCCTTTACTTATTTATTTTAAAATGTATTTAAATACTTTTAATTATTAAATTTTAAAACCTCATTTTCCAAAAATATCACGGGCATTAACTTTTTTAAACTAAATATATATTACATTTTTTATTTTTCCTTACTAAAACCCCCTTTTTTCCAAAAATATAACGGGCAAACCCCTACTTATTTATTTTAAAATATGTTTTAATGTTTTTAATTAATTAAAAGTGTTTAGCTATTTTAACATGCCTACTTATTTTTTTAACAAATACAATTAAAAAAATAATAATAAAATAACAATTAACAATCCGTGCTTCGCACGAGTTTTAAGTTAGTATGTATTAAGATGTAAAAAATAGTATAAACATTAACTACGCTTTAGTAGTCGTTACCACTCTCACAAAATTATATCATAAAGCTATTTCGTAAAAAAAATTGTGAGTTGCTAAATTTAAAATTTTGCTCATACATTGATTATTCGGAATAATAGTGTCATAAATTTTATAAAGTTTAAGATTTTTTAAAAACTTAAACAAAAAGTATTCGTTATAACTTAAGAATAATATTTAGGACTCAATCCTGCTTTCTTCCAAACATATTGGGGAATAGTTGGGGGTGATGTGGTCAATTTCTGCCAGCAGTATAAAAGTTGAGGGGTTGTTAGCTGAGAATAAAAGGGAGTGGGATGACGAAGTGCTACAGGATATTTGCAATGTGAGAGATTATAATTTGATAAAGAAAATTCCAATACCGAGGTGTAATAAGGAGGACTCGTGGTTTTGGTTATTTGGTGACTGAGGGGAATTCACAGTACGGAGTTGTTACAGACGGATACGTGGGGAAGCAGAATGTCCTGATAAAGTGTTTTGAAAACGCCTATGGGGTTTGAACCTGCCAGGTAAGGTAGTAAATTTCCTCTGGTGATCGTGTCGTCAAGTGTTGCCCACTGTTGTAGTTTTGGGGAGTAAAAAAATCAATGTGAATCCGGTTTGCTCATGGTGCCAGATGCAGGCAGAGGATGCTTTACATGTTTTGTTTGACTGTTGTTTTGCGAAGGAGGTGTGGGTAAGGATTGGGATTGCAGAGGCAGTACAAATATGCTCTAATGATTCTGTAATGTCTGTATTAAATCGAGTTTTTCAACGAAGTAGTAGAGAGAAATGTGGGCTAGTGGGTCTGGTATGTTGGGGTTTATGGTCGAGGCGCAACAATTGGATTTGGAATCATGTCAATACATCCAGTTTTGGTGTCCAATCTAGAGCAGTATGTTAGCAACTTCTGACTTTAAGCTGTTTTTTTACTTTAAATCATTTTCTGACTTATTACACAAACAAATATTTTTCAGCTTAAAGTCAAAATACACTTTGAGATTAGGCTCATTAACATTTCACATCCAATGATTCGTTGTCATTAAATTATATGGTTTCTGTTTTATCATGCTTACTTTTGTTCATTTGTAAAAAAGAAAAAAAAAATACTTTTAAACTTCAGATTCTGAAAATTACTTGCGATTTAACTTGCTACTATTCAACTAAATAGCATTTGTGATTGTAATAATAATTTAAATAAAAGAAAAACATACCAAACGAATTATTAGCAGTTAGATTTTTGAGAATTGGATTACATTCTTTTATTAGATTTTACCCAAACAGGTAGAATTACCAACATATTGTCATGCAAAATCTGCAATCTAATTGAACAATTTATATATATAAAAAAAGGGAAGGGAAAAAGAAAAAAAAAAGGCATGGCAGTGCAATTGTACGGAGCAAGAAAAAATCATCTCGATTATATGAAGAAAATGCACAATGTCAATCAATGAAGACCCACATTGCATTACAAGAATCATCAAGAAACACCCCCATTTATAAAATCTTTATCGGAAACACAGCAGCCTAAAGAACAGAGCAAAACAAGGAAATACAGGGCACAAACATGTATGTGAATCAGATTTGATCTGCCCAAGAACTTCATCCAACGGCAAAACTGGCTGTTTTCTCGGTTGTGTCGAAGACTCATCATTCCCAGATAGTGCATAATCAAGAATGTGTTGAACTCCATGCACTGCAATGGCAGAGGACAGATACATATCAAGTTGAGTGATTCTTGAGTTATCAAGAGTGAAGTTGTGAGATGAAGTGTTTGTGACAAGAATTTATTTTGAGGGCAGGAGTGTTAGGATTCTTGAAAAGGGTCGGAAGATGTCACGAATTAAGTGACAACTGTTCAGATTATATTGCGCCAGAGTTTGTTATTGGACCATTGAGTACAGTTGGGCAAAGATGATAAAAGTGGACTAGCAAATATAACTTATGGCTAGCATAGCCTCATATCTCTACTCAAGTAAATACATCACATTACAAATACTATATATTCATACGCCTGTGTCCATCAACCTCACACACCTCGTCTAAAATCAAGTCGCGTTCTTCACTTGATTGACTGGTTCAATAAAGTTTTAAAATTGTTTCTGACTCTTCTTCAGTACTGGGGAATTCAGTTATATATACAACAAACAATTTGATAACAGCATTCAGCAAACAACAAAGCAAAACCACTAAAAAAGTGCCAAGCTAAATTTTAACAGCCAAGTCAGAGATTGAAAACTAACCAGCTAAGCTAAACCAGCCAAGTCCTGATAGTGGAGGTCCGACCAAATATAAGCAGCTGAAGTAATAACATAGAACAAACAATGCCTAGTCAGATCACTTGTAAAACAGTCTAAAGCATCTAGTATTGTACATATAACCATAAATACAAACATTTTAACCGTTATTAGATGTAGCTAAGTTAGTTGAAACTACCTTTTGTGCAAAAAGAACACAAACAAGCCATAATCAAGTCAATACCCACAGGAGAATCAGATAATCCATCACCATTAAAGCCTACACATCTCTCCAGACCATATGATCTAGACTCCTGCGATTCTGGAAACCTGAAACAATCAATTGACTCACTTTTGCTCGAGCCCAAATTATCATCACCAACCTCATCCTCTTCACTCTCACCATCATCGGTATCAAATTGTTCACATACAGTAGTGCTTTGTTCACCTTGAGAACCAACCCCTTCATCCTTTGCCTGATTCCCTCCAACATCAACACTATCCAGAATCCTCGGGCTTGTAGGCTTCACAATCAGAATAACAAGATTTGTACCTCCACAAAGCTCCACGGATATTGATGACCACTCTACGTTTACTGGATTAGCCAAAAGGTATTCCTATCTAACCAATTGCGACAATTCTAACTGGATAAAGATAGACTTGTATCAGACAAATAAATGATATAGATTACATAAATCATAAGCCGATACATTCCAACAAGTTAAGTCAACAACTTAAGACAAAAAAAGCACAGAAACTTACTTCTCTGAAAACATCTCGCAAATTATTTATATTTTTCGCGCCAAATAAAGCTATCGCATAAATCTTGAACAAAACTTTATACCAAATATACTGTGAGAAAAAAATCAAATCTGAATTTTTTGGGAACAATGCATCCCTTCGGGTCAACATGATTACCAAGAACTACATGTACAAGTGTAGAGAGTATGTTAATAACCCTCAATAACAGATATAAATAGAGTTGAAATGAATAAGATGACTCTTTTAATTTTACCCTAAGAGCAAAAAATTTAACATGTGCGTATAATTACGGCTTGGAGCAATGAGTTTATGCTGGACGTAGTCAACCTGCAACAAAGTTTTATAGATACCATTAGAAATAACATTCAACATATTCAAAAAATAGAGCGTGTAAAGCCTAGGTATGTCCGGAAAACTGATATGGGAGTTTGGCTCACAGTGACCATAAATATAAAAATTGGTTATTTTGGGGAATTTAAACATTTTAAAATTATTATTTAGAGTGAACAATGCTGAATATACACCTATAAACCTATTCTGATTCCAAAAACAATACACCCATTCATATACACATTGTTGAAATAACATCATATAATAAATAGTACTGCCAACTACAGTACATTGTCAATAATGATCCTCATTTCTTTTTAAATAGTTGCAACCTGTTTGAGGTTCCAAACGGGCACTTTTCAGGGTTATTTCTATGTTTGATGAGCTTACACTTCCAAGTAGCCACATTTGTGCAGGGTAAGTTACATGTGTTCGAACTTCTACGAGAGAATCCACTGCTCCTGCCACAAGGAACATCCTCAACTTGTAGATTCACGCAACATGACAAGATAGCTTCCTAACAGCAGGAGCAATCAGAACAAATGAAAGTAAATATATTTGCTTAAATTACTATACCAGAATTTCAACTTCACAAATCAGTCTAACAGTGACAATTATTTGGATATTAATTTTCCTTGACCAACTGGATAGCACACAGTACAAAGCTGTATAATTAGAGAGCACATGAATTTAAAAAATATTCTTGTAAAATTAACACATAACATTATGTTACTTCTAAATATGAGCACAAACCAAATAAAGAATTAGAATTGTAATTCTCATAGAGCTGAATTCCTAGTAGTCATAAGAGGTGAAGTGATGGTAGCCAAAGTTTCTTCCATTGGAAGAAGACAAATATGCTAAAAATACATAGAACACGTGCGAGTAAGCAACCGTTATTTGAGTTGATACTTGCAGGAGTTCCTTCTATTAGAAGCGTGAGTCATACTACTGGAGTCTAAATAAGGATAGTAATTTACGGAAGATAAATGCTCTACCTCCATGTTTACGTATGTACCTATCTAATACTCTTTATATATAAGACAAACCACATTTCAATGGAACACAATAGTACCAAAGTACCAAATTTGTTTATCACTAAACTCGGGTTTGATTCCTTGCAACTACATAATTAAACAAGATTTAGTTATGTAATTTAATTTCTTTACTTTCACCCTGGTTCGATTCCCTATTTATTCTTTGTATACTTTCATCAATACATTAAGAGCAGCCAATATCTCCACTCTTGCCCACGTCGTGAATTCTATTATCTATATCTGTCTCTACCTTTGTCACTGACTATGACAATTCTCCCGACTCCTTATATATCAATCATTTTCTGAGCATACCTCCAGATACCAACATATGTTCAGACATCAATACCACTTGCTAAATTTTATCAAACCTTGTGAAGGGTGTCTACACAATACATTTTTGATTATAAAAAGTAAAAACAAAACTGGACCAAACTGTTAATACTTGATACATGTTGATACAAACAGTTTCTATATTTCAATGGACATTAACTGCACTCTAAGATCAACGAAGATACAATTTGTCGTGTTGAGCATTAGACAAAGGCTAAAACTTGGTCAAAAGTAACTAAATATATTCAGAACAAAGTTGATTGCACAAACCATTTGCAGGTGAGAGCTAACCTGACATATATTAACTGAAATGCATTACTCCTTTTTCAGGGTGCTACAATATTTAGATGGAAATGCCAAAGGAAACTAATAATACCAAAAATGATGATCCGCCGACAGTTTGTAGTGATATGTCATAAGCACCGTCACCGAGGAATGGTTGTGGTTAATCTGCACCAAACCAAATTAAAAATTACAATGTCATTAAAGAATCTAATGCTTACTCCATACTATCATGCCAGTGGATCAAGCACTCTAAAAGTTACAATAAAATTAAATAAATATTGTATGACTAAGAATACATCTAGAAAGAGTAAAGAGAAATATATTGAGTACCTCATGATCAGAAAGAATTGAGCATACATAGATATACGTACATACATAAGAGATATATATTGAGTACTTCATGATTGGAAAGAATTGAGCACACATGGATAGACATACATATATACGAGGCTATCCCGGCTGCAAAACCTCGGGCCGTCAAATCTGCCCTTAAAACGTGTAGTATAGAATTGCTCGCCATTGAAAAGAGAACAGGGAGAGTTGCAAAAAAGCTAGAAACGGTATGGAGGACATGAACGGAAGAGACAAAGCGAGGGCACCGTTTCACACACTATAAAGCCATAGGGATAGATCAGTAATTTTACTGAATAAATTTGGTCATTTGGAAGTGGATGTTCTCGTATAATAGATATAGTAGATTATGAATGAGAATATTGTTATTTTGTTCCTTTGTTTTTCTTTTCTGCATTGTTTTCTTCTTTCAAATTGCTTATGTAAAATCAGAAAAATAGCTTCAATCTTAACAGAAGAGATGGAGATCAGAGAATGAGAGGCGTGTGGGTGATGTGGTAGGGGATGGGGAAAGGGTCGAAGTTGATTGCGGAAGAGGTTGTCATAGAACTTTCTGGTCTGAGATAAATCATTTGCTACTCTCTAGGAAAAAAAGGATATAGACATAAAATTTTGTTCGAGAAGTATTATACTAGTACAATAAGCTGTAAACTGTGATATTATGACGATTACTTTCAATCTACTACAGCTGTGCAACAATCAGTTGGCGGGTATCTCTTAAATGTATATCTTCAAAGGGATGGAAGTAATCTGGATAAAGAGTTCAGTTTCGTACACAGTTGTTTATACGAGAGAAGAATGCAAAATCTTTAAGAACAATGATCTTAGAGAAAAGTACAGTGTTGTTCATTTAGTTATTTGTAAATTTATGTTCGAATTTGATGCCTAAACCCCCCAGTTTAAAATTTTCACACCAATATGCCTCACTTGTTGTTCATCTACAGATAACCAAATCCAAAAGAATGTTTATTCCTGTTCTGCTAAGTTTGTCACTTCCAACAACTAAATAGGCACACTGTTACTAACGGATATCTGGCTTGAAAAGCCAAGAATAATGAGCTCATGAGAAATTCTTCAAGTAAACAACAAATTGTGCAAGTATTGCAAATATGTAAGATATATCACGATATTTCAAGCAAGAAGGAAGGAAAAACAGTACAACAAAAAACTCTAATTAATATAGGTGCACAGAAAACAGATCCACAAAGTAGTGCATCTACTTAATAAACAATAATCTGGAAGTAGCCAGATATTGAATAATGTTGCTCAAATTAAAGTTAATTTACAGTAGGACTTGTGCTCAGGCTGCCTTGTATAAGAAGGAGATATCTTGTCAAAGATGACCAAATCTGATTCTCCACTGATATATTCAAATAATCTACTTTACTGAGTTTGCAAGATAACCTGTCTATATTATGTTTTGTAAGCTCGTCTGCATCTGAATCATTGAGTAGAGTAAGAGTCTGCATCATTGAGTAGAGCAAGAGTCTGAACAAAAGGAATCGTGCGCCTAAGTCTGCGACTTGTTGTGGGAACAAAGTCTTTATATTGCTTGGTCTCAACACCGTACGAGATTACATTTAATTCTTTGTCAATATTTTGAAGCAGAAGGTCACCATTGTTTCTAATGCCTAAAGGCTGGAAGTGTCCATCAATCCGGTGGGCATCTCTAGTATCCATTGTATTAAATTTGTTCAAACTGTGAAAGTCTAAACCCCACGAAGCCAAAATATCAGCAAAGGTGTCATCTTTATCTCCGTTTCCGAGAATAACAAGGGAGTCATTGTCCGTGGATGGTGTGAAGTATAATCTGCTAGCAGTCCATGATGTGAATCTCTCACTAAACATCCAATTGTCTACTTGCAACGAAATCAACATCCAATTGCCATCTCTGAGTGCAGGCCAATAAAATGTTCTGTTAACATATGCTAGTCTATTACTGTTCAAGAAGGAAGTGGTGACAGGAGCATCATCAGTGATTATCTTCCAGGAATTGGTGCTAAGACTATAGACCTCCACCGAACATGACCTGGTCGTGTAGCTGATCCTCAAGATGTTGTGATCATTGGTGTTGCTATCAAACCACAACTTAAAAACTGAATGTTGGTCATCACTAAGGTTCGGAGGAGGTGTTGGAAGTTCTTTCGATTTTCTAATAACAGGATTCCATAGATAAAGAGTGCGAGGATCATCAGACGTGTTATAGCAAATTAGTCCATTGCAGGAATCTAATTGTAGTAGATTAAGTGGAAAATCCAATCCGATATACTCATGGAATGCTTCAGTATCAGTATGAATTGCGAAATAAGGAGCTTCGAGTATTAGTTCATCCCCATTACAGTCATCTCTATGTCTTGCAAAACAAGGGTGATTTTCGAAGGCTTCAATTTCCTCATCATATAATGAACAAGGGTGTACAGCCCCATCGAACTCACAGAGAAGATATTTATCATCAACATAAGTAGGTTGTTGAATCAGAGAGAGATGAAACTTAACGAAGCTAGTAGAGGTTATGAAAGCATACCATGATTTGCAAACAGAGGTCCATCTCCCTAAAGATTTCAAGCATGTGACTCTTTCAATTATCTGCTCTAATATTTCTTCCGGCAGAAACTGTGGTGATAAACGACGACGCCCTCGGCCTTTCATTCTCAACAGGAGGTGGGGGTTTTAGAATTTTGAGAGAGAGAGAACTGGTTGGGAGAGATGAGAAAGAGAATATAACAAGAAATTAACCCAAAAATACACTTATATATATAGAGAGAGAGGGGGAGGGAGAGAGAGAATTGGGAGAGATGAGAGACGAGAGAGAATTGGGAGAGACGAGAGAGAGATAGAACTGGTTGGGACTTGGGAGAGATGAGAAAGAGATCATGACAAGAAAGTAACCCAAAAATCCACTTATATAGAGAGGATACATACCTTACGTACCATAATACTAGATTCCTAGTGTGGTTAGGATTTGTTATTAAAGTTTATTATTTTTAAAATTTTAAAAATTAATAAGAATATTTGAATACACTTCTGTGATTTCTAGTGTGTTTAGGATTTGTTATTAAAGTTTATTATTTCTAAAATTTTAAAAAGAATATTAAATACACTTATATGATTCCTTGTGTATTCAGGATTTGTCATTAAAGTTTATTATTTTTAAAATTTTAAAAATTAATCAAAATATTTAAATATATTTATATAATTCTTAGTGTGTTCAGGATTTGTCATTAAAGTTTATTATTTCTAAATTTTTAAAAATTAATCAAAATATATAAATACACTTATATGATTCTTAGGATTTGTCATTAAAGTTTATTATTTCTAAAATTTTAAAATTTAATTAGAAAATTTAAATACACTTATATTCAGCGTGTGAGATTAGCAGTACTAGTATAGAATATGTGTAACACACTTTGGATTTTGGACTATATGCTCTTTATACAAATTAATAATTAATAGCTACAATTTTTAATAATTGTATTTTGGTATTTATATATTATTTTATTTTTATTTTTATCTGGTAGAATAGTTCAAAATAAATTAGGGTTTTTTCCAGAAATGTTTAAGTTTAAAAATATTGGTAGAATATTTTTCTCAAGAAAGTAACCCAAAAATACACATTTATATAGAGAGAGGATACATAATTTACCTACCCTAATCCTAGATTCCTACTATGTTCAGGATTTGTCATTAAAGTTTATTATTTTAAAAATTTTAAAAATTAATCGGAATATTTGAATACACTTCTATGATTTCTAGCGTGTTCAGGATTTGTCATTAAAGTTTATTATTTCTAAAATTTTAAAAATTAATCAGAATATTTAAATACACTTATATGATTCATAGTGTGTTCAGGATTTGTCATTAAAGTTTATTATTTCTAAAATTTTAAAATTAAGCAGAATATTTAAATACACTTATATGATTCCTAGTGTGTTCAAGATTTGTCATTAAAGTTTATTATTTCTAAAATTTTAAAAATTAATCAGAATATTTAAATACACTTATATGATTCCTAGTGTGTTCAGGATTTGTCATTAAAGTTTATTATTTCTAAAATTTTAAAAATTAATCAGAATATTTGAATACACTTATATGATTCCTAAAGTGTTCATGATTTGTCATTAAAGTTTATTATTTCTAAAATTTTAAAAATTAATTAGAAGATTTGAATACACTTATATGATTCCTAGTATGCTCAGGATTTGTCATTAAAGTTTATTATTTCTAAATTTTTTTAAAATTTGTCATTAAAGTTTATTATTTCTAAAATTTTAAAAATTAATCAGAATATTTGAATACACTTATATGATTTCTAGTGTGTTCAGAATTTGTCATTAAAGTTTATTATTTCTAAAATTTTAAAAATTAATCAGAATATTTAAATACACTTTTATGATTCCTAGTGTGTTGAGGATTTGTCATTAAAGTTTATTATTTCTAAAATTTTAAAAATTAATCAGAATATTTAAATACACTTATATGATTCCTAGTGTGTTCAGGATTCGTCATTAAAGTTTATTATTTCTAAAATTTTAAAAATTAATCAGAATATTTAAATACACTTATATGATTCCTAGTGTGTTCAGGATTTGTCATTAAAGTTTATTATTTCTAAAATTTTAAAAATTAATCAGAATATTTAAATACACTTATATGATTCCCAGTGTGTTCAGGATTTGTCATTAAAGTTTATTATTTTGTAAAATTTTAAAAATTAATCAGAATATTTAAATACACTTATATGATTCCTAGTATGTTCAGGATTTGTCATTAAAGTTTATTATTTCTAAAATTTTAAAAATTAATCAAAATATTTAAATACACTTATATTCAGCGTGTGGGATTAGTAGTACTAGTATAGCAGATGTCAAACACACTTTGGAGTTTGGAGTTTGGACTATACACTTTGAATTTTTAATAATTGTATATTGTTATTTATATATTATTTTGTTTTTATTTTTATCTGGTAGAATAGTTCAAAATAAATTAGGGGTTTTTTCAGAAATGTTTAAATTTAAAAATATTTTGCAAAATTAATGATTTTTAGAAAATAGTTGCAAAAAGACGATCTGCAACTTTTGAACTTCTGCAACTAACATTGTAACAGCCCAGCAAGAAACCAATCGATCCAACTAGTCGGGCAAATAACATATATACATGCAAGATAATACGATATTCAATATGATACAATAACGATACACAATATATAACTTTTGATTCACATATTCTTATTCTTATTCGATACATACAATACGACACCACATAACAACAATAACTCGAAACCCATAATTAATGCCACGACCACTACAACCCGGTGATAACGGTCCTAAATTTTCAGAAAACTATCACTACAACCCGGTGATAACGGTCCTTATTCTTATTCGATATTTTCACAAACCATGACACAAATCAGAATCCCAAGACTATTGCTTACACATAACACATATACAATAATACACATCATATCAAAATATATTATCACTAAGCCCAAGTTTATATAATCAAAGCACACACACAACACATAGTTTCGAAAATACTAGATAAATCAATCGGAAACTTACCTCGACGCATCCTAGATCGTGTATCCAACTCTGACCAGAACCGTTTTTACTCTTTTTGACCCTCTAAACGACGTTTTCTTGAAAATCTTAAACCACAGATGTTGAAGAGAATGAAAAGTTCTTTCCGACAAGGTCTTACTCATCAGAAACGGATTTATAACGAATCGGGAATTAAATAAAACGTTTTCTGAATATAAACAGAAACTGAAAAACAATATCTGAACATGTTTTGTGATTTTAAGAACTGTTTAAGGCAAAATATGGAAAAACACTATGAAATAGATGTTGTAGGAAATTTAAAGAACTTTCTGAAAAGTCCAGAATAAACGAATTCCGACTTACGATGAATTAACTACGAATTTTACAAGACAACTGATTTCTGAGAGACACAGACCTACGAATTTGATTAAAAAGACGGAGAAAGAAGAATATGATGTTTATATAGAGACACCAAACCCTAATTCCAAACTTACTTGTTATCCGTACTCAAAATCCGATCCATATTTTAGGCCCATTAGTCTAATTTAATTTTAATTCCTATTCTTTTTCAAGTTTTAATCTTTTTTTTTCTATTTTCTAATATTATTATTATTCTAAAAATTACGGGATATTACATATTACCCTCCTTAAAAAGAATTTGGTCCCCAAATTCACAATAATCCTATCACAAGACACGTCTACCTACTAATCTCCTACAAGTCAAACTTAAACTATCGTCCACAAGACCGCACCCTAGAGAATGTATTAGTCTCATACCTAACACACTCCGAAGGACATCCTGCTCTTGATACCAACTATAACAGCCCAGCAAGAAACCAATCGATCCAACTAGTCGGGCAAATAACATATATACATGCAAGATAATACGATATTCAATATGATACAATAACGATACACAATATATAACTTACGATACACATATTCTTATCATTTTTCTTATTCAATATGATACGATACGACACCACATAACAACAATAACTCGAAACCCATAATTAATGCCACGACCACTACAACCCGGTGATAACGGTCCTAAATTTTCAGAAAACTATCACTACAACCCGGTGATAACGGTCCTTATTCTTATTCGATATTTTCACAAACCATGACACAAATCAGAATCCCAAGACTATTGCTTACACATAACACATATACAATAATACACATCATATCAAAATATATTATCACTAAGCCCAAGTTTATATAATCAAAGCACACACACAACACATAGTTTCGAAAATACTAGATAAATCAATCGGAAACTTACCTCGACGCATCCTAGATCGTGTATCCAACTCTGACCAGAACCGTTTTTACTCTTTTTGACCCTCTAAACGACGTTTTCTTGAAAATCTTAAACCACAGATGTTGAAGAGAATGAAAAGTTCTTTCCGACAAGGTCTTACTCATCAGAAACGGATTTATAACGAATCGGGAATTAAATAAAACGTTTTCTGAATATAAACAGAAACTGAAAAACAATATCTGAACATGTTTTGTGATTTTAAGAACTGTTTAAGGCAAAATATGGAAAAACACTATGAAATAGATGTTGTAGGAAATTTAAAGAACTTTCTGAAAAGTCCAGAATAAACGAATTCCGACTTACGATGAATTAACTACGAATTTTACAAGACAACTGATTTCTGAGAGACACAGACCTACGAATTTGATTAAAAAGACGGAGAAAGAAGAATATGATGTTTATATAGAGACACCAAACCCTAATTCCAAACTTACTTGTTATCCGTACTCAAAATCCGATCCATATTTTAGGCCCATTAGTCTAATTTAATTTTAATTCCTATTCTTTTTCAAGTTTTAATCTTTTTTTTTCTATTTTCTAATATTATTATTATTCTAAAAATTACGGGATATTACATAATAACGGTCCTAATAATATGTAATATCCCGTAATTTTTAGAATAATAATAATATTAGAAAATAGAAAAAAAAAGATTAAAACTTGAAAAAGAATAGGAATTAAAATTAAATTAGACTAATGGGCCTAAAATATGGATCGGATTTTGAGTACGGATAACAAGTAAGTTTGGAATTAGGGTTTGGTGTCTCTATATAAACATCATATTCTTCTTTCTCCGTCTTTTTAATCAAATTCGTAGGTCTGTGTCTCTCAGAAATCAGTTGTCTTGTAAAATTCGTAGTTAATTCATCGTAAGTCGGAATTCGTTTATTCTGGACTTTTCAGAAAGTTCTTTAAATTTCCTACAACATCTATTTCATAGTGTTTTTCCATATTTTGCCTTAAACAGTTCTTAAAATCACAAAACATGTTCAGATATTGTTTTTCAGTTTCTGTTTATATTCAGAAAACGTTTTATTTAATTCCCGATTCGTTATAAATCCGTTTCTGATGAGTAAGACCTTGTCGGAAAGAACTTTTCATTCTCTTCAACATCTGTGGTTTAAGATTTTCAAGAAAACGTCGTTTAGAGGGTCAAAAAGAGTAAAAACGGTTCTGGTCAGAGTTGGATACACGATCTAGGATGCGTCGAGGTAAGTTTCCGATTGATTTATCTAGTATTTTCGAAACTATGTGTTGTGTGTGTGCTTTGATTATATAAACTTGGGCTTAGTGATAATATATTTTGATATGATGTGTATTATTGTATATGTGTTATGTGTAAGCAATAGTCTTGGGATTCTGATTTGTGTCATGGTTTGTGAAAATATCGAATAAGAATAAGGACCGTTATCACCGGGTTGTAGTGATAGTTTTCTGAAAATTTAGGACCGTTATCACCGGGTTGTAGTGGTCGTGGCATTAATTATGGGTTTCGAGTTATTGTTGTTATGTGGTGTCGTATTGTATGTATCGAATAAGAATAAGAATATGTGAATCAAAAGTTATATATTGTGTATCGTTATTGTATCATATTGAATATCGTATTATCTTGCATGTATATATGTTATTTGCCCGACTAGTTGGATCGATTGGTTTCTTGCTGGGCTGTTACAAACATCAATCAAAATCAATCACAAGCGCAATTTTAAAATTTTAATAACTAAAGTTATCTTTAATTGCAGAATAGATTTCTTAAGTCGATTAAATCAAATGCAACCTTCAATTAAATTCAACCCCAAATGCAACCAAAATCAACATTAATTATTTTTCATAAAAACGTTAAAACATGTTGCATTTAGTTACTTTGGAACGTATTTTTACAAATATTTTCAGAAGATGGTAAAATCGCAAAAAAAATATTAAAAAAAGTAGTATTTTTGATAATTTCTCAATAAATTATCTATATTTGAATTTATATGTGTTTATTAGATTTGTTAGAATAAATCTTTAACCCCGTTAAAATAGATTGAAAGATTAATATGTGCAAGAGATGAGTGAATGTGTATATGTTTTCATTAGATCAATGGTAGAAAAATTAAATTTATCAAAATTAATAGTAAAAAATAAATAAACGCGATGATGTATTAAAATTTCATACGACTAATAGAAATGTGAAATGTAATTAAATCCCTAAAATATTTTCATAAAAGTATATATTATTATTATTATCTCATATCAGTATCTCTAAGTTCATCTTAATATTTCTACTTTTTTTATAACTAATCTTCGTTAAAGTATACTGATTATTTTGTAATTAATATATAGTTATTTAAAAAAGTAAAAAAAAATTAGTTAAAATGTTAGTGATGTTGGAATAGGTACGAATATTATATAATTTTGTGACATCGAATTCTTATTAATATGACATAAAATATTGTTATGGATTAAAAAACGTGTTTGTATATTAATTGATAGGATTTATGAGCTTTCGAGCATTAATGGCTGCACTTGTGTTTCGAGACTAAATCAGTCCTCACAAGATGCCTACGTATCTCAATTCGTAATTAAGAATCAAGACAAAGACGTAGTTCTGATTGTAGGATCAGGTCCTTTATATAGGCGTCTGGAGCCTTGTATTTAGGATAAGTTTAGGAGTCTTAGCTAATAAGTCTCCTTTTTTATAATGGATAAACATCGTATTTCTTGCTGGAGAAGTCTTTTCCTTGTTGATAAAGGCTATGACTCATTGATTGGGATTCTGGATCCTTCTTTGGTGAATTTACCATATTTTGGACTTCTTTCATGAGCTCTGTATTTTTCCTATTTATTAATTACGAAATTAATAAATAATTAGGGTCTTGGGCCTTGCTTATTGGGTCGTGTTCTTGGATCGTTCTAGGTATAATTAATGCATCATTAATTATATTTCTAGAATTACTTTTCTGTCCATATCATTTGCCCCCCAACTTCTGGGAAAATCTTCCTGGGGTTTTCGTAGAAGTTATTGCGTATTTTTCCCAAAATTTTTCATTTTAAGGGTATTTTCGACCTCAATTTCGACCAGGAAACAGGTCATTTTCGACCTCGATTTCGACCAGGAAACAAGTCAATTTCGACCTCATTTTCGACCAGGAAACAAGTCAATTTCGACCTCATTTTCGACCTCATTCGGGTGTGAGGTCGAAGGTTTCGACCTCATTTCCTAGGTCTTTTTCGACCTCAAGCCTTCGACCTCGATTTCGACCTCGATTGGAGCGAGGTTGAAGGTTTCGAGCTCATTTTCTAAGTCTTTTTCGACCTCGGCTCTTCGACCTCAAATCCATTAGTTTTCGACCTCAATTTGGTGTGAGGTCGAAAGATTCGAGCTCGTTTTTCAGTGCATTTTCGACCTCGAGTCTTCGAGCTCGATCTAAGGTCTTTTCGACCTCAAATCTTTAATTTTTCGACCTCAAACGGGTGCGAGGTCGATGGATTCGACCTCGATTCCCCGTGTATTTTCGACTTCGAGCCTTCGACCTCGAATCCGTTTATTTTCGACCTCATTTCGGTACAAGGTCGATGGATTCGAGTTCGTTTTTCCGTGTATTTTCGACCTCGATCGTTCGACTTCGATCTAAGGATTTTTCGACTTCAATCTCTTTACTTTTCGATTTCATTTGGGGTGTGAGGTCGAAGGATTCGACCTTGATTTCCCGTATATTTTTTATCTCGATCGTACGACCTTGATCTAAGGTCTTTTCGACCTCAAATTTATTTGATTTTGCCTTGGCTTCAAAATTTTATTGAGCCTTAATTTGGCCTCAAATTATTCGGGCCTTGAACTTTACTCATTTTTGGGCCTTAATGCTGTTTAGCCTCAAATTCATTGGGCTTAGATTTCGTCCAACCTCAAGCTCTTTTGGGCCTAGCCTCAATTTATTTGGGCTTTAATTTTTTTTTGAAGTCCAATACGAGGTTTATTTGGGCTTTAATTTGGGATTTCCACTTCACTCTTCATTTATACCTTCAACTTTCTAAAAATTTCTCTCTAGCTTTTCTCTCTAGTTATTCTGTGGTGAGGCGATTTCCGGTGAGATTTCCTCAGCCGTATTCATATTTTTCTGGGTGTAATCTTCATCGCTTGAAGATTTTATGGAATTCTTCTTTGAAGTTTTGAAGATTCTGGAAATTTACTTGAAGATTTGAAGTTTTTCTGGGCTCATACTTTGAAGATTTGAAGATTTCTGGATATTTGCCTTAAAGATTTGAAGATGTCTGACCGCAATGCCCAGTGCCTTCAAAATATGAATCAAGCTTCGAAGAGAGGTATCACTATTCGTTCTTCTCATATGTATCTTTGACTTCTTTGACTTTGCTGACTTCAACACTTCACGACATGAGTCTTGAGGACTTCTCGACATAGTACAGAAGGGACTATGCGATGTAGTACTTCACGACATGAATATTGGTGACTTCACGACATAGCTTTCTTCTGACTTTGCTATATAATGCCTTAGACAAATTTCTGCAATTTATTTCTTCATGGCCTTATTCATCTCTATCCTGCTGCATGAACACTTCTGAACTTCTACCAGGACAATTATTTAATGGCCTATATACAATCTAGATGCAATAAACTATACTAAGCTCATTATAACTTTGAGCATACATGATCAAGCTAATGTTCATGAGAACAAGACAAGTACATATAGAGACCTATACTATATCCCAGTGATAGAACTCACTAGGTCATGTAATGTGACATAGTCACATAGTGTAGGCTTGTTAATAGTGGTATTCAGACATGCCTTGAGCCTAACAAATACCAATTTAAAACACATGATAAAACTGTGTTTTATTGTTTAACACCAACTGGACTAGCGTTTTCGTCCAAAACCAAACACAGTTAGTTTAGATAGTGTTTTGATGAAAACACCAATTTATATGGGTGTTGGCACCAAATGGCACAATTTTCAGTTAAATGACACCAAATGGCACCAAATGGCACAATACATAAAAATGGCCCCAAATAGCACCTAAAAACGCAGTATCGTATTGTGTTTTAGAAAACGAGACTTTGTCTCATCACTGAATACTTGAAGGGAAGAAACTATAGGAACGCTGGGTAAACTTGCGTTAGAGCCAGCAACGCAAGTTCGGATTACGTTATCCCTGACAACGCTACACGATACTGCGTTTTCTCATTGCAAATAAGGGAAAAATGCTGTCTAGTGGGGTCGTCCCACATGCTGCTGCTCCCCGTGCATTACCAGCTTGACAAACTTTGTTTTGTACAATAACCTGCCACTTTTTTAGTATTAATATACTATTAGACCACGCGGCCTTTGTGTCGGAATAACACCATATCATTGACCAGAAGTGCACAGTTTTGTTTGAAACTGAAAACGGTACACGCCTTAGCGTTTTAGTGTGCATTAGGGGCCTTTTTTTTTAGTTATGCCATTTAGGGCATTTTTGTTTAAAATTGTGTTATAGAGGGCCTTTTCTCAGTTTATATAGTGTTTTCATTTCAACTTATTTTGCGAGAAACACCATCTAAACCGCTGTTTTGCTTCTGCAAACACATGATTAAGTAGCGTTTTTAACTTAAATTAAAAAAAAAATCGTCTAACGCTGGGCGATCTAGCGTTCAGGTTTTAACCTTGCAAACACCCTTTTTATCCGGTGTTTTAAAGTGACATTTGGGGGAGAAAAGGCACCCCGTTATCACAATTTTGAATTAAAATGCCCCAAATATCACAATTGAAAAAATGGCTCCAAATATCACTCCATAACGCATGATCGTGTAGCGTTTTGCGTGTATTAGTTTTTGACAGTTGTTGCTTAATGGGCTTCTGCAGTTGGGCTTGCAAAACGTGAGATGAATCAACGTTTTTAAGGCAAAACGCAAGATCATGTTGCGTTTGGATTTTTTTTAAATTTATTTTATGAAAACACAAATTAACTCACGTTTTCAAAAAAATTAAAATTAAAAAATTCAATGAAAACGCCACACAAAATTGCGTTTTTTGAAACCCAATATAAAGTTGTGTTTTAAAGTGACATTTGGGGGGTCATTTTTTTCAATTGTGATATTTGAGACCATTTTTTTTTTTGAAATTGTAACAGAGAGGGTCATCACCCCATTTGAGGCGATTATTATGAGTTATGATATTTGAGGCACATTTTGTGATAGAGAAGAGTCATCACCCAATATTTACTTCATCAAATAATACTAACTTTTTACTCAAAAGTAGTCAAAACTATTATTTTAATTCTAAATAAAACATTTGTCAAAAAAATAAAAAATGTCTAAATAAAACATTTTTCTAACCCGAACAGGCTCAAAATTAGGCGCACAGTCGTCAAGTCAGCAGCGCGAGAAGAAGAGTGAGTGTTATTTTTTCTAAAACCCTAGTTTCTTCCTTCTGCCTATACACACACTACCCCAAGCTTTTCCTTTCATTTCTCTCTTCCTCTGTTTTACACACATCTACATACGCATCGCCATTCACGATGTCAACTATGATGGTAACCTCTCTCTCTCTCTCTCTCTCTCTCTCTCTCTCTCTCTCTCTCTCTCTCTCTCTCTCTCTCTCTCTCTCTCTCTCTCTCTCTCTCTCTCTCTCTCTCTCTCTCTCTCTCTCTCCCCCTCTCTCCCCCCCTCTCTCCCTCTCTCCCTCTTCTCCCTCCCTCTCTCTCTCTCTCTCTCTCTCTCTCTCTCTCTCTCTCTCTCTATCTCTTCCTCCATCTCCCGCTCTCTCTCTCTCTCTCGATTAAATTGAAAGTTAATTGTTACGATTCCATTTTGTTACTGTCTGTAACTAATTGCTCAACTTTCAAGCTGAAAATCAACACTGACCTAATCTTAATTATGATTTTGTATTTGTGTTTTTAAGCTTGTGATACATGTAGAGGATGTGTAATTATACATAAATCATACTAGTTGCCTCTTTGCCTTTACGGAATTTTTTTTTGACAAGGCCTTTACGAAAATTTAATTTGCTTGTTGATTGATTATATTCTGGAGAGAATCATTATATTTAAAATTTTAATCAGTTTATTTAAAATTTTAACCAGTTGGAGTTTTTGTTGTGCTCGATAAGAGCAATAATGTATTTTAAATGGTGATTTTGTATTTTTGTTTATGATTGTGATTATGATTGTGATTAACGGTGTTTTCGTAGGTTTGGTTTATTATTGCTAGTTTTTTTTAGTCGTGATTGTTTTGATTTGTTTGGTTGAAAAACGTGATTTTTGTTTTGGGGAAAACAGCAACCACAGATTATATTGCTGAAAGAAGGGACAGATACGTCTCAAGGGAAGGCACAGTTGGTGAGCAACATTAATGCCATTATGGCTGTGGCGGATGTGGTGCGTACTACTCTTGGACCAAGGGGTATGGACAAGTTGATCCATGATGATAAGGGAAACACCACTATTTCTAATGATGGTGCAACGATTATGAAGCTTCTTGACATTGTCCATCCCGCAGCTAAGATCCTTGTTGATATTGCCAAGTCACAAGACTCTGAGGTGAGTTTGTTTGTTTTTATAATTTTTTAGGTGCTTTTGATTTTGTACAACAATCCAAATGGGGTGGTGATTCTAAATGCCCCACTAATTGTTATCGAAAAAAGTAGTGGACCTGTACTGCTTAAATTATTATCATAAATGTTATGGCTGTTTGTGTACTTTTAGTCATACTTGATCTTTCATTTTCTTATCTATGAGGTGTAGTCCTGGAATTGATTTGGTTATTTTATGATAGGAAAGTTTTGTCAATCTCTTTGTGCGTGATAATTTTGTATGATTATAAGACCTAGTTGTTGGTGTTTTGTTTAAATGCAATGTTCTATATCCATATCGATTATAATGTACCTCCAAAGATAATATAACTTGGTGGGTGTTTCCAGATGTATATCCCTATTAGACCTCTAAATTTGTTTGGAACTAACTGTCCAGTGTTCTTTTAGATAAGGAAAAAAATGGCCTAATACACTGATATTAAAGAACCAAGAGCAAGTGGCATTAGGAACTACTCTGCAGTATTAGTTTGATTTGTTTCAGCCAAGGTAGAATTTTCAGTATGTGTAACATATTTCTGGCTCTCTATATGTAATGAAGTAAAGTCGTGAACGCCATCAAACTATTTGATTTTAAATATAGGAACTACTCTGCACTACTAGTTTGATTTGTTTCAGCCAAGGTAGAATTGGCAGTATGTTTAAATGACAAGGTTTAGATCAGTCCCATCATGCTAAAGATATGAATTCTATGGAAATTATACAGTTTTGCTTGTTTGTGGGTTGGAAAGAAACAGTCTGATCATCAAAAGCTCTTCCCCGTTCGTGTTCTGTTGGTTTTGTTTTTAAGTTCTTGCTGATAGTAGTCTACTGGGGCTCAAATTTTTGGGTCACCAAAATTCATTTGCCAAGTATTAGACCTTTATTTTTCAAACTGAAAAATTATTAAAGCCTGTGAAATCTGTATTCTTATTGTATCTTGCTGTATGCCCCGGCATGCTTTTTAGTTTGAGGTATCGGTTTTGCAAGCTGACAAGTTGGGATTTAAGGGTGATGCTTGCGTAACTGAATTGTTCAAACACGTTTCTGGCTCTATAATTAATGAAATGAAGTTGTGAGTGCCATCAAACTATTCGATTTTACATATAGTAGCTTAGCTTTATGGCAAAAATCATGATAACGGATAATAACTAGACAGGAAATATTTCTTAATCCTATTGCATAATGGGTTTCATGTTGTAGGAGGTGAGAAAATGTAATTTATCATCCAATAGTTGTCACACAGTGTTTGAGAAAGAATAGTGTTGTCTTACCCCATGAAATCATCCCCATGAATGTCCAAGCTGCTGTTTAACTATGAAACTTTTTTTTCTTGACTTTTGAATCTTTATAATGTAACAGGTGGGTGATGGAACCACTACAGTGGTTCTGCTTGCAGGAGAGTTCTTAAAGGAGGCAAAGCCATTTATTGAGGATGGTGTGCACCCTCAAAACCTCATTCGCAGTTATCGGACTGCTTCCTATTTGGTAGAGGATCTTAGTTTTGTATTTTTTGGTAATGTTTGTGCCTTCTTTTATTCTGTTCAACCCTTCATAATATGTTCTTTTCAACAGGCAATCGAGAAGATTAAAGAATTAGCAGTTAGCATAGAGGGGAAAAGTTTAGAAGAAAAGAGAAGTCTATTAGCTAAGTGTGCTGCTACGACCCTCTCATCAAAGCTCATAGGCGGAGAGAAAGAGTTTTTTGCATCAATGGTTGTTGATTCTGTCCTTGCAATTGGAAATGATGATAGGCTAAACATGATTGGAATAAAGAAGGTAAGCCTGCGTAGAACTGAATTTCAGAATTATTTGGTAAGCTATTAGGAGTGAACGAGTAATTCTGTCGTATGGACATTGGTGTATACCATACAGACCATACCTTTGACGACAAGTGACTGATGATTAAACCATGTTTTATTGCATGATCACCTTGGATTTTGACATTTTTGCACAGATGACACTACATGATCCTTAGCAAGATTATCTCAACATTTTTGTGTCCTTTGATGTGTTACTTGGTCTAGTTATTCAATGCTTATAGTAATATTTAGAGGGGCACCTTGGAGGTGGCATATTGTTGCCAGCCCAGTCCCTACTTTTACTTAGCAGAGCAAGGGAGGATAATTCTTGATCTGATCGTATTCAGGGGAAAAGGAAAGGGGAGGATTGGAGGAAAATTACCCTAACTAGATTACTTCCTTACCCCCCCCCCCCCCTTTAGGAAAAAAGAGGGATGATCTTAAACAGAAGAAAGTGAGAGTTTGTCAATTCAACGCATACCTAATACTTTGAATTGCACACTTGTTTTCTCATTAAAATTGTTTTGCTGGTCATGCAACAATCAGGAGAGAGAAGGTACGCTATGTTATCTTTCTTATATTCTTACCGCTGGAGCACTAAAGAAAAAAATATTTATACATTATAGTTAGTAGTTACTCTTTTTCTTACTATTTCTTGTATAGTACATTTTTTTGAACTCATGTAACAGTAAAATATACAGCCATAGAAACTGTTGTGTAGGTCATGTCGAACCGTAGTTACTTTCTCGATATAATAATGTAGAGAGCTGGCTGAAAGCATCATATCGTGTGAATTAACATTTGGTGTAGTGTTTTCGGACCTTATCAATTATCAGATTCCTGTTGATTGTAATTTAGTATATAATTTGGATAAACAAGTTTCATTTTAAACTTCTATGTCCAAGATTCTGGTGCTCTGTAAGGCCAATTCTCACAATCCTCCTAAGCTTGATAGTTTATTGTTTTTTCGGTTGCACTCGTGAACAAAAGTGTTGGGTATATATTGACCAAAATATAGAACTCTAGATTGAAGGTAGGTTGTCTAAAAACTACACATATATATGTTTAAATAGGTAACTGTGATCATAAATTGATTACTAGAAATAAAATATCTTGAGGAAATAATTACTTTTCGGTCCACTGAATAAGCTTGTCTTATTTACATATCTATTGATCAGATTATTAGGTGTTCAAGTTACTCAACGATTTATCCGTTTGTTAAACTAATTTTACAGGTTCCTGGAGGTACAATGCGCGACTCTTTTCTCGTGAATGGTGTTGCCTTTAAAAAGACATTCTCATATGCTGGTTTTGAACAGCAACCGAAGAAATTTGAGAATCCTAAGATACTGTTACTTAACATTGAATTGGAGCTGAAATCAGAAAAAGAAAATGCTGAGATAAGGTTAGATTAATTAGGGTCTCTTATAAAAAAAATAGTTTTTTTAAGAAATTCATACCTTAGTAATATATTGCTGTACTTCGCAGGCTATCAGACCCATTGCAGTATCAGTCAATTGTTGATGCAGAATGGAATATTATTTATGATAAATTGGATAAATGTGTGAAGAGTGGAGCCAAAATTGTTGTCCCGTCTGGCTATCGGTGATCTAGGAACACAGGTGTGCATCCTCTTTCACGTATTTTTAACATTGATAACTAAATATGTGTATACTTGATCCAACTTGATGCAAACATTAAATGCATGAACATGTACTTATAATTGCTAAAAGTCCTTTTTTAGTTCACTAAAGTTTCCCATTGATAATTTTATTGTGCAAGTTGCCTGCTTGGACAGTATGCAGTGTTGAGACATTAGTTGTGCCTAGTACTGTAGTTTGGATTTCATCTTGAGGAAAATTCAGGAAGTGTAATGTGAATAACTGATTAACAATTATCATCTAGTAAGTTGTTTGTTTTGTTCAGTATTTTGCAGACCGAGATATCTTTTGTGCTGGCCGTGTTGCTGAAGAGGATTTGCAGAGGGTTGCTGCAGCCACAGGTGGAACTGTACAGACATCAGTCAACAATGTCATTGATGAGGTCTTCCCTTTGAATATGCTCAAAGTTTATATGCCAGTGTATTGTCAAAATATATTAGTATCAAGCACCGTTAGAATTATATGATATGGTATTAGGTTAAATTCCTGTCTTTTTCATTTGGTAAAGTTATTGAGATTGGTTTGTTAAATAGGTTCTTGGATCCTGTGAAATTTTTGAGGAGAAGCAAGTTGGAAATGAGCGGTTTAATATATTTAGTGGATGCCCTTCTGGCCAGACAGCAACGATTGTTCTCCGTGGGGGAGCTGACCAGGTATTTATTTATTGAATTTGGCTAATATTGTTTGATATGTTTAGCCATTACGTTGTTGACGAAAAATTCTATGGTCTCCATCAGTTCATTGAGGAAGCAGAGCGCAGCTTACATGATGCAATTATGATTGTTCGGAGGGCCATGAAGAACTCTACTGTAGTTGCTGGTGGGGGTGCTATAGATGTATGAATTCATCTCTTTTTCTCAAACAATTGTTATTGTGATACATGTATAATAACACCTTGATGACTAGTAATGTTTTGTTGTTTCATAGATGGAGATAAGCCGATATTTGAGGCAGCATGCACGCACAATAGCCGGGAAGTCCCAGCTATTTATAAACTCATATGCAAAAGCTCTCGAGGTATGTTTTCAAGATTTCTGGGAAGGTTATTAATCTGCCTTCCGGACCAAAAGAAGCCAGGACAGTTTACTACTACGAGCAAGTGCATTTTTAATTTAATTTTCCACTTGTGTAAATCTAGATTTTGAAATTGAACTGAATGTTATTTCATTACTCGTGAAAATCACAAAGTGAAGTGGGCAGCTATTTGGCTTCCTCTTTTAGGTGTGCGGTAGTACGGAGTACTTGTCCGAGACTTGGAGTGTATGATTGTTTGAATCAGAATTCTTTCATTTAAAATTTTAAAGACCGCGACAAGGTTTAACCTTGTATGGCATGTTGTTATATGTTAGTAGTAACCCTCCAAAGCTAAGTATCTTGTAAGTTATGAAGAATCAATTTTATATTTGATGTACCTTCCTGGCTTAGTATTAAACTTCCTCAATGTTTCTAGCTATATGAGAAATCAGTGCAAGCAGTTACATTCTACAATTAACATGTCGGTGGAATATATGGCAGATTTTCCTAGGAGAAAATTAACTTCAATATAACTAGCATGTGGTGGTTACAATGGCAGTTGTGAAGTTTACAGTTTTGACTTTCACCTACTTGAGAAAATAGTGGTAAAAATATGGATTAATTTGAATGTGAGTAAGAGTGGGTGGGAAACATGAAGTGGGACTAGGCAACTATTCTTGCGGACTTCTATAGAGTTCTACCTCTGTTGCTGCTGGTTGCTTTCTTTTAATGAAAAGTCTCGATATCAGCCAAAGTACTTGCTTGTTGATTGCATAAGCTGTGCAGTCCATATTCAAGTCCTAGGGGAATTGACAATTGCTATTAAAAGTTTCCCATTGCATGAACCACCCTTCCTGTATATGAATCCAAATTAAACTCTTCAACCCAAATCCAATTTAAACCCGACAACCGAAATCCAGGATACAAAATGTAAATTAGGCTATAGGCATTTAGTCATAATTTTATAGTTGTTTTTTTGCTTTTCTCCTATAGGAAAACAGTAAATTCTTACTTCAAAAATGGTAATCACTTTATGTTTTATTTTAATATATGTAAATTCTATGTTACAGGTTATCCCACGTCAACTTTGTGACAATGCTGGATTTGATGCAACTGATGTGCTAAACAAGCTAAGGCAGAAACATGCGCTAGCATCAGGTTAGCTGCTTTTCTGTTTTATTTCTGCACATGTATATTTGTAATATAATTTTGATACCAATTACATGTTGGTTTGGGTCCTGTATATATTTCCTCTGGACTATAAGCGGTGGATCTGTCCTTTCATTAAATCTTGTACACTTGTATATTATATGCTGTTCCCCTAATTAATTTAGCCATTTTGAGGATTGATTATCTAAATTCTTACTTGCTGTATGCACCCTTCTCAAAAGAACTAGTTAAAGATCATATATGTGTTCCCTTCTTGTCTTTTTTGGTTTTGATGTTACAACCAGCCCTTTGTTGTTGGGTTGTGCATGTGTGTGTTTGTTTAGTTACTTTATGAACATTGCTGAAAAACTATGTGTAGGAGAGGGTGCTCTTTATGGGGTAGATATCAATACAGGTGGAATTGCTGATTCGTACGCAAACTTTGTGTGGGAACCAGCTGTCGTGAAGGTATATTAAAGTTTTCACGTACTGTTTGAATTAAATATTCTGTTCTGTTGCACTCATTGTAAGTATGATTACTTGATGGATCTTTCTAAAATGATTCCCCTCCAGATCAATGCTATAAATGCAGCTACAGAGGCAGCTTGTCTAATTCTAAGTGTTGATGAGACGGTAAAGAACCCAAAGGTAATATTGTTTTCTCTTTCTTTTACAGCTGCTGATAGTTTGAAGCTTTTTGCAAGTCGGACATTTTCTCAACTATTATATAAATGACTTGAATCAGAGTCATAGTTAGGAATATATGCCTTGTAAGTGAGTATCTATTTTAATAAATCTTGGGATGAGCGAGAATCAAACCCAGAACGTGGGACGACAAGAGATATGCCCTTACCACTTGCGCTATCTCATTGCACTCCACAGTCATAGTTAATAGTAGACCCTATCCAAAAAAAGAGAGTTAATAGCAGACTGATATTTTAGAAGCAAACTACTTTATTATCATTGTTGAGTTAGTTGATTAAACCAAGTAGTAAAATAACCACCTTGAAACTAGTGTTTAACTTCAAAATCACCCTTCTTTAGTTGTTATCCTTATTTGCGTGTTGCTGTGTTTATTTAAGATTTTAAAACTTCTGATGGCTTCTGACAACATTCACTATGCAGTCTGAGAGTGCACAGGGTGAAGCTGCTGCAAGTGCAATGGGAAGAGGGCGTGGCGGCGGTGCTCTCCGTGGTCGTGGAAGAGGGATGCGCAGAAGATAGGTTTTTAGTTGTATATTTACGTCATTGCTGGTTGGTTTACTATTTTTTGAAGTTCCTTGGCACGGACAGCTTGAGAGTTCAACCATTTGTATTTTTCTTGTTTATTCATCCTTTTGTATCCTAAGTAGAGATTTGAGTCTATGTTATTTTGTTATTGTGATTTATTCCCTAGTGGCACACTTTTGGTTATAATGCTTCAATCCTTGTATGCCTTTGGCCAATTTTGACTGTTAAAAGTTAACATTATGTCTTAGATTTGCATCCTCGTATGCCAGACAAACTCCCGCGAGTTTTATGAACTACGAACATCTTTGGTTTTCGAAGTAAGGGTAAAGTGCAGAGTGGTGGCAACATTACTCAATGTTTCACTATTTACTGGGGCATTTAAATATGTATTGCATTACAAAGAAGTGTTTGACCACCGAATAATGATGGGCAACCATTGTTTAAAATTTGTTTCAAGCAACCGTACTGTAAGGTGGTGTTGTGCAAGAATAGAAGTGCTCGTGTCCTTTGTTGGCCTGCTTGACCAATCATATTATCAGTTGAAAAATGGAAAATAATTCAACCTTAAATATCAAGAATGTGCCCAACACGAGTGAGTATATATTATTTTATTTTAGGGATTTTATACTATTGCGAGTTAATTTTTTTTGGGTAATGCTAGGTATTCTAAATTTTTTATCAAAAATTTTACCAAATGTTATGGCATAAATGTGCGATAAATTTTGATTTGTGAACGTATATGAATACACGTGGATTCTATTTTATTATAAGCAAAGTTAGCAAGTATATGTATGACACAACAGTAAACATTTTGAGGTTTTTAGTATTTTCCATTTTTTTTCCCATCATTTCGAATTCTTCTCTAGTTAATCTATACATCACCATAACCTGTAAAATATTCTTGTTGAAGTTGGGGAATAAACAAATTAACTCTTCAAATTATTAGCAATTTTCACGTGAGACTAATTACTTGGCCATCTAAAAATTTAAGAAATAAAATATACAAATACTTCAAAGAAAATAGGAAATGAAATATACGAAAAATGCAGAATCAGTGAAAAACAATATTCTGAATAAACAATTACTCAATTAAGCGGGACCTTTTTAAAACAAAATTTCAAATATTTTTCTATAAAACGACCCGGCCCTAATTTTAAAACCCACCTTCATTTTCAAATCAAAAGTCTCTTGTCTCATGATACCTAAACTGTTGGATTTGTTCCCCACCTCCCCTTCCCCCTCTGTTTCTCCACCGCCTCCACCGCCGCTCAATTCTCCCGGATCCGCCACTCATCTTCCTCTCCGATCCACAGATCCACCTCGTGCCGCTGATGCTCCACCTCGCGCCGCCGCTGCTCCACCTCGCGCCGCCGCTGCTCCACCTCGTGCTGCCACTACTCCTCTCCGTTCCTCTCATCCTCTCTCCGCCACTGTAGTCCGACCTCCCGCCGGCGGTCTAATTTTATGTGTCCATGTGAGTTTATTGTTTTTAATTATATTTGTCTATGAATGTATGTATGTGAAGCAGGATTTAATCGGTGTATTTTGTTATTGTATTCAGCGTTCTCTTGATCTGCCTCCCCGCTTCACTGCTCTCTCCGGCGTTCCTCTCCGCGCCACTGTAGTCCGATCTGCCTCCGGCGATCGAATTACCTGCATCTATGTAAGTTTATTGTTTTTAATTATATGTATGGCAACATTTAATCGGTTATTGTATTGTAATTTTCGTTTATTGTTTTTAATTATATGTATGGCAACATTTAATCGGTTATTGTATTGTAATTTTCGGTTATTGTATTTTATTGTAGCGGTATTCTCCTGATCCAGTCCGCTCTGCTGCTCCACTCCTCTCTCCGGCATTCCTCTCCGCTCCTCTCCGCGGCACTCCTTTCCGCTCCCCTCTTCCTCTCTCCTACACTCTAATCCGATCTGCCTCCAGGGGTCCAATTTTATGTTTCTATGTGAGTTTATTGTTTTTAAGTTTATTGTTTTTAATTATATTTGTATATGTATGGATGCGAAGCAGGATTTAATGGGTGTATTTTGTTATTGTATTCAGCGTTCTCCTGCTCCACCCCGCGCTGCTCCACCCCGCGCTGCTCCACCCCGCGCTGCTCCACCCCGCGCTGCTCCACCCCGCGCTGCTCCACCCCGCTCTGCCAATCCACTCTCCGCCACTCCTCTCTCCGCTACTCTAGTCCGATCTGCCTCCGGCTATCCGGTTTTGTGTATCTATGTGAGTTTGTTGTTTTTTAATTATATTTGTAGTATGTGAAACATCATTTGATCGGTATTTGAATTTTGTTATTGCAGATACATTCTCCTGCTCCACCATTCCGCCCCGCTGCTCCTCTCTCCGCTCATCAGAACTCTAGTAAAGATCCATCAGTTTAAGAGGCTTCTAAGTGACTAGTATTTCAAATATGTTGTCAAGTTGATTTGACTTTGTTTAGACTTGTTCGTAATATTGATATTTTGGTTGGCAATGGTGTCAAACAATTCATATTTTAGTGGTTTACTATTTGTAAACAATGGTGTTTGTCTATGTCTATTGTTTGGGTTAACTGGTATAACTAGCATCTTTATATTATCCATCGTGGATGATATTAAGAATTTGTCTTTTACAGTACATTGTCTTTTACTTGGAGTTATTTTATTTACTTGTGATTCTGGGGATCATTGCACAAGGAATCATAAAGTGTCTGGGGATACTGGGAACTTTATGATTCCTCATATTGTTGGCTCTTGCGTCCTGTGTTTCTGCTTCCCAAAGTCGAACAATGAGCCTGGCGGATACTGTTCTGATGCAATTACGTCTTAAAGAAACTTGACCCCCTTTTTCGTCGTATCTAGTGGTAAACTTGTTAACAATGCAAATCACTTTGAGTAGATAGTTGTATGGCGTTGCATTAATATGATCTGATCCTAAATTCCCTATTTCTCTGGTCTTTTAGTTTATTATAAAGCTGTCTGAATGCACATGCTTGTTACCGGCTCTTGTTATGTAGATAAAGATCTTGTAGTTGTAATTTTTAATAATGGTTTATGGTTAAAAGTCGGTGCGCAAGGTTGTCTTTCTACTTAATAGGTTGCACGAACGTCTCCAGGAATGTAATGGAGATGAGGTTTTGGAATGTAAAGTCTCCAGAAATTAACTGAATGGGCTCTGAAATGTATAGGTTTTCATTCTCGTTGCCAGGGTAATGGAGATGACATCTATCAAAACTCAGCCGTTCAGATTCAACTGCAGTATCTACATTCAAGATTTTTCTTGTTCTGGCAGGAAACAATCTCTCTGGAAAGGACTTCACAGATGCCTCTGATGCAGCTTGTTTCCCTCTTACTCTGTTCTCTAGTTCATTTGATCCCGATTGGGCATCAGGTATATCAGCGACTGCCATCCAAGGGTTGTTGAGCATGTTGGTAGATGGGGGTGCAGACAATGTCAATCAATGTTTTCTTGAAGCCTCGCGTTTTGGGAGTACAGAACTTGTATGCATCCTGCTGCAGGTATGTGTTCTTATCAGGCCATTGAAGTCATGGTTTTTTTATTTTTATTTTTTTCTTCGGAGTTCAATAATAAATTCTTCTTGGAGTGGAATTTAGATCTTTTAATTAGTCCCCTTCAACTGGTAAAACACAGTTGGAAATTGCCAAATCATTTTTTATATCCCTCCTCGGGTTGTTGATCATGTTGGTAGATGGGGGTGCAGACAATGTCAAACGTATAGTACCACCTATCTGGATGTCAAACTTCACTGGTCTGCTTATGTTCTTGACGTAGTGCAACCAATGTTGACCTTGATTGCGGCACTTTCTCAGATTAAAAATTACACATGAAATCTAGTAATAGAAAGTGATCAGTGAGATGTTGGAAGTATAATGTTGAAAATTGAGATTATGTATTTCTACTGCAGACTGCAGTTATGATTACAAGGCAAGCATCTTGCTGTTCGTACTGTCAAGTTTTATTCCATTTATCGTGTTTACTAATCTGATCTGTAGCCATGTGTAGTCTTGTGATGTTTTCCTCATTCCTAAAAGTGATGTGACATTATGGTAAACTAGCAAACAAATTGACCAAAGGAACCTGTGTTCTGGACACTATCAATTAGGCACATATGGTTTCAGTCGATCAAAGAACACTCCAATCTTATAGTTGTGCATATAGAGGCCAGCTCCTCACTGCATACAAGGCCATTTTCAGCTGTTAGACTACCTTTAAGCTGTAAACTCACTTTAACCTCAGAAATGAGTGTCCGTTTTTGTACTTTTGCATTGCATTACTTGTCATTGTGTTGAAGAATTATTTTATCTATTTTTGTCTCATACAGCAAAGAGATTGCCTCGTCTGCACCCAGTGGCAAACCCATCTAGGGATGGTTCTTACTGACAGGTCTGCTGATAGAGCTTTTTCTACTTCTTGTTGCTCTTAAGCTTCTTTAATGGTTCTAACAATTGCATCTGCATGAGGTTTTTTAATACTTATGTACAGTGTCCTTGTTAAGTTTTACTATCGTAGCTTTTGCAAATTTATATTGAAGTTGTCCCTTCTAAATTACTTTGTATGGTAGTGTATACTGTTAGTTGAACTAAAACCAAGTTGGAATAAAAATACTTATCGTTGTAGAAATTATGAGTTGGACTCATAAGTTGAGTTAGAAAGCACCCCTAATTCGTTTTTATGGAGTTCTAAGTTATAACCCATCGTTCTTTAAGAAACTTTTGTTTATTTATTTATTTGTTTATTATCTATTTATAAATAAGAAGAGGCTATCATTGCAACACTCACTCACCAACATTTATATAACTAGGAAACTTAGCCGCGGCACGGACGGCTTTTTATAAATATTACAAAAATAATTTTATATTAAAAAATATGTATCCCAAATTTTAATTATAAAATATTTTAAAAAATGTAAAAAAAATAAGCAAAATTGTATTTAAATATAGATTTTATGTTTTTTTTGTAGTTATTCAAAATATGTAAATTATTTTTAGTTGAAGATTCGAAAAATGATTTTAGTTACGATATAAGACTAGCCTATAACCCGCACGATGAATTGTTTAATAGTTGTTAACTTATTGTTTGTGTATACAATTTTTATTAGTCGGATATTAAATGAATTTCTTAAAAAACTAAGTACGTCTCTAAATATATTTTTATTGGTTATTGAAATTTATAATTATAATAATAAGACATGTTAAAAATAATAAATAAACTTTCAAAATAAAAAAATTATTTAAATATGTTTTTCAAATAATTAGGCCTACTTTTAAAATAATTAGAGTAATTTGTGATAATAAATTATAATATATTATACTAATTAAAAATAATATACTTTATTAGTATATTATTTTAATTGATGTGTAATAATTATGCTTAAATAAATATAGTTAGAGATGTACTAAAATATTTTTAAATAAATAAGTCGGTAAATTGGTCCAAGTATATTGACTTATAAAGTATAAGTTGATCACACGATCCAAAAAAAAGATATACACTTTGGCAAAAAAAACTAATCGATTAGTTATTAGTAATTATAATATTATTATTTTATCTTATTAAATAAAACTGCCCGTGATATTTTTAAAAAATAAGAGGTTTTAGTTAGGAAAAATAAAAAAGTAGAAATTTTAGTTATAAAAAAGAATATATGATTTGGCTAATAAAGGTAATTCGTTAATTATTAGTATTTTATGTTACTAAATTAAATTGCCCTTGAAGTTTTAGTTAGGAGAAATTTTAGTTAAAAATATAAAAAAAATATACGCTTTGGGAAAAAAAAACTAATCGATTAGTCATTAGTAATTATAATATTATTATTTTATTTTATTAAATAGAACTATTCGTGATTTTTTTGGAAAATGAGAGGTTTTAGTTAGGAAAAATAGAAAAGTAGAAATTTTAGTTAAAAATATAAAAAAGAATATATATTTTGGCTGAAAAGATAATGGGATAGTTATTAGCAATTATAATTTATTATGTTATTTTATTAAATGAAACTGCCTGCGATATTTTAGTAAAATAAGATGTTTTAGTTAGAAAAATAGAAAAATATTCTTTATAATAATTTTAATATTTGATCTAACGGGTCTCATCGATTTAATCATAAATCTAACGGATATGAATTGAGTGACCAGACTACATCAATGTTTCGTCTTTAATATAATAGTATAGATGCCGTATGTGATAACTTTAGTATATATATATATATATATATATATATATATATATGGATCATGTTCCTTGTATAACCCTTAACCTTAGAACCCTTAGAACTCTATCTTATTTTTTAAAATAATATATATTTATTATATGAAGGTCATGGGTAAAGTTGTCCAAAAACACAAAATACATAATTTAGAGCTAATTAATATTTTATTAACGATAATAATCATACATCGATATCGATCACAAAATTCTCTATCATCATCATAAAATTTCCCCAATTATTTTTATTATTTTTTGTGAAAATATTCAAGTTATTGTATAAACACAATATCAGATAACAGTGTTCAGCAGCTGAACATTTAAATACAAGTAAGTTCAGTTGCAGAACTTTAAATTTTATATGTTTGATTTCAAATTCGATTGCATGACTTTTATGTTCAGCGGTAGAACACGAAAGTTATGGTATGAAAATAATGTGAATAATATTGTTCAACAGCCGAACATTATAAAAATAATCAAGTTCACTTGTAGAACTTTGTGAAAAAAAGTAAGTTCAGTTGTAGAACTTTGAAGTCCATATGCATAACTTTTAAAATTCAGCTGCAGAACACTGTATTTATACTATGAAACAAAATAGGTTCGGCAGTAGAATCTTTTTATTCCAAGAATACCCTTATAAGATTTTGTATATAAAAATGAGTTGAATCTGAACAGTTGATCTAGTAATAATCCAATGGCTTATAACAGTTCTTTTTTAGTGATTGGTTCTCTCTTGAGCCTAACCCATATATATATATATATATATATATATATATATATATATATATATATATACGATTTGGCTAATAAAGACAATCGGTTAATTATTAGTATTTATAATATTAGTATTTTATGTTACTAAATGGAATAACCTGTGTATATTTTTTGAGATTTTAGTTATGAGACATATTAGTTAGAAAATATAAAAAGAATATATACTTTGGCCAAAAAAGCTTATCGGTTATTTATTAGTAATTATAATATTATTATTTTATTCTATTAAATAGAACTACCCATAATATTTTTAGAAAATAAGATGTTTTAGTTAGGAAAAATTAAAAAAAAAAGTAGATATTTTAGTTATAAAAAAGAATATACACTTTGGTTAATAAATGTAATTGGTTAATTATTAGTATTTTATGTTACTAAATGAAATTGTTTGTAAGAACCGGGAAACCGTGGGTATATTTTTAGAGTTTAATATAATTTCTTTTACGTTATTTGTGGATTTAAATACATTCTGTATTTAAATGTGGGGAAATTTTCGATAAATGATCATATGTGTTTGTCCTATAAATGCTACGTGAATTTTGAGGTAATTAGACTGGTATTTAAAAAGTGAGTTATTTTATTTTAAACTTATCGTAAATTTTTGAACGAAGAATTCCGTTCGTTTCGTAATTGTTCGGGAAATTGGTACATCATTCGTACCAATAATTCATTCGTTAAGACAGGGGATATTTTTGAGTAATTGTTATAAAGATATTTTGGTTCGTACATATAGATAGTATTAAATTATTCTCGCAATTATCCGTACTTTTTGATGATTATCGTTTTGTAACCGGTACGCTATATTCGAATAAAAACGATCCAACGGATCAATATTGAACCAAAAATATCGTTTGAGGTATTATTTTCTGTTTAATATAAATAGCCATATCGTAATTATTTTGCGTATAATAAAGCGTATAATATACCGATAATTATCTAAAAATACCCGAAATCCCTAAATCGTGTTCTTGGTGTTCTTCGTGTTCTTGAGAATCAAACCAACTTTTGAAGGGGTTACCGGAATCCGTTTTCAACGTTCTAGTAGTCGAATCGAAGGTCTTGGAATCTAGTTTCATAATCTACCATCAGAATTCGTGTGGGGTAATTTTTAAACCTTGTACGAAGCTTTCTTTAATTCTGAAAAATTAGGGTTCATGAAATATTTGGGGCTTTTTGATTTTGAGCTTGTTCATGTGATTTGTTGATATTTATAGCTTCGTATGGTTGTAAGGAGTCCAAATATGTGTTCAATTTCATTGTTTGATTCCCGGATTGTTCAATTCGAAAATTTAGGGTTCTTGAGCTCGAATTGGGGCTTTTTGATTTAGAGTTTGTCCGTTGATTTTGATGGTTCCTATAGCTTCATATGATCATGGGTAATCGATTTACATGTTTTATTGAGTCTTTCTATTCCTAGATTAGCTAGTTCGAATTGTTAGTTTGTTTTCGAATTTTCAAACCATTAGTTCGTAAAATATGTTGATTGTTTGTGTATGAGGATATGGGGGTTAGATTGTACGTGTCCTAATCTTTGTTTTGGTATATATGTAGAACATTGAGTTTGGTTGAGGTTTGGTGCTAAACGAATTTTGGCCGGATTTTTGGCCGGAGTTTTATCGCCGGCGGCGGCCGGTTGGCCATTAAAGCTGGCTTGAAGCTTTCAAGGAAGAAGATGAATAGTGTTTCTAGAATTATTTTTTTTATAATTCAAAAAAAATAGTTTAAAAATTCTAAAAATCATATTTTTGATTTAAAAATACATTTTTATATTCAGAAAATTTTATGAATTTATAAATATTTATTTAAATTCGAAAATTTATTAAATTTAATTATTTTAATTATTTTTGATTAATAATTTATTTATTTAATTAATTGATTAATTTTAATAATCAGTTAATTCTATTAAATAATTATTAATTAAATCTAATTAATTTAAATTAGATTTAATTATTTTCTTGGCTTGGTTTTATTCATACGAATTTGTTTGAGTGTTTGGAATTAGTCAATTAATTTTATATTAATTGATTAAATTGTTTTTAAATCTTTATATTGGGATAAATGATCCGATTTTTGATCTAAAAATATTTTGAGGTTTAAATCATTTGAAATGAGAGTCGTATATTTTTCTAAAATTATTTCTTAGATGTTACGAGGCTTATGTGATTTAATTATCACAATTAAATGACGATATGTGCTATGTAAATTATGTGAACTATCTGGTTAGTGAGTCATAAATACTAAGAAGTGTTTTGTGACTTGTTTAAATGTTTTAATTGTGTCTAATATTATCACGAGGGGTAGTTAGAATAGAAATTTGTCGGTATTGTTAGAAAATGAGATTGACGAGACCGTTGACTTAGATGTGGACTTTTATATTATGGAGATTTTAGACGAGCGTGATATGTAAATCATTTATTTAGTCAATCGTAACTATTCTATCAATTGAAATATGGCTATCTATGTAACAGAGGCTATTGAACGAGACGAGCCAGATTACCGAAATATGTTAAATGAAGGAAGTCGGAGATGGATGAAGTATTGCTTGCGACTGGTTGATCTATCTGAGAGATGACACAACACTGGGGAAACGTCAACACGCATAGGGGATCTTTCCAAGTATTTTATTCCAATAGAGGTATTGGTAAGAATAGTTAATGCGTCAGAATTAAGTTACATAATGATCGTACTCTAGAGATTTAAATAGCGTTTATGTTGGACTATAGAAATAGACACGCGAATTCAATCTCGGGGAATCAGACTTGCGACAAGCCGACAACTACGAGAATGTCATATCCATGAATGATCAAGAAAGAGAATTATGGTGCCATGAAATCAAAGAGAAATGAAGTCGTATTATTTCAGCCTTACGTAATAGCTAAGGACCAGAGGCAAGTGTTTATACTCTTCACTTATTTTCCAAGTGTTGGCTCTTTTACACTAAACTGCAATTGTTATTATTATTTCTTGTTAATGCAGTTATCGGATTCAGTCCTTTATTCGAACTTATATATATGTTATGTATAATCCGGTTTATTTCCTTCAGAATGTAAGGCTTATCTGTTATAAGTATACTTTTTGAAGGACTTGAACTATTTCTTTCAGTATTCAATAAACCCTCTGATTGATATTCTTACTTATCAGATTCATATTGGCATGCTAAATGAGAAAAGTGTAATTATTTTGTTGAAACTGTGATTTGAGTTATGAACCCGATAAGGGTAAAGTTGTGATTTGGAAAAATGAGGGTTTTATATTGAACCCGTGAATTGGGAAATACATGGGCCGTACGCCGGTCGCGAATTGTGAGAATGATATTTTTGGCCATGGTCAATAAGTGCCAAAATGGGCTGATTTTTGATTGTGTTGCCCAGGGATCCCAGTTTAGCCTGCTGTGGACCACAGTATGGTTGGCGAGCTAAGAGCGATCGATCGTCGGCTTAGCTCGTAGCGTTTAGTAGATTCCAATTCATTTATTTTGATGATAAAGTGAGAAAAGTTACTTATATGATATTAGATTACTTTTAAAGTTATGTATTGGTATTGATAATCAAGTTTCATTGTTCTTAAATTCCATTGAGAATTTCCTAATACCTGTTCTGTACTGTTTTGTTAAATTTCATATTTATTGAATCATACATTGATATTCAGAGTTATATTCTATCACACTGGCTGAGCATTTTGGCTCACTCTTGCTTGTTTCACCTTTTTAACCCTCCAGTGAAAGGTAGATTGACAGTATTTAATCGTATAACTATGGAATGAGAAGAGTCAAGATGATGTTGGGAAGACGAGTTGATGCAGAGCATTTGGATTTAGTGTAAGGTTATTGTATAAAGTTGATTTCTAGTAATTACTATATTGTATAAGATTAGTTTGCCTGGTATACTTCTTATCGAAGTTATACTAGTGTTTTAGAATTTGTGCAAAGAGAATTGTTGTAAAAGGAAGTTAAAGTTTGTGAAATTTTGGATTCTTGTTTCTAGCACTATAACCTAAAAGATCTTGGTTTAGTTGGGGTCGCAGATGTATATTTGAATTTGTTTAATATTTAACAGGTTGTTTTTAATTGAGATTTTAGCGTGACGACCAAATTCTTTGACCCCGGATTTGGGGGCGTTACAAGTTGGTATCAGAGCAGGGTTATAGTAAAACTAAAAACGAGAGTGCGTAGGAGTGTATATAGTTATATAAGGAACGTCAGAGCTCATTTAGAGTTCGTGTTGGACTATTGGATATAGTACCAATGAGTGAGTTAAGATAAGGGTATTCGATTGAGATGATTGTGCTAAGCTGGATAGAACTTCTCACGGTTATAGATGTCTACGGCGGAATCTTCAAGGACTATTATGAGTCGACGACAACATACGATATTGATAACTTTACGACGTGGAAAAGAAAGGGCTTAGAATCGGATAACGAGCTATCGAAGGAGTCGACAGAGAAGGCATATGTGGAGACCTTTGTAATACCTTCCCATCCTAACGAAATATTTGACATTCCTTTAAGCGAAACTTGTGTTGGTGAATGTATTCCACCTTTTGACTTTGTATTTGATACCTTTGATCAATCATGTTTCCAATTGTGTCGGAGGTTGTTATGATATCCATTTCAGATTTTGAGGCCTGTTGAAAATTTGTTATGTGAATTTCAACTCTTTCATTCTTCAGGGGTGAATCACTCTTATTGTAATGTAACACTCTTTGTTCGATATTTTCTTTTCTGGTTATTCTTCTTTTCTGAAGTAACACTTTTGGGGATCTACTAAGTTTCAATCCAAGGTGTGTATCTGAGAATTTCTCATCAATTGATTGTTAATTTGACTTTAGACCCATTTTATATTTCTCTACTCCAGCTGAGACGAACAACCCTATTTATAGGGGACACAAGGACTATCTGTCTGTGTGATAGAAGTCTGATGGGACGCCGTCACTTGTGTGTGATAGAAGTCTGATGGGAGTCTGATGGTGCCTGCATGCCAGATGCAGGCAGAGGATGCTTTACATGTTTTGTTTGACTGTTGTTTTGCGAAGGAGGTGTGGGTAAGGATTGGGATTGCAGAGGCAGTACAAATATGCTCTAATGATTCTGTAATGTCTGTATTAAATCGAGTTTTTCAACGAAGTAGTAGAGAGAAATGTGGGCTAGTGGGTCTGGTATGTTGGGGTTTATGGTCGAGGCGCAACAATTGGGTTTGGAATCATGTCAATACATCCAGTTTTGGTGTCCAATCTAGAGCAGTATGTTAGCAACTTCTGACTTTAAGCTGTTTTTTTACTTTAAATCATTTTCTGACTTATTACACAAACAAATATTTTTCAGCTTAAAGTCAAAATACACTTTGAGATTAGGCTCATTAACATTTCACATCCAATGATTCGTTGTCATTAAATTATATGGTTTCTGTTTTATCATGCTTACTTTTGTTCATTTGTAAAAAAGAAAAAAAAAAACTTTTAAACTTCAGATTCTGAAAATTACTTGCGATTTAACTTGCTACTATTCAACTAAATAGCATTTGTGATTGTAATAATAATTTAAATAAAAGAAAAACATACCAAACGAATTATTAGCAGTTAGATTTTTGAGAATTGGATTACATTCTTTTATTAGATTTTACCCAAACAGGTAGAATTACCAACATATTGTCATGCAAAATCTGCAATCTAATTGAACAATTTATATATATAAAAAAAGGGAAGGGAAAAAGAAAAAAAAAAGGCATGGCAGTGCAATTGTACGGAGCAAGAAAAAATCATCTCGATTATATGAAGAAAATGCACAATGTCAATCAATGAAGACCCACATTGCATTACAAGAATCATCAAGAAACACCCCCATTTATAAAATCTTTATCGGAAACACAGCAGCCTAAAGAACAGAGCAAAACAAGGAAATACAGGGCACAAACATGTATGTGAATCAGATTTGATCTGCCCAAGAACTTCATCCAACGGCAAAACTGGCTGTTTTCTCGGTTGTGTCGAAGACTCATCATTCCCAGATAGTGCATAATCAAGAATGTGTTGAACTCCATGCACTGCAATGGCAGAGGACAGATACATATCAAGTTGAGTGATTCTTGAGTTATCAAGAGTGAAGTTGTGAGATGAAGTGTTTGTGACAAGAATTTATTTTGAGGGCAGGAGTGTTAGGATTCTTGAAAAGGGTCGGAAGATGTCACGAATTAAGTGACAACTGTTCAGATTATATTGCGCCAGAGTTTGTTATTGGACCATTGAGTACAGTTGGGCAAAGATGATAAAAGTGGACTAGCAAATATAACTTATGGCTAGCATAGCCTCATATCTCTACTCAAGTAAATACATCACATTACAAATACTATATATTCATACGCCTGTGTCCATCAACCTCACACACCTCGTCTAAAATCAAGTCGCGTTCTTCACTTGATTGACTGGTTCAATAAAGTTTTAAAATTGTTTCTGACTCTTCTTCAGTACTGGGGAATTCAGTTATATATACAACAAACAATTTGATAACAGCATTCAGCAAACAACAAAGCAAAACCACTAAAAAAGTGCCAAGCTAAATTTTAACAGCCAAGTCAGAGATTGAAAACTAACCAGCTAAGCTAAACCAGCCAAGTCCTGATAGTGGAGGTCCGACCAAATATAAGCAGCTGAAGTAATAACATAGAACAAACAATGCCTAGTCAGATCACTTGTAAAACAGTCTAAAGCATCTAGTATTGTACATATAACCATAAATACAAACATTTTAACCGTTATTAGATGTAGCTAAGTTAGTTGAAACTACCTTTTGTGCAAAAAGAACACAAACAAGCCATAATCAAGTCAATACCCACAGGAGAATCAGATAATCCATCACCATTAAAGCCTACACATCTCTCCAGACCATATGATCTAGACTCCTGCGATTCTGGAAACCTGAAACAATCAATTGACTCACTTTTGCTCGAGCCCAAATTATCATCACCAACCTCATCCTCTTCACTCTCACCATCATCGGTATCAAATTGTTCACATACAGTAGTGCTTTGTTCACCTTGAGAACCAACCCCTTCATCCTTTGCCTGATTCCCTCCAACATCAACACTATCCAGAATCCTCGGGCTTGTAGGCTTCACAATCAGAATAACAAGATTTGTACCTCCACAAATCTCCACGGATATTGATGACCACTCTACGTTTACTGGATTAGCCAAAAGGTATTCCTATCTAACCAATTGCGACAATTCTAACTGGATAAAGATAGACTTGTATCAGACAAATAAATGATATAGATTACATAAATCATAAGCCGATACATTCCAACAAGTTAAGTCAACAACTTAAGACAAAAAAAGCACAGAAACTTACTTCTCTGAAAACATCTCGCAAATTATTTATATTTTTCGCGCCAAATAAAGCTATCGCATAAATCTTGAACAAAACTTTATACCAAATATACTGTGAGAAAAAAATCAAATCTGAATTTTTTGGGAACAATGCATCCCTTCGGGTCAACATGATTACCAAGAACTACATGTACAAGTGTAGAGAGTATGTTAATAACCCTCAATAACAGATATAAATAGAGTTGAAATGAATAAGATGACTCTTTTAATTTTACCCTAAGAGCAAAAAATTTAACATGTGCGTACAATTACGGCTTGGAGCAATGAGTTTATGCTGGACGTAGTCAACCTGCAACAAAGTTTTATAGATACCATTAGAAATAACATTCAACATATTCAAAAAATAGAGCGTGTAAAGCCTAGGTATGTCCGGAAAACTGATATGGGAGTTTGGCTCACAGTGACCATAAATATAAAAATTGGTTATTTTGGGGAATTTAAACATTTTAAAATTATTATTTAGAGTGAACAATGCTGAATATACACCTATAAACCTATTCTGATTCCAAAAACAATACACCCATTCATATACACATTGTTGAAATAACATCATATAATAAATAGTACTGCCAACTACAGTACATTGTCAATAATGATCCTCATTTCTTTTTAAATAGTTGCAACCTGTTTGAGGTTCCAAACGGGCACTTTTCAGGGTTATTTCTATGTTTGATGAGCTTACACTTCCAAGTAGCCACATTTGTGCAGGGTAAGTTACATGTGTTCGAACTTCTACGAGAGAATCCACTGCTCCTGCCACAAGGAACATCCTCAACTTGTAGATTCACGCAACATGACAAGATAGCTTCCTAACAGCAGGAGCAATCAGAACAAATGAAAGTAAATATATTTGCTTAAATTACTATACCAGAATTTCAACTTCACAAATCAGTCTAACAGTGACAATTATTTGGATATTAATTTTCCTTGACCAACTGGATAGCACACAGTACAAAGCTGTATAATTAGAGAGCACATGAATTTAAAAAATATTCTTGTAAAATTAACACATAACATTATGTTACTTCTGAATATGAGCACAAACCAAATAAAGAATTAGAATTGTAATTCTCATAGAGCTGAATTGCTAGTAGTCATAAGAGGTGAAGTGATGGTAGCCAAAGTTTCTTCCATTGGAAGAAGACAAATATGCTAAAAATACATAGAACACGTGCGAGTAAGCAACCGTTATTTGAGTTGATACTTGCAGGAGTTCCTTCTATTAGAAGCGTGAGTCATACTACTGGAGTCTAAATAAGGATAGTAATTTACGGAAGATAAATGCTCTACCTCCATGTTTACGTATGTACCTATCTAATACTCTTTATATATAAGACAAACCACATTTCAATGGAACACAATAGTACCAAAGTACCAAATTTGTTTATCACTAAACTCGGGTTTGATTCCTTGCAACTACATAATTAAACAAGATTTAGTTATGTAATTTAATTTCTTTACTTTCACCCTGGTTCGATTCCCTATTTATTCTTTGTATACTTTCATCAATACATTAAGAGCAGCCAATATCTCCACTCTTGCCCACGTCGTGAATTCTATTATCTATATCTGTCTCTACCTTTGTCACTGACTATGACAATTCTCCCGACTCCTTATATATCAATCATTTTCTGAGCATACCTCCAGATACCAACATATGTTCAGACATCAATACCACTTGCTAAATTTTATCAAACCTTGTGAAGGGTGTCTACACAATACATTTTTGATTATAAAAAGTAAAAACAAAACTGGACCAAACTGTTAATACTTGATACATGTTGATACAAACAGTTTCTATATTTCAATGGACATTAACTGCACTCTAAGATCAACGAAGATACAATTTGTCGTGTTGAGCATTAGACAAAGGCTAAAACTTGGTCAAAAGTAACTAAATATATTCAGAACAAAGTTGATTGCACAAACCATTTGCAGGTGAGAGCTAACCTGACATATATTAACTGAAATGCATTACTCCTTTTTCAGGGTGCTACAATATTTAGATGGAAATGCCAAAGGAAACTAATAATACCAAAAATGATGATCCGCCGACAGTTTGTAGTGATATGTCATAAGCACCGTCACCGAGGAATGGTTGTGGTTAATCTGCACCAAACCAAATTAAAAATTACAATGTCATTAAAGAATCTAATGCTTACTCCATACTATCATGCCAGTGGATCAAGCACTCTAAAAGTTACAATAAAATTAAATAAATATTGTATGACTAAGAATACATCTAGAAAGAGTAAAGAGAAATATATTGAGTACCTCATGATCAGAAAGAATTGAGCATACATAGATATACGTACATACATAAGAGATATATATTGAGTACTTCATGATTGGAAAGAATTGAGCACACATGGATAGACATACATATATACGAGGCTATCCCGGCTGCAAAACCTCGGGCCGTCAAATCTGCCCTTAAAACGTGTAGTATAGAATTGCTCGCCATTGAAAAGAGAACAGGGAGAGTTGCAAAAAAGCTAGAAACGGTATGGAGGACATGAACGGAAGAGACAAAGCGAGGGCACCGTTTCACACACTATAAAGCCATAGGGATAGATCAGTAATTTTACTGAATAAATTTGGTCATTTGGAAGTGGATGTTCTCGTATAATAGATATAGTAGATTATGAATGAGAATATTGTTATTTTGTTCCTTTGTTTTTCTTTTCTGCATTGTTTTCTTCTTTCAAATTGCTTATGTAAAATCAGAAAAATAGCTTCAATCTTAACAGAAGAGATGGAGATCAGAGAATGAGAGGCGTGTGGGTGATGTGGTAGGGGATGGGGAAAGGGTCGAAGTTGATTGCGGAAGAGGTTGTCATAGAACTTTCTGGTCTGAGATAAATCATTTGCTACTCTCTAGGAAAAAAAGGATATAGACATAAAATTTTGTTCGAGAAGTATTATACTAGTACAATAAGCTGTAAACTGTGATATTATGACGATTACTTTCAATCTACTACAGCTGTGCAACAATCAGTTGGCGGGTATCTCTTAAATGTATATCTTCAAAGGGATGGAAGTAATCTGGATAAAGAGTTCAGTTTCGTACACAGTTGTTTATACGAGAGAAGAATGCAAAATCTTTAAGAACAATGATCTTAGAGAAAAGTACAGTGTTGTTCATTTAGTTATTTGTAAATTTATGTTCGAATTTGATGCCTAAACCCCCCAGTTTAAAATTTTCACACCAATATGCCTCACTTGTTGTTCATCTACAGATAACCAAATCCAAAAGAATGTTTATTCCTGTTCTGCTAAGTTTGTCACTTCCAACAACTAAATAGGCACACTGTTACTAACGGATATCTGGCTTGAAAAGCCAAGAATAATGAGCTCATGAGAAATTCTTCAAGTAAACAACAAATTGTGCAAGTATTGCAAATATGTAAGATATATCACGATATTTCAAGCAAGAAGGAAGGAAAAACAGTACAACAAAAAACTCTAATTAATATAGGTGCACAGAAAACAGATCCACAAAGTAGTGCATCTACTTAATAAACAATAATCTGGAAGTAGCCAGATATTGAATAATGTTGCTCAAATTAAAGTTAATTTACAGTAGGACTTGTGCTCAGGCTGCCTTGTATAAGAAGGAGATATCTTGTCAAAGATGACCAAATCTGATTCTCCACTGATATATTCAAATAATCTACTTTACTGAGTTTGCAAGATAACCTGTCTATATTATGTTTTGTAAGCTCGTCTGCATCTGAATCATTGAGTAGAGTAAGAGTCTGCATCATTGAGTAGAGCAAGAGTCTGAACAAAAGGAATCGTGCGCCTAAGTCTGCGACTTGTTGTGGGAACAAAGTCTTTATATTGCTTGGTCTCAACACCGTACGAGATTACATTTAATTCTTTGTCAATATTTTGAAGCAGAAGGTCACCATTGTTTCTAATGCCTAAAGGCTGGAAGTGTCCATCAATCCGGTGGGCATCTCTAGTATCCATTGTATTAAATTTGTTCAAACTGTGAAAGTCTAAACCCCACGAAGCCAAAATATCAGCAAAGGTGTCATCTTTATCTCCGTTTCCGAGAATAACAAGGGAGTCATTGTCCGTGGATGGTGTGAAGTATAATCTGCTAGCAGTCCATGATGTGAATCTCTCACTAAACATCCAATTGTCTACTTGCAACGAAATCAACATCCAATTGCCATCTCTGAGTGCAGGCCAATAAAATGTTCTGTTAACATATGCTAGTCTATTACTGTTCAAGAAGGAAGTGGTGACAGGAGCATCATCAGTGATTATCTTCCAGGAATTGGTGCTAAGACTATAGACCTCCACCGAACATGACCTGGTCGTGTAGCTGATCCTCAAGATGTTGTGATCATTGGTGTTGCTATCAAACCACAACTTAAAAACTGAATGTTGGTCATCACTAAGGTTCGGAGGAGGTGTTGGAAGTTCTTTCGATTTTCTAATAACAGGATTCCATAGATAAAGAGTGCGAGGATCATCAGACGTGTTATAGCAAATTAGTCCATTGCAGGAATCTAATTGTAGTAGATTAAGTGGAAAATCCAATCCGATATACTCATGGAATGCTTCAGTATCAGTATGAATTGCGAAATAAGGAGCTTC